>CM019041.1:26215395-26831980 GCA_009664405.1 Drosophila bifasciata
CATGGCTGTATGTAGTTGATGTAGACTTTCCCGTGCGGACAAAACGGTTCGTTGGTTGGAAGCGTTTGGTTTGATGCTGTGGCGGCTAGTAGGATTTATGATGGCACTGTTTCTCCGTTGTAGGTGGTGGTAGTGTTCTGATAGCTATAGCTCAAGGTCTAGGCTATATATAGGGTGGCCGTAGGTGTTGCCTAGTTGGCGTCGGCCCTGGCCCCATCGTATCGTATGTTCTTTTGCTGCGATCGGCGTTTTCCCTGGGTCGTGGGCTAGCAGCACCACCGTTTTTGTTTGCTGGGTCGGCGAAATGTGTTGCTCCATGTGCAGCGACGTTTCCGTTGCTGGTGATTTGCCGTCGTCAGGGGGGTCGATGCGCTTGCCGGTGTTGTTTGCTGGGTCGGCATCATTTTTGGCCAACGTGTTTTAGAGTTTCGACTGCTGGTGGTTTGCCGTCGTCAGGGGGTTCGATATGCTTGCCGGTGTCGTATGCTGGCTCGGCAAAGTCGCTGTCCAACGTGTTCTGGAACTTCTACTGTTGGTGGTGGTTTGTCGTCGCCAAGGGGTCGATGTGACCGCTGGTGTCGTTTGCTGTATCGGCAAAGTCGCTGTCGAACGTGTCGTGGTATTCTTTCAGGTCGTTGATATTTGCGATTTTTAGTTTTCGACTTCCGGGGTGTTGCAACTTGACGATATTTGTTGACGCGAAACTTTTGACTTTGTATGGCCCATCATATTTTGGGGCCAATTTAGCAGCGAAACCGTCGGCTGCGTTGGAGAGGTGGTGTTGACTGATCAGTACTAGTTGACCCACCGTGGGTCGCCATTGTCGTCGGCGGAGAATGTAGTGACGGGATTGTTCTTGACTCGCCCGTTGAATGTTGTTCCGCACTATCGCGAATACTTCTTTGAGTCGGGTTGCTTTAGTGTGTGGGCTGTGTCCGGAGGGCTTCCTGCCCCCTGGTGGAACTTCGTCGTATTATGCTCCAGGTAAGCGAGGTTCTCTCCCATGTAGCAAGAAGGCGGGGCTGAATCCAGTTGTTTCCGAGACACTGGAGTCAATTGCTGGTGATATCTCGGGTATGAGTTCGTCCCATGTGTTTTGATGGTCCTCCACGAATTGTGCAATCATGGTCTTTACTGTTCGATTGGCCCGTTCCGTAGGGTTTTCCTGGGGCAATACGGTGCGGTGTATTGCAGATCCACGCCGGCTGTTTGCATAAACGTGCGGAACGAGCGGCTGGTGAACTGTGTTCCATTGCCACAGACGAATCGTTTTGGTACGCCGAAGTGACTTAGAATGCGTTCCCGAAAAGCTAGCTCTAGGGTAGCTGTGGTAGCTTTCTTAAGTGGCACTAGTTCGGTCCATTTTGAGAAGGTGTCGAAGAATACCAGCAGCATGGTGTTCCCTCGTTTTGATCGGGGAAGTGGTCCTACGAAGCCCTGCGGGGCAGCATAAGTCGGCGTGGCGAAAGGTTCCTCTGCCCTGCGGGTAAGCATCGTACCCACGGGCTTGCGTTGCAGTGCCTTAAACTTTTGGCAGCTAAAACAGCTGCGTACGTATTTCCGCACATCGCGATATAGACCGGGCCAATAGTATCGTTGTGTTATCCGTGTGATGGTTTTCCGAATGCCGAGGGTGGCCTGCCGTGGGCTGATCATGGCATTCCTTGAGAACTCTTTGGCGTCGGTCTTTTGGGACACAGAGTTTCCGTGACACGTAGTCGTGATCGTCGGCTCCGTGGCCCAGATGCCTGTATAGTTCTCCATTCTCGAAGACGTAGTCGGGGTATTTATCGGGTTCTTCTTTGGTTTGCTGAATCCTTCGTGTGAGCCAGGGGCAAGTTGTTGCGTCCTCTTTGATTATGGCTAGCGTCTTTCCGGTGGGGTTGTCGGAATAGGGCATCGGCAACCACGTTTTGTTTCCCTGCTCTATAGTGGACGTCGGCTTTGATACTGTTGGAGTTCGAGCGCCCATCTCGCTATTCTTCCTCTGGGGCTTTCCAGAGTATTTAGCCATTTCAGTGCGAGATGGTCTGTTATAACGTCGAACTGGTATCCCTCTAGGTAGGGCGTAGTTTTCGGATTGCCCAAATGACGGCGGGCATTCCTAGTCTGTGACGGTGTAGTTTCCTTCGGCCTGGTTCAAGCGTCGGCTGACATAGGCGATGACGCGTTCCTTTCTGAGGATTCCTGCGTGAGTACGGCGCCTATGCCGAGGTTACGTCGCATCGGTTTGTAGTGAAAACTTGACGTTGAAATCGGGGGCATGAATCAGCAGCGGTCGTGAGTAGTTCTTTTAGTTGGTCGAAGGCCGCTTGTTGATCTGCGGTCCAGGTCCATGTTTGTCCTTTCTTGAGTAGTTGAGACATTGGTTGTACTACTGTAGCAAATTTTGGCACGAATCTTCGGTACCAGGATGCCATTCCGATGCACTGACGTAGTT
Organism: Drosophila bifasciata; assembly: GCA_009664405.1. Lineage (NCBI taxonomy): Eukaryota > Metazoa > Arthropoda > Insecta > Diptera > Drosophilidae > Drosophila > Drosophila bifasciata. Next base: position 26,217,836 of record CM019041.1, read on the forward strand.
TTTTTAGGTTCGTGGGTGGCTTGAGTTTTTAACGGCAGAAATCTTGTCGGGGTCCGTGTCCGCGGGATACCTTCTTCGCTGATGACGTGACCAAGATATTTGATCCGGCTTTGGAAAAGGTGCACTTTTCCGCGTTTATCCGCAGGTTCGCTTTTCGAAGGCGAGAGGACTATTGCTAGGTTGTGTAGGTGGTCCTCGAAGTCTCGTCCGACGACGACAATGTTGTCTAAATAGGCGAATGCGTAGAGTTCCATGTCGGCACCGATCACAGTATCAAGGGCCCGTTGGAATGTTGCTGGTGCAGAATGTAATCCGAAGGGCATCACTTCCATTGATAGAGACCTCTGCCGGGGACCGTGCAGGCAATGGATTCTCGACTTCCGTTGGCCATGGGTATTTGCCAGTATCCGTTCTTCAGATCGAGGGTGGTTATGAAGCGTGCGTTCTGTAGGCGCTCCAAGATGAAGTTGATTCTGGGCGGTGGGTATGCGTCAGGAATAGAGTGAGTGTTGAGTTGCCGGTAGTCCACGCACATGCGCCATTTGCCGTTGTTTTTACGTACGATTTTGAACGATGGGGCGCTGTGCGGGCTTTGTGAGGGTTCGATGACATCCCTTCTTGAATCAATTGGTCGATTTGCTCGTCGATAATCCGCATCATTGCTGGGTTCTTTGTGTAGTACCTCTGTTTGATGGGTCGATTATCCCTCATGACGATGGTGTGCTCGGCTATGTTGGGGGTCCCGTGGAGACTATTGAACTTTGGAAGTTCTGTGTCCAGAAATTCTTGGATCTGTGGTGCTATGTCTGGCGGCATGGGATCGGAGATCAGTTCTGGATCGGGTTCGGTGAGATCGGGGGTGTCGGGGTCCTGTCGCTGGCTTGGGTCTTCTGGGAGGATGGTTGTGTCGAACACGCTGGGGTGTTCGATCCTACGTGGGTAGTCGTTTATGTGGGCGACGATCGGGGTAGCGTTGGCCGTGAGTGGCGTAGTTTCGTGGGTCTGGTGGTATACCTGGGTCGTAATGTCTCCAGATCGATGTATGGCCAGGCGGGCCTCAGTGACGACTCCGTTTTCGCAGCAACGACTTGTTTGGGCGACGAAGATTTCGGACCTGGTGTTAGGCATGGCGTGGTGCATGGCGCTAGTGGGCACGTCAGTATGCGGAAGGTACTCCAGTGGGTTGGCGAAGATCGGGGTGGCGTCGGCCGTGGGTACGACGGGGCTGCGGTCGGTGTTTCGGGGGTCATCGGGGTAGATTCCGGTTCCGAGTGGAGAGGTTCCGTGGATATTAGTTCGATGGTTGGACCCGACCAGCTGGGGATTTGCGTGGCTGTTTCCCTCGTGGTTTGGTTGTTGCACTGTTATTGCCGTTGTCGTTGTTCGGGGCTGGTTGTCGTCTCTGACGGTGTCCGTGGGTTCACCTTCTCCGTTGAGGGGAATGGTGCCTGGATGTGCGCTGTGGCTGAACTTGGACCTGGGCTTCCTGTGTCGAGCGGGTTCAAGTTCCTGGTGGTTTGTCTCGTGTGTGAGATCCTTGTGGTGGGTTCGGGGTGTGCCCCGTAGTTTGTTTGATCCGGGGGCTTCCTGTGTCGAGCGCCTGGTTCAAGTGTGTTGATTCTTGTCTCGTGTGTGAGATCCTCGTGGTGTGTTTGGAATGTGTGGTGGATGGGTTTGATTTTAGGACGCGGGTGCTCCGTAGTGGCCGTGGGATTCGTTTTCCCGTTTGCTTGGTTGCAGTTTACCGGTGCTTGCTTCGAATTCGTTTTTTTCCGTTGTGGGCCGGTTCTTTGCTTTTGCTGTGGTTGGTTTCGGTGTCGTATTCTTCGTTGCATTATAGGGTGCCGTCTTCTTTGGGGTAGGGCGGGGACGTGTGTTCGCTGTGGTTGGTTTCGGTGTCGTATTCTTCGTTGCGATATTGGGGGCCGTATTCTTTGTGGAGGGTCGGGGAAGTGTGTTCGCTGTTGACCTAGATTTCTTGGTGCTAGGTTCGGTGACTTGTACGTGGTTGGATTGAACTGACGGTGGCGTTGGCGTGAGGTGGCAATCTTGTAGCTTTAGCAGCGTGGTGCCGCATTGGATCGTCGTTTCGATGGCACATAGGAAGTCCATGCCGACAATAACTTGCTCCAGCATGTTAGGGAGGACCAGGAGTGGGATTTGGGCCTCTCGTTGATCCAGCTTGATGTGCGCCAGTAGCATGTGTGTGATCTCTCTGACTGAGCCGTCAGCCAGGCGTATGCGGACGCATTCATCTTGCAGGTTGGAGTTGTTGTTTAGTTGTCGGGCCAGGTTGTCGCTGACGAAAGTGGCCCCGGTGTCGATGGTGGCCTCCGTTGTTTGTCCTCCTATTGTCACTATCGGCACTATTCGGCCGTCGTTCACGTGTTTAGTGAATTTGCTTAGTCGCGGGTCTGGGGAGGCGTCGTTCTCGGCTGATCCCGGGTCAGTTGAGGACGCGTGTCGTTTCCCGACGTGGTTCGACGGCAGCAGTCGACGGTCAGAGTGCCGCGTTTTCCACATTCCCAGCAGAATGGGGATGGAAGCGTTGGTGCAGTCGTAGGCGGCGTGTCCACCCTGACCATATTCGGCGACAGGCTGCGCGTGGGTTGGCAATGGGAGTGGTGATCATTCGATGGGCGACGTCTTGGTTCGTTGTGCTGGTTTGATTTGATGACTGTCTGCGCGGTGTGTCTGCTGAATCCCAATGGGGTCTCCGAAAGGGTGTACGGTAGGACTCACCTTCTCTGTGGTCTGGGTGCCTTGCCGGCCTGGTGTCTTTTGGTGGGATTCGCATGGGTGCGGGAGTCGTCGCGTGTTTCCTCTCGTGAATAATCTCGTACTCTGCCGCTAATCGGGTTAGCTGTGACAAGCTTTCCAATTCGTCTCGTCGCACGTATAGTTGGAGTCCTGGCAGGGCGTTGTCGTAGATCCTATAGAGTTCCTTAACTAGGTCGCATGGTGCATGAGTAGCCGTATCTCGATGAGATAGTCTTTGAATGGTTCTCCCACCGCTTGCTTGCGGCCTCGGATCTGGTCCTCCAATTGTTCGAAATACCTTGGCGGCAGAAAATACGTCAGAAACTCCTGGCGGAAATATGCCCAGGAACTGCCCTGTAGTTGGCTGGTACGGTGCCAGCGGCTGTCTCGGTCGGTGAGTAGTCATCTTCTCCGCTGAACTGGATGCCCCATCCGCGGATGCGTTCTGCTGTGCGAGCGACGTGGTTATAGTCGGGCCCGATTATGGGTGCATCAATCGATGGTATAATTCTCTGTGTGGGCGAACGGGAAGTTTCCATAGTGAGCGGCCCTGGAAGATCGGTGGCTGTGACCACTGGTGGTCGGGGGGAACTTGCAAGCTGGCTTTGGGGTCCCATCTTCCGGTGCCTGATGGTCTTGGAGTAGTGGGCAGCGGGGACTTGGAACGTCCTGCTGGTCTGGCGTATTGTCGCTCGAGTTCTGCCAAGCGAGTCCAGGCACCCGGCGGGAGTGGTCCGGCGACTAGTATGGCAAAGTTCTTGCGCAACTCTTCAACAGTTCCTTCGGTGTCAAATTCGAATTCCTTGGCAAAGGCCTCCAGCTCGTCTCGGCGGCGCTTGTAGATCCAGCCAATGCTGACGCCTGGATTTGCGATTTGCGATTTGCTCGCTGGTGTGGAAATCAATGCTCGCGTCGTCTTCGTAGGCTTCCATGGTGATTGGACTGAGTTTTTCCTCGGTGTTGTTTTGGGCACTTTTCACTGTTTTAGCACTTGGTCACTTCGTATACTTTCCCGGTGGCACTCGCGACTGGATTCGGGTGGGTGCGCGGATTTGGTTTTGTACCGGACTTGTGTTCTGTGTTTAGCTCTCCTATTCTTTCTCGGTGGCCGTGGGTCTTTAGTCCGCGTATCTCCGTGTTAAGGTGGGACTGTAAATGTCCGGTGTATGGTGTTTGTGTTGTTGAATTATATATGACAAAGTAACTTAGTGCTATTAGTACGAATATGTATATGAAATGCAAAGTAACTTAGTGCTATCAGTATGTATACGAATGTAACGGTTCGTTACAATATATTCCCCCTTCCCAATTTGAAATTATTTCACTTGCCTGTCATAATTACACCCGTAGGCGAAGATTAAATGGGTATATTGTATTTGTGGTAAAAGTGGATATGCGAAAAATAGAGAAGGAACCGTTTCCGACCCCATAAAGTATACATATTCTTGATCAGCATCAATAGCCGAGTCGATGTAGCCATGTCTGTCCATCCGTCTGTTATCTTCAAAATTGTGGACGCCACAGATGTGCGCCCTTTGTAGGGGCGGAAGTGGGCGAAATTTTGAAACACGCTCGGAGAGTGAAATAGCCCATCAGTCTGGAAAAAATGTGGAAAAAAACTGTGGACAGACATGGCTATGTCGACTCGGCTATTGATGCTGATCAAGAATTTACCTACTTTAGAGGGTCGGAAATGATTCCTTCTTTATGTTACACACATCAGCTTTTACCACAAATACAATATACCCCTTACTCTTCGAGTACGGGTATAAAGCGGTAAAAATAATTGATTTGAGTGCACTATGTAAAAAATATAGATTTTATGTTAATGTAATTGCCTTGAGATTCGCATTAGTTCCAATATGTCTCAATGGTTTGCAGACATACACACATATTATATATGTATGTTAATTGTATCCAATAAATCAAGTCTATTGCACGCTCTGTGTGTCTTTTTGTGGGCAGCAAACTTTTATGTATTTTATTTATATAAATAATTTGAGCTTAAATGATTTGTGATTGAATTTGTGGTAAAAGTGGATGTGTGTTATGCACAGAACATTCCCCTCGTAGAACTACAATATTGTCTCGATGAGGGGCTTAGTAAGCGTAAGGAACTCAAGAGTTATACGGCCGGCAGCTCATGCTGCCTGAATGTGTACTCTAGCCGAACAGGTCAAGGCGAGCGCCGAAGATAAAAGTAGTTCACCCTGGCGGTAGGGCATCCGTTGTGGGGCAATGTCCGCTAACGATTTTACAGTTAGGGTGCAGGGAGTCGGAGACCCAGTACCCGCGGTGTTTGCGGGTGCAATCGCAGGCCCCCCGGCGTCGATATCCTGTGACTGCAGGAAACTCGAAATGTCAGTGGAGTGTTTGGCTGCCAAATCGTGTAATGTCATACGCGACAAAAGGATCCGCAGGCAGAAAGGAACGATAGAGGACCGGGACGGAAGCTTCGTCTTCACTGGTCCCTCAGTGTCAGGGGCAGAGTTGGCTCCGGCCTTCTCTCGCCTTGGATACAACGAGGAGCCGCAGAAGGCGGAGCACCAAGTCACGGCTAAAAACATCCAGGTCGACTCGGGTATCCGGGAAGTAGAAGGGGATGACCACATCTTAGTCGCAGAATACGGCAAGCGCCAAGGCACCACCAACGCCTTCTGTACAAAAGCCAAAAGTGGAACCGATTGGTCGAGAGCCAAGGTTCAAGCCGCAGAGGACGGATGACTCCACAAAAGCATCCGAAACGAAGAAGGCGAAACCAGAGGACATTCTGGCCAGGCTAAGATCGCCGCCTGAGTTGAATAGCCATTATCGACTGAAGACACCCGGAAGGGATGCTGTCGAACGTGAACTGGCTGAAGGCAGATAAAGAGATCCTGACCGCCATAAAGGATGCCATTGTCCGCGCAGACAACCTGTTTGTTTGTGAGATCAAGGGCATCAAGTAGTTTAAGGAAGCCAAAGCAATGGCCTGTGGTAACGCAAAAACTTGACTTTGGTAAACTTTGGGCAGGGAGCAGCACTTTGCGTGGTCCCAACAGATCAGATTCCCAGAAGTACGATCATGAAGATGTGGATTCCTCCCCCGATCAAGGCAAATGAGTACACACTAGTTCTGATCAAGGCACAGAATTGGATCCTGGAGACATCGGATTGGACCATCACACGGGCGATAACGCGAGACAAGTGGAACGGCAAGAAACTATGGATCAGCATTGGTCAGGAAAGCCTTGCCAAACTCCTTGCGACGGACTGCCGCATATATTTTGGTATGGGCACACTAGCGGTAGCAGTACCTCGCCACACCAGGTCCGCTGAACAGCGGCCAAGAAGGCGGTGGACCCGGCCCTCATCCAAGAGCCCTGTACCGTAAAGGGAATGAAGCAGGGATAAAACCAAGGCCTACCGCAATCCCAAGCGGACAGACTGGAACCGCTTCTCTGCAACTGTAAAGAAGGTACTGCCCATCCCTCCAGAATGCAACTATTGAAATTTACTTAATTATTGAAGATTAACTAACCACTTTCTGTTAATATAAATGTGTGTGTATAAATATAGATTAATTATTCTCGCAGGACTGTAATTGATAGTGATTGGTACTTTTAGTATATATAGTATATACTGAAATGTATGGATTTAGCCGATGCATATTTTATGTCGATGAATTGTCGCCATATTTTTAAGCTGCACCTTAATTGTCGCGTGGTTAAGTTCAGGAGGAGATACTACGGCAAGAGACATTGGAATATTGGAATAAGGTTATTTAACTATCTATACCTTAGAATCTCTGCAGGGGGCTTTTCTCGAATCCTACCCGATAAGCCGACCCCAAAAGTCCAATCGCAACCCGTGGTGGACACGGGAGCTGAGTCAGGGGGAAGTCGAGGAAACTCTTCAACAATGCAAAAGAGACAAACACACAAGAATGCTGAGACGAATATCGCCACAGCTTCAACACCTACAAGAACACCTGTAGGAAGGCGGAATCATGGGCTGCCTTCTGGGATGCCATAGATGGTACCACCGAGGACTTAAGGCTTCGACGGGTACTTCAAAACCTGTTCCGCAACCAGGACGGTACATTTCCAGAAGCAGCCAAGAATCCCTAGAGTTCCTCATGAGTACCCACTTCCCGGTGACGAATCCAACGACACTGATCAACTTCAAGAGGATCAGACTTCAGACTGAGGATCTCATACGAGACATTATGGCACCAGACAAGATTATCTGGGCCATGACGCTTTTCGGTCCCTACAAGTCACCGGGGCCGGATGACATACGACCAGCCATGCTGCTAGCAATTTGGCTACCATGGCTGAAGCAAAAAATTTTGGAAGGATGTCTCCGAATTGGGAACGTCCCCCAAGCGTGGAGGGACGTGGAAGTGGTTTTCATCCCCAAGGCCGGGTAGATAAACCACGTCTCCCCAAAGGACTACAGACCCATCAGTCTATCCTCATTTTTGCTTAAAACGATGGGGAGTCTGTTTGATCTATAGGTAAGCTCGACTAGCAAGTGTTCAGTGGAGCTCAGCACGCCTACCTCAAAACTAGATCAGTTAGAGCCAATCTAGGCACTTCGTCGTCAAGGAAGACGGTCACCCGAGCTACTCCTCATGTAGGGACTATATCCCCTCTCCTGTGGAGCCTAGTCCGCAACGACCGTTTGCTTCAGTTGGGGGGAGAGGATATAAGGTCTTTTCCTATGCGGATGATCTAGTGACGGGTAAGTTCCTTCCCACAATCAGTGACCTTCTAGAATCTGCTCTGAGAACGACCGGTAGCTGGGCACGCCAGAACGGTTCGGGGGTCAATCCCAAAGAAACAGAACTGGTGTTGCTCTCACGAAAATATAAGATACCGAATTTCAATCTACCAGCAATTGGTGGAAAGACACTAGAGTTATCGAACGAAGCCAAATATCTTGGTGTCATCCTAAACTCCAAACTCTCCTGGAAAAGAAACACGGAGGAAAGGAAGAAAAAGGCAATGGCAGCTTTCTGCATCTGTAGTAAGAACTTTGGACAAACATGGAGCCTACCACCGCACATCATCCATTGGATGTATACAGTGGTAATAAGAGCCATTCAGACGTACGGAAGCTTGGTGAGGTGGGAAGCGGCCACCTAGAGAAGAATCCCACCGGAGAGTCCAACGGACAGTATGCCTTGGGGTCACCGGATCTCTAAAATCCACCCCACAGCCTGCTCTGGACACCATGATAGACCTGGAACCCATAGACCTGCATTTTAAGTGCAAGGCTGAGACAAGTACCGTGAGACTTTCAGCCGGGCGTTTTTTCAAACAATCGCCATCTGGTCACGCCACAATACTCGGTAAGGAAGAAAGTGGAACGGTAAGCCAATGGCGGACACAGTCAGACATACGGAGGCCAATACGAGACATCATCTCGATGGGCCGAGCTAGAACGACATCTGGCATGCTGTGGAAAACAACACCCAACTGTGAGATTTCTCACTCGCTCTGGGCCCACTATGACATTAAACGCACTAAGACTCCCATTAAGTTTCAGGAGCGCCTACTGTGTTTCAACATTTCAATGGAAAAAAACTTTAAAGGACACATACCGTACAGAGACGAATGGATACGTAACACTGTCCTTGGGCAGAACGAACTTCACCGACGGGTCAAAGACAGCCGAAGGGACAAAAAGCTGGAATCATCTTTGAAGAACTAGCAACCAACATATCCCTAAGACTACCAGACTTTATTCTAGTGGTGTGCAAATTAAATATTATTTATCCCGTTTATATGTACCGGGGCTCGGCCACCGGCAAGGAAAGACGAGATTACGTTTTAAAGTTTATTACCGGCACGACTGGCTCGGTCAAGTATGAGATTAATTCTAAAGTACAAGAAATGAAATATAAAATGATATTCTTAAAGTTGCCCCCCCAGACGGCAGCGCTGCCCATGCAGCGGGCCGACGTTCTGCAACGTCAGCGCCTCGAGCCGACGGTCCGCTCTCCAGCGGATGTTTATGCAACAATGTAACTTGAGGACCCCCGTCCACTTGAGTCAGCATCAGAGGTCTTCCACTTCTGGAATTCCGCTGATACCCTGCAGCTGGTGGGGAGTGTTAACTACTCCCCCTCTTAAAGAGCGGGCGTCCTCGCTGCTCTCAATCCGTCTATCATCTCCTTGATTTGCCTCGCATCTCTCTTCCTATTGAGGTGGAATCTGAGGTAGATGATTCCCCCCCAATGCTCCGCACAGAGCCATGCCCAGTCCAAACGCGTAGAGCGGGCTGAGCTTGGCCATGGTGGCCTGCTCGACCTCCTTGATGTAGTTGAGGTTGTCCTCGCTGAGCTGGTGTAAGAACGGGAGGCTCAGGATAGTCTCGTGCCCGGAGATGTTCAGAGCGGGTACTGATGCGATGCCTGGAAATCGCTGTTGGATGTTATTGCGATTTCGGAATCGGGTGCCATTTACGGTTGCGCAGTCATTGAAGGTGATGAGCTGCGTTCCGGCGGTCGTAACCACCGTGTCCGAGTCACAGCTGATCTTTGCCGGCCGGTTATTGACGATGATCATGCCGTCGTCGACGAGGGTGATGGGCTCCAGATGGCTCGGTTGCGAAAGGCAATGAGCGGTGCCCCCGGAGTGTAATCCCTGGGCACAGGAACCTCTTACTTCCTTTTTGCAGAACGTGGTGGTGGTTGTGGGGGCGCAGCTCGTGACGGCCCACACCTGGTTTCCGCACTCAGCTACAATGTTCTCTGTCAGCTGCAGTACCTTTCCGTCGTGCTCAACCGGGAATATCGTCACCTTTCTACAAGCTATGCTAACTCTAGGGTATTCTATTATAAAGTGGATTATGTTATTAGATTGTAGGATTTTAATCTTAGATACTTCTAGTAGGTTTGCTACTGTGACCCCTGTGAATTGGTCAGTGAGAACAGATTCTATGTCAGTGTGATCTAAAATGGCCGGGTTCACTACGTTGGCCTTTGCCAGGGTTATAGTGAGCATCAGGTTGCCTATTTCTGTAATAAGAATTCTGTTTCTAGCGAGCAAAGTCTCGTACAAGTGGGCTGTGTCGATTTGTGCCTTTTTTCTATGCTGATGATCTTGTTTACCAAGCTAGTGAGTGAATTTAATTGGTTCTGAACCTTGGTGTTTATCTGAATTTGCCTATTGTTTGCTTGCACCAGTTGTGCTTCTGTAAACCTGGTGTTTTCTAAATCGGACGCGTCTGGCGTGCCGGCCACTACTTTAAGGGCGGTTCCCAGGAAGTCTAGACTTCTCGCCAGCCTGTGGTGGACACTGATATCGGACAACATATCTCTAATGTGATTGCAGTCCGCGTCTAGCAACCGTCTCATGTGCGATTTTGGGAATAGGTCCGCCATTTTGGCGGTTTCCTCGACAATGCGACCATATTCGGTCAGATTTGCCGTGTGCTTGACGTAATCAAGCCCTTCCCATATCAGTACCGTTCCGTCCGTGATGGGAATGTAATTTGAGTTTGAGTAGTCGGTGACGCGAGCCGCGACTATGGTGAGGATGTGAAGTACCCAGATAACCCTGTAGATAAAAATACGTATGAAATATGGGGAATAAAACTAACACAACACCGCCACCAATCGTTTTCCTTAAGCCTAGTCGTAGTGTCTACCAATAACAGCTATAATTCCTTCACCAAATTAACTTATATTTAGTCGGGATATCTATCTGAGGTTGTCCTTGTGGACCACCCTCCCTCCCTCTAATTAGGACTGTTGTCCCCAAGTCCGCTTCAATTGTTTCTTCGACATACAAGGGGAGAGCTTATTCCCCAGGCGTCTGTTGGTTTTAACCAACACCTTCTCGCCTACACTGAAGTTTCTGTTTTGCCGTGCTTGGTTGACTCGATTGTTTTGTACAATCTGGGCCTTTTGCACCTTGTTCTGAACTTCTTTGTTACTTTCTGCAGCCACTGCATGCAGGATGTCGATGGGTCTTTTGTCGGTGACCGAGTGCACCGATCTATTGTATTCCGCCGTTGCTTGAAGGAATAGGTCTACCGTGTCGGTGATTCCCTTGGCCATTTTAAGGCACCTGGCGATTTCCACGAGTGTACTATGGAATCTTTCCACTTGTCCGTTCGATGTACTGTGGAGGGGTGGCGCGTTAGCGATGCGGACCCCGAAATTGTTGTGCAACAGCGATCTGATGGTCTCTGAACTTAGTGATGGTTCGTTGTCACAGTAAATCTGTTTGGTGTTGGGAAAAATGTTCATGAGTTGTAAGAGGGGAGTCTTAATATCCGCTATGGTGCGGGAAGCTATAGGCTGTACTATGGCAAATTTGGAGAATTTGTCCACACATGTCAGAAAATATTTTCTGTCCGTCGAAAATATGTCGACATGAAGCATTTCTCCGTGAACGAGGGGACCGGTGTCGGCCCTAGCTCCTGTTTCTTAGGGTGCCTGTCGTATTTTGCTTTGGAGCAAATTTTGCAATTCATGACCACTTCGCTTGCGAGTTTCGTCATTTTTGGGAAATAGTAGTCGGACATGATTTGTTTGACGTTTTCTTGAGCGGCTCTATGGGCCCGGTTGTGCTCGACGTTGATAATTTCTTTTTTCATTATCGTCGACAATGTCGGCGACAAGATTCCTGCAATGCCAGAATTTCGTCGCCGGAAAAGATTTTACTAGTTCATGCTGTATGAAAGCTAGAACTGGGAGTTCGCAATGGATTGCGTTCACAACTTGTGGGTTCACCAGAGACTTGACGGTCTCAATTAGAGCGTCCCTGTTTGGGAAATGTATTATGTGGCGCGTTTTTTTTTCCCCAAAGAGCACAAACATTTGCTTCAGGGGGAAAGCGCGCCTCTTCCAGAATGATCTGGTTCCTGAAGCAGTTTACAGGTTTTTCAGACGATTCTATCGTGTAAGTCATTGAAACTTCACTGTGGATCGTTGCTGCGTCTGGAGCGCGGTGCGCTGCTTCCCAGCGCGTAAATATTCTGCCGGGACAGTGCGTCCGCGACGAAGTTTTCTTTTCCCGGCTTGTAGAATAGCCTGGCGCCGATTTCATCGATTCGCGCCTTCCAACGCTTGATTTTTGCGTTGGGGTTCCCCTCTGACACCGCGAACGTGAGCGGCTGGTGATCAGTAAATACGTTTATTTCTTTGACGCCATAAATGTAATGGCGCAACTTTCCCCAAGGCCCATACAATCGCTAACAGCTCTCGCTCGTTAGTGGCGTAGTTCAGCTCACAGTCCTTGAGGGTCCTTGAGATCATTGTGATCGGTCGACCCCTGAGACAGTACCGCTCCGATGCCGTAAGCAGAAGCGTCGGTGGTCAGATCGAAGGGCTTTTTGTAATCTGGGTACATCAGCATTACGTTTTCCGATGCCAGAATGTTCCTAAGTTTCTGGAACGCCCGTCTTTGATCTTCGTTGAAGATAATGGGGGTTTTTAGACTTATATTTGCTAACTGAACCGTTTTCCCCTTTTAGGATGTTTGAGAGAGGGCGGGCGATCGCCGCGAAATCTTTCACAAAACATCTGTAGTAGCTTGCTAGGCCTAAGAATGATCTTAGCCCGAATAGCGTTGTTGGCTCGACGTACTCCTGGATGGCTTTCACCTTTTTCCGGGTCCGTTCTTGTGCCTTCGCTAGTTACAATAAAGCCAAGGTATTCTACGCTTGTCTTAAAGAACTGCGACTTCTCTTGAGCCACTCTCATGTTGGCATCATAGAGGCTTTTCAGTACCCAGTCGACGTGTTTAACGTGCTCGTCCTGAGACTTGGAGAATATGATTACGTCATCGACGTAAACATAACATGTTTTGCCGATTTGTTCGCGCAAAACGTCATCGATTGCCCTCTGGAAAATGCTGCCAGCATTTCTTAGACCGAAGGGCAGTCGGCAAAACTCATACTTCCCTCCATTTACGGAAAAGGAAGTTTTTTCCCTGTCGCGTTCCGCCAAAGTTATTTGGTGGTACCCGGATTTCAGGTCAAGAGTAGTGAAGTACTTTGCAGTACCTAAATTTGCCAATATCATTGAGATGCATGGCATGGGGTATTTGTCGGCTATCGTTTTCTGATTGAGCTTCCGAAAGTCCATTACGAGACGTTTCTTCTTATTGCCCTTCTCATCAGTGCCTTTTTGTCGACCACCCATATCGGGTTGTTATATGGCGACCTTGATTTCTGTATGATTTTGTCCTTCAAGAGGCTTTTAACCTCGGCATCGACAAAATCAGCTACACCCATCGGGTAGGGGTAAAGCTTGGAATAAATTGGTTCGTCATCCACTGTGCGAATAGTGGCCACGACCGAAGTGTTATAGGGCAGCGACCCGTTAGGGTCGGCGAAGGCCTTGTTTCTTTTCTTCAGCATTTGCATGAAGCTTGCCTTTATGGCAGCAGGTGCGTCGATGTCAACAACGTTAGTATGGTTGACATCTGTGCACTCATGGAACTTGATTGTCTCGGTTGTGTTGCCGAAAGTGAGCGTTCCATTTCTCAGAGATAGCGTGGCCCCTACCTGCGTGAGCAGGTCCAGGCCAATGATGCCATCAAAGGTTGTTAATGTTTTTAGTAGAAAAAAACGGCGTGATTTTGCCGAATATTGACGGGGACATTTCTGTGTAATGTTGTTGGACCCGTTAATAGAGTGAACGGGGAACGGTGATTCAACCGGGGTAACGCCAGGAAGCCACATGAATGGCTTGATGTAATTTTGGACGCACCCGTGTCGATCAGAAGTTTTATGTTGACCCCTGCTACTTTCCGCCAAACGAATGGCAGCAGGGAGCATCCCCTAAAAATTAACCGAGTCGCTCTCGTATCCGAGTTCGGCGTCGGCCTCTATTTCTGCGACCGCCTCAGCGGCGGCCTCAGTGTAGGCCGCCGGGGACCGGTCACTTGAGGTGGCAATGTGTTTCCACCCTCTGCCGCCAGTTTCCTGACGTGCGCTCTGACGAATTTGGTTTTTTTCCGAAACCGCTGTCGCGCTTACCCGACCCCCTGGCTTTTGGTAAGCCGTGGCCTGTCTAAATTTGGAGGATGAAGGGTCTACGTCCATTGGCTCGGGGCCTGGCCCGTAGCTCTTTGTTGTTGATTCGAGTTGCCCTGGCTCCTAACATAATGAGGGCTCTTAAACGAATTTGGGTCTTGCGGTCTGTTTTGCCTCCCGTTACCCTGTTGTGGCGCTTGGTAATTGCGCTCGCCTGTTCGGAAGGATTTTTCTTCCATGGCCTTTGCGTAGTTCGCAGCCAGAATGCTGCGATCTTCGCTGGATTCCGCCGACTGGGCTAAGGCCAGTGCGGTTGGCAAATCCTTTGGCCTCGCCGGAAAGACTGCTGCCTTCAGGGGCCTTCTCAAACCTGATATGAACACCTCTAAGGCGTCTTCCCTAGCTTTTTGGTTGAGCACATCCGCTGCTTCTGCGGTGCGCATCATCACGTTTTTGTTGGTGATGAGGGAGACCTGTTTCTCTATTGCGTCATAGTAGTCAGTTAGAGACAGGTTCCCTTGTCTCATGGTTGCCAGCCTCTGCTGGATCACCCCTACAGGCGTCTTATCTGAATAAGAGCTGTCTAGCCTGTTTATTATGGCCTTAAAATTGAGCACTGTGTTGAAGGACGACAACACATTGTTCGCTGCTCCTTTAACCTTATTCCTAATGATGCCCGTGGCCATGAAGTGTTTGGAGCTGCCTTGGTAAGGCTCGAACACCGAATACGCGGCCATAGCTGCCTGGCGCCAACCGACGTATTCCAGCTGTTTGCCGTCAAAGTCTGGTAAAGACTTGACCATGTCCAAGCACTGATCGCATTGGACCCCGGGAAGAATTTCCGCACTCTTAAAACCTCTACTACCGGCACAGATGGTCCTGCGCTCGATTGGTTAACTTGTTCCCGCAGTGCGAGCATTTCCGCACGAAGTGCAGTAGCTTGGCCCGCTAGGGCTGCAGCCTCTTGTGCTTGGGCTGCAGCCTGGTTTGCTTGGGCTGCAGCCTGGTTTGCTTGGGCCACCTCGTCTTGTAGTCGCTCTAAGTGAGCCTGAAAACCTTTGGCTTGATTATCTAATGCGGCCTGTAAGGCATTGTTGAATGACGTCACGTCCATGTCTTTTGGTTTTTCTTTTGCTGGTCGACTGTCCAGTGCTGTTAAATCGAGCCCCTCTACGAGGGAACTAAGGCTATCGTCACTGTCGCTGTCGCCCTCCCTATGGCTCATGTGGTGCGATTTGTTTCGGCAGAACTACCCTATAAAGGTTTATCTTACGTTCCTAATTCTTAAAAACGCGGGTCGAAGGGTGTTTGCTCATTCGCGGTTTACTTTAAATTTTGACCAAAATTTGCCAAAAATAGCGGATCTTTCGCTGTTATCGATACTTATTGCGTTATCACTGACATAGGAAATGTTAACACATGAAAAATTCACTTACATGTTCTCTGATTGTAGGGTGAAGGGAGTCTGATCTAGCCCCTGCCTATTGGTCTTCGGTTGAGCGTCGGGAGCCTTTCACGCTGAGATGGTTGGGCTGGGCGAGGGAATTCCCTGCAGCCCGCGTAGACTTTTTGTTGATTTTTGGTAAAGGTGAGGCGAGGGAGGGCCCTTCAGCCTATTTTTTCCTTCGTAGATATTGGGTGGAAGCGAGGGATTTCCCTACAGCTCCTTGTGTTTGTTCCTCTGGTGTCAGCTCCCGCGTAGTTGGGTGTTTTTTTGTAATTTTTTTTTTTTTGATTCTTAATGCTTGGTTGTAGCGCACATGAAACAGAAGTATTTTTCAGTAGCCTTTTTCTTTAATTTTTCATTCCTTTTCTGTTGATTTGTTTGTGCCCACAGGGAGCTTTTTTCTTTTAAGGGCCACTAGGGTTTGACAACAAAAAAAACTTCTCACTTATTTTCTTTTTAATTTTTCATTCTTTTTCTGTTGATTTGTTTGTTCCCACCGGGAGATTTTCTTTTGGGCCACTAGGGGTATCTTTCTTATTTCACTGACACAAGTAAAAACATGAGATGCACTCGTTGGTATGTTTTCCACTTTTATTATTTATTTCGAATTTTCTTTTTGATTGTTGAATTCTTCAGCACTTTTTATACTCGCGTTAACTTGGGTTCTTTTGACCCGTTGGGCGCCAATTAAATATTATTTATCCCGTTTATATGTACCGGGGCTCGGCCACCGGCAAGGAAAGACGAGATTACGTTTTAAAGTTTATTACCGGCACGACTGGCTCGGTCAAGTATGAGATTAATTCTAAAGTACAAGAAATGAAATATAAAATGATATTCTTAAAGTTGCCCCCAGACGGCAGCGCTGCCCATGCAGCGGGCCGACGTTCTGCAACGTCAGCGCCTCGAGCCGACGGTCCGCTCTCCAGCGGATGTTTATGCAACAATGTAACTTGAGGACCCCCGTCCACTTGAGTCAGCATCAGAGGTCTTCCACTTCTGGAATTCCGCTGATACCCTGCAGCTGGTGGGGAGTGTTAACTTGCAGTGTATTCCAGGCGGAGACATACGCAGTTTGGCAAGCGACATAGTTGGTATACACCTTGGAGATACCTCCGAGGAACATAGCAATTTGCGTTGACAGTCAAGCTGCTATCAAAGCCCTGGTACCCTGCAAGACCACGAGCAGACTCGTACGTGATACGGTAAATACACTAAACCAGATCAGGGTGCTCTCGATCACATTCACGTGGTTCCCGGGTCACACCAACATCGCGGGTAACGAGAGTCCGGACAATTGTGCCAGAGCTGGATCGCCTAAGCCAATGGCGGACGCAGTAATCAACATACGGAGGCCAATACGAGACATCCGCTCGCAGATGATAGGCCGAGTTAGAACGAGATCAAGCATGCACTAAGAATCTCCTAAGCTTCAGGAAGAGTCAGGTGCGAACACTGACGGGAGTAATAACGGGGCACTGTGTCATTGGCCGTTGGTCAAGATCCAGGTCCGTTGTAACTGCGACTCACAACGATCCATCTCGTTTTTCTTCTATTTATCTTCGACATACTACTTGGTATACTGTCCTGAAAATCCATTGTAATTGCTGTCCCCGTTGTCCCAAGAAAATTTATGTTTACAGGCTAAGTTCAGAATAATTTCCCACTTCCAAGGAGCTAAACTCCGTTTTCATTTGGGTCCACCCGGAGGCGCCAAGAAATGTTCAACTAAACGTTAATGTGTTTTTTGTTTCACTGTGCAACTTTTGGGCCAAAATTTAGGTGGGATTTAATATTAAGAAAAAATTTTGAATAGTTTTTCTAAATAAAAACCAAAAACCTTAGGTGGTGTAAATGATTTATTTTAAAGGCGGGTCAGAAAGTTGGTATACGTTCGATACAATTAAACAAACGAATCTATTCTAGACTTCCAACATTTTCGTTCGCACCCTAGCTAACCTACGATGGCAAAGCGGGGCGAATTCGCCAAGAGCGAGAGAGTGAGCTAACGTTGATGACTCTGACCATGCCGTCCTCCCCTGCGTGATTGGCTAGTGGGGAGGAACTAGCCACTCCTGCGGAAGCATGTTGTCCTCTGCCACGAGGACGAGGTCTCCTTCCTTGGCATCTGGCTTCTGCTGGTGCCATTTGGCATAAATTTGCAGTCCCAGGACATACTCGCGGGACCATCGCCCCCAGAACGCCTGCCCGACTGAGGAAACAAGTCGCCATCGCTGCAAGCTGAGACTCTTCTGGTACGGAGTCCGCAGAGCTGGGGGCACAATGAGCGACCCGCCTGTCAGAAGGTGCCTGGGCGTGAGTGCCTCGCCGTCGCTGGGGGCCTAGCTAATGGCTCCCAGCGGCGTGGAATTCTGGACGGCCTCGGTACCGACGAGGCCTCTGCCGAGCTCCTCTGCGGTCAAGAGCGCGCTGGCTACCGCCCGTAGGAGTACGCTCTTCGCAGACTTTACACCTGCCCCCCAATAGTCCTCCCATGTGCCGCGCTCGAGGCGGTATGAACGCAAATTCGCATCCGAATTTCGATGTGAATCCGCGAACTGTGTCAGCCTCCTTCTCGAGTGCCTACCGCAAAGCGCTGAGGTGGCGGCTCGCTCCGACGAAATTCACCCCGTTGTCGCATTAGACGATCTGGGGATATACTCAGCGCCCAACGAACCTTTGAAAAGCCAACAAAAGAGTTAGTGGTCAAGTCTGATACAAGTTCTAAGTGAACCGCTTTGAACGCAAAACAATTAAAACGTGCATTATACAACTTGTATGGGTCCACAAAAATCATTGCCGCAAATTGAAAATGGGCAGAAAGCACGGAGCCGGTCTGAGGGTAAATTTCCCATAAGTTGCGTCATCAGTCGAGGCTTGCATTCAAAGCAGCGGATATATTATGGAACTGTCTGACTGCAGACCTCCTGATCATTTACGTTCCAAACACTCTGTCGAAGGATCCTAACAAGTGCCCGTGAGATGACATGAAAATTAGTATGGTGCAGATGACGAACATAGCTCCGCACGAATTGCGAACGCTTCGTCAAAAGCAAAGGAAACTTGGCATCGTATGTTAAGAAGCTTTAGCTAGTCGCCCCCCTACTCTCAGCAACGAAAAGGAAAACCAAGTACCAGTGTCTTCATGGCTGAATGGGTTCAACCACTGAAGACTAGGACCAACTAGAAGACTAGATCCTTTCTCGGTTTCCTCATGATACTCGTAATGTTCGATAATTTTGATTGTTTTGCGAAAAGCTTCATCTTTCTCGGTTGGTTAGACAGTGTTTTCAAACCGAATGCTCGGGTTCTTACATTTAAAACATATACAAAAAAAACACTCAAGGCAGCTTGAGGTGTGACGAGAATCCTTCCATGATATATCTACCAACTCCGAACAGTCCGCAGCAGCTGTCAGCCCGACCGCTATCTTCCTCTTCTCCAGCTCAACATTTTCTGAAGGCTCGAATAAGGGTTTTTAGGCCAACTCATTTCATCATCCTTCAGAAATGATGATCCTTCAAACCAGATTGACTGGACGATTTCTTTGACGTCACAACCTCTTGACACAATGTATGCTGGGGTCTGTTTTGTAGGGACATGCCACTCTATTCGAAACGAACATCGACAACGTAGATGGATGCGACAGAATCCAGTGAAGAGTTACATCAGAGTCTGACCATTAAACAGCTCGTTCGATATGGACCTCTAATAGTGGCTTGATTCTAAGCAGAGATCCGCGAGGTGAGCAGCACATAACTCAAGCCTTGAGACTTACTTTGGACTTTGACGTCAACAACGATATCTTCAAACCTTCTGCAGTTCTGCTACGTATATAGACGCACGCTTCCACGGAGCTCTCAGCATGTATCTAGACCGGTGATATCGGATCGGAATACACAATCCGAGGTATGGATATCTCTTGAAATTGAGACAGTGTATTTTTCAACATGTTCCATGATGTTTACAAATGCATCGAAATCGACTCATCGTAATCTAGTTTGTTAAGCCAAAGTTCCTGCAATAGGATCTTGCCCTTTACACTTAAAAATCCAACAGATTCGAACAACTTCGATGTCATCGACACATGTTCCGTTTTTGTCGCTTGGAGACCCATAACTTCATTGTCAATTTTGAACCGAAAGGCATCTTCAGTAGGCAACCATGAGATTCCTAACGCCTTGTTATATTCTGAATCCGAGATCGTTTTTTTGCTTTTGTGTGCTCTCAAATGCCGTAGTCTCAGGTGAGTTAAAAAACCACTTCGCTAACTCAAACCCTGCGGTCTGAAGAACCTGAGATACTTCGGACTTAACTGACCTTAGCTCCTCTACGCATGCAGCACCAGACATGTCATTAATGTAAAAGTCGGATCCAATATCGTCAGCAGCTTCAGGGAATAATAGTTTTGCAGACTCACTTAACCTTGGTAACACCGGATAGCCAAGAAAGGGGCTGGTCAAGTCTCATAAGTCACGGTGTTAAGCTTGTACTATCCCATGGACTCAGATGGGTATTTCCTCCACACACTTGGCGATACATCTTTTTTCCATTGGCAGTCAGGGCAAACCTCTGCACACGTAAGCGGAGCAGCGTTTAATATATTTCCTCTTAAATGGTCGGCTCAACCATCAAAATCTCATTCAAGGCCAGCTGATAGGACGTCTTCGACACATCGAACACGACGCGAAGCTTGGTGGGCCGAAGGACACACTGATGTGGAAATACGCACTGATGTCCAACGTAGTGTGGAGTAGAAGCAACAGTATTATCAGTCAATAACATATGACCTAAGGGAATTTTTCCTTGAATTCCAAGTACATTTTCTTCAACTGAGGGTCACGAGAGAATCTCCTTTCGAGAGAAAACGAGAAAGAACGTACGGAGTCGCTTCGAACGCGACTCTACTTTTATACCCGTACTCAGTGATTTATGTGGAATTTTAAAATGTTTTATCAGTTTTTACATTTTACATTTTTGCTACATCTGTCATCGACATCTACATCTACATCATCTACATCAGTTCTCACAACAACACACGTACACTGCACGAGGCAGCATGTTTGAGCGTGAGTGTGTGTGTGAGAGAATCAGTAGCAGCCGCTGCAGCGCTGCTGCCATCAACCCTAATAAAAATGTATATTTTTGTTGCGGGGCAACCCCCGCTACTGAAAATTCATTTGATCATTGTGGCTACAATAATGATCCGATCTGAACCAAATTCGGGAATCTGGTAGATATGATCATTTTCTACGATACTGCATTTTTATTTTTTTTCTATCTTCAAAATTGTGGATTTTCGTCTTTTGTGGGGGCGGGAGTGGGCGTGGGAAAATTTTGAAATAAACTTGCACTGAAGCGATATCACAGGAGTCTAGGCAAAATTTGGTTGTTCTAGCTCTTATAGTCTCTGAGATCGAGGCGCTCATTTATACGAAAAACCAAAATTACTCGATTTTGTGTGAGTGCGAAAGGGATGGAGCGAAGTTTTTGCGTATGTTTTTGTCTATTGTGGCTATATTAATGATCCGATCCGATTCAGATTTGGGCCCCTGATAGATATGGGCTGTCTCTATGATTCTGCATTTTTAGTTTTCTGCTATCTTCAAAATTGTGGACGCCACAGATGTGCGCCCTTTGTGGGGGCGGAAGTGGGCGGGGCGAAATTTTGAAACACTTTTCTAGGAGTGGGATATCACATCAGTCTGGAAAGTTTATAGTCACAAAAACGAGTCGATTTGGTTTTCCGTACAAATGAACGTCTGGATCTCAGAGACTATAAGAGCTAGAGCAACCAAACTTTCTGCCAAGACTCCTGTGATACCTAACCTGAACAAGTGTATTTCAAAATTTCGCCCCGCCCCTTCCGCCACCACAAAACACGAAAATCCACAATTTTGAAGATAGAGAAAAACGAAAAATGCGGTATTGTAGGGAATGATCATATCTACCAGATTCCCAAATTTGGTCTAGATCGGATCATTAATTTAGCCACAATGATGAAATAAATGTTCAGCTGCGAGCTGCCTCACCCCCCCCCGCTACAACCATAACAAAATATATATTTAATTTGTGGGTTGTTGCTAATGATTCTCTCACACTCACACTCGCACGCTCTGTCTCGTGCAGTGTACGTGTGTTGTTGTGAAAGATATGGTCCCTGATAGATATGGTCTTTCTCTATGATTCTGCATTTTCGTTTTCTGCTATCTTCAAAATTGTGGACGCCACAGATGTGCGCCCTTTGTGGGGGCGGAAGTGGGCGGGGCGAAATTTTGAAACACTTTTCTAGGAGTGAGATATCACATCAAAAAAAAAAAAAAATTTTATTGGTCTAGCTCTAATAGCCTTCGAGCAATGAGTGAAAAACAAGACGGACGGACAGACGGACGGACAGACATGGCTATATCGACTCGGCTATTGATGCTGATCAAGAATATATATACTTTATGGGGTCGGAAACGCCTCCTTCTGTGTGTTACACACATCCACTTTTACCACAAATACAATATACCCTTTTACTCTTCGAGTACGGGTATAAAACCGCCGTTCAGCGACCTCAAAGGAGTTGCCAAAACAATTTGGATCTGATTCAAATGACCTTAAATTGACCAGACCTGATGGCAATAGATGAGTCGTCTTCCGAAAGTGATTTTAACATAAGGTGTGCTTAGGCGAAATAATTTTCCTTGGAGATGGCATTTCTTTCAGTGACCAGAATTTTTGCAAGGTCCTTTCAATGGAAACGAACAACTCTTCACTGCACCTCAAACTGTTTGCAGTTTGGGGGGCGGAACTTTTGGAAACCTATTTTCCCGAAACAACCCAGCCACGAAAGGTCTTCTGAAGATTTGGATAGTCAGGACCTTGCTTGATTTGACCAACAGTTAATAACTTAAAGAATGATTCAGCTTCAATTAGCATGTATATTCTTTGTAGCTTGTAGAAATAGGAGTCTATCAGAGGTAAGTTCTCTGGGATGTTCCAATCAGTCCCATCAACTGACAGGGTGATAACCTGAAATTGCATTCAGGATCCAAAAATCAAAGGAGAACCACTGTGTGTATTTTATTCTTAACTTGAAAATTGGATTAGCCAATACCCAGCGGTGGACGATGTCTTCCATAATAGAGTTTATTTGAGATCCAGAGTCAAGGAGAACTCTGGCCAAAATGTGTTCACCGTTTTTTGTTCGAACACTTACGATCGACGTCGCCAAAATCACCCTGTCCAGCGAAGCCGCATGCCGAGCATGTGAAGTGGAAGAGTGATCCTAATTTAAAGGATTCGACATTCGGCGACCTTGCATCTTACAACAGTGTGACGCTTTTGCAGACAATTAACACATAAGGATGCAGACTTTGTGAAATCGAACATTTGCATAACCGAGAGATGTGAAAATGGCGTGCAGTTAGCCACTCCATGGTGCTCCGAATTGCAATAGCTGCATGTTTGCTGAGCTCTACTGTTGGGAAAAGTGGCAGAACAAGCAAATTAACTGGGATTGTGCGACTTGCTTATCATGACTTTGTCTTGGTTTGGCTTTGTCGACTCTTCCGCAGCCAAATGCGGGTATCGACGATCTAAAGCTTTTTCAAAATCGTACCACAGTGGCAATTTTTATACCCGTACTCGAAGAGTAAAAGGGTATATTGTATTTGTGGTAAAAGTGGATGTGTGTAACATAGAGAAGGAATCATTTCCGACCCTATAAATTATATATATTCTTGATCAGCATCAATAGCCGAGACGATACAGCCATGTATGTCCGTTTGTCTGTCTGTCTGTCAGTCCGTCCGTCTTGTTTGTCGCCCATTGCTCGGAGGCTATTAGAGATAGAGCATCCACATTTTTTTCCAGACTGATGTGATCTCTCACTCCTAGAAAAGTGTTTCAAAATTTCGCCCCGCCCACTTCCGCCCCCAAAAAGGGCGCATATCTGTGGCGTCCAGAATTTTAAAGATAACAGAAAACGAAAAATGCAGAATCATAGAGAAAGACCATATCTATCAGGGGCCCATCTGAATCGGATCGGATCATTAGTATAGCCACAATACAGAAAACCATATCGAAAAACATCGTTCCCTCTCGCTCGCAATCACACAAAAACGAGTCGATTTGGGTTTTCGTACAAATGAGCGCCTCGATCTCAGAGACTAGAAGAGCAAGAGCAACCAAACTTTTTGTCCAGACTTCTGTGATATCGCTTCAGTGCAATTTTATTTGAAAATTTCGCCACGAACCCTCCCACCACCACAAAAGAAGAAAATTCACAATTTTTAAGATAGAAAAAAACGAAAAATGCAGTATCGTAGAAAATGACCATATCTACCAGATTCTTAAATTTGGTTGAGATCGGATCATTATTATAGCCACAATGATGAAATGAATTTTCTGCAGCGAACTGCCCCACCCCTCGTAACAACAACGACATTTACGGTACAGATTCTCTCTACGCAGTGTACGTGTGTTGTTGTGAGAACTGATGTAGATGTCGATGTAGATGACAGATGCAGCAAAAAAATGTAAAAACTGATAAAACATTTGAAAATTCCACATAAATCATACCGACTGAGTACGGGTATAAAAGTAGTTTCGCGTAACGGCAACACAATACGTTCTTTCTCGTTCAAAGTCAAGCTGATCTTCCCACTTCTGTCTAGTTATTGGGGTCGACTCAGTTCAAAATGAGATTACTAGGCATTGTATTCAAAATGCGATGCGGACTGTTGTGAGATTTTTGGCAGATTAAACAGTGCAGAGATGTGGTTCGATATTATTAGACATTCGTAGTCGTATACTCTCTTTAGGCTGGCCATGTCCTTTGCATAATTAGCCTCAGTGACTTGGAACGCCTTTATTGTTCCTAATGCTGTATTAGAGAGGCACGAAATCAAATGATTACATTTTTCGATCACCGGTATACTATCATCATTATTAACAAGAGTGTCAAAAAGGCTAATAAAATTATTAAACTCCGAATATTTACCATAAAATTTTATTAGGGCCAATTTCGGAAGTCGAGCATGAGTTGGGACCGTAGAAGCTGATACCAAAGGCGGCGTATCGTTTGTGATATTCTAGGCATTGATAAGCGACATTTTCTTTGCCTTGGTTAAATTGGCCATTTCGTCTAGCCCGGCTCCAAATTCATCTTTGCTATACATTTTCTCTATTTGCTCCTGCAATAGGGTTGGCCTCGTTCATAGAAGAATGTGTATTGGTTAAATGGTGTTATACATGTATGTATGTGTATGCACTCACAAATTAAATGCATGCAAATCAAACTCTACTATAATATGCGTCTGCGCCAAGACTTGAAAGCGAGGTACAATTTTTCTATCGCAAGACAATTTATATATGTACATATGTATGGATGTCTTCGGCTCTATGTAGCTTTCAATTTTTTGCACAAATACCTCAAGCTCTGTGCAATCACCAGGGGCCATTCGTCTTCTGGGTTGAAGCAGCTAGTTAGCAGCAACGACTAGCAACAGTGAAGCAGCAACAATCAGCAAGCAGCAGTACACGATGGCTTTAGAAAGGATTCGGAATACAGAAAACTGTGTGTATGTATCTATCTCCGCAACGCGTGCACTAAATTACATGCGCTTTTTTTGAAATGATAGCCAGAGAATGTGGCATGGTTTGCATAAAAATGTTTACTTTTCTTTAAATAGGTTCCTCAAGAATTAAGGAAGTATGTATGTATGCATGTAGGACTGCTGCTGATGAATTTAATGCGTGTTTAAAAACATCTAATTTGTGGCACTCTGTGAAACCCTTTAGATTGGATACAAATGTAGGTGTTCAATTGCAAAACGATGCTTCAGCAGATTTGTTGTCCAGACAACTGTTAGACCGTTAATGTAAGGAATACTTCGAAGGAATACTTGATTTAGAGTGTGTTTCAAAATCTATACTATACATTTTTAGGAGAAAAAAATCTATGTGTATGCATCTAACTCCGCAACGCGTGCACCAAGTTGCATGAGGTAATCAAAAAAATATCGCAAATTTGGTTTTAACATGTGCGTTTGAACGCCTATTTCATTTTATTTTGTGTCATTCTGTAACGAGCATTTTATGATAGGTTTTGTTTTCTATAACTTTTTGTGTGAAAAATGTTTTCTGAAAAAATTGAAATTTGTGTAAGTAAATTTTCTGTTTTTAAAAAAGTGTTTTAAGCCAACCATTGTGGTTTTTAAAGTTAAATGTCGAGACGATTAAATTTAAGACTGGCGAACACGAAACACGCCACGAGCTTGGATTCGAGGAGCCGTGAAAGTAGCCAAGACATTACAAATTGCAATGAAAACGAGAAAGAACGTACGGAGTCGCTGTAGGCGCGACTCTACTTTTATACCCGTACTCAGTCAGTACACATGTGATTTATGTGAAATTTTCAAATGTTGTATCAGTTTTTACATTTTACATTTGTTTGTTGCATCCGTCATCTACATCTACATCAGTTCTCACAACAACACACGTACACTGCACGAGGCAGAGTCTGTGAGCGTGAGTGTGAGAGAATCGGCAGCAGATATCAGCCCTCAAAATAAATGTATATTTTGTTATGGTTGTAGCGGGAGGTGGGGCAGCTCGCTGATGAAAATTCATTTCATCATTGTGGCTATAATAATGATCCGATCTGGACCAAATTCGGGAATCTGGTAGATATGATCATTCCCTACCATACAGCATTTTTCGTTTTTCTCTATCTTCAAAATTGTAGATTTTCGTCTTTTGTGGGGGCGGAAGGGGGCGGGGCGAAATTTTGAAATACACTTGTTCAGGTTCGGTACCACAGGAGTCTGGACAGAAAGTTTGGTTGCTGTAGCTCTTATTGTCTCTGAGATCCAGGCGTTCATTTGTACGAAAAACCAAATCGACTCGATTTTGTGTGAGTGCGAAAGAGAGGAAACGAAGTTTTTTCGTATGTTTTTCTCTATTGTGGCTATATTAATGATCCGATCCGATTCAGATTTGGGCCCCTGATAGATATATAGATATTTATTATATTTCTGCATTTTTATTTTTTTGTTAATTTCAAAATTGTGGACGCCACAGATGTGCGCCCTTTGTGGGGGCGGAAGTGGGCGGTGCGAAATTTTGAAACACTTTTCTAGGAGTGAGATATTACATCAGACTGTATAAAAAGTTAGGTTGCTCTAGCTCTTATAGCCTTCGAGCAATGGGCGACAAACAAGACGGACGGACGGACAGACGGACGGAAAAAATCTGCAAGGTGTTGCGATCGCGTACAATAGTGTCACCGATTACTCTTCTCATAGGCAAAGTATAATTGGTCCAATGGACGACCGTTGTCTCTATCGTCAGCATATACATTTAAAGGTGAAGCAGATGGGATACGCTGTGCGAGTGGTAAAGGGAAATTGCCTGATTTGGGGAGCCCACCACAACTATTGAGCACATTACTTAATGGATTGGCACCTGAGTCTAATCATTTTTGAACAATATACGAAATTTTAATTCGAGTTTTCAAATTACATCTTTTGGCGCCACAAATATCATAAGAGACAACTTGATGCCAACGTTCAAGGTAGAATAGAATAGAACGAATAGAACGTTTCTTCTCATTCTATCGTATATTTTATTCAGATTCAAGGTCAATTATACCATCGAGCTGGCTCTGTTACCTTTCAACAACGCAGACCACAAATTTTTGTAGTTCTGATCGTCGGTGTGCCATTATTACCAACACGCGGAGAAAAATTATTTTCGATTTGCCAGGTTTGCCATGAGCACAACGAATTGGTTAAGTTATTCAAAACGTCGCTTGATCGAATGCTATCTGACGATCATTAAATTGTTATTCGATCTGATAAAACACCGGTTGGTGAACATGCAAGGCATTTCAATGCACAAACAATTGACGAAGTGGTAATAGTCATAGCGCGCGGGTATGTAACATATATATGCGACGCACTTTTCATCCAAGCAAACACAATGTGCCACAGTGAAGCGTGGCCGGGCTCTCTAGTTGTAACTAAAGTTGTATTCACATTTGTACAATATGTATTTTACACTATGTATGGCACTGTCACTGGCACTTTTATTTGTTGCCTTTTTAAATATTGTCCTTACAGTCCACTTGGGAGCTCCATGAAAATTAAGAAATTTTGTTCTAAATAAAAACCGAAAACTTTTGGTGGTGTATAGGATTTATTTTAAAGGCGGGTCAGAAAGTCGGTGTGCGTTCGATAAAAATTCAACAAACGAAACTATTCTAGATTTGATACATTTTCTTTCTAAGCATAGCTAACCTACGATGACAAAGCGGAGCGAATTTGCCAAGACCAATGAGCGAGCTTTTATTGACTTCCCGCCTTACCCTAACCTACTTACACTAGACTTTATAAATCTAATTTTTTTATAATAACAGACATTATGTCTTAATGGAAGGACGAAATAACGAAACATTAAGTTTTCTAAGTAAAACACTTCTGCACATCTAACGTTTTTAGAGTTAATTAAATTTAAATTAATTTAATTGAATTTAAATGGCATGTGAAATTTCTTAACAGTCAGAGAAGCCAAAGTGTGATCATCTAGGACTTTCCAACTGTTGACTAAGACATTAAGGTTAGGTCAATAACCCCTTGTTGGTTCTTCATAATAAATGTGGGATCATTAGCCCAATTGCAAATTACCACGCTATGGCTTACGATGAAGCTGAAAAAAAAATACTCACTGCCTTTGCCTTTGTCCAGAACAGCTACCAGTGTTCCTTTCCCTGGCGATCTGTACGAAATATATATTTGTCTGGTCCCTTGAGCACTTTGCAGCGGTATCTGGAGTATCCTGGGCGCGCTGCCTCTTTGTCTGAGGAGCCTCCCTTGGTGGCTTCATGCTGAAGTCTGAGAGCACCGCCGTGCCCCATTTTACCTGCCGACCTGCATTTTCCTTTCGGCATAGCTGAACTCGAAGGCAGATCGTCGCCCTCAACTTTACCAAAAAGTCGAGCAACCGCCTGCTTAGCTGATACAAATTGATTTCAAAATTTCACCCCAACCCCTTTCGACCAACAAAGAACGAAAACTGTGGCGTCGACATTTTTAAAGACGTAAGAAAACGGGAAACGCAGTATCGTAGAGAATGACCATATCTACGAGATTGCCGAATCTCGTTCAGATCGGACCATTGATATAGCCAGAATGAAGAAATTATTTTTCAGTTGCTCCGCCCCATTACCGTCGCAGACACTACTCATTCTCTCTCTCGCTCATATGCTTTGCCTTGGCTTGTTCAGTGTACGACCACTGGCGGAGAACGTTAGAACGGCGTGTTGGTGTGAGAAGTGATGCAGATGTAGATGACAGATCTGACGGTGGGTCAGTGGGTTATGCGCAATTGGTTCTGTCGAGTTTGCATCGTGGAAATCAAGTGGTGTATGTGGTTCTTATGATTGGATCATTATGATGATCTATGGTTTAGTCTATCCGGTGGCGCCGGAGTTTGCTGTAACTTCACGATATTTGCTGTCGTAAAGCCTTGAACTTTGTATTTTCCGTCGTATTTTGGGGCCAATTTTGCAGCAAAGTCGCTGCATTAAATGATGTTGACGGATCAGTAACAATAAGCCCACCGTGGGGCGCCATTGTTGGCGGTGGAGATTGTAGTGTCGTCCTTGTTCTTGACTCGCTCATTTGATGTTATTCCGAGCGATCGCGAGTAATTCAATGAGCCTGGTTGCCTTGTTAAAAGCTGTATCTGGAGGGCTTCTAGTTTCTGGTGTGAGTTCGTCGTATAGTGCTCCAGGTAAACGGGACTCTCTTCCGTGTAGTAGGAAGGCTGGACTAAAAAAAGTTGTCTTGGACACGCTGGAGTTGATCGCTAGTGATATCTCGGGTATAAGTTCATCCCATCTGTTCTGGGTGTCTTCTACGAATTACGCAATATTTTTCTTCACCATTCGGTTGGCCGGTTCCGTAGAATTCTCTTGGGGGTAGTACGGGGAGGTGTCGTTTGAATCCTTGCCTTCTTGATCCTTGATAGCGTTTCCAAGGGTTGTTGGGATAAGGCGTCGGCAAACACGATTTGTTTGCCTGCTCTATAGTGGACGTCGTACTGATGGGCTGCAGCTTGAGCGCCCATCTTACCATTCTTCCGTAGGGGTTTTCCAGAGTATTTAACCATTTCAGCGCGAGATGGGCGGTTATAACGTCAAAGCGTCATACACAATTTAGAACAGAATAGAACGAATAGAACGTTTTTCGTCATTCTATCGTATATTTTATTCAGATTCAAGGTCAATTATACCATCGAGCTGGCTCTGTTACCTTTCAACAACGCAGACCACAAATTTTTGCAGTTCTATTTTATCGGGACCGCGGAAGACGAAGCTGATCGTCGGTGTGCCATTATTACCAACACGCGGAGAAAAATTATTTTATATTTGCCAGGTTTGCCATGAGCACAACGAATTGGCTAAGTTATTCAAAACGTCGCGTCGAATGCTATCTGACGATCATTAAATTGTTATTCGATCTGATAAAACACCGGTTGGTGAACATGCAAGGCATTTCAATGCACAAACAGTTGACGAAGTGGTAATAGTCATAGCGCGCGGGTATGTAACGTATATATGCGACGCACTTTTCATCCAAGTAGAATAGAATGTGCCACAGTGAACGTTTCTTCTAGTTGTAACTAAAGTTTTATTCACATTTGTACAATATGTATTTTACACTATGTATTGCACTGTCACTGTCACTTTTATTTGTACAAATTTTTAAATATTGTATTTTTAGTCCACTTGGGGACTCCATTAAAATTAAGAAATTTTGTTCTAAATAAAACCGAAAACTTTTGGTGGTGTAAATTATTTATTTTAAAGGCGGGTCAGAAAGTCAGTGTGCGTTCGATAAAAATTCAACAAACGAAACTATTCTAGATTTGATACATTTTCAAAACATAGCTAACCTACGATGACAAAGCGGAGCGAATTCGCCAAGACCAATGAGCGATCTTTTATAAAACTTCCCGCCTTACCCTAACCTACTTACACTAGACTTTATAAATCTAATTTTTTATAATAACAGACATTATGTCTTAATGGAAGGACGAAATAACGAAACATTAAGTTTTCTAAGTAAAACACTTCTGCACATCTAACGTTTTTAGAGTTAATTAAATTTAAATTAATTTAATTGAATTAAAATGGCATGTGAAATTTCTTAACAGTCAGAGAAGCCAGAGTGTGATCATCTAGGACTTTCCAACTGTTGACTAAGACACTAGATTAGGTCAATAACCCCTTGTTGGTTCTTCATAATAAATGTGGGATCATTAGCTCAATTGCAAATTACCACGCTATGGCTGACGATGAAGCTGAAAAGATACTCACTACCTTTGCCTTTGTCCAGAACAGCTACCAGCGTTCCTTTCCCTGGCGATCTGTGCGAAAGATATATTTGTCTGGTCCCTTGAGCCCTTTGCAGCGGTATCTGGAGTATCCCTGGCGCGCTGCCTCTTTGTCTGAGGAGTCTCACTTGGTGGTTTCATGCTGAAGTCTGAGAGCACCGCCGTGCCACATTTTACCTGCCGACCTGCATTTTCCTTTCGGCATAGCTGAACTCGACGGCAGATCGTCGCCCTCAACTTTACCAAAAAGTCGAGCAACCGCCTGCTTAGCTGATACAAATTGATTTCAAAATTTTTCGACCAAACCCCTTTCGACCAACAAAGAACGAAAACTGTGGCGTCGACATTTTTAAAGACGCAAGAAAACGGGAAACGCAGTATCGTAGAGAATGACCATATCTACGAGATTGCCGAATCTCGTTCAGATCGGATCATTCCATCGGATATAGCCAGAATGAAGAAATTATTTTTCAGTTGCTCCGCCCCATTACCGTCGCAGACACTACTCATAATCTCTCTCGCTCATATGCTTTGCCATGTTCAGTGTACGACCTCTGGCGGAGAACGTTAGAACGGCGTGTTGGTGTGAGAAGTGATGCAGATGTAGATGACAGATCTGACGGTGGGTCAGTGGGTTATGTGCAATTGGTTCTGTCGAGTTTGCATCGTGGAAATCAAGTGGTGTATGTGGTTCTTATGATTGGATCATTATGATCTAGCTTAGTCTATCCGGTGGCGCCGGAGTTTGCTGTAACTTCACGATATTTGCTGTCGTAAAGCCTTGAACTTTGTATTTTCCGTCGTATTTTGGGGCCAATTTTGCAGCAAAGTCGCTGCATTAAATGATGTTGACGGATCAGTAACAATAAGCCCACCGTGGGGCGCCATTGTTGGCGGTGGAGATTGTAGTGTCGTCCTTGTTCTTGACTCGCTCATTGGATGTTATTCCGAGCGGGATCGCGAGTAATTCTATGAGCCTGGTTGCCTTGTTAAAAGCTGTATCTGGAGGGCTTCTAGTTTCTGGTGTGAGTTCGTCGTATAGTGCTCCAGGTAAACGGGGCTCTCTTCCGTATAGTAGGAAGGCTGGACTAAAAAAGTTGTCTTGGACACGCTGGAGTTGATCGCTGGTGATATCTCGGGTATAAGTTCATCCCATCTGTTCTGGGTGTCTTCTACGAATTACGCAATATTTTTCTTCACCATTCGGTTGGCCGGTTCCGTAGAATTCTCTTTGGGGTAGTACGGGGAGGTGTTGTTTGGATCTGGGCAGTGGTCCAACGATATCGGCGTATAAGGTGTCAAAAGGCTCTTCTGCTTGCGGGTGAACATCTTACCTATGGGCTTGCGTGGCAGTTCCTTTTAATTTTTCGATGCTCATGTTATGGTCTTCCGTATGCCGAGGTCGGCTGCCATTGCCTGATCGTGGCATTCGTTGAGAACCCTTGCGCGTCGTTCCTTTGGGAACAAAATTCCACGATACGCAGTCGTTATCGTCGGCTCCATGGCGCAGCCTATAGGAGCTCTCCATTCTCGTAGGTATAGCCCGGCTATTTTTCCGGTTCTTCATTGGTTTGTCGGATCCGTCGTGTGAGCCAGGGGAAGATGGTAGTGGCCTCCTTGATCCTTGATAGCGTTTCCAAGGGTTGTTGGGATAAGGCGTCGGCAAACACGTTTTGTTTGCCTGCTCTATAGTAGACGTCGTACTGATACTGCTGCAGCTCGAGCGTCCATCTCACCATTCTTCCGTAGGGGTTTTCCAGAGTATTTAACCGTTTCAGCGCAAGATGGGCGGTTATAAGGTCAAAGCGTTATACACAATTTAGAACAGAATAGAACGAATAGAACGTTTCTTCTCATTCTATCGTATATTTTATTCAGATTCAAGGTCAATTATACCATCGAGCTGGCTCTGTTACCTTTCAACAACGCAGACCACAAATTTTTGCAGTTCTATTTTATCGGGACCGCGGAAGACGAAGCTGATCGTCGGTGTGCCATTATTACCAACACGCGGAGAAAAATAATTTTCGATTTGCCAGGTTTGCCATGAGCACAACGAATTGGTTAAGTTATTCAAAACGTCGCTTGATCGAATGCTATCTGACGATCATTAAATTGTTATTCGATCTGATAAAACACCGGTTGGTGAACATTCAAGGCATTTCAATGCACAAACAATTGACGAAGTGGTAAAAGTCATAGCGCGCGGGTATGTAACGTATATATGCGGCGCACTTCTCATCCAAGCAAACACAATGTGCCACAGTGAAGCGTGGCCGGGCTCTCTAGTTGTAACTAAACTTGTATTTACATTTGTACAATATGTATTTTACACTATGTATTGCACTGTCACTGTCACTTTTATTTGTAGCGTTTTAAATATTGTCCTTTTAGTCCACTTGGGGGCTCCATTAACATTAAAAAATTTTGTTCTAAATAAAAACCGAAAACTTTTGGTGGTGTATAGGATTTATTTTAAAGGCGGGTCAGAAAGTCGGTGTGCGTTTGTAACGATTAACGAAGAAAATCTTCGGGCAATGAAGCTGGTGGTCGTCAACTGAAATGGAGTACGCTAACCTTCTACGGCAAAGTTTCTGGTCGGATATGGGTATGGGTTCGGAGGGGTAACCGTTCAGTTTTGTTGCTTCGCTCCTATTTGTAATATTTCATTAATTTTCGCGTACGGGTTTTAGGGACAGGGAAGAAGGGAAGGAAGGGAAAGGAATAAGGTACACTGGAAGTTTATAGTAGAGAAAAGATAGTACAGAAGAGGGAAGTATTTAGGGCCTACCAACGCTTCGGACATCTCTGTTCTGCTGGCACTAAACTATGCCACGCCCACCCTACCATGATCCTGAAAAGCCAATGGAAATAATATCAGGACCCTGGAGTGTCCGGTATCGGCTAGTCTATGTCAGTTCTGAGAGGCATGGTCCCCAAATAATGGCTGGTCTTAGCACATATTTGATATAATTAACATTTTATTAAAGGCTAAATTCATTTACAAAAAAACTCATACGAACGCTAGGGGACAATTTAAAGGTAGTACATGGGAACGAAAAGTATGACGAGGGAAATTTAATATATTTATGATATTTATATAAATAAAATAATATAAATAGATATATGCAGATAAATATGGGTAAATAATATAATATATAGCGATATTTAGACGGTATTTTTCCCTAAATAGAAATATAGTCTAATAACGCCATATATGGACGTAGGTAAGATTCTTAGAGTTTCATCTATGCATGTGGGATATGGAATTGCTGAATGCTGAGGGCAAATCAGCTGTGGCTGAAACAAACGTTGAGGTCAACGACCGACAAAACAGCGCCAGCAAAAAGGGAAGCTTTTGCCGCGATCGCGTGGTTGGCACAGGCAACCAGAGAGCAAAAAAAAGCACACTTACAGTTTTTTGGTTGTTGTTGTTGTTGCTCCCGCGACGAATCTCGTTCAGATCATTCCAGATCTTTCGTAGCTGGGGTCTCGGTGTGTGGGGTAATAAAGAAGCTTAAACCTGCAAAACAAAAAGCACTACACACCGCGGGGCTGCATGGCAAAAGCTCACTGCTGTGTCACGGCCGCTCGGACGCTTTTAGGCTCGAACCTTTGTTTTCAAAACCACTTTTTTTCTTAATGACACATAATGCACACTAATTCCGCTCTATGAACCCTTCTAAGGCCTTTTTGTTTAATGGAGTGTTTGCTCCTTAGATACTTTACAATACACTAACATACACTAATATACACTAATTCGGTGGGCACCGATAGGGGCAGCTTTCGCCTTCATTTACACTTTACACTGTCAACTTTCACATGCAAAAACAAGACGCTCGAAACATTATTGGGCCCGCACAGTAAGCGGAGGTATGGCACATATGATCCGGTTGCAGGGGTACTGTCGATTCGTATGGGGCACTAAATACGGACTCCCGAACACAAGTGTTGCACCGGCCGGTCTCACTGGGGGGTCGCCGAGAGGTTAGGTCCGCACGTGGTCTACGGTGGCCTCACGGGATCCAAAATCTTCGCTAATTCGATTCGCGGAGGCCTGTTGGTATCACTCTGGCATTACCTCGACCAGGTTTAAACGCCCAACGGCTTAAACGGCAATTCGCCGCACTAAGCCCGATCAGAAGCTGCCTTCGAAACGCAGCAGCCCAAGCTCACTGAACGTAGTCCACCAGATCAGCTGCTTGTCGGTGGCGCTTAAAGCTCTGGTCACGTCATTTTTTCGCTGCGGTTGGCCAATTTGCTCGGGGTTTTGGTTAATCCCAAACTAGGTGCCGATCCCTATTTTTGAATTCGGAAATAGGAATAAGTGGATTTGGCACACCATTACGTAATTTTTTCGTAATTATATTTACCCTGTTGGAACTGGCACCCGAGAACAGAAATGAGGATTTTAATTGGGTTGCTTGGTTCTTTCTCCAGGTTTCCAGTTGTTGCTGTTGCACCAAATAGGGTGCAAGGTGGCGGTCTAAGGTAAAGATTTTTTCTTTTTCTGAAAACCACAACTGGTTCGGTCGGAAGCCACGAGGAGAAAGAAAGACGGGCAGGCTACCGACTCAAGAAGAGAATTTGAATTCTCCGGATCTACCTTTGCCTATCCTTCGTCATTCACACTGGACGCTGGCTAAATAGTGGGGAGATTTCGTTTCGTTTTGGTCCCTATTCTTCCCCTTGCGCTCACCCCTAGATGGCGCTACCCATCAATGACATGTAACATGTAACACGGAAACAAGAAAACAACAACATACAGATATACTAGAATTGGGGAAGATAGTTAACCTTTGACACGTAACTCTGTTAGTAGTACTACCTATTCGATGTTTGATCATCTAATCTTCGGTTCTTAGTGTATTTTTGACCATGGTTTGGTTTTAGCTGCAGCGAACAAAATGTTGCCTACTTTCAGGCACGGTACTAATTGTCCGACAAGCGTCCACTACAAATCCCCCCTGCCAAGATCACACTTTGGGGTTGCTAACTCCAACGGGTGATAAACGCTTGGAGGCCCAACTTCCAACTTCTGTAAGGCAATCACTGCTTTATGTCCTTAGCGTGGTATTTGCCGACAAATTTACCGTGATGATCTTCTAATTCGTAATAACTGTGACCAATTCTACGTTTTATTCGCGCTTTTACAAAAGTTGGAGCTAGTTTTGCGCTAAAAGCCTTTCGTGAAGTTACTCTGCTGGAAGTTTCTACGGTAGACTTCTTGGCCAACTTTGAACGCTACGTTACGACTTCGAAGATTGTACTGCTTTTCGTTTCGTTGGTGCTGCTGTTGGATCGTTCGTTGTGCGGTTTTTCGAATCACATCAAACGAATCTTCCCGACAAAAACTCACTTTGCGATCTTCTAATAGTTGTAACTTTCGCAAAAGTGGATAGGTGTCTCCATTAGTAACCATGTGTTGCCCAAATGCAACGCGGTATGGGCTATCGCTAACTGCGGAATGAACGCTCGATCGCAATGCACAGCATATAGGGCTAAGTTGCTCATCCCAATTAGTTTGGTCAGGCTTGATATAGGCTTTAATGGCAGCAATCACGGATCGGTTTTACGCGTTCCGATGCATTGGCTTGAGGTGCGTACACGGCCGTATAAAAATGTTGCACGTTGTACTTTTTCAGCAATGCATTGAAATGGTGGGACTTAAACTGTACTCCGTTGTCGGACACGACCACTTCGCCAAGACCCCCGAAACAATGGAATATATCCTCTTCCATAAATCGAGTGACTGCATCTGCAGTGAATTTCTTCACAGGCTTTAAGAACGGATATTTTGAAAGATGGTCCAAAACCATAAAAATACCAATATGTCCTGATTTGCTTCTGGGATATGGACCCAAAAAGTCTACAAACAATTTCTGAAACACTCTTTGTGTTTCCCGTACTGGAGCTAATGGAGGTCGTAATGAACGATTGGGGTGTTTGGTGCACTTGCAGATGGAACAGCCGTTTATAAACGCTCTCACATCCGGGGCTAAGTTTGGCCAATAATAATATCGTCGAATTTTTTCCAACGTTTTATTAATGCCGCTATGTGCTGCTAAAGACGGTTCATGATTCTGCTTCATTACTTCTGAGACCATCTCCTTGGGATCCACAGCTTCCAGCACAAGTCGTCAGCGATTTGTTCTCCTTAGGCATGTTCTGCTCGCCTATATATCAAATTGTCAATGACCTTAATGTCTGGCATCGGTGTCTGATTGGAGTTAATCTTGTCTATCAACTCTAAATAGTCTGCTGACTTAAAGTGAGCCGACTGCAGATCCACCAATCCATCCCCGCTGAATGCAGACAAGTCTTCCGTATGCACTCGAGAGAGAGCGTCCGGAACAATATTCTGGCTACCCTTACGGTGGAAGATTTTAAAATCAAACCCCTGTAGTTTGAGAGCCCATCTCGCCAATCTAGAGCCTAAATCTGACTGCGACATTAACCACTTCAACGACGCATGGTCGGTATGAATGGAGAACTCATGTCCCTCTACATATGCTCGGAACTTTTTGACACACATTATGGCTGCCAAGCACTCCTTCTCAGTGACAGAGTAGTTTCGCTGACACTGATTCAGCTTGCGAGACATGAATGCGATTGGGACGTCATTTCCCTTGCTATCCTTTTGCATTAACACGCCTCCCACTCCGGTGTGGCTGGCATCGCAATGTATTGCAAATGGAAGGTCAAAATTAGCACTATGTAAAACTGGAGCCTCACACATTTGGTTTTTTAACGTCTCAAAAGCCTTCTGCGCTTCATTGGACCATACAAATGTTCGCCGTTATTTTTAGCGTATCGGAAATGGGAGCAGCAATTCCTGCATAGTTTTTAATAAATTTATGGTACCATCCGGTGATTCCCAAAAACCTCCGCACTTGCTTCACCGAGCGAGGCACTGGAAAATCTCGAATGGCCACAATTTTTTTCTGGATCCGTTTGAATCGTCCCATACCCTATCACATGGCCAAGGTATTTAACTTCCTGCCGACAAAATTTGCTCTTTTCCACATTTATGGTGAGTCCAGCTTGGGACAACCTTTTCGGCCAGGGCTTTCAAAACCGAGATATGTT
Organism: Drosophila bifasciata; assembly: GCA_009664405.1. NCBI lineage: Eukaryota > Metazoa > Arthropoda > Insecta > Diptera > Drosophilidae > Drosophila > Drosophila bifasciata. The sequence goes on from CM019041.1 coordinate 26,255,496, forward strand.
TCTCAAATGACTCCGAAATAACCAAGAGGTCATCGAGGTAAATGAAAATCTCGTTTCGCAGAGAGGGTGGGATGACTTTGTCCATCAGTTTGGACATGGTCTGGGGGGCATTGGATAACCCAAACGGCATCACCGTAAACTGATACAGGGGCCTCCCTGGCACAGTAAATGCTGTCTTCTCCCGAGCCCGTGCGGTAAGCGGAATTTGCCAATAGGCGTCTTTAAGGTCAATGCTGGATATGTACTGGGCTTTCGGAAGCCTACTTAAGATCCCATCAATTAGGGGGCATAGGGTAAGCATTTTTAAGGGTTACCTCGTTCACTTTGCGACTATCGAGGCACAGTCGAACTTTACCTGGCTTACGCACAATAACAACAGGAGACGACCACGGACTATCTGATTCTTCAATCACTCCCAGGGCTAACATTCTGTCTAACTCCGCGTACATACATTTCTCGATAGCAGGCGACACTGCATAATGTCGTTGTTTTATGGGCCGAGCCTCTGCCACTTCTATGTCGTGAGTAATCCAGCTTGTTTTTCCTAACCCTTTTGATAAAAATGAAGGGAACCCTGTATGGTTGCAGCTAGTTCCTTATGCTGTTGTTCCGTCAAGGCTATTTGAGTCGGCCTATCGGCAGTTAAAGCTGCCACCGTGTAAAGTGTTGGCTTTGCTCATCAAAAGAATGGTAATAGGTTAAAGCTTCTCCAAAAATCTATCCCTAGGTACAACTCTTGTGTTAAAGCCGGGACAAGGTAGATACATATGCGTTTGGAGTCACCCCGAAAGCTAATTGTGGTCGAGATCCTACCTAGTATGGATTCTCATTTTTCCCATCTGCCGTGCGTACCGCTGACTTCATCGGCCTGACTTCCGGGTTATTTTGCGCTAACTCTTCCGCAAATTTTTTCCCCAATGCAGCTGATGGACGCGCCGGTGTCTAGTAAGCCAATTATGGTTTTCCCAAACAACGTCACATCGGCAAAAGGTCGTAGATCATTACAATTACTGATCACAGATGCTAGTATGGCTCGGCGAGTTTCTCTACTCCGTGCTCGGAATAGCTCTCTACGCTTATGGTCTCGAGATTTAGAACTATCTATTTTTCTTGGACCAGGGGTTTGTTCCTGTTCGTCCTGAGGTATGGGTATAGTAGGGAGTCTTTTAGGAGTCGTGGTCTTGTCCGAAGGGGGTAGGAGTAGACTTGCTGTGGTGCAAGTTACTCGGTATTTGTCGCTTTCGACACTAGTTTGCGTGCACTCGTTACCGGTGCACGAGTCAGCCCGTTTTTTGACGGAGTACACTTTCGGCACGACGGTTTATATGTGTCCCGCTTGCCACAACCATAGCAAAACACTTTACGCTCCGCTTCGCACTTGATATATCGGTGGCCTGGCTTACTGCAATTCCAGCAGGACAGCGTCATCGCTTCGATATCAAAATCATTGGCGTCTTCCACATCCGTCTCTGCATTTATTTCTGTCTGCACGGACATTTTCGTTCACCTGATTGCGAGGAACAAATCGTCGCGTACTGGGAACTGGCTTAAACTTACCTTCCATAAACCGCTCACGCTTACGAACCACTTGTCGCAACTGCACAACGTTATGAATAGGCACATATAGTATTTCGTGTTGCACCTCGTTCAGCAGGTTTGCACGTAACACCTCCAACAACGACTGCTCTGTCATGGGCTGCACAAGTTTGTCAGCGAGGGCCACTACATCTTCATAAAAGCTATCAAACAGTTCATTTTGCTTCTGCTTTCGTTGGTTTATTGCTGTTCTGATCTCTAAATCGGTTCTACCATCTGAAAACTGCGATCTCAGCGCTATACACAAATCAATCCAGCGTACTCGGGGGACGCTTTTATGATACCTCCAGTACCATTCACCCGCGCTCCCTTCGAATAGGTTGCTGGCGTAACGCGATAGCAATTCAAAATTACTATCTAAGGTCTGGCTGGTGAGAGCTTCGACGCGATAAAGAAAATCATCAATGGACATGGCAGAGCGTCCTGAAAATCTCAACTTCCAGTTCGCGATTATCTGGCTAATTCTATCCGAACGCAAATGGTGTGATTGCTGCGATTCGGGCGGAAATGAGAGAGTTGTAGGACGATCGGCTGGATTGGGTAGTTCTGCATTTTCCCTGTTGGATAGTGAAAAAGTTGTTCAAATGATTGGTTTTCCCTTACGGGAGAGGACTGTCTATGGGTGGAGGGAAACCTTTCCGTGGGAACTGGAGCTGCTGCTTGGAGCGCCAACCTCTGAAACCCAGATTCAATAGCATTGGCCAGCATTTCCGTATGCTGGGCCAACGCAGTATTTTGCCACGGCTTCCGCAACGGTTTGTTGCAACCTACCATCTAGTGGTAGGGCCTCAGTAACAATAAGATCGAGCTGAAGACAGCGCGGCTGCCGGCATTTGCGGTTGCACGCTCGGAAAGTCTGACGCGGACATTTGGCCAGATACACTAGGACCTTCCGGTTGACTCACACTTCGGGACCCGCTAGGCATAATGGTAGCCGATAGTTGGGATTGCTGCGATTTTTGGGTTTTCGATCGGGATCTAGTCATTGACGCTTGTGGGCCTACAGCTTGGCATGCGGCCAGTTCTTCTGCCAAATTAAGTGTGGATTTGCTTAAGGCGGTTCTACACACTGGACAGACTTTTCTATTCCCTGGACGCGTACTAAAGCAGGAGTGATGGAAATAGTGGTTACAGCTGGTAGCTAATAATTGCCCTGGATATTCGACTTCTTGTGTGCATACACAACAAATGGTTTCGCTATCCTTTGGCTGATTCCGATATTCCAAGCTTCGGTCTAATGGCATCGTAAGGCTATACTATTTATACACTAATTTACGCAAAGTTCTTTCTTTCTACACAGACGCACAATAATAACAGGAAACACAACAAGAATATAATAAAGGAATTTGGGAGACCATGCAACTCTTTCCTAACAAGACTGTTGCCGATAACTATACGTGGTAGATTAAGAAGGGTGAAAATAAAGTGAGGATATGTAATCAGGTATCGCGGCACAAGTAGTAGCTCTAGGCCACACCCTGGTTCCGGCGAATAACTAATTCTAGAGAAAGACGACTTCCTTACACTCGTTTCCACCAAGAGAGCACGACGGTGCTTGTCAGCCGCCAATCGAGAAAGCATTAGCGATAGGTTTTAAAAGAAAAGGTAAGTGTTTCACTATGCCCAGATATACACATTGAAGCAGCCGCTAGTGGTCCAGGAAGGAAACGTAGTACGAAGAAACGCACCAGCAAAAGGGTACCACGCTCATCCGGCAATAGCCTGCAGTATATATCTCAGCACCATTGAGACACTTACTAGAAAACAGTACAGAGACACGTTCATAACCATGCCTCCAGTTGAGCGGCTGTCAAAAGTATACATCCTTTTTACAGAATCCGACAACAACCGAGCCACGGTCACATCACGCACCTGTTAATTTCCGAAATACCCTGGGAATGTATTCACCCATTCAGTTTCTGTTTCGCGGCAGGTCGTAGCTTCAATCCACGTATAACCCTGTTTCCAGCAAAACTTAACCTCTTGGTAAACTCATCGGGATTTAATGCTATGGCAGATAGTGTTCGGCAATACTACTATTTTGAAGCTAGTATCGATTCCAGAACAGCTTACCATCGCACAGGTGGTATGGATGCTACTAAGATGCGGCTTACAGTTATTTGAAACTATTAAGGATCCACCATCAAAGCATCCAAAACCAGGACACAGGAAGGGGATTAGAGAAGGGGTGGAATTAGGGACAAAAGTCATAAGCTGGTGCCTGAGCACGACTTGTAGATTTTATAAACTTTGGAACATTCGAGGTAGAGTTTGGTTAGGGCATGGAAGTCTTTTTAGTCCACTTACATGAAAGTAGTATTTTACCCTGTTTTGTATTGCTAACCAGCATACATCTACGCTAACTCTGCCTTCGGGCCATCTCGGCCCCACGTTGGGCGCCAAATAAAATAATTACTGTAACGATTAACGAAGAAAATCTTCGGGCAATGAAGCTGGTGGTCGTCAACTGAAATGGAGTACGCGCTTGCTTCTACGGCTAGTTTCTGGTCGGATATGGGTATGGGTTCGGAGGGGTAACCGTTCAGTTTTGTTGCTTCGCTCCTATTTGTAATATTTCATTAATTTTCGCGTACGGGTTTTAGGGAGTGGGAAGAAGGGAAGGAAGGGGAAAGGAGTAAGGTACACTGGAAATTATAGTAGAGAAAAGATAGTACAGAAGAGGGAAGTATAGGGGCCTACCAACGCTTCGGACATCTCTGTTCTGCTGGCACTAAACTATGCCACGCCCACCCTACCATGATCCTGAAAATCCAATGGAAATAATATCAGGACCCCTGGAGTGTCCGGTATCGGCTAGTCTATGTCAGTTCTGAGAGGCATGGTCCCCAAATAATGGCTGGTCTAGCACATATTTGATATAATTAACATTTTATTAAAGGCTAAATTCATTTACACAAAAACTCATACGAACGCTAGGGGACAATTTAAAAGGTACATGGGAACGAAAAGCATGACGAGGGAAATTTACCTGCTTATGATATTTATATAAATAAAATAATATAAATAGATATATGCAGATAAATATGGGTAAATAATATAATATATAGCGATATTTAGACGGTATTTTTCCCTAAATAGAAATATAGTCTAATAACGCCATATATGGACGTAGGTAAGATTCTTAGAGTTTCATCTATGCATGTGGGATATGGAATTGCTGAATGCTGAGGGCAAATCAGCTGTGGCTGAAACAAACGTTGGAGGTCAACGACCGACAAAACAGCGCCAGCAAAAGGGAAGCTTTTGCCGCGATCGCGTGGTTGGCACAGGCAAAGAGAGCAAGAAAAAGCACACTTACAGTTTTTGGTTGTTGTTGTTGTTGCTCCCGCGACGAAAGATCTTTCGTAGCTGGGGTCTCGGTGTGTGGGGTAATAAAGAAGCTTAAACCTGCAAAAACAAAAGCACTACACACCGCGGGGGCTGCATGGCAAAAGCTCACTGCTGTGTCACGGCCGCTCGGACGCTTTTAGGCTCGAACCTTTGTTTTCAAAACCACTTTTTTTCTTAATGACACATAATGCACACTAATTCCGCTCTATGAACCCTTCTAAGGCCTTTTTTGTTTAATGGAGTGGTTGCTCCTTAGATACTTTACAATACACTAACATACACTAATATACACTAATTCGGTGGGCACCGATAGGGGCAGCTTTCGCCTTCATTTACACTTTACACTGTCAACTTTCACATGCAAAAACAAGACGCTCGAAACATTATTGGGCCCGCACAGTAAGCGGAGGTATGGCACATATGATCCGGTTGCAGGGGTACTGTCGATTCGTATGGGGGCACTAAATACGGACTCCCCGAACACAAGTGTTGCACCGGCCGGTCTCACTGGGGGTCGCCGAGAGGTTAGGTCCGCACGTGGTCTACGGTGGCCTCACGGGATCCAAAATCTTCGCTAATTCGATTCGCGGAGGCCTGTTGGTATCACTCTGGCATTACCTCGACCAGGTTTAAACGCCCAACGGCTTAAACGGCAATTCGCCGCACTAAGCCCGATCAGAAGCTGCCTTCGAAACGCAGCAGCCCAAGCTCACTGAACGTAGTCCACCAGATCAGCTGCTTGTCGGTGGCGCTTAAAGCTCTGGTCACGTCATTGGCTTTCGCTGCTACGTGGCCAATTTGCTCGGGGTTTTGGTTAATCCCAAACTAGGTGCCGATCCCTATTTTTGAATTCGGAAATAGGAATAAGTGGATTTGGCCACACCATTACGTAATTTTTCGTAATTATATTTACCCTGTTGGAACTGGCACCCGAGAACAGAAATGAGGATTTTAATTGGGTTGCTTGGTTCTTTCTCCAGGTTTCCAGTTGTTGCTGTTGCACCAAATAGGGTGCAAGGTGGCGGTCTAAGGTAAAGATTTTTTTTTTTTCTGAAAACCACAACTGGTTCGGTCGGAAGCCACGAGGAGAAAGAAAGACGGGCAGGCTACCGACTCAAGAAGAGAATTTGAATTCTCCGGATCTACCTTTGCCTATCCTTCGTCATTCACACTGGACGCTGGCTAAATAGTGGGGAGATTTCGTTTCGTTTTGGTCCCTATTCTTCCCCTTGCGCTCACCCCTAGATGGCGCTACCCATCAATGACATGTAACATGTAACACGGAAAACAAGAAAACAACAACATACAGATATACTAGAATTGGGGAAGATAGTTAAGCTTTGACACGTAACTCTGTTAGTAGTACTACCTATTCGATGTTTGATCATCTAATCTTCGGTTCTTAGTGTATTTTTGACCATGGTTTGGTTTTAGCTGCAGCGAACAAAATGTTGCCTACTTTCAGGCACGGTACTAATTGTCCGACAAGCGTCCACTACACGTTCGATAAAAATTCAACAAACGAAACTATTCTAGATTTGATACATTTTCTTTCTAAGCATAGCTAACCTACGATGACAAAGCGGAGCGAATTCGCCAAGACCAATGAGCGAGCTTTTATTGACTTCCCGCCTTACCCCTAACCTACTTACACTAGACTTTATAAATCTAATTTTTAATAATAAAAGACATTATGTCTTAATGGAACATTAACGAAACATTAAGTTTTCTAAGTAAAACACTTCTGCACATCTAACGTTTTTAGAGTTAATTAAATTTAAATTAATTCAGTTGAATTCAAATGGCATGTGAAATTTCTTAACAGTCAGAGAAGCCAGAGTGTGATCATCTAGGACTTTCCAACTGTTGACTAAGACACTAAGGTTAGGTCAATAACCCCTTGTTGGCTCTTCATAATAAATGTGGGATCATTAGCCCAATTGTAAATTACCACGCTATGGCTTACGATGAAGCTGAAAAGATACTCACTGCCTTTGCCTTTGTCCAGAACAGCTACCAGTGTTCCTTTCCCTGGCGATCTGTACGAAATATATATTTGTCTGGTCCCTTGACCAGACAACTTTGCAGCGGTATCTGGAGTATCCTGGGCGCGCTGCCTCTTTGTCTGAGGAGCCTCCGCCACCATGGGAGGCGGAGCTGAAGTCTGAGAGCACCGCCGTGCCCCATTTTACCTGCCGACCTGCATTTTCCTTTCGGCATAGCTGAACTCGACGGCAGATCGTCGCCCTCAACTTTACCAAAAAGTCGAGCAACCGCCTGCTTAGCTGATACAAATTGATTTCAAAATTTCACTCCAACCCCTTTCGACCAACAAAGAACGAAAACTGTGGCGTCGACATTTTTGAAGACGCAAGAAAACGGGAAACGCAGTATCGTAGAGAATGACCATATCTACGAGATTGCCGAATCTCGTTCAGATCGGATCATTGATATAGCCAGAATGAAGAAATTAATTTTCAGTTGCTCCGCCCCATTACCGTCGCAGACACTACTCATTCTCTCTCGCTCATATGCTTTGCCATGTTCAGTGTACGACCACTGGCGGAGAACGTTAGAACGGCGTGTTGGTGTGAGAAGTGATGCAGATGTAGATGACAGATCTGACGGTGGGCAGTGGGTTATGTGCAATTGGTTCTGTCGAGTTTGCATCGTGGAAATCAAGTGGTGTATGTGGTTCTTATGATTGGATCATTATGATCTAGCTTAGTCTATGGTTTAATAATATTACATTATCCGGTGACGCCGGAGTTTGCTGTAACTTCACGATATTTGCTGTCGTAAAGCCTTGAACTTTGTATTTTCCGTCGTATTTTGGGGCCAATTTTGCAGCAAAGTCGCTGCATTAAATGATGTTGACGGATCAGTAACAATAAGCCCACCGTGGGGCGCCATTGTTGGCGGTGGAGATTGTAGTGTCATCCTTGTTCTTGACTCGCTCGTTTGATGTTATTCCGAGCGATCGCGAGTAATTCAATGAGCCTGGTTGCCTTGTTAAAAGCTGTATCTGGAGGGCTTTTAGTTTTCTGGTGTGAGTTCGTCGTATAGTGCTCCAGGTAAACGGGGCTCTCTTCCGTGTAGTAGGAAGGCTGGACTAAAAAAGTTGTCTTGGACACGCTGGAGTTGATCGCTAGTGATATCTCGGGTATAAGTTCATCCCATCTGTTCTGGGTGTCTTCAACGAATTATGCAATATTTTTCTTCACCATTCGGTTGGCCGATTCCGTAGAATTCTCTTGGGGGTAGTACGGGGAGGTGTCGTTTGGATCTGGGCAGTGGTCCAACGATATCGGCGTATAAGGTGGCAAACGGCTCTTTTGCTTGCGGGTGAACATCTTACCTATGGGCTTTGCGTTGCAGTTCTTTGAATTTTTGGCTGCACATGTTATGGTCTTTCGTATGCCGAGGTCGGCTGCCATTGCCTGATCGTGGCATTCGTTGAGAACCCTTGCGCGTCGTTCCTTTGGGAACAAAATTCCACGATACGCAAAGTCGTTTATCGTCGGCTCCATGGCGCAGCCTATAGGAGCTCTCCATTCTCGTAGGTATAGCCCGGCTATTTTTCCGGTTCTTCATTGGTTTGTCGGATCCGTCGTGTGAGCCAGGGAAGGTGGTAGTGGCCTCCTTGATCCTTGATAGCGTTTCCAAGGGTTGTTCGGATAAGGCGTCGGCAAACACGTTTTGTTTGCCTGCTCTATAGTGGACGTCGTACTGATACTGCTGCAGCTTGAGCGTCCATCTCACCATTCTTCCGTAGGGGTTTCCCAGAGTATTTAACCATTTCAGCGCGAGATGGATGGTTATAACGTCAAAGCGTTATAAACAATTTAGAATAGAATAGAACGAATAGAACGTTTCTTCTCATTCTGTCGTATATTTTATTCAGATTCAAGGTCAATTGTACCATCGAGCTGGCTCTGTTACCTTTCAACAACGCAGACCACAAATTTTTGCAGTTCTATTTTATCGGGACCGCGGAAGACGAAGCTGATCGTCGGTGTGCCATTATTACCAACACGCGGAGAAAAATTATTTTCGATTTGCCAGGTTTGCCATGAGCACAACGAATTGGTGAATTTATTCAAAACGTCGCTTGATCGAATGCTGCTGAGGGCAAATCAGCTGTGGCTGAAACAAACGTTGGAGGTCAACGACCGACAAAACAGCGCCAGCAAAAGGGAAGCTTTGCCGCGATCGCGTGGTTGGCACAGGCAAAGAGAGCAAGAAAAAAGCACACTTACAGTTTTTGGTTGTTGTTGTTGTTATCCCGCGACGAAAGATCGTTTTCGTAGCTGGGGTCTCGGTGTGTGGGGTAATAAAGAAGCTTAAACCTGCAAAACAAAAGCACTACACACCGCGGGGGCTACATGGCAAAAGCTCACTGCTGTGTCACGGCCGCTCGGACGCTTTTAGGCTCGAACCTTTGTTTTCAAAACCACTTTTTTTTTCTTAATGACACATAATGCACACTAATTCCGCTCTATGAACCCTTCTAAGGCCTTTTTGTTTAATGGAGTGTTTGCTCCTTAGATACTTTACAATACACTAACATACACTAATATACACTAATTCGGTGGGCACCGATAGGGGCAGCTTTCGCCTTCATTTACACTTTACACTGTCAACTTTCACATGCAAAAAACAAGACGCTCGAAACATTTTGGGCCCGCACAGTAAGCGGAGGTATGGCACATATGATCCGGTTGCAGGGGTACTGTCGATTCGTATGGGGGCACTAAATACGGACTCCCGAACACAAGTGTTGCACCGGCCGGTCTCACTGGGGGGTCGCCGAGAGGTTAGGTCCGCACGTGGTCTACGGTGGCCTCACGGGATCCAAAATCTTCGCTAATTCGATTCGCGGAGGCCTGTTGGTATCACTCTGGCATTACCTCGACCAGGTTTAAACGCCCAACGGCTTAAACGGCAATTCGCCGCACTAAGCCCGATCAGAAGCTGCCTTCGAAACGCAGCAGCCCAAGCTCACTGAACGTAGTCCACCAGATCAGCTGCTTGTCGGTGGCGCTTAAAGCTCTGGTCACATCATTGGCTTTCGCTGCTACGTGGCCAATTTGCTCGGGGTTTTGGTTAATCCCAAACTAGGTGCCGATCCCTATTTTTGAATTCGGAAATAGGAATAAGTGGATTTGGCCACACCATTACGTAATTTTTCGTAATTATATTTACCCTGTTGAAACTGGCACCCGAGAACAGAAATGAGGATTTTAATTGGGTTGCTTGGTTCTTTCTCCAGGTTTCCAGTTGTTGCTGTTGCACCAAATAGGGTGCAAGGTGGCGGTCTAAGGTAAAGATTTTTTTCTTTTTCTGAAAACCACAACTGGTTCGGTCGGAAGCCACGAGGAGAAAGAAAGACGGGCAGGCTACCGACTCAAGAAGAGAATTTGAATTCTCCGGATCTACCTTTGCCTATCCTTCGTCATTCACACTGGACGCTGGCTAAATAGTGGGGAGATTTCGTTTCGTTTTGGTCCCTATTCTTCCCCTTTGCGCTCACCCCTAGATGGCGCTACCCATCAATGACATGTAACATGTAACACGGAAACAAGAAAACAAAAACATACAGATATACTAGAATGTGGGAAGATAGTTAAGCTTTGACACGTAACTCTGTTAGTAGTACTACCTATTCGATGTTTGATCATCTAATCTTCGGTTCTTAGTGTATTTTTGACCATGGTTTGGTTTTAGCTGCAGCGAACAAAATGTTGCCTACTTTCAGGCACGGTACTAATTGTCCGACAAGCGTCCACTACACGTTCGATAAAAATTCAACAAACGAAACTATTCTAGATTTGATACATTTTCTTTTCTAAGCATAGCTAACCTACGATGACAAAGCGGAGCGAATTCGCCAAGACCAATGAGCGAGCTTTTATTGACTTCCCGCCTTACCCTAACCTACTTACACTAGACTTTATAAATCTAATTTTTAATAATAAAAGACATTATGTCTTAATGGAACATTAACGAAACATTAAGTTTTCTAAGTAAAACACTTCTGCACATCTAACGTTTTTAGAGTTAATTAAATTTAAATTAATTCAGTTGAATTCAAATGGCATGTGAAATTTCTTAACAGTCAGAGAAGCCAGAGTGTGATCATCTAGGACTTTCCAACTGTTGACTAAGACACTAAGGTTAGGTCAATAACCCCTTGTTGGCTCTTCATAATAAATGTGGGATCATTAGCCCAATTGTAAATTACCAAGCCATAGGGCTTACGATGAAGCTGAAAAGATACTCACTGCCTTTGCCTTTGTCCAGAACAGCTACCAGTGTTCCTTTCCCTGGCGATCTGTACGAAATATATATTTGTCTGGTCCCTTGACCAGACAACTTTGCAGCGGTATCTGGAGTATCCTGGGCGCGCTGCCTCTTTGTCTGAGGAGCCTCCGCCACCATGGGAGGCGGAGCTGAAGTCTGAGAGCACCGCCGTGCCCCATTTTACCTGCCGACCTGCATTTTCCTTTCGGCATAGCTGAACTCGACGGCAGATCGTCGCCCTCAACTTTACCAAAAAGTCGAGCAACCGCCTGCTTAGCTGATACAAATTGATTTCAAAATTTCACTCCAACCCCATTCGACCAACAAAGAACGAAAACTGTGGCGTCGACATTTTTGAAGACGCAAGAAAACGGGAAACGCAGTATCGTAGAGAATGACCATATCTACGAGATTGCCGAATCTCGTTCAGATCGGATCATTGATATAGCCAGAATGAAGAAATTAATTTTCAGTTGCTCCGCCCCATTACCGTCGCAGACACTACTCATTCTCTCTCTCGCTCATATGCTTTGCCATGTTCAGTGTACGACCACTGGCGGAGAACGTTAGAACGGCGTGTTGGTGTGAGAAGTGATGCAGATGTAGATGACAGATCTGACGGTGGGCAGTGGGTTATGTGCAATTGGTTCTGTCGAGTTTGCATCGTGGAAATCAAGTGGTGTATGTGGTTCTTATGATTGGATCATTATGATCTAGCTTAGTCTATGGTTTAATAATATTACATTATCCGGTGACGCCGGAGTTTGCTGTAACTTCACGATATTTGCTGTCGTAAAGCCTTGAACTTTGTATTTTCCGTCGTATTTTGGGGCCAATTTTGCAGCAAAGTCGCTGCATTAAATGATGTTGACGGATCAGTAACAATAAGCCCACCGTGGGGCGCCATTGTTGGCGGTGGAGATTGTAGTGTCATCCTTGTTCTTGACTCGCTCGTTTGATGTTATTCCGAGCGATCGCGAGTAATTCAATGAGCCTGGTTGCCTTGTTAAAAGCTGTATCTGGAGGGCTTTTAGTTTCTGGTGTGAGTTCGTCGTATAGTGCTCCAGGTAAACGGGGCTCTCTTCCGTGTAGTAGGAAGGCTGGACTAAAAAGTTGTCTTGGACACGCTGGAGTTGATCGCTAGTGATATCTCGGGTATAAGTTCATCCCATCTGTTCTGGGTGTCTTCAACGAATTATGCAATATTTTTCTTCACCATTCGGTTGGCCGATTCCGTAGAATTCTCTTGGGGGTAGTACGGGGAGGTGTCGTTTGGATCTGGGCAGTGGTCCAACGATATCGGCGTATAAGGTGGCAAACGGCTCTTTTGCTTGCGGGTGAACATCTTACCTATGGGCTTGCGTTGCAGTTCTTTGAATTTTTGGCTGCACATGTTATGGTCTTTCGTATGCCGAGGTCGGCTGCCATTGCCTGATCGTGGCATTCGTTGAGAACCCTTGCGCGTCGTTCCTTTGGGAACAAAATTCCACGATACGCAGTCGTTATCGTCGGCTCCATGGCGCAGCCTATAGGAGCTCTCCATTCTCGTAGGTATAGCCCGGCTATTTTTCCGGTTCTTCATTGGTTTGTCGGATCCGTCGTGTGAGCCAGGGGAAGGTGGTAGTGGCCTCCTTGATCCTTGATAGCGTTTCCAAGGGTTGTTCGGATAAGGCGTCGGCAAACACGTTTTGTTTTGCCTGCTCTATAGTGGACGTCGTACTGATACTGCTGCAGCTTGAGCGTCCATCTCACCATTCTTCCGTAGGGGTTTCCCAGAGTATTTAACCATTTCAGCGCGAGATGGATGGTTATAACGTCAAAGCGTTATAAACAATTTAGAATAGAATAGAACGAATAGAACGTTTCTTCTCATTCTGTCGTATATTTTATTCAGATTCAAGGTCAATTGTACCATCGAGCTGGCTCTGTTACCTTTCAACAACGCAGACCACAAATTTTTGCAGTTCTATTTTATCGGGACCGCGGAAGACGAAGCTGATCGTCGGTGTGCCATTATTACCAACACGCGGAGAAAAATTATTTTCGATTTGCCAGGTTGGCCATGAGCACAACGAATTGGTTAAGTTATTCAAAACGTCGCTTGATCGAATGCTATCTGACGATCATTAAATTGTTATTCGATCTGATAAAACACCGGTTGGTGAACATGCAAGGCATTTCAATGCACATATAAATCAAATTTTTTATAATAAAAGACATTATGTCTTAATGGAACGACGAAATAACGAAACATTAAGTTTTCTAAGTAAAAACACTTCTGCACATCTAACGTTTTTAGAGTTAATTAAATTTAAATTAATTTAGTTGAATTAAAATTGCATGTGAAATTTCTTAACAGTCAGAGAAGCCAGAGTGTGATCATCTAGGCCTTTCCAACTGTTGACTAAGACACTAAGGTTGGGTCAATAACCCCTTGTTGGTTCTTCATAATAAATGTGGGATCATTAGCCCAATTGCAAATTAACACGCTATGGCTTACGATGAAGCTGAAAAGATACTCACTGCCTTTGCCTTTGTCCAGAACAGCTACCAGTGTTCCTTTCCCTGGCGATCTGTACGAAATATATATTTGTCTGGTCCCTTGAGCCCTTTGCAGCGGTATCTGGAGTATCCTGGGCGCGCTGCCTCTTTTTGTCTGAGGAGCCTCCCTTGGTGGCTTCATGCTGAAGTCTGAGAGCACCGCCGTGCCCCATTTTACCTGCCGACCTGCATTTTTTCCTTTCGGCATAGCTGAACTCGACGGCAGATCGTCGCCCACAACTTTACCAAAAAGTCGAGCAACCGCCTGCTTAGCTGATACAAATTGATTTCAAAATTTTTCGACCAAAATTCGACCAACAAAGAACGAAAACTGTGGCGTCGACATTTTTAAAGACGCAAGAAAATGGGAAACGCAGTATCGTAGAGAATGACCATATCTACGAGATTGCCGAATCTCGTTCAGATCGGATCATTGATATAGCCAGAATGAAGAAATTAATTTTCAGTTGCTCCGCCCCATTACCGTCGCAGACACTACTCATAATCTCTCTCGCTCATATGCTTTGCCATGTTCAGTGTACGACCTCTGGCGGAGAACGTTAGAACGGCGTGTTGGTGTGAGAAGTGATGCAGATGTAGATGACAGATCTGACGGTGGGTCAGTGGGTTATGTGCAATTGGTTCTGTCGAGTTTGCATCGTGGAAATCAAGTGGTGTATGTGGTTCTTATGATTGGATCATTATGATCTAGCTTAGTCTATCCGGTGGCGCCGGAGTTTGCTGTAACTTCACGATATTTGCTGTCGTAAAGCCTTGAACTTTGTATTTTCCGTCGTATTTTGGGGCCAATTTTGCAGCAAAGTCGCTGCATTAAATGATGTTGACGGATCAGTAACAATAAGCCCACCGTGGGGCGCCATTGCTGGCGGTGGAGATTGTAGTGTCGTCCTTGTTCTTGACTCGCTCATTGGATGTTATTCCGAGCGATCGCGAGTAATTCTATGAGCCTGGTTGCCTTGTTAAAAGCTGTATCTGGAGGGCTTCTAGTTTCTGGTGTGAGTTCGTCGTATAGTGCTCCAGGTAAACGGGGCTCTCTTCCGTATAGTAGGAAGGCTGGACTAAAAAAAGTTGTCTTGGACACGCTGGAGTTGATCGCTAGTGATATCTCGGGTATAAGTTCATCCCATCTGTTCTGGGTGTCTTCTACGAATTACGCAATATTTTTCTTCACCATTCGGTTGGCCGGTTCCGTAGAATTCTCTTGGGGTAGTACGGGAGGTGTTGTTTGATCTGGGCAGTGGTCCAACGATATCGGCGTATAAGGTGGCAAAAGGCTCTTCTGCTTGCGGGTGAACATCTTACCTATGGGCTTGCGTGGCAGTTCCTTTAATTTTTCGATGCTCATGTTATGGTCTTCCGTATGCCGAGGTCGGCTGCCATTGCCTGATCGTGGCATTCGTTGAGAACCCTTGCGCGTCGTTCCTTTGGGGAACAAAATTCCACGATACGCAGTCGTTATCGTCGGCTCCATGGCGCAGCCTATAGGAGCTCTCCATTCTCGTAGGTATAGCCCGGCTATTTTTCCGGTTCTTCATTGGCTTGTCGGATCCGTCGTGTGAGCCAGGGAAGGTGGTAGTGGCCTCCTTGATCCTTGATAGCGTTTCCAAGGGTTGTTAGGATAAGGCGTCGGCAAACACGTTTTGTTTGCCTGCTCTATAGTAGACGTCGTACTGATACTGCTGCAGCTTGAGCGTCCATCTCACCATTCTTCCGTAGGGGTTTCCCAGAGTATTTAACCATTTCAGCGCGAGATGGATGGTTATAACGTCAAAGCGTTATAAACAATTTAGAATAGAATAGAACGAATAGAACGTTTCTTCTCATTCTGTCGTATATTTTATTCAGATTCAAGGTCAATTGTACCATCGAGCTGGCTCTGTTACCTTTCAACAACGCAGACCACAAATTTTTACAGTTCTATTTTATCGGGACCGCGGAAGACGAAGCTGATCGTCGGTGTGCCATTATTACCAACACGCGGAGAAAAATTATTTTCGATTTGCCAGGTTTGCCATGAGCACAACGAATTGGTTAAGTTATTCAAAACGTCGCTTGATCGAATGCTATCTGACGATCATTAAATTGTTATTCGATCTGATAAAACACCGGTTGGTGAACATTCAAGGCATTTCAATGCACAAACAGTTGACGAAGTGGTAATAGTCATAGCGCGCGGGTATGTAACGTATATATGCGACGCACTTCTCATCCAAGCAAACACAATGTGCCACAGTGAAGCGTGGCCGGGCTCTCTAGTTGTAACTAAACTTGTATTTACATTTGTACAATATGTATTTTACACTATGTATTGCACTGTCACTGTCACTTTTATTTGTTGCGTTTTAAATATTGTCCTTTTAGTCCACTTGGGGCTCCATTAACATTAAAAAAATTTTGTTCTAAATAAAACCGAAAACTTTTGGTGGTGTATAGGATTTATTTTTAAAGGCGGGTCAGAAAGTCGGTGTGCGTTCGATAAAAATTCAACAAACGAAACTATTCTAGATTTGATACATTTTCTTTCTAAGCATAGCTAACCTACGATGACAAAGCGGAGCGAATTCGCCAAGACCAATGAGCGAGCTTTTATTGACTTCCCGCCTTACCCTAACCTACTTACACTAGACTTTATAAATCTAATTTTTAATAATAAAAGACATTATGTCTTAATGGAACATTAACGAAACATTAAGTTTTCTAAGTAAAAACTTCTGCACATCTAACGTTTTTTAGAGTTAATTAAATTTAAATTAATTCAGTTGAATTCAAATGGCATGTGAAATTTCTTAACAGTCAGAGAAGCCAGAGTGTGATCATCTAGGACTTTCCAACTGTTGACTAAGACACTAAGGTTAGGTCAATAACCCCTTGTTGGCTCTTCATAATAAATGTGGGATCATTAGCCCAATTGTAAATTACCACGCTATGGCTTACGATGAAGCTGAAAAGATACTCACTGCCTTTGCCTTTGTCCAGAACAGCTACCAGTGTTCCTTTCCCCTGGCGATCTGTACGAAATATTTATTTGTCTGGTCCCTTGACCAGACAACTTTGCAGCGGTATCTGGAGTATCCTGGGCGCGCTGCCTCTTTGTGTGAGGAGCCTCCGCCACCTGCCGACCTGCATTTTCCTTTTGGCATAGCTGAACTCGACGGCAGATCGTCGCCCTCAACTTTACCAAAAAGTCGAGCAACCGCCTGCTTAGCTGATACAAATTGATTTCAAAATTTCACTCCAACCCCTTTCGACCAACAAAGAACGAAAACTGTGGCGTCGACATTTTTGAAGACGCAAGAAAACGGGAAACGCAGTATCGTAGAGAATGACCATATCTACGAGATTGCCGAATCTCGTTCAGATCGGATCATTGATATAGCCAGAATGAAGAAATTAATTTTCAGTTGCTCCGCCCCATTACCGTCGCAGACACTACTCATTCTCTCTCTCGCTCATATGCTTTGCCATGTTCAGTGTACGACCACTGGCGGAGAACGTTAGAACGGCGTGTTGGTGTGAGAAGTGATGCAGATGTAGATGACAGATCTGACGGTGGGCAGTGGGTTATGTGCAATTGGTTCTGTCGAGTTTGCATCGTGGAAATCAAGTGGTGTATGTGGTTCTTATGATTGGATCATTATGATCTAGCTTAGTCTATGGTTTAATAATATTACATTATCCGGTGACGCCGGAGTTTGCTGTAACTTCACGATATTTGCTGTCGTAAAGCCTTGAACTTTGTATTTTCCGTCGTATTTTGGGGCCAATTTTGCAGCAAAGTCGCTGCATTAAATGATGTTGACGGATCAGTAACAATAAGCCCACCGTGGGGCGCCATTGTTGGCGGTGGAGATTGTAGTGTCATCCTTGTTCTTGACTCGCTCGTTTGATGTTATTCCGAGCGATCGCGAGTAATTCAATGAGCCTGGTTGCCTTGTTAAAAGCTGTATCTGGAGGGCTTTTAGTTTCTGGTGTGAGTTCGTCGTATAGTGCTCCAGGTAAACGGGGCTCTCTTCCGTGTAGTAGGAAGGCTGGACTAAAAAAAGTTGTCTTAGACACGCTGGAGTTGATCGCTAGTGATATTTCGGGTATAAGTTCATCCCATCTGTTCTGGGTATCTTCAACGAATTATGCAATATTTTTCTTCACCATTCGGTTGGCCGATTCCGTAGAATTCTCTTGGGGGTAGTACGGGAGGTGTCGTTTGGATCTGGGCAGTGGTCCAACGATATCGGCGTATAAGGTGGCAAAAGGCTCTTTTGCTTGCGGGTGAACATCTTACCTATGGGCTTGCGTTGCAGTTCTTTGAATTTTTGGCTGCACATGTTATGGTCTTCCGTATGCCGAGGTCGGCTGCCATTGCCTGATCATGGCATTCGTTGAGAACCCTTGCGCGTCGTTCCTTTGGGAACAAAATTCCACGATACGCAGTCGTTATCGTCGGCTCCATGGCGCAGCCTATAGGAGCTCTCCATTCTCGTAGGTATAGCCCGGCTATTTTTCCGGTTCTTCATTGGTTTGTCGGATCCGTCGTGTGAGCCAGGGAAGGTGGTAGTGGCCTCCTTGATCCTTGATAGCGTTTCCAAGGGTTGCTGGGATAAGGCGTCGGCAAACACGTTTTGTTTGCCTGCTCTATAGTGGACGTCGTACTGATACTGCTGCAGCTTGAGCGCCCATCTTACCATTCTTCCGTAGGGGTTTTCCAGAGTATTTAACCATTTCAGCGCGAGATGGACGGTTATAACGTCAAAGCGTTATAAACAATGTAGAATAGAATAGAACGAATAGAACGTTTCTTCTCATTCTACGAGGGTTGCTATTTATGTTTTTGGCCTAGGTCACTTCCAGCCATATTAGGGCCAAAAGGTTATTTGCATAAACAAGTTTGGAGTTTTATGGGCTAAACCTACATACAACTTTTTAATGTACGACCACGTTTGATATCGATTAACGATAAATAAAAAAATTTACCTCGGCAGAAAAATGGAATTAGGCCTTGAATATTTTCGTGCGATTATTTTTCACATCTTTCGACGTGGATTACGAAGACAAGAATTTATCGATGAACTAAAATTATTACACGGCGAACAAGCATCTTCCTTAAGCTCTGTAAAAAATTAGTACATTGAGTTTTTTCGTGGTCGCTGTACGCTCAGCGACTAATTCCGTGAAGGTCGTCTAAAATCAGTTGTTGTGCCACAAAAATCGATGCTGTGCAAGAACTGATTAACAAAGATCGTCATGTCACATACCGTGAGATAGAGGCTTCCTTTTGGACATTAGTATGACGACCATCAATAAGATTTGCCATGATCCCCTGGTCATAAAAGGTGGGCTCCCGTTGGATCCCACATAATTTAACAATCCAGCAAAAAGCCGCGTGTTGATTGGTGCAAAGAAATGATCTAAAAGTACGATCGTGGTGCTTCAAAAATTGTATATAATATCTACACAGGTGACGAATCCTGAATATATTCATACGAGCCGGAAAAAAACAGCAATCGACTGCTTGGGTCTTCCAAAATGAAGCAAATCCAAAAAGTTGTTCGCTTGCAAAGCACATCGAAGCAAATGGTGGTCTGTTTTTTCGGCATTAATGGTCATGTGTCTACAGTGGCCTTAGAGAAACGTGAAACAGTTAATTCTGATTGGTATACAACCATTTGTTTGCCAGAAGTTTTCGGTGAAATTCGAAAAATTAACAAAAAACACACGAATCCTTCTTCGCCTTGCCAATGCTAGCTCTCACTCATTGGCACAGACAAAGGCATTTTTGACCGACCAAAACGTCGAATTGATGGGTCACCCGCCGTACAGTGCTGACTTAGCACCCAATGACTTCTTCTTGTTCCCTAACATCAAGAATATATTACGCGATCAACGGTTTACGACGCCAGAAGAAGCGGTTGATTTATTCAAAATGCATTTTTCGAGGTGTCTCATTCGGAAAGGAAAAAAAGCTGTGAAAAATTGGTTTAATCGAATGCAAAAGTATATTAATTATCAAGGAGAATATTATGAGAAATAATAAAACCATTTTCCGACGCCTAAGTTGGGGTTTTCACAGTTAGGCCAAAAATATAAATAGCAACCCTCGTATCGTATATTTTATTCAGATTCAAGGTCAATTATACCATCGAGCTGGCTCTGTTACCTTTCAACAACGCAGACCACAAATTTTTGCAGTTCTATTTTATCGGGACCGCGGAAGACGAAGCTGATCGTCGGTGTGCCATTATTACCAACACGCGGAGAAAAATTATTTTCGATTTGCCAGGTTTGCCATGAGCACAACGAATTGGTTAAGTTATTCAAAACGTCGCTTGATCGAATGCTATCTGACGATCATTAAATTGTTATTCGATCTGATAAAACACCGGTTGGTGAACATGCAAGGCATTTCAATGCACAAACAGTTGACGATGTGGTAACAGTCATAGCGCGCGGGTATGTAACGTATATATGCGACGCACTTCTCATCCAAGCAAAACACAATGTGCCACAGTGAAGCGTGGCCGGGCTCTCTAGTTGTAACTAAACTTGTATTTACATTTGTACAATATGTATTTTACACTATGTATTGCACTGTCACTGTCACTTTTATTTGTTGCGTTTTAAATATTGTCTTTTTAGTCCACTTGGGGGCTCCATTAAAATTAAGAAATTTTGTTCTAAATAAAAACCGAAAACTTTTGGTGGTGTATAGGATTTATTTTAAAGGCGGGTCAGAAAGTCGGTGTGCGTTCGATAAAAATTCAACAAACGAAACTATTCTAGATTTGATACATTTTCTTTCTAAGCATAGCTAACCTACGATGACAAAGCAAAGCGAATTCGCCAAGACCAATGAGCTTTTATTGACTTCCCGC
Source organism: Drosophila bifasciata (assembly GCA_009664405.1). Taxonomy (NCBI): domain Eukaryota; kingdom Metazoa; phylum Arthropoda; class Insecta; order Diptera; family Drosophilidae; genus Drosophila; species Drosophila bifasciata. Next base: position 26,276,174 of record CM019041.1, read on the forward strand.
CTTACCCTAACCTACTTACACTAGACTTTATAAATCTAATTTTTCATAATAACAGACATTATGTCTTAATGGAACGACGAAATAACGAAACATTAAGTTTTCTAAGTAAAACACTTCTGCACATCTAACGTTTTTAGAGTTAATTAAATTTAAATTAATTTAGTTGAATTAAAATGGCATGTGAAATTTCTTAACAGTCAAAGAAGCCAGAGTGTGATCATCTAGGACTTTCCAACTGTTGACTAAGACACTAAGGTTAGGTCAATAACCTCTTGTTGGTTCTTCATAATAAATGTGGGATCATTAGCCCAATTGCAAATTACCACGCTATGGCTTACGATGAAGCTGAAAAGATACTCACTGCCTTTGCCTTTGTCCAGAACAGCTACCAGTGTTCCTTTCCCTGGTCCCTTGAGCACTTTGCAGCGTTATCTGGAGTATCCTGGGCGCGCTGCCTCTTTGTCTGAGGAGCCTCCGCCACCCATGGGAGGCGGAGCTGAAGTCTGAGAGCACCGCCGTGCCCCATTTTACCTGCCGACCTGCATTTTCCTTTCGGCATAGCTGAACTCGACGGCAGATCGTCGCCCTCAACTTTACCAAAAAGTCGAGCAACCGCCTGCTTAGCTGATACAAATTGATTTCAAAATTTCACTCCAACCCCTTTCGACCAACAAAGAACGAAAACTGTGGCGTCGACATTTTTGAAGACGCAAGAAAACGGGAAACGCAGTATCGTAGAGAATGACCATATCTACGAGATTTCCGAATCTCATTCAGATCGGATCATTGATATAGCCAGAATGAAGAAATTAATTTTCAGTTGCTCCGCCCCATTACCGTCGCAGACACTACTCATTCTCTCTCTCGCTCATATGCTTTGCCATGTTCAGTGTACGACCACTGGCGGAGAACGTTAGAACGGCGTGTTGGTGTGAGAAGTGATGCAGATGTAGATGACAGATCTGACGGTGGGCAGTGGGTTATGTGCAATTGGTTCTGTCGAGTTTGCATCGTGGAAATCAAGTGGTGTATGTGGTTCTTATGATTGGATCATTATGATCTAGCTTAGTCTATGGTTTAATAATATTACATTATCCGGTGGCGCCGGAGTTTGCTGTAACTTCACGATATTTGCTGTGCTAAAGCCTTGAACTTTGTATTTTCCGTCGTATTTTGGGGCCAATTTTGCAGCAAAGTCGCTGCATTAAATGATGTTGACGGATCAGTAACAATAAGCCCACCGTGGGGCGCCATTGTTGGCGGTGGAGATTGTAGTGTCGTCCTTGTTCTTGACTCGCTCGTTGGATGTTATTCCGAGCGATCGCGAGTAATTCTATGAGCCTGGTTGCCTTGTTAAAAGCTGTATCCGGAGGGCTTCTAGTTTCTGGTGTGAGTTCGTCGTATAGTGCTCCAGGTAAACGGGGCTCTCTTCCGTGTAGTAGGAAGGCTGGACTAAAAAAGTTGTCTTGGACACGCTGGAGTTGATCGCTAGTGATATCTCGGGTATAAGTTCATCCCATCTGTTCTGGGTGTCTTCTACGAATTACGCAATATTTTTCTTCATCATTCGGTTGGCCGGTTCCGTAGAATTCTCTGGGGGGGTAGTACGGGGAGGTGTCGTTTGAATCTGGGCAGTGGTCCAACGATATCGGCGTATAAGGTGGCAAAAGGCTCTTCTGCTTGCGGGTGAACATCTTACCTATGGGCTTGCGTTGCAGTTCTTTGAATTTTTGGCTGCACATGTTATGGTCTTTCGTATGCCGAGGTCGGCTGCCATTGCCTGATCGTGGCATTCGTTGAGAACCCTTGCGCGTCGTTCCTTTGGGAACAAAATTCCACGATACGCAGTCGTTATCGTCGGCTCCATGGCGCAGTCTATAGGAGCTCTCCATTCTCGTAGGTATAGCCCGGCTATTTTTCCGGTTCTTCATTGGTTTGTCGGATCCGTCGTGTGAGCCAGGGGAAGGTGGTAGTGGCCTCCTTGATCCTTGATAGCGTTTCCAAGGGTTGTTGGGATAAGGCGTCGGCAAACACGTTTTGTTTGCCTGCTCTATAGTGGACGTCGTACTGATACTGCTGCAGCTTGAGCGTCCATCTCACCATTCTTCCGTAGGGGTTTTCCAGAGTATTTAACCATTTCAGCGCGAGATGGACGGTTATAACGTCAAAGCGTTATAAACAATGTAGAATAGAATAGAACGAATAGAACGTTTCTTCTCATTCTATCGTATATTTTATTCAGATTTAAGGTCAATTATCGAGCTGGCTCTGTTACCTTTCAACAACGCAGACCACAAATTTTTGCAGTTCTATTTCATCGGGACCGCGGAAGATGAAGCTGATCGTCGATGTGGCATTATTACCAACACGCGGAGAAAAATTATTTTCGATTTGCCAGGTTTGCCATGAGCACAACGAATTGGTTAAGTTATTCAAAACGTCGCTTGATCGAATGCTATCTGACGATCATTAAATTGTTATTCGATCTGATAAAACACCGGTTGGTGAACATTCAAGGCATTTCAATGCACAAACAGTTGACGAAGTGGTAATAGTCATAGCGCGCGGGTATGTAACGTATATATGCGACGCACTTCTCATCCAAGCAAACACAATGTGCCACAGTGAAGCGTGGCCGGGCTCTCTAGTTGTAACTAAACTTGTATTTACATTTGTACAATATGTATTTTACACTATGTATTGCACTGTCACTGTCACTTTTATTTGTTGCGTTTTAAATATTTGTTTTTTAGTCCACTTGGGGGCTCCATTAAAATTAAGAAATTTTGTTCTAAATAAAACCGAAAACTTTTGGTGGTGTATAGGATTTATTTTAAAGGCGGGTCAGAAAGTCGGTGTGCGTTCGATAAAAATTCAACAAACGAAACTATTCTAGATTTGATACATTTTCTTTCTAAGCATAGCTAACCTACGATGACAAAGCGGAGCGAATTCGCCAAGACCAATGAGCGAGCTTTTATTGACTTCCCGCCTTACCCTAACCTACTTACACTAGACTTTATAAATCTAATTTTTATAATAACAGACATTATGTCTTAATGGAACGACGAAATAACGAAACATTAAGTTTTCTAAGTAAAACCCTTCTGCACATCTAACGTTTTTAGAGTTAATTAAATTTACATTAATTTAGTTGAATTCAAATGGCATGTGAAATTTCTTAACAGTCAGAGAAGCCAGAGTGAATCATCTAGGACTTTCCAACTGTTGACTAAGATACTAAGGTTAGGTCAATAACCTCTTGTTGGTTCTTCATAATAAATGTGGGATCATTAGCTCAATTGCAAATTACCACGCTATGGCTTACGATGAAGCTGAAAAGATACTCACTGCCTTTTGCCTTTGTCCAGAACAGCTACCAGTGTTCCTTTCCCCTGGTCCCTTGAGCACTTTGCAGCGTTATCTGGAGTATCCTGGGCGCGCTGCCTCTTTGTCTGAGAAGCCTCCGCCACCATGGGAGGCGGAGCTGAAGTGTGAGAGCACCGCCGTGCCCCATTTTACCTGCCGACCTGCATTTTCCTTTCGGCATAGCTGAACTCGACGGCAGATCGTCGCCCTCAACTTTACCAAAAAGTCGAGCAACCGCCTGCTTAGCTGATACAAATTGATTTCAAAATTTCACTCCAACCCCTTTCGACCAACAAAAGAACGAAAACTGTGGCGTCGACATTTTTGAAGACGCAAGAAAACGGGAAACGCAGTATCGTAGAGAATGACCATATCTACGAGATTGCCGAATCTCGTTCAGATCGGATCATTGATATAGTCAGAATGAAGAAATTAATTTTCAGTTGCTCCGCCCCATTACCGTCGCAGACACTACTCATTCTCTCTCTCGCTCATATGCTTTGCCATGTTCAGTGTACGACCACTGGCGGAGAACGTTAGAACGGCGTGTTGGTGTGAGAAGTGATGCAGATGTAGATGACAGATCTGACGGTGGGTCAGTGGGTTATGTGCAATTGGTTCTGTCGAGTTTGCATCGTGGAAATCAAGTGGTGTATGTGGTTCTTATGATTGGATCATTATGATCTAGCTTAGTCTATGGTTTAATAATATTACATTATCCGGTGGCGCCGGAGTTTGCTGCAACTTCACGATATTTGCTGTCGTAAAGCCTTGAACTTTGTATTTTCTGTCGTATTTTGGGGCCAATTTTGCAGCAAAAGTCGCTGCATTAAATGATGTTGACGGATCAGTAACAATAAGCCCACCGTGGGGCGCCATTGTTGGCGGTGGAGATTGTAGTGTCGTCCTTGTTCTTGACTCGCTCGTTGGATGTTATTCCGAGCAATCGCGAGTAATTCTATGAGCCTGGTTGCCTTGTTAAAAGCTGTATCTGGAGGGCTTCTAGTTTCTGGTGTGAGTTCGTCGTATAGTGCTCCAGGTAAACGGGGCTCTCTTCCGTGTAGTAGGAAGGCTGGACTAAAAAGTTGTCTTGGACACGCTGGAGTTGATCGATAGTGATATCTCGGGTATAAGTTCATCCCATCTGTTCTGGGTGTCTTCTACGAATTACGCAATATTTTTCATCACCATTCGGTTGGTCGGTTCCGTAGAATTCTCTTGGGGGTAGTACGGGGAGGTGTCGTTTGGATCTGGGCAGAGGTCCAACGATATCGGCGTATAAGGTGGCAAAAGGCTCTTCTGCTTGCGGGTGAACATCTTACCTATGGGCTTGCGTTGCAGTTCTTTTGAATTTTTGGCTGCACATGTTATGGTCTTTCGTATGCCGAGGTCGGCTGCCATTGCCTGATCGTGGCATTCGTTGAGAACCCTTGCGCGTCGTTCCTTTGGGAACAAAATTCCACGATACGCAGTCGTTATCGTCGGCTCCATGGCGCAGCCTATAGGAGCTCTCCATTCTCGTAGGTATAGCCCGGCTATTTTTCCGGTTCTTCATTGGTTTGTCGGATCCGTCGGGTGAGCCAGGGGAAGGTGGTAGTGGCCTCCTTGATCCTTGATAGCGTTTCCAAGGGTTGTTCGGATAAGGCGTCGGCAAACACGTTTTGTTTGCCTGCTCTATAGTGGACGTCGTACTGATACTGCTGCAGCTTGAGCGTCCATCTCACCATTCTTCCGTAGGGGTTTCCCAGAGTATTTAACCATTTCAGCGCGAGATGGATGGTTATAACGTCAAAGCGTTATAAACAATTTAGAATAGAATAGAACGAATAGAACGTTTCTTCTCATTCTGTCGTATATTTTATTCAGATTCAAGGTCAATTGTACCATCGAGCTGGCTCTGTTACCTTTCAACAACGCAGACCACAAATTTTTACAGTTCTATTTTATCGGGACCGCGGAAGACGAAGCTGATCGTCGGTGTGCCATTATTACCAACACGCGGAGAAAAATTATTTTCGATTTGCCAGGTTTGCCATGAGCACAACGAATTGGTTAAGTTATTCAAAACGTCGCTTGATCGAATGCTATCTGACGATCATTAAATTGTTATTCGATCTGATAAAACACCGGTTGGTGAACATTCAAGGCATTTCAATGCACAAACAGTTGACGAAGTGGTAATAGTCATAGCGCGCGGGTATGTAACGTATATATGCGACGCACTTCTCATCCAAGCAAACACAATGTGCCACAGTGAAGCGTGGCCGGGCTCTCTAGTTGTAACTAAACTTGTATTTACATTTGTACAATATGTATTTTACACTGTGTATTGCACTGTCACTGTCACTTTTATTTGTTGCGTTTTAAATATTGTCTTTTTAGTCCACTTGGGGGCTCCATTAAAATTAAGAAATTTTGTTCTAAATAAAACCGAAAACTTTTGGTGGTGTATAGGATTTATTTTAAAGGCGGGTCAGAAAGTCGGTGTGCGTTCGATAAAAATTCAACAAACGAAACTATTCTAGATTTGATACATTTTCTTTCTAAGCATAGCTAACCTACGATGACAAAGCGGAGCGAATTCGCCAAGACCAATGAGCGAGCTTTTATTGACTTCCCGCCTTACCCTAACCTACATACACTAGACTTTATAAATCTAATTTTTTATAATAACAGACATTATGTCTTAATGGAACGACGAAATAACGAAACATTAAGTTTTCTAAGTAAAACACTTCTGCACATCTAACGTTTTTAGAGTTAATTAAATTTAAATTAATTTAGTTGAATTAAAATGGCATGTGAAATTTCTTAACAGTCAAAGAAGCCAGAGTGTGATCATCTAGGACTTTCCAACTGTTGACTAAGACACTAAGGTTAGGTCAATAACCCCTTGTTGGTTCTTCATAATAAATGTGGGATCATTAGCCCAATTGCAAATTACCACGCTATGGCTTACGATGAAGCTGAAAAGATACTCACTTCCTTTTGCCTTTGTCCAGAACAGCTACCAGTGTTCCTTTCCCTGGTCCCTTGAGCACTTTGCAGCGTTATCTGGAGTATCCTGGGCGCGCTGCCTCTTTGTCTGAGGAGCCTCCGCCACCATGGGAGGCGGAGCTGAAGTCTGAGAGCACCGCCGTGCCCCATTTTACCTGCCGACCTGCATTTTCCTTTCGGCATAGCTGAACTCGACGGCAGATCGTCGCCCTCAACTTTATCAAAAAGTCGAGCAACCGCCTGCTTAGCTGATACAAATTGATTTCAAAATTTCACTCCAACCCCTTTCGACCAACAAAGAACGAAAACTGTGGCGTCGACATTTTTGAAGACGCAAGAAAACGGGAAACGCAGTATCGTGGAGAATGACCATATCTACGAGATTGCCGAATCTCGTTCAGATCGGATCATTGATATAGCCAGAATGAAGAAATTAATTTTCAGTTGCTCCGCCCCATTACCGTCGCAGACACTACTCATTCTCTCTCTCGCTCATATGCTTTGCCATGTTCAGTGTACGACCACTGGCGGAGAACGTTAGAACGGCGTGTTGGTGTGAGAAGTGTTGCAGATGTAGATGGCAGATCTGACGGCGGGTCAGTGGGTTATGTGCAATTGGTTCTGTCGAGTTTGCATCGTGGAAATCAAGTGGTGTATGTGGTTCTTATGATTGGATCATTATGATCTAGCTTAGTCTATGGTTTAATAATATTACATTATCCGGTGGCGCCGGAGTTTGCTGTAACTTCACGATATTTGCTGTCGTCAAGCCTTGAACTTTGTATTTTCCGTCCTATTTTAGGGCAAATTTTGCAGCAAAGTCGCTGCATTAAATGATGTTGACGGATCAGTAACAATAAGCCCACCGTGCGGCGCCATTGTTGGCGGTGGAGATTGTAGTGTCGTCCTTGTTCTTGACTCGCTCGTTGGATGTTATTCCGAGCAATCGCGAGTAATTCTATGAGCCTGGTTGCCTTGTTAAAAGCTGTATCTGGAGGGCTTCTAGTTTCTGGTGTGAGTTCGTCGTATAGTGCTCCAGGTAAACGGGGCTCTCTTCCGTGTAGTAGGAAGGCTGGACTAAAAAAGTTGTCTTGGACACGCTGGAGTTGATTGCTAGTGATATCTCGGGTATAAGTTCATCCCATCTGTTCTGGGTGTCTTCTACGAATTACGCAATATTTTTCTTCACCATTCGGTTGGCCGGTTCCGTAGAATTCTCTTGGGAGTAGGGAGGGTCTTTTGGATCTGGGCAGAGGTCCAACGATATCGGCGTATAAGGTGGCAAAAGGCTCTTCTGCTTGCGGGTGAACATCTTACCTATGGGCTTGCGTTGCAGTTCTTTGAATTTTTGGCTGCACATGTTATGGTCTTCCGTATGCCGAGGTCGGCTGCCATTGCCTGATCGTGGCATTCGTTGAGAACCCTTGCGCGTCGTTCCTTTGGGAACAAAATTCCACGATACGCAGTCGTTATCGTCGGCTTCATGGCGCAGTCTATATGAGCTCTCCATTCTCGTAGGTATAGCCCGGCTATTTTTCCGGTTCTTCATTGGTTTGTCGGATCCGTCGTGTGAGCCAGGGGAAGGTGGTAGTGGCCTCCTTGATCCTTGATAGCGTTTCCAAGGGTTTTGGGATAAGGCGTCGGCAAACACGTTTTGTTTGCCTGCTCTATAGTGGAACTCGTACTGATACTGCTGCAGCTTGAGCGTCCATCTCACCATTCTTCCCTAGGGGTTTCCCAGAGTATTTAACCATTTCAGCGCGAGATGGATGGTTATAACGTCAAAGCGTTATAAACAATTTAGAATAGAATAGAACGAATAGAACGTTTCTTCTCATTCTATCGTATATTTTATTCATATTCAAGGTCAATTGTACCATCGAGCTGGCTCTGTTACCTTTCAACAACGCAGACCACAAATTTTTGCAGTTCTATTTTATCGGGACCGCGGAAGACGAAGCTGATCGTCGGTGTCCCATTACTATCAACACACGGAGAAAAATTATTTTCGATTTGCCAGGTTTGCCATGAGCACAACGAATTGGTTAAGTTATTCAAAACGTCGCTTGATCGAATGCTATCTGACGATCATTAAATTGTTATTCGATCTGATAAAACACCGGTTGGTGAACATTCAAGGCATTTCAATGCACAAACAGTTGACGAAGTGGTAATACGTTTATTTGTTGCGTTTTAAATATTGTCTTTTTAGTCCACTTGGGGGCTCCATTAAAATTAAGATATTTTGTTCTAAATAAAAAGCGAAAACTTTTGGTGGTGTATAGGATTTATTTTAAAGGCGGGTCAGAAAGTCGGTGTGCGTTCGATAAAAATTCAACAAACGAAACTATTCTAGATTTGATACATTTTCTTTCTAAGCATAGCTAACCTACGATGACAAAGCGGAGCGAATTCGCCAAGACCAATGAGCGAGCTTTTATTGACTTCCCGCCTTACCCTAACCTACTTACACTAGACTTTATAAATCTCATTTTTATACCCGTACTCAAAGAGTAAAAGGGTATATTGTATTTGTGGTAAAAGTGGATGTGTGTAACATAGAGAAGGAATAATTTCCGACCATATAAAGTATATACATTCTTGATCAGCATCAATAGCCGAGTCGATATAGCCCTGTCTGTCCGTCCGTCTGTCCGTCTTGTTCGTCGCCAATTGCTCGAAGGCTAAAAGAGATAGAGCACCCAAATTTTTTTTCCATACTGATGTTATATCTCACTCCTAGAAAAATGTTTCAAAATTTCGCCCAGCCCACTTCCGCCCCCAACAAAGGGCGCACATCAGTGGCGTCCACAATTTTGAATATAACAAAAAACGAAAAATGCAGAATCTTAGAGAAAGACCATATCTATCAGGGACCCATCTGAATCGGATCGGATCATTAATATAGCCACAATAGAGAAAAACATACGAAAAACTTCGCTCCCTCTCTTTCGCACTCACTCAAAATCGAGTCGTTTTGGTTTTTCGTATAAATGAGCGCCTCGATCTCAGAGACTATAAGAGCTAGAACAACCAACATTTTTGCCTAGACTCCTGTGATATCGCTTCAGTGCAAGTTTATTTCAAAATTTTACCACGCCCACTCCCGCCCCCCCAAAAGACGAAAATCTACAATTTTGAAGATAGGAAAAAACGAAAAATGCAGTATTGTAGAAAATTACCATATCTACCAGATTCCCGGATTTGGTTCAGATCGGACCATTATTGTAGCCACAATGATGAAATGAATTTTCAACAGCGGGAATACCCCGCGCCCCTTCAGTGTTTCCCCTCGTCCGCTTGCAGCGTAAGTCATTTATGGGGATGATTGTCTACAGAATCTCTCACACGCACACTCACGCCCACGCTCACAGACTCTGCCTCGTGCAGTGTACGTGTGTTGTTGTGAGAACTGATGTAGATGTCGATGTAGATGACAGATGCAGCAAAAAAATGTTAAATGTAAAATTTAAAAACTGATAAAATAATTGAAAATTCCACATAAATCACATGTGTACTAACTGAGTATGGGTATAAAAGTAGAGTCGCGTTCACAGCGACTCAATACGTTCTTTCTCGTTTATAATAACAGACATTATGTCTTAATGGAACGACGAAATAACGAAACATTAAGTTTTCTAAGTAAAACACTTCTGCACATCTAATGACCCGTTCCTTTCCTTTGATCTTCTCCGTGAGGTTTGCGCCTAATCCGAGGTTGCTCGCATATGTTTGCAGCGAGAAATCGCTGGCAAATCGTGGCAAGCGAGTTTGAGAGTGAGCAGTTCGTTTAGTTGGTCGAAGGCGGCCTGCTAGTTTGCGCTCCATGTCCATGTCCCTTCTAGAGTTTGTCCCAGTAAGAGTACTATGGTGACGGGGTGAGTGCTGGCTGATGGATTGCCTAACTGTTGGCTGTTGAACTGCCTTTACTGTTGACCGATGGACTGCCTGCCCTAACTGTTGGACTGTCGGCTGATGGACTGGTCCGATTGACCGGCGGCTTGCTCTATTTAAAGCCAATCCTGGGGTGTGGGGTCGCTGAGTCCGCAAGTTCCGTCTTATACTAGGAAGTGTTCGGTGTCGGGTTCTTTTTATACCCGTACTCGAAGAGTAATAGGGTATATTGTATTTGTGGTAAAAGTGGATGTGTGTAACACACAGAAGGAGGCGTTTCCGACCCCATAAAGTATATATATTCTTGATCAGCATCAATAGCCGAGTCGATATAGCCATGTCTGTCCGTCCGTCTGTCCGTCTGTCCATCCGTCTTGTTTTTCACTCATTGCACGAAGGCTATTAGAGCTAGACCAATCAAATTTTTTCCAGACTGATGTGATATCTCTCCTCCTAGAAAAATGTTTCAAAATTTCGCCCAGCCCACTTGCGCCCCACAAAGGGCGCACATCTGTGGCGTCCACAATTTGAAAGATAGCAGAAAACGAAAAATGCAGAATCATAGAGACAGCCTATATCTATCAGGGGCCCAAATCTGAATCGGATCGGATCATTAATATAGCCACAATAGACAAAAACATACGCAAAAAAACTTCGCTCCATCCCTTCCGCACTCACACAAAATCGAGTCGATTTGGTTTTTGTATTTTGTGTCGCCTGGATCTCAGAGACTTTAAGAGCTAGAGCAACCAAACTTTTGGCCAAGACTCCTGTTATACCAAACCTGAACAAGTGTATTTCAAAATTTCGCCCCGCCCCCACAAAAGACTAAAATCCACAATATTGAAGATAGCAAAAAACTAAAAATGCAGTATTGTAGAGAATGACCATATCTACCAGATTCCCGAATTTGGTCCAGATCGGATCATTATTATAGCCACAATGATGAAATGAATTTTCAGCTGCAATCCCCACCTCCTCTTGCGGCGTAAGTCAATTATTGGGGTTGATTGTTGCTGCAGCTTCTCTCACACGCACACTCACGCTCAAACATGCTGCCTCGTGCAGTGTACGTGTGTTGTTGTGAGAACTGATGTAGATGATGTAGATGTAGATGTCGATGACAGATGTAGCAAAAATGTAAAATGTAAAAATGATAAAACATTTTAAAATTCCACATAAATCACATGTGTACAGACTGAGTACGGGTATAAAAGTAGAGTCGCGTTCGAAGCGACTCCGTACGTTCTTTCTCGTTGATAAGTATGTCCGTGGTTTCTTTGTTCAGTGGGTTTTGAGTTGTGGTAAGGGGTTTTGTTACTTTTTCTCGATTTCGCAACCGGGAAGTCGAGTCGTGTGTGTGGATTGGGTCTCGGTACTTTTGCTTATCTCACAACCGGGAAGTCGAGTAGTGTGTGTGGATTGGGTTTTTAAATTTGCAAGAGTTGTTTTTCTTTCTAGCTCCAAATTGGAACCTAGTATGTCATCAGACAGGTACGATATTTATCTCTGATTCTCCAACATGGCTGGAGTATAGAGTAAGGGTACCGAACTCTGACATTCTATTTATATATACTTTACATAGCACACCTTATAAATTACTTAGCGTTACAGCTTATACCCTCTGCACACTGAGCCCATCCCGGGGGAATGGTTGGAATTTTTGAAAGATGTGAAACACCGATTCACATTGGCACCATCCACCATCCACCATCCACCATCCATGAGAAACCATCCATCCGGTGAAAATTTGTTTACGTTTGTAATTAAAATGAATTTAAATGACATTGCAATGGTTGTAAATGTGATTCAGCAGCAAAACATATTCTTGCACAAGCTTATCATGTTGCTGGACATGGATGATGATGATGAGGACAACTTTGACGAGGAGGAGATAATAGAATGGATATCTGTTTTGAAAACACTGAAGCCAGGAAGGTTGTGGTCATTTGTAAGCACTCACTACTACTAAATGACACCAAAGGATAGCCATCATAAAAAAACAATAGTGCCATTATATTGTGCTGTTGTATTTTGCACAATATGTTAAACATGCACAACAGCTCAATTAATGAAAGTTGGGAACTTATTTTAAGTGAGCAGAGAGAACAGCCCCATCGCAGCAATATTTCTGCTGATTATAATCATTCAGCAGAACATATACGATCTGCAATTGCAACATATTGTGTAAATAGAATAAATTTAAATAGTTAGTTTAATCATTTATTAAAATTACTTAAATTTAAACTGACAAGAAATTTATTATAACTACTGCTGTTTGTTTTCTCTAAAAATTGCATAAAATCCGTTTGAAACGTCGTCTGGGTGCGGATCAGCTCCTCGAGGAGATCCTCCTGCCTCTTGTGGTGATCCTCCTGCTTTTTATGATGCTCCTTCTGTTTTGTGAGATCTGATGGGTTTTTTTTTTTTTTTTTTTTTCAATATATTCCTGTCTGTCATTGTTTACATTTTCGTGGAGAATTCCGATTTTTTGTTGTGAATGTCAAATATTTATGGTTGCATTTGACAATTATCGAAAAAAATACCGCACAGAAACGTGCGAATTAGGAACATCCCAGATGGATGGTGGAATAACTGGGAAATTTTCGGAACGGCAAAACCTTACGGACCATCCCCGAAATGGATGGTGGATGGTCGTCAGTGTGAAAAGGCTATTACAAAGCTGCTTAAATTCTATGTGTTTAGGTGTTTATACAAAAGTGACGATACTTATATACAATAGTATCGTAAATTTATCGAACATTCCGCATCACTATTGCGGCAATATTATCTTTTCTTGAATATGTTGTCGTTGCGTTCGCAATGCTGCGCCGCATTGCTGGGCTGCGTCCAGGTGCTGCAATTCGCTTCAACCACACAACTTTGGGCAACCTGATTGCCGAAAGTGTGCAGATGCTCATGCCACTGTTTGGAGTTGTCGATTAATTTTCCTTTTCTTCCAGGTACGAGGATCCAGATGCTTCGTGGAGGAAATTTGACAATAATATTATCGGACTATGTATGTAGCTGAGGATGCTGCCGCATTGGAGATAAGTAGTATCGCTGTCGTCTACTGTCGCTTAGCTTCAGATAAGTTTGCTTCATCAGGTCTCTGTGGAATAGAATAAGCTTGTGGAAAATTATCTCTTACAGGTGCCGCTGGGACATTGCTGCTGTTTCCGGTGGTGAAAGGATGACTTCGCCTGAAGTTGCGTGTGGCCTGGAGGACGCGATTCTGGAGATCCTGTGGTCTGGCATGCTAGAGCTGGTCATCAACGTTGTCTGGATGGCGCGCTGTTGCTGCAGGTCGTTGCAGCGGAGTACTCGCTGAGGCAGATTCGCCTGTCTGTTGGGCCGGCTGTACGCGTTGGGCCATCCCCTCGCTATATCGTGGTCTAGACTGTCTTCGCAGGATGCATGGATTTGTGATGAGTCTTCTCGCTAAGTAATTTTGGTTGGATCAGCCTTTGGTAATAGTTTCTTGTGCATTTATTGTAGGTTTCTTTAACTGTAGGCAACTGGAGATTGCATGGATTAAGCTGTTCCTGACATACCAAGGCGCATCGACGATTGTTCGGATAGCTCTATTTTGAATAGTCTGGATCTTGTTCATGTGCGTGTTGGATGCAAGAGAGCCCCAGATAGGAAGAGCGTACTGCAATATCATAGCTACCGGTTGCCCGTACAGCAATGTTTTGGCGCGAGTACATAATTTGCTCCTCCCAATGAGCCATTCCAATTTTTTAATCCAAGCAATTGTTTTTAAAATTACAGATTGGATGTGTTTGTTGAAGTTCAAACCTCTGTCTAGTTGGACTCCCAGATATGGATATACATTTTTGTTGACCAGATGCTGCTCGGACAGCCTTGGAGATGGATGCTGCAGCAGTGATGATCATGTTGAGAGTGTATGTATGTATGACGTGTGCCGTTTTTCTTGTACTGATTGTGATTCCCCATTTTTAGCCCATTTGGCAGTATCTGATAGCAGCTTCTCCATGTTGGTGATGCTGTTTTTTATGTTGCCGCTGTATCTGGATGGCATTGGAATATCGCTAGTGTACAAGTAATATTTAAATGCAATACGGGTATTTTATCTGAAGTATTGTTTATTTTATATGTGTAATTAATTATTCAAAGGAATATAATGAGAGCTTAACTACCTGCAAGGCGAGACGTGGGAACGTAAATTCTACTCGGCTGGTAATTTACTACTGACTTAAGAACCTAAACTTCCCAGCTGCGGACCCTTAGTTGCCGACCACGGCTCTCGTCGCTGTCCAGCAAAAGTGCTGACCTTGCGCCTCGTGCGTGGTGTCCAGTGGCGGCCGGCGACCGCGACGACGGCGATCCCACGGTTGACGAAACTGCTTATCTTGCAATATCGCAGAATTCGTCCAACCCAATGGACAATCCAGTTCACTCTTGTTAACTCGGAATTCGTCCAACCCAATGGACAATTCAGTTAACTCTTGTTAACTACTCTCTCCTTCAAGACTTGACCGTCCTCGGTCAAGCCCATGCTCTTCAGCATCTGCTCGATCGCGACGGTGTTACCCTTCTGCTGCCTGCGCCGCATCCACCAGGAAACGCCAATTAAAGCAGCGCACACGGCCACGCCCACGATAGCGGCCAGTGCGGAACTGATTACAAGGTTTGTTCGGACTTCGGTCAGGTGCTGCAGATTTTCCTCATTCAGCTTGTGAAGATACGGCAGGCTCAACAGTGTTTAGTGGCGGGTGACATTAATCCTCGCCGAGGTAGCTACGCCCGGGACTCTCTTTGGCGCATTGCTGAAGTTGGTGTATTTTGTCCCGTTGACGTGCGCGACGTGTTCAAAGGTTACCAGGTATGTTCTTGAGCGCAGCTGTTCGCCGGTGCCTCCTTACAGAAGGCCAATGATGGGGGCCCTATGCATGATGAGAAAGCGATGACCTTGCTGCCGCATTCTGCTATGGTGTCCTCGGGCAACCGGATCGTTACCCCTTTGTTTGCGACTGGGAAGATGGTGGTTTTTCTTACAAATGAGCTTAGGTCTAGGCATTTCAATTACAAAGATGATGAATTCCTTATTAGCTTGTGCCCTCACATTTGCAGCGCCCAAAAGTTGGGTTACACTGATATCTGTGGAACCTTTCTTAAGAATCGCCTCTAAGACATTACTATCGATAATAGCTGGATTTACTATATATATTTTAGCCAGAGTAGTGGCGATCATTAGGTTCTGCTATTCGAGCGTCAATATTCTGTTTCTAGCTAGGAGGGTTTCATATAGATGGGAAGTGTTAATTTCTTCCGGCTTATTTACTATCAATAATTGATTAACCGTTTCGGTGAGGGCATTTACCTGTGTTTGAGTCCTTGTGTTTATGGTTATCTGTCTGTTGTTTGCGTTTATTAAATCATACTCGACCTGTCTCGTTTGTTGTAAGTCATCGAAGTCCGGAGTTCCTGCGATTACCTTCAGTGCTGACCCCAAGATATTCAAACTCTTCGCATGCCTATGATGAACTCCTAAAGCTGCGGTCAACGTCAGTAGGTGTTTCGTGTCTGTTTCTAAAATGTTCCTCATATGTGTCTGTGGGAACACGTCAGTCAATTCTATTGTTTCTTGAATGTATCGGTCATACTCTGTCAAGTTCGTGGAGTGTTGTACGCAGAAGGTTTCGTTCCATATTACTGCCCGTCCGTCAATTATGGAAATGTAGTCCGCGTGCGTGTAGTCCGTCAGCTTTGAGTTGGTCATGGCTGTCAAGGCCAAGACTGCTAGGAGGTAGAGATACTCAACGGGTGACCTCAAATTGTCTTTGTGGACCACCCTCCCTTTAATAAGAACGGTAGTTCCCAGGTCTGCCTCTACCTTTTGTTCAGCGCAGAGGGGAGTTAGCTGGTTCCCTAACCTCCTATTGGTTTTCACTAGGACCTGCTCGCCTACATCAAAGGTCCTATTTTGCCTGGTCGGGTTGTTCCTATCGAGCTGTTCCTGTTGGGCTTTTATTAGCTTTTAACATAATTTCTTCCCCAAGGTCACAACTTGCGTGGACCACATCCATAGGTGTCCTGTTTGTGACGGAGTGGATGGTTCGATGATATACGATGGTCGCAAGAATAACTAGTTCAACCGTATCGTCCACCTGGCGTTGCAATTTTAAGCACCTGGCTATTTCTAAGAGGGTGCTGTGGAAGCGTTCCACCTGTCCGTTTGATGTGCTGTGCAACGGTGGGACATTCGCTACATCAACGTCGAACTGGTTCTTTAATAAAGACCGAATAGTCTCTGAGTTGAAAGCTGCCTCATTGTCACAGTAGATGGTCCTAATAGCTGGGAAGATGTTTACCAATTGTAAAATTGGTATTTTCACGTCCGTGATTGTGCGTGAAGCAACCTGCTGCGTTATTGCACACTTTGAAAATTTGTCAATCGCGGTGAGGAAGTACTTCCCTGCGGTGGAAAAGATGTCGATATGAATCAACTCGCCTACTCTTGCCGGAATTGGAGTCACCCCTAACTCTTGCTTCCTAGGGTGCCGGTTATACTTGGCTTTCTGGCATATCCTGCAGTTTATTACCACTTCTGCTGCGATTTTCACCATCTTCGGGAAATAATAATCTCGCAGTACCTGCTTCACATTTTCCTGGGCTGCCCTGTGCGCCCGATTGTGTTCGGCTGTCATTATCTCTCTTCGCTCCCCGTCGTTGGTGATGTCTGTCACCAAGGTTTTGCAAAATCGAAATTTTGTGTCCGGAAAAGCTTTTACCAGATCGTTTTGCACAAACGCCAATATGGCAGAGTGCAATGGATGGCGTTAACGACTCCAGGCTTTACCGCTTCCTTGATGGATGCAAGAAGTGTATCTCGACTGGCAAATTCAATCTTGTGACGGGTCTTTTCGGAGAAGAGGATGTGGAACTGCTTGGAAGGGGTATTTGATTCTTCTAGGATTATCTGATTCCTGAAACAGTTCACTGGTTTGTCTGCGGCTTCAATTACGTAAGTGAGCGAGGCTTCACTATGAATTGTTGCTGCGTCGGATCGACTCTGACTTTCAAACGCATTGATGTTCTGTCGCGACAGCGCATCTGCTACGTAATTGTCCCTGCCTGGTTTGTATAAGACCCTTGCGCCGCACTCATCAATTTTCGCCTTCCAACGCTTTATCTTGGAATTGGGGTTTCTATCTGAAACCGCGAAAATCAGTGGCTGATGGTCTGTGTAGATGTTGATGTCACTCTTTCCATACAGGTAGTGACGGAGCGTGTCTAGGGCCCAGACTATGGCCAGAAGCTCCCTTTCATTGGTCGCATAGATAAGTTCTCTGTCTTTTAGAGTCCTAGAAATCATGGTTATGGGTCTATTATTTTGTGACAGTACCGCCCCGATACCACTGGACGAGGCATCAGTGGTTAGGTCGAATGGTTGGTTGAAGTCCAGGTAGTGGAGGATGACGTCTTCTGACGCCAAAATGTTCCTTAGTTTATCAAAGGCCTGTTTCTGAACCTCATCAAACTGTATGGGAATGGTTTTCGAGCGTTGTTTGCTGATCTTACCATTTTCTCCCTTCAGAATGCTAGAGATAGGTCTTGCTATCTGAGCGAAGTCCTTTATAAAACACCGGTAGTAGCTGGCAAGACCAGGAATGATCTTACCGCAAACAGGGTGGAGGGTTATCTAAACCCTGAATAGCCTTGACCTTATCGGGGCTTGTTCTCGTGCCCTCGGTTAACACGAAAAATCCAAAGAATTCCACTTGTCCCTTGAAGAACTGGGACTTTTCCTTTGACACCTTCATGTTCGCGTCGTGGAGGCTGCCAAGCACGGTGTCAATGTCTCTGATGACGTCGTCAACATATACGTAACATATCTTACTACGTCATCGATGGCCCGTTGAAAAATGCTTGATGCATTCCTGAGGCCAAATGGCAAACGGCAGAACTCTTATTTGCCTCCGTTTACCGAAAATGAGGTCTTTTCACGATCGCGTTCAGCTAACATGATTTGATTGTACCCTGACTTTAGGTCAAGGGTAGTGAAGTATCTTGCCTTCCCCAGATTTGAAAGTATCATGGAGATACAAGGCATTGGATACTTGTCTGGTATGGTCTTTGAGTTAAGCTTGCGGAAGTCTATGACTAGCCGCTTCTTGTTTGAGCCCGAGTCGTCAGTGCCTTTTTTTTCCAACAACCCATATGGGGTTGTTGTACGGAGACCTGGAAGGCCGAATGATTTTGTTCCGCAATAGGTCCTTCACCTCGTCATTGACGAAATCAGTGGCTCCTACAGGGAAAGGGTACAGTAGATTGGCTCCACATCCTCGGTCCTAATTGTGGCTATTACGGCTGTGTTGAAGGGTAGCATTTAATTCGGATCTGCAAATGCCTTTATACGGCTGGACATCATTCTGAGAAACTCGTCCCTTACTGCTGGCGGGACCTCAATATCGTCTACTTTTGTGAAGTTAACGCTGGGGCATTTTTGGAATAGGATCTTTTCAGGTTCCTGTCCAAAGTGGAGATTTTTTGTCCCCAGGTTTATATTGACGCCAGCTTTCGTTAGCGTGTCGAGCCCTACGATACCATCGAAGGTTGATAGCTCCGGGCATTTTATGCCGAATATGGAGAGGAGACATTTTTGCTCTACTTTATTAAAGCCGTGCAGGGATTTTACAACAAATGGGGCCTCTACAGGGATAATTCCCTTAAGTTCTTTTAATGGTTTGATATAATTTTTCGCAGCCCCAGTGTCTATTAAAAGGTTTAATGTTTTCCCTGCTTCTGTTCGTTAGACGAACGGGAGCAGCGACTCTCTCCTAAAATATTGGCAGTATCACTGTCGTATCCTGCTCTATTCTCTTCATCAATCTCCGCCACTGCTTCCGATGCAAACTGCTCGTATTGTTGCTCGTATTTGTCCGGGTCCACCTGAGCGAGGTGATTGACCCTCTGCTTGCGCTGGTCGGAAAATCTCTGGGATCCAGCCGGCCTTTTATACGCACCCGGTTGGTGCCCGTTATTAGGGATTTCTGTAGCCGGTAGGCCTGGGTTTGTGCCCCTGCTGCTTCTGAAAGCCAGTTGGCTGACGGAATTTAGAGGAAGATGGATCAACATCCATCATCTCTACTTCGTCTTGGCTACGGTGACCACCTGCTTGATGGTTCCTCTAGTTGTTCGTGTAGAACGGGTTCTTGGATTGTCTTTTGTAGTGATCCGGCTCATTCTGTCCGTCCTGCCTATACTTTGTTCAGTTCTGTGGCTTGCTTTCTAAAGCTCTTGCGTAATTCGTTGCAAAGTCGTGCCTATCTTGGTTGGCCTCAATTTCTTGTGCCAAGGCCAAGGCTGACGGCAAGTCCGCAGGCTGTGCCGCAAATAATGTGTCCGTGAAGCCTCTTCTTAAGCCTGAGACAAAGACACGGAGTGCGTCAGCCCTATACTTCTCGTTAATGTATTGCGCCTGTGCGGCGTCTTGTGACATGATCGTCTTATTTGTGAGAAGGGTGAGCTTCTTCTCGACATCTTCGTAAAACTGAGTGATGGACAGTCCACCTTGCCGAAGTGTGGCAAGCTCTTGCTCTAGCAAGTGTATCGGACGCTTGTCCGAATATGTAAAATCGAGGCGATTGATGATCGCCTCAAAGTTCAACACTGTGTTGAACGACGCTAAAGTGAGTCAGCGGGCCTTCTAATCTTGTTCCTGATTATTAAAACCGCTTGGTAGTGCTTTGAACTCCCTACAAACCCCTCGTATAGATAAGCTATACGAGGGGTTTGTAGGGAGTTCAAAGGCAGCTTTTGCTGCCTGGCGCCAGAAAACATATTGATCCTGGGCCCCGTTGAGTTCTGGCAGCGTTTTTACCGCATTCAAAGCTTCATCGCAACTTACCGTTTGGTCCAAAGTGACTGCCTCGTAGGCTTTGGCCTCGGGGACCTGAACTCTTGCAGCCTGCAGCTGGTCAGTTACAGCCTGCAAACGCCGATTAAAGTCAGCTTTTTGTATTTCTAGCGCAGCTTTGACCGCCGCCTCTATAACAGCTTTGATCTGAACAGGGTCCATTCTTTCTACTTTTCCCTCGGGTTATACAAATTTCAAGGTTTACACTGAGTCCGCCGAACAATCTTGTTAACTCAGAAATGGGCATAGACGTTTTCGTTTGTCTAACGTTTCGTTTGTCTTTGTCGTAGGTGAGAACCAGCTCTGCCGGGCCGTTGCTTCTGTTTATTTTCTTTAGGAATCAAATTCAAGTTCCCTCAAACACAGTTCCCCTCCCTCGTTGTTGTTGCCCGCCGACAACAATGTATTTATGGTGTGGTGTAATGTTTCTTACTTGCGTTTATCGCAACCAAAAAAAAGAGTCGGGGGGAAAAAAATTCTGAGAACAACGACGGCCGAATATTTCTGAATATACGAACGTTTTATTTCTTTGGTTTTGTTTTTTTTTTCTACTATTGGGCGATAACTGAAGAAAAGTTTCACTTACATGTTCCTCTTTTATTCTCTTCTACTTGGTGTATTGATTCTAGCCGGCAACTTTTTGGTCGCTGCTCCTTTATTGTTCTGCGTTGTTTTTCTTTTCTCGTCTAACGTCGCCGCTGCCCAAAGCCGTCCGCTCTTTCTTCACCGTGATTTTTGATTCCTGGTGGTGTGTTGCGGCGATCTATTTACAGATCTCCCGCGGGTGTGGCTTTTTGATAATAATCTTTGTGTTTTTGAGCGGGCGTTGTCTCCGCGCTCCACAGTTTCCACTTTCTTTTTACTTGCTCTTGAGCGGGCTTTGTCTCCGCACTCGATGTTTTTTGGTCTTTTTGTTTGACCCTTCGTTGCACTTTTTGCCGATTTTCACTCAGCGGGCTTTGTATCCGCGCCTAATGATTTTCACTCTCCTTAAAAAGTTTTTTGTTCTTTCTTGAGTGGACGTTGTCTCCGCACTCGATGCTGTCGATCTTTCGGTTTTTTTTGTTTTGCGCTTTTCACCGATTTTCACTTAGCGGGTGTTGTCTCCGCACTAAATGATTTTCACTCTCCTTTTAAAGTTTTTTGTTCTTTCTTGAGTGGACGTTGTCTCCGCACTCGATGCTGTCGATCTTTCGGTTTTTTTGTTTTGCGCTTGTCACCGATTTTCATTTAGCGGGCGTTGTCTCCGCACTAAATGATTTTCACTTTCCTTTTAAAAATTTTTTGTTATTTTTTGAGTGGGCGTTGTCTCCGCACTCGATGCTGTCGATCTTTCAGTTTTTTTGTTTTGCACTTTTCACCGATTTTCACTTAGAGGGCGTTGTCTCCGCACTAATTTACTTTCTCGGGGGTGGCTTTTCGATCGCGTTGGGCGCCAGTAATATTTAAATGCAATACGGGTATTTTATCATAAGTATTGTTTATTTCATATGTGTAATTAATTATTCAAAGGAATATAATGAGGGCTTAACTACCCTACTATCCAGCAAAAGTGATGACCTTGCGCCTCGTGCGTGGTGTCCAGTGGCGGCCGGCATCCGGCGACCGCGACGACGGCGATCCCACGGTTGACGAAACTGCTTATCTTGCAATATCGCAGAATTCGTCCAACCCAATGGACAATCCAGTTAACTCTTGTTAAGCTGGTACGTGTAGGACGGTATGTTGGTGCTTTCATTATCGAAGAATTTCCTGAGAGTCCTAAATGCATCAATGATATTTACATGATGCGTAATCCGCCTACATTTGTAGTTTTAGTGTAGAAACTTCTTTCACCAATAAGACTTTTTATTTTGTTCATTGTGTCTAAAATATTCTCCACTTTTGGAATTACTATTGGTGGATGTTTTTCAGGGCGGATGACTCTAGTGGGAGGCACCACAGGGGGCTCAGTCTGAGCTGAAACAGCGGCTCTAGCGTGAGCGGCTGCTTGAGAAATGGTTGCTGCAGGCATTGCTGGGAGCTCACCGTGATTGGCATCAGAGGTGTCCATCAAAATATCGTCATCAAGCTGACCATCATCATCTGGAGCAAGAAGGCTGTAACAGTTCTTCTGTGGGCTAGAAGCAGCTATTTTTTTGGTTGTCGGGTTGAGCAGAGTAAGGTGTCGCTGGACGCTTTGGTGGTCCAATTGTTGCACGTTTTGGCGGAGGAAGCTTGAAACAAACTTCCTCGATCTGGTCAGGATCAAGGCAGTTATTAATGAGGCTTCTCCCACGTAGGGTGTAAAAGGAGCTTGTTTATCATCCAAGTGCTCGACTTCAAATTGGTTCTCCCCGAGCGCGTTGGCGAGGACATTTAATAGTGCAATCCGCTGATGTTGTTGGATTTTAACAATGATTGAAGCCGGCCGCGATTCAGAGGTTACGGCGCTGGTCTCCAATTGCTTTCTAGCATCGGCAAGACGGTTCATGGCAGCCCTCGATGTACTAGGGCATCGCTGGCGAGGTTCTCAAGTGAGGAAGAAATTGAGGCTGGAACTAGCCTGTTTTTATACCCGTACTCGATGGTGGATGTGTGTAACACACAGAAGCAGGCGTTTCCGAGCTCATAAGGTATATATATTCTTGATCAGCATCAATAACCGAGTCGATATAGCCATGTCTGTCCGTCCGTCTTGTTTTTCACTCATTGCTCGAAGCCTATTAGAGCTAAAGCAATCAAATTTGTTTTCCAGACTGATGTGATATCTCACTCCTAGAAAAGTGTTTCAAAATTTCGCCCGCCCACTTCCGCCCTCATAGAGGCACACATCTGTGGCGTCCACAATTTTGAATATAAGAGAAAACTAAAAATGCAGCATCATAGAGAAAGACCATATCTATCAGGGGCTCAAATCTGAATAGGATCGGAACATTAGTATAGCCACAATAGAGAAAACTATTTCAAAAAACATCATTCCCTCTCGCTCGCACTCACACCAAAACGTGTCGATTTGGATTTTTGTATTTTGTGTCGCCTGGATCTCAGAGACTATACGAGCTAGAGCAACCAAACTTTCTGTCCACACTCCTGTGATACCAAGTCAAGACAAGTTTATTTCAAAATTTCGCCCCGCCCGTCCGCCAACACAAAGAACGAAAGTCCAAAATTTTTATGATAAAAAAAAACGAGAAATGCAGTATCGTAGAGAATGATCATACTATCAGATTCCTGAATTTGCTTCAGATCGGATCATTATTATAGCCACAATGATAAAATGAACTTTCTGCTGCGATTTCTCACGCCCCCTTGCTACAGATTCTCTCTCTTTCTCGCTCACACACTGCTTACACATTCTGCCTGGTGCAGTGCACGTGTGTTGTTGTGAGAAGTGATGTAGATGATGTTGATGTAGATGACTAATGCATCAAACAAATGTAAAATGTAAAATGTAAAAACTGATACAACATTTGAAAGTTCCATATAAATCACATGTGTACAGACTGAGTACGGGTATAAAAGTAGAGTCGCGTTTATAACGACTCCGTACGTTCTTTCTAGTTGATAAGTGTGTCCGGTGTTTCTTTGTTCTTTGTTCAGTGGGTTTTGATTTGAGGCAAGGGGTTTTGTTACTTTTTCTCGATTTCGCAACCGGGAAGTCGAGTAGTATGTGTGTATTGGGTTTTTAAATTGGCGAGAGTTCTTATGATTGTTCTTAGCTTATATCATTTTCTTAGGAGTAGGGTGTCTTCTTCGCTGATTATACTAGATTATACTACAAGGTCAATGAGGTTAGGAATTTTTCGTCTGTCAGTAGGCCAATATGGGCGGGTCGAAATTTTAAATACACTTGTCTTGACTTGGTATCACAGGAGTCCAGACAGAAAGTTTGGTTGTTCTAGCTCTTAAGCTAGGTACACACGATGCAAATAATTTGCAGCAAGTTGAAAATGATTTGCAGCAAAAGTTTGCACAAATGTTTACACCTATGCAAATATTGCAAGAAAATTTCTTGCTTCAATCAATTTTTGTTTTGCACGCAAACTTGTGCATGGCTATTTCGTGCAATATATTGCGTTAATGTCTACACGTGTTTTCATTTTTTTGTTTGCAGTGCTTGCAAGTGACACTCATTTGCAAGGTCTGTTGTTTTGTGAGAGTCAAGGAATAACGACGTGTTTATATTATTATTATTACGTCGGCACAAAAATCGAGAATTGCTGCTATTGCTATATTAGCAATTTTAATTAAACGTAAAAAATGAGAAGATTAGAGTCTCAAAAAAAAAAAAAAAAAAAAAAAGTGTTGGGTGAAAGAGTTCCAAAAGAGATGAAAAAGGAGTGCATCAGAACCTTTTAAAAGAGCTACAAAATGGAGATGAAAAAAATTTTTAATAAATTTAAGCGCACCGAAAAACTCCCATTTGCTGGTATAATTGTCCGATGTACCCTGGCCACTCTTCTTTTGCTTCACTCTGCGCACTTCTTGCTAAAATTGAGTACGCAAATGATGAATTTTTGTTTTTATTTCTTCATTACTAATGTCTAATTTTTTCAGCAATTTCGCGATAAGCATTTTGCTTTTTTATACTTATTTTTATAGTCTGCTGACGAGACATCCCATAAAACAGAATAATTTTCGTATAAATTAATTAATTTTATCGTTTTCTCGCGATCCCACATGTTTCTTGCTTGCTGCAATATTGCGACTGAAAGCAAACAGCACATGCAAACAAGCAAGCAACTGACGCAACCAAGACAACGGTAAAAAAATGTATACAGACGACAAGCAAAAAATATTGCTGCAAAAAATGTTTGCAAGTTTTTTGTTTGAAGCAAAATGGTTGCACTCGTGTTTATACGTGCAAATTTGATTGCAGCAATCGACTTGCTGCAAATTGTTTGCATCGTGTGTACCTAGCTTTATAGTCTCTGAGATCCAGGCTACACAAAATACAAAAAACCAAATCGACTCGTTTTTGTGTGAGTGCGAAAGATAGGTAATGAAGTTTTTATACCCGTACTCGAAGAGTAAAAGGGTATGTTGTATTTTTGGTAAAAGTGGATGTGTGTAACATAGAGAAGGAATAATTTCCGACCCTATAAAGTATATATATTCTTGATCAAAACAAGTACCTTAGTCGATATAGCCATGTCTGTCCGTCTTGTTTGTCGTGACGTAGAAAAAAAAACCATAATTTATTAAACAATTTTACAGCCCCAATTAGAAAGTATGTTTGGTTCCTCGAGGACATAAAGTTCGATATTGTCGGGTAGTGTAACCAGATAATTCGCCAAAATTGGCCGGATTTGAGCTTTTTTATAGCCATTTAGCTTACATATAAAGTTCATTTTAAAGTTCAACGAGAAAGAACGTACGGAGTCGCTGTTTCCGCGACTCTACTTTTATACCCGTACTCAGTCAGCACTCATGTGATTTATGTGGAATTTTCAAATTTTTTACATTTTACATTTGTTTGCTACATCAGTCATCTACATCACTTCTCACAACAACATACGTACACTGCACGAGGCAGCATGTTTGAGCGTAAGTGTGCGTGCGAAAGAATCATTAGCGAAAATCATCCCCATAAATGACTTACGCCGCAACGGGAAGGAGGAGCTCGCAGCTGAAAATTCATTTGATCATTGTGGCTACAATAATGATCCGATATGAACCAAATTGGTAGATATGGTCATTCTCTACAATACTGCATTTTTATTTTTTTTCTATCTTCAAAATTGTGGATTTTCGTCTTTTGGTGTGGGCGGAAGGGGGCGGGGCGAAATTTTGAAATACACTTGTTCAGGTTTGGTATCACAGGAGTCTTGGCAAAAAATTTGGTTGCTCTAGCTCTTATAGTCTCTGAGATCCAGGCGACACAAAATACAAAAAATCCAAATCAACTCGTTTTTGTGTGAGTGCGAAAGGGATGGAGCGAAGTTTTTCGTATATTTGCCTCTATTGTGGCTATATTAATGATCCGATCCGATTCAGATTTGGGCCCCTGATATATATGGGCTGTCTCTATGATTGTGCATTTTTAGTTTTTTGTTATTTTCAAAATTGTGGACGCCACAGATGTGCGCCCTTTGTGGGGGCGGAAGTGGGCGGGGCGAAATTTTGAAACACCATTTTTCTAGGAGTGAGATATCACATCAGACTGGATAAAAGTTTGGTTGCTCTAGCTCTAATAGCCTTCGAGCAATGGGCGACAAACAAGACGGACGGACGGACGGACGGACGGACAGACGGACAGACGGACGGACAGACAGGGCTATATCGACTCGGCTATTGATGCTGATCAAGAATATATATACTTTATATGGTCGGAAATTACTCCTTCTCTATGTTACACACATCCACTTTTAGCACAAATACAATATACCCTTTTACTCTTCGAGTACGGGTATAAAAATATAGATTTGTTCAACAACAATCTTTAAATCCCGTCGAATGTATGTACATTCCTTACTAGTAATTGAAGAATAAATGTTATTATTGCTGCAGCTTTTATGATGAATATACCAAAGTTAGTTTATCTTAATTTTAGTTTATTAAGAAATTTTCAAAAAATGTATTTCAATAGGGCGAAATTAATTTTAGAAAAAACAAGGAAAATTTCATTACTATCAATAAAAAGTATTTGAAAATACATGCGCTCTTAAACAACAATTTTAACGCAACCCCTTTTCACGATATACTGTGTAGAAATCTTATTCCCTTAATATAAAAAAAAAAAAAACTGAACTGATCCATCAGATTTGTGAGTCACTTTTTGTTTTTCAAAGTTAAGTGAGCGTGGGATACACGAAAGATTTTTAAGACATGCATACGCTTGCTCCTCCATAAATAGTTGATCTTTGGTTTTGCCACACGCTACTCGAGCCCATTTTGGATCGATGATATGATCATACGATGGCAGACCAGTGGTTCTATATTTACTACGACTGATGTATGGTCTGTTCTCCTTCCTGCCTTCATCGAAAGGAAGATCTTGTTCACTGCAAAGCGTATCCTTCATGATGCTACTTGGAGATGTTAGGGACTTGCTAGGTGTCTCAGTTTCGAACGGTTGGATCTTTTTCATAAATCCACCATTTGGTAGATGGTTAGCGGTCCACGTGGAAAGTAAAGATTTCCTTGCACGTTTTGGAGGTGGTGACTGTGCTGACCTTACTTTATCGTTTTCAATACTAGGAAAACTATTTCGTAAATTTTTTCTGATATTGCCACCGTTTTGTATAGTTCGTACAATTTCTGAATCGTTTAGTTGTTCTTCATGAATTATTTCAGCCAGGTCTTCGACAAGGCTAGACGGGCTAGACGGCTCGTATCGTCGACCATCACGTTTCTTGCCAATTTCAGCAAGAGCATTCTTAAACGGAGTGGGTGTTCGTGGGCCTAGTTTACCTTTAATTACAAAAGAAAAGAAAAGACGCGAACGTTAAGCAATTTCATTGAACTGCATACATTTGGGCGCTGTACTCACTTTTATGTGGCGTTTCAATAGAGCCAATTTCCAATTCCTTCTTGACCTCTATTCCCAAACCATTATATATCTTCATGACAGGCGTGCTTGCGCGCAAATTCATGTCTTCAAATGTTGTTAGACATGGAGATTTGAGAAATCGGCTGGGAGAAAATGGTAATGCTTTTATGGGAGTTATAACGGGTGAATCCGGCTTTCTAGGCTTGGCTTCATCAAAGGAATAATCAATCAATGAAGAAGCTGGTATATTTGATTCGGGAATGTGTTTACGAGACCGTTTCAAGATATTCGGTGTTTGTCGCTGAAGTGGAATTGTTAGACATTTACCAACTGGATAATGCATATTAATGGCTGAGTAGCGAATAAGCGGCTCAGTTCCAGCAGAATCCACCATCTCGCTGAGCTCAGCTGTTGTATTTTTGGTACACATGATTCCATTATCTATAGATTGGGATTTATTTTCTATTTTTGGTGAAAGTCTGGTATGTAGCAATTGAGATTGCACTTTACTGATACCACCAGCTTTGATTAATGTAATTAGATGCGTTCGAGAGCTTTTCAAATCACTTCCAGTAGCAGTAACCAATCTGCGTTCGGCATCGTATTTACGTCGCATTGTCGAGTTCCAGTGATTTTTTATTGCATTATCAGTGCGTCCAGGCAGAAGTTTTGCAATTTTGGCCCATTGGTTTCCTAGTTGAATGTGAGCTTGATAAATAATCGTATCTTCTTCTTCAGTCCAAGCAGTTTTCTTTATATTCGGATTAAGATGATTGTGCCATCGTTCGCGGCATTGCTTGCCAATTCGTCCATTTAGATATCGAGCAATCAAAGTCCATTTTTTGGGTCCAAAACTTCGCACGAGCTCAATAACTTTTTTCGTCTTCGTCACGTGTCCATGGCCCTTTAATTAGTTCTGGATTTAAGACCTTGGCCCAACGTTGCTGCACCTGCTGCTCAAGTCGGTCTTTAAAATGCGGTCCAATAATCTCCCAACGTTCGCCATGTTGCTCAACTAACGCTTTGAGCAAAACATCTTCCGATTTTGACCACCGCTTTCCAAATCCGTAGTTCGGATGACCAGAACCATTATTGTTGGCACCTTTAATTTGAGTTTCCTTGAGATGCTGTTCCGGATTATCTGCTAAAGATTCCTTGGGTGTTTTGCATTTTATTGCCAAAGATAAAAGGCCAGGGTTATTCATTGATGCATTGATATTAACAGCGCCAGTATCGTTTATATCTGAAACGCCTCGACCCACTGTTGTAGTTGTGCTTTGCACATCATCGTGATCCGAATATTCAGACTCCTCTGACTCTTCAATATTTTGACCAGAGTCTAAAAAGTTGTCCACATACTCACTGGTTGTATTCGACATACTAGTTACTTATATGACATTTAATTGTGCTTCCGGGGCGAACAATAGTGAAAGGCTTCTGGATGCACTTTCTCCGCACGTAAATAATAATGGACGTCGCGCAAGCAGTATAAACACTTGGCACAACCGCCTTGATTCTGACTATGGTAAAACGTGTAATGTGAACAAATGTCACTAAAACTTCTGTACTCAAATTTCTCACAGCACGTTAAGCACTGAACCAGCTGACCCTGTAGGCTGTAATCAACGCGTAGAATTGGATGCGTAGCATCACTTTCTGTGTGATCAAAATTTTCTTTTATTTTGATATTTTCGAATCGATTACAGCAGTTATTTTTAAGATCACAGAACATATGGGGCCAATTTACAGACATGCTTATCCATTTACAATTGTAAACGCTTCATTCTGCAACTTTTACAAAAGCTAAGGACGTTAAATATTATAAAGCAAAAAAAAAAATATTTTTTTTTTTTCTTCACAACTCGCAGATATTTTGTTAAATTTTCTTCATAAACGGTTTATAAAAATTATAAAAATGCAAGGTTTAGAATTCATAAGGCGTCGATTGATATTGTTAATCGAAAAACATATATGATTACTCCATTTTGGAATGGTGAAAGAGGTACACTAAAGATAGAAACAACCCACGATTATGCTATCGCTATACAGCCGAATTCGTGCGATCTAAGGTTAACAGTTGACCGGACTGTTGCACACTTTATTTTATTTGTATAAGCAGCTCAATGGTAATTAACTCAGAAACCCATATATTCACTTTGATACAGGGTTTTCTTCAATAATTTCTGGCCGTATTCCACTTCATTTCAATACCGGTACAGTAATATATTATAACAACAAGTAATGGCTGTTGATGTTTTGTTGGTTAATCAACACACAAAACCATTCATATACGGAAATTCATAATTTCAGAGCATAAATTTAACTATTCTCTGCTGCTGAGCTGCCAGCACCGGTGGCAGATACGATAGATCATATCTACATTTCAATCCAATTTCATATTACACCTTTTCCCATAATTTTGTAGTTACAGGTCAAACACTCTAAGATTCAAGTGTGGTGTAATACACTCATTAGCGCTATTGACCAGCCGTGATCCTGCTTTCGTTAATTTTTCGATTACGATTTTTTTTTTTTTAATTTCGGACAAATTTAAGTGTGCTCCTGTTTTATAAATATATTATATAGCCATGCCAGTTTTTGATATTGATATACTATTTATGAGGAGAATTTACAATTGGTGTTATATAATTCAATTGGATGAAGTCAAATATATTAACAATTTCCATCACAGCATATCTATGAGGAACGTTGGGAATAATTCACAAACGTGAGAGTCCAACTTCCACTGGGACCATTACCATCTATGATGACTAGATGACGAGTATAAAATAGCAAACATTTGGGCGGAGAATATTATTGTTTATTAAGCATAAATGGACCGGAGTATGTGGCATCGGCGAAGGGGATGGAGCAGAGGCTGTGGGCCAGCTCAATAATCCCAAACTTCCAACCAGCCAAATCCGGATAGGGAGCAGCCAAGCCCCCGGAGGAGGACAACGCCACACAGCCAGGCCAAGCCCAGCAAGCCAACCGGGTGAAGACGCACCTGACCAACAGGTCTTTTGCGGAGGTGGAGAGGGGCAAAACCCTAGTTGGCGTCCTGGACAGGGGCGCCAAGGATGGTAATGTCCCCCGGGACAAGTGGCACCTGGTGGAGGCAGAGCTCCAGGACCGCTTCCTGGAGGAACTTGCCGAGAACGGTGGACCCCCGCCCAAATGTGAGGACGCCGAGTGCCATCAGGACATGGTGAAAGCCATCGCCTGCCAAGATGAGCGCTCGGCGGGCCTCTACAAGAAGGCGGTGGCGGCGCTCAAGGAAGTTTATCCGGGAGCCAAACTGGAGGCCGTACGCTGGGGAAGACGTCCCAAGCAGACCGAGGGCCCGAGCGTGGGTGTCGGTCAAACCTGCAGAACCTGAGAAGATTCTCAAGGTTCTGCGGGTCGCAACCCCCACCTTCCTACAGCCTATTGGAAGGTGGCCAAGGTCGAGGAGGTCGCAGGACAGAGGCGACAGATTATCCTCGTCCTGAACGAGGAGTCGCTAGCGCTCCTTGGAGAGTCGTCTGGAGTGGCGTCGTGGCGCCAGTTCTGCACCGAAATCGAGAGTAACTCCGAAGCCTCGCGCTTACTCAAAGTACTCTCGAAATCAACCCCAACCTTGGGGTATTTGAGGAAGGCCGACCAATCCTGGACGACATCCAGTTCCGAGTCGCTTAGCCTCCTTCTTAGTACACATTTCCCAGGATGCGCTGTGAACAGACCAACCTACGGAGCGCATCCCTCTAACGTCCCAGGCTTAATTCTGAACCTGCTAAGTCAGGAGAATATATCCTGGGCAATAAAAGCTTCAAGCCCTACAAATCCGCGGGACCAGACGGCATCATCCCTGCCCAGCTGATCCAAGCCGGACAAAGAGCCATAAATTGGCTCAAACGGATTTACGAGGGATTTTCTCCCACGGACAAATCCCGAAGACATGGCTTCGAGCCAAAGTTGTCTTCATACCCAAGGCAGGCAAGCCCTCGCACGCTGCCCTAAAGATTTCAGACCAATAAGCCTGTCGTCCTTCCTCCTGAAGGCGATGGAACGGCTTTTAAGTCTGCATCTCAGGGCGACAATATCGCCGAATCAAATCTCTGATTCTCAACATGCCTATCGGAGGGGAAGATCCACCGAAACGGCCCTACACGCGATCACATCGATCATCGAATCGTCCCTCAGCTGCAAGGAGTATACCCTGGTAGCCTTCCTTGACATTGAAGGGGCTTTCAATAACATCATCCCGTCCGCCATCACGAGAGCATTGACTGACCTGGGGTTGACTCCCGGACGGTGAGTCTCATCGATCAGATGCTGCAATGCAGGACCGTTGAGGCATCACTGGGGACGTCAACATCTACCAGGTTTGCCAACAAAGGCACCCCGCAGGGCGGAGTCCTCTCGCCCCTCCTATGGAACGTAGCAGTGAATGTACTGCTGCGGGAGATAGAAGGGTGGCGGATGCCGCGCGGTGGCGTATGCGGATGACGTCGCTATAGCATTCTCTGGGAAGTTTCCACAGACCCTATGCGAGTGCATGACAAGCACTCTCACAAAACTGTCAGAATGGGCGGCCAAATGTGGGCTAAGTGCTAACCCATCTAAGACGGAACTTGTACTATTCACCAGGAAATACAAGATTCCGACACTTACCCCACCGAAACTATGCGGAGAGCCGCTAGTTTTCAGCAACCAGGCCAAATACCTTGGCCTTATCCTCGATAGGAAGCTCGACTGGAAGCTGAGCATAGAGGACAGGGTGAAGAAGGCCACAGTAGCCCTCTACACCTGCAGAAAAACCATCGGTCTAAAGTGGGGCATGACCCCGTGCATAGTCCGATGGCTATACACCGCCATCATACGACCAATCCTGATCTACGGGGTAGTGGTCTGGTGGCCAGCCCTGAACAAGAAAAACTTGTCTTGACAAACTCACAAGAGTCCAACGCATGGCAGAGCTATGCATAACTGGCGGACTTCGCACTACCCCAAGTGAAGCCCTCGATACCATGTTGTACCTTCTACCTGTAGAACTTATGGGGAAAAAGGTTGCAACACTCTCCGCCCTTAGAGGTCTCTCCCCCTCCGCTACCGCCTTAACCTAACCTAACCTAAGCATTAATGGAACAAATTTGGCAATTGTCTTCGGTGTCGTTCAACGGCAATTGTAATGAATTAATGAGTCCAAAATTAATTAATTCGACGAGGCGGAGATATATGAATGATATGATCGATTTGTACCGCCCTCATGTACTGGACCATCTCCATAGAAACATGTTAATTCTTCCGAGGTCCCTGCACATTCACAATTCTCTCCTGCTGATTATTAATCAAAATATTCTCCATATGAGCTGACCACTTCAACCTGCCGCTGGTTGTTTTCGTAATGCAGTAAAATTCCCCAAGCACTTACATATATAAAGGTAATACAAAAAAAATGTATATATGTATGTATATCCATTTAAAGCTATAAAATCTTTTCCTTAAATTTGTAAAGTTTCTGAAAGAAAAAACTTAAAGCGGCTGCAGGACTGTATATGTTTTGTTTTCTTTCAGAAATTCTTGTCGGTCATTGTTTAAATGTTTGCAGTAAATTTCATCTTTCCGCTGAGAATAAAGATTTTATGATATCATTCGAAAATATCGAATAGAATATAGCGGGTATATGTATACGTTCGTGTTTAACTACTACGTGTTTAACTACTTTTACTACTGATTATGTCCCTGGTAGCAGTGTCTTAGTCATTTCTTATCCTAATTCTCTTAAGTTTCGAATTCTCTTATCTATTGTCTCGCCCATTTAAAAATCACGCGTCCACGCACTGAAAAACGTACCCATTCTAGTTTTATTGCATTGTCTCGCCCCTGTCTTGGAGCAGTCAAAATTATTGTCCAACGCTAACACGTTACAATTGTCGTCAAGCACGCAACATATCACCGTTCGCCTTACACATTTTCTATAGTTTAACACATCGAATCATAATTCACGCCCACGGCCCGATAGCTACAATATGAATATAATATTTAAAGAAAATAGTTTTAAACAATTCTGTAATTAGATATAAGATTTGTGTGGACACCTGCGGCCATACTGACTCTGCTCGACTTATGGGACGAAAACATACATAGATTGTTTTCGGAGAGTTCGAAAAAAATCGCATATCTACAAGGAAATTGCAGAGGCCCTTAACAAATTTGGACCTTCTCACGCTGATGTGAAAATTAAAATTTAAAATTTTTCAAGGAAATGCAAGTATATTACATTCCTATTTTATTGCATTATTTTGAAAACATTGTTTCTAATATTTTTATTAAACCAATATTTTGGGGGGCATCCCACTACGAAAGTCCAAGTCTATAGTTATTGGCGCAGAGGAGAGCACTGGTAATATATTGAGTACAATTTTTCAATAACACAATATTACAAATAATCAGATTTTTATGCGAACCTGAGCCGGTCCCCACCCGAAACGTCGTCGAGTCGTCAATATCGTCGAAAAACAGCTGGAAGAGGAGATAACTTTGCAGGTGATGCAGGCATTTGCAACGAATGATATTTGATTAATAAAAAAGATATTTGGTTATATGGTAAATGTTGTTTATTTCTAAGCGGTTGGAATTTAATAGCATTAGCTAAGGCTGTTTTTGGAATTGAATTGAATAAAATACTTATTATCGGTAGTCGACCCAAGCGAATCAGACGGTGGAATACCTCTGTTTCCTCAGATCTCGGTTGGACCTCGATGTGACACACATCTATGTGAGATGTTTTTCAGTCAATGAATGCATACTTTTATTATTTAGAATTGCATCTTTTGCCAGTTGCTTCGAAACATTGCGAAAATCACTTGACCTCAAACCCCTTCACTGTTTCCGCAATCGTCTCCTGAGTAAAAATTCTGCTGGCGTATATTCGTCAGCAAGTTCAGCAGTCGCTTCCCGACAAACTTCCATTAATTTTGTGTAGCATACAGGCAATGGCTTTAGACACACCGAAATGATGTGCTTTCGTGCGAAGTTGTCTTTGATAAACGCGTCGCAGTTTTTGACAACATCTCTTTCCCAAAATTATCCATATCGCGGCTATTTTAGTTTGTAATAACATGATTAATTGTAAAGAGAAGTCTTAGAAGACACACTCTAAATGAAGTATTCCTTCGATGACACAAAAGTTAAAAAATTATTTGGAAGCGTTATGAAGCCAGAATTGTAAACGGGATGCGTGGAATTACTAATGTCTACCAGTTGCAGTTCCAGTTCCAAATTTGCTGAAGATTTTTTTTGATTTGAACGGGACCTTGCTGTGTGTAGACGATTATTTTCATTGCGATTTTCACGGCTCCTCGAAGCCACAGCTCGCGACGCATTTCGCATTCGCCGGCCTAACTGTAATCGTCTCGACATTTAACTTTAAGAACAAATTTCAATTTTTTCAGAAAACAATTTTTCACACATAAAGTCTATCATTAAATGTTCTATTACAGAATGACACAAAATGAATGAAATAGGCGTTCAAACACACATTTTTAGACCAAATTTAAGATTTTTTTATTAATTAATCTGCTGAAGCATAGTTTGACAATTGAACACGTACATTTGTAGTCAATCTATGTGTTTTTACAAAGCGCCACAAATTAGATGCTTTCAAACACTTATTAATTTCATCAGCAGTATTTCCTATGTATGTTGAATACAGGCATGGCTTGTCTGAAATTACCTGCTAACAATATCAATGCACCACCAAACAATCGATTATCTTCACGAATATCTTTCAACGTATGTACGATTAAGTGCTTCCAGTGACTTCTTGTTGTCAATAGTACACTCATCCCATACAATAAGAGAGCATTGCTGCAGCACTATTGCCATTGCAGATCTTTTTGAAATGTTGCATGTAGGATTATCGTCAGCCTGCATGTTCAAGGGCAACTTCAGGGAAGAGTGCGCAGTGTGACCACCATACAATAATGTGGCAATGATGTCAGACGAAGCCAGAATCAGCTGCATCCAAAAATAACAGTTCACCATGTTGTTCTTCGATAGCTCGCAATATTTGGTCGTTAACCGTTCTTTGATTGATATTTAACCTTGGATCGTTGTTTTGCACAAACGCATTAAGCTCGGCACGATCATACTGTTTTTCAAGCTCCTGTTTTTTGTTGAAAAGGTCGTGTATTTCACGATTAGGCGCTGTCATTTCTAATTGAGCTAATGCTTTGCTTGCCATTATCAAGCAAAAGTCTTCAATAGCGATCAATGCTTCGTTGTAAATTTCCCGTGTGTAGTCCTGGTTTATATCACCCGTTTGACGGCGCAATGTAAAAAATCCTCAGACAAATGATTTTGATGTTTTTGCCACAAGTCAGTTGGCTTTGCTGGACTGCACGTGGCTATAATAATTGTGAAAAGTGTCCGAATTTGATGTGGACTTGATGACAATAATGCATCTTCAAGTGTAAGATCCCAATGCATGTCATTCTCAAGCAAATTCAATCGTTCGCATGCTTGTCGAAACGTTCCACATTCTTCATCAACAGTTCGCAAATATTCAAAAGATGTTGGTCCATGAACATTTATTATCAAATAATAAAATCTTTATTAATATAATTTACTGTATAAATTCGTCCTATCGCATCTGAGTGAAACAATTCTGGCTGACCATGAACAGCTTCTCCGCGTTTACGCATTTGAAAAATTTTTTTGACGAATTATAATATTCGGGTAACTTCAGCGTATAGCAAAATCATCTGCTTGACACAAGGAAAAAATTCAGTTTGAGTTGTTGCTGGTGGATCCCCCTCGGCGAACTACCATCTTGCCGTGGTGAGGGGGCTTAGTAAGCGTAAGGACCCCGAGAGCTATACCGGCGGCAGCACATGCTGCCAGAAGGGCCCCCAAGCCGGGCAGGTCAAGGGCGAGCGCCGAAGCCAAGAGTAGTTTCACCCTGGCGGTGGGGTTAAAACGCATCCGTTATGGGGAGATGTCCATTAACGAATCAACAGTTACGGTGCGGGAGTCGGAGACCCAGTACCGGCGGTGATTGGGGGGTGCGAGCGCAGGCCCCCGGCGTCGATATCCTGCGACTGCAGGAAACCCCGAGTTGGCAGTGGAGAGCTTGACGGCCAGCTCGTGTATTGCCAGCGAAAGGAGGATCCGCAGGCAGAAAGGGACGATTAAGGATCTGGGACCGGGAACCAGCGACGGAAGCTTCGTCTTCACTGGCACCTCAGTGTCGGAGGCAGAGTTGGCCAGGGCCTTCTCGCCTTGGACATAGCGAGGAGCTGCCGAGGGCGGAGCCGCAAGTCACGGTTCACACCATCCAGGTCGACTCGAGTCCACTACCTGGGACGGAGGATGAAGCTCAAACCCGACGCAAACGGCTTTCGGGGTACAGGGCATCGGTGAAATACCTTCGTGGTATGAGCCAAAGGCCCCCCAAAACGCTGACCGCGAGGGAAAGGAGCCTTAGGAAGAAGCACGAGCAGAACGTGTGGAGGTACGAGCGGCTGAACGGAGACCAGTCCCCCCCAAGCGTACACGCGACGGTGGCAGAGGACCCCAAGCCATCGTCTTCACCGTCAGCAGCAGCTGGCACGAAGACGATGTTGGACCAACCCTCAACGTCATCGTCTGCGAACTCGCGATGGAGAAAGGGGAAGAAGGTATCCGGGAAACAGAGGGAGAAGACCAAACCTCAGCCGCAGAACACGGCAAGCGCCAAGATACCACCAACGCCCTCTGTACAGAAGGCAACGGTGGAACCGACTGGTCGAGAGCCAAGGTTCAAGCGGCAGGGAACGGATGACTCCGTAAGAGCCTCCGAGCTGAAGAAGGCGAACATCCTTCAAACGGAAGCACTAGAGGAAACGGCTCAGAGTGTCACTAAAGCCCTACAGGGGGCCTTCCTTGAATCCTGCCCGATCAGCCGACCTCCAAACTCCAACCGCAACCCGTGGTGGACGCGGGAGCTGAGCGAAGTCAGGAGGGAGTCAAGGAGGCTCTTCAACATGGCAAAAGTGGCAAACACACAGGAAAGCTGGGACGAATATCGTCGCAGCTTTAACACCTACAGGAACACCTGTAGAAAGGCGAAAAGGGAGTCTTGGGCTGCCTTCTGCGATGCCATAGATGGTACCACCGAGGCTTCAAGGCTTCGACGGGTGCTATCAAAGGCGCCAACCACACCTGGACTGCTCCGCAACCAGGATGGTGTCTTTGCAGAAAACAGTCAGGAATCCCTAGAGCTCCTCGCATGAGCATCCACTTCCCGGGATGCTCAGATGTTACCGGTGACGAATCCAACGACATCAACGACACCGAGCCATACCAGGGAGAGGACACTAAGGATCTCATACGTGACATTATGGCACCAGACAAGATTATCTGGGCCATTAAATCCTTCGGTCCCTACAAGTCACCGGGGCCGGATGATATACGACCAGCCATGTTGCAGGCAGCTTGCCTGCCCCTGCTACCATAGCTAAAGAAAATCTTCAAAGGATGTCTCCGAATTGGGTACGTTCCCAAGCCTGAGAGAGGTGAGAGTGGTCTTAATCCCCAAAGCCGGGAAGATAAACCACATCTTTTCCCAAGGACTACAGACCAATCAGTCTATCCTCATTTTTGCTGAAAACGATGGAAAGGCTGATCGATCTACACATAAGGACCAAACTCGACAGACAAGTGTTCAGCGGAGCTCAGCACGCCTACCTCAAAGGTAGATCAGTTGAGACCGCACTACACGAAGTTGTGGGGAGTATCGAAAAGACTCTCAGCCATAAGAAATATGCTTTGGCGGCCTTCCTAGACATAGAGGGAGCCTTCAACAACGTCAGGATCCAGTCAATAACGGCCGCACGGACCAAGATTGGCACACACCCGACGGTAACCATATGGCTGGACAGCGTTCTCAGGAGCAGAACGATCAGTGCTGGTCTGGGCACCTCCTCTTCAAGGAATACGGTCACACGAGGTACTGCGCAGGGGGGGGTTATATCCCCTCTCCTGTGGAACTTAGTCCTCAACGACCTTCTTCTTCAGTTGGGGAGAAGCGGATACAAGGTTGTGGCCTATGCGGATGATCTTGTGTTACTGGTAACGGGTAAGTTCCTACCTACAATCAGTGATCTTCTGGAATCTGCACTGGGAACAGTCGCGAGCTGGGCACACCAAAACGGTATGGGGGTTAATCCCCAAAAGACAAAACTGGCGTTGTTCTCACGAAAATACAAGATACCAAACTTCAAACGACCAACAATTGGTGGAACGACGCTTGAGTTATCGAAAGAAGCCAAGTATCTTGGTGTCATCCTAGACTCCAAACTCTCTTGGAAGAGAAACACGGAGGAAAGGAAGAAAAAGGCAATGGCTGCTTTCTACATCTGTAGGAAGACCTTTGGGCGAACATGGGGCTTACAACCGCACATCATCCATTGGATGTATACAGCGGTAATAAGACCCATTCTGACATACGGAAGCTTGGTGTGGTGGGGAAGCGGCCAACACCAAATCCCACCTCGAGAACCTCCGGAAAGTTCAGCGGACGGCATGCCTTGGAGTCACTGGATCCCTCAGATCCACCCCACAGGCGCTACAGGCTTGACCATATCCGCCATCATGATTGGAATATCCTGGAGGCTGCGACGCAAGCAACAGAAAGGTAGAGCAATCGCCATCCAGCAGATTTGGAAAAACATTGGTTCGACCGAGGACGGTCAAAACTTTCAGATGGGAGTAGTTCTGCGGAGGAATTTTTGTCGGGTTTGTACTTTGTCAGGCGTGGGAACGGACGATCTCGGTCGATGTATTCAAGTGCGGGTATTAAAATATGTAAACAAAATTAATTGTGATATTAATAAAGAATTACTTATATCAGCCTCTCGAAAATTTTTTCGTTCCATCTAGCATGCAAATTATATTTAAATGAGAAGTCCCACGCCGCGGTCAGAGGCGGTGGCCACTGCCTGCGACAGTGGGGATGATTGGCAGCTGCGGCGGATAGCTGCTCCTCCTTCAACACAGAGGTGAAAAGGAGTGATGGCAGCGGCGGCGGCTGGCTGGCGGCAACTAGGTGGCAGTGGCAGTGGCGGTGGCTGGCTGCTCTTCTTCTCAGGCGGTGGCGGGGGGGATGATGGCAGCAGCGAGTGGCTGGCTGCTCTTCTTCTAAACATTTATGGTGGGAGGAATACTGATCCTCTATGTTACTGACCCTTCAGGCTCAGCAATTCTATTACAAAATTAACGACAGCGTCATAGTTAGTGCTGGCGAACATCCTTTCGTTAATTCCTGAAAATAAAAACTGAACTTAACCTAAAAATCCCTTGCCTGAAAACCATTCATACATACGAATGGAATTTGCTGACCACAGCACATCCGCTAGAATCAGGCGACATGGTGGTGGCCCCATGGGGTTCGGCCCACAAAAATTAAAAGCAGGATTTTTGCTGTGCCAGTATTCTGAGTGCAGAAGCTGAAAAGATACAAGATGTTAAAGTTAAGGTGGCGCAAGGTCTTTCTTATATGTTAAAGTTAAGGTGCCGCAAAATACCTCTTATGTGTTAACTTGCATAGAGGCCGATATGTCGATGGGTCGTTTATGTCCTTGCCTGGTGTTCGGGCCAGCGGCTATTTAAGCGTCAAGTTTATAGCATTAAATGTAGCATTACGTATTTGTATAAGATCATCTAAGACCCAAAATTTATGTTATCTCCAGCGTTCGGCCAGTGCTGCTGCCTTCCCTGTTAAAGGGCGCGCTCTGCACCTGCCGCTTCGGCTCTAGCTTTAATCGACCGTCGTTGCTTAAGTAGTTCTATGTTAATCTCTCCGCATAGGTTGCATACCGAGCCCTCTTGTGTGCTTTTATCTGGCCTGGCAAAAGAGCGAGCAATTGGTTTCCGCTAACGGCTTGTATAATTAAACATTTTATAACGTTTCGAATCGATTTTGTTTTAATTCATTTGGGAAATAAATAGGTGCCAAAAAAAGCTTGGCCCCTCAAACATTGGCGACCCCGACGTGATTTAACTACAATTTGAATCTCGTTTTGTTAAATCCTTTAAAAATCAAAGAATATATTCGTTTCTGTGCTGTGTAACTACAAGCAATTACATTTTGCACAAATAAAAGCAGTTAAGGTGCAAGCTCAGTGAGACTGCTGCCGTCAAATATTCCGTTGCTTAGTCGCCGGATCTCTCTTGCGCTGCGCCGCTGCAGCCGTGGTTGTTGACTTTTCGTATCTTCCATTCTCGTCCGGCTCTGTTCGACGTCGCTTAAGCGGTCTTACATTTTCCGTTGTTTCGTTTGTATTACACCGCTTAGCATGGACAACGAGCCAAATACATTCGCCGGCGAAAATATTGCCAAGGCTGAAAAATGGCTGAGGCTTTACAAACGTCAGCCACTCGGGTGATACAGGGGGAATCACAGATGACGGTCCGACCCGTGATCACTGTTCTCTCGGACGGGGGGGGTTGCCTGGGGCTGGGGCTTGCCCCAACCCGATGCTGCCACGCTCGGTTCTATGACGCAGTGGAATCGCAGGCGGTCCGTCACCTGCCGTAACTGTACACACCAGTGGAAGTGCGACTATACTCTCCTCGTGAGGGGGCCGGTAACAGGTCCTTGGTACGGTCAGGTCTCTGCCAAGGTGCTGGCTAATGGTAGTCGGGCGGAGAGAAGAAAACTCTCAGTGCAAATTACCCCAATCCAAGTTGGAACAGCATGCGCTGATGGATGCGTGGCCGAGGGGGTGCTCGGTCGTGAGTATGCGAACTCTGGATACCTGCCGACCTCCAGTTTAAATTGAGCTATGCGGGCTATGCCTCGGGCGACTAACCCCTTCCCGCCTACTCGTGGGACCAAATATGCCAAATTTATCAGATATTAAAACAATACCGCAAAGGAGTTCGGTACTCCTCTTAAAGTACCGGAGGGACAAAACCATCCCTCTATATCAACGCCTGGGCAACCAGGTCCAAAGAAGACGGGGAAGGAGACTGAGTCGGTCCACCGTCTTTTAGCAGAATCCGCTGCGAGGAGGGCTCCGATAAGCCAATCGGGCCCATCCACGTCGGGGGGCACCGGGGACAAACCGGTCATCGGGATGGTTGCCACGCAGAGCGTTATCGCGGCTGGTAAGCGCCTCGCGACCGGGGAAACCATGTCAACCTCGGCAGGCGGCGGTTCTGCAGGCCAAAGAGGTAAAGCCGTCCCTACCAGGACAGGAGGCGTGCTGCCTTCATATTGGCATCGGCGAGGGGATCCAGCTGGCTTTGGGCCAGCTTAATTATCCCAGACTTCAAACCAGCCAAAAGCCGGAAAGGGAGCAGCCAAGGCTCCGAACACGCGGCAACGCTCGGCGGAAGACCACGCCACCTACCCAGGCCAAGCCCAGCTAGCCAAGCGGGAACAAACGTATTTGATGAGCACGTCTTTTGCGGAGGTGGCGAGGGGCAAACCCC
The DNA here is from genome assembly GCA_009664405.1 of Drosophila bifasciata. NCBI lineage: Eukaryota > Metazoa > Arthropoda > Insecta > Diptera > Drosophilidae > Drosophila > Drosophila bifasciata. The sequence goes on from CM019041.1 coordinate 26,318,254, forward strand.
TAATTGGCGTCCCCAGACAGGAGCGCCAAGGATGGTAATGTCCTTCGCGACAAGTGGCATCTGGTGTAGGCAGAGCTCCAGGAACGCTTACTGGAGGAGCTTGCCGAGAACGGTGGACCCCCGCCCAAATGTGAGGACGCCGGGTGGCATCAGGGCACGGTGAAAGCCATCGCCTGCCAAGATGCACGCTCGGCGGCCCCCTACATGAAGGCGGTGGCGGTGCTCGAGGAAGTTTATCCGGGAGCCAAACTGGAGGCCGTACGCTGGGAAGACGTCCCAAGTAGACCAAGGGCCCGAGCGTGGGTGTCGGTCAAACCTGCAGAACCGGAGAAGATCCTCAAGGTTCTACAGGCCTTATTGCTCCTTCCTAGCCGATTGGGGTGGGGCCGACAAAGCCCCGCATTCAGGAACCCTGGATATCCGGAAACAGGGTCTCCGGTTGGAAGACTCCCTGATTATAAGTCGTATATATGGCTGACTACCCCCAGGTAAAAATACGCACCTGCATTCTCGAAAAAAAAGAGAAGGCGCACCTTATTTTTTGCTCCCAAATTTCAGCGGGATCTTCACACGGCGGTAAGCCTCGAAGGCCAGGAGCGCTCACTCCGTATCGTATAGGCATATGGTCATGACCAGCCAGACTCGGACGCATCGACGTCCATAGGACGACGCCCCTTGGGGCGACGTCGCAGACTGCGAGGTCAAGAACATCGGCCCAAAGTGGGATGCAACGCCAACGACATCACCAGTCAGTGGGGAAGCACCGACACAAACGAACGGGGTGAGTTCCTTTTAAACTACTTATTGACCACTCAGATGGTCATCTTAAACCGAGGGGATGATCCCACTTTCATTATTAAGAACCGCAAAGGAGGTCCTGGACCTCACGCGCTTGCCTCTCATACGCTACAGGATAACATAGTATCCTGGAAGGTCCTTGAAGAACACTCCTTCTCGGACCACAGGTACGTGGAAACTGTCTTCACGTTCACCATACCGAGTCCAGCCCAGTTCCGTAACCTCAGGCGGACTAACTGGACACGCTATGTGGACTTTCCTTTTCCAAACTCTCCCTGAGACCCCACCTAGGGAGGGATATCTCATGGGTGACCACGACTCGTCTGGTAAAGGTTTTACCGACGCCTGCAACGCAGCGCTTGACAAAGCATGTCCACCCGGCAAAACCAGAGGTCGGAAGAATCCGGCATGGTGGACTCCGACGCTGGGAGAGCTCCTGAGATCCTCACGGAGACTTTTTAACAAAGCGAAAGCTCTTAACGTTGAGCAGAACTGGACCGAATACAAGGCAAGTCTGTCAACATACAACAAAGAACTCAGGAAAGCCAAACGCGCGTCATGGAGACAGTTCTGCACCGAAATCGAGAGTAACTCCGAAGCCTCGCGCTTGCGTAAAGTACTCTCGAAATCAACCCAACCTTGGGGTATTTGAGGAAAGCCGACCAATCCTGGACGACATCCAGTTCCGAGTCGCTAAGCCTCCTTCTCAGTACACATTTCCCAGGCTGCGCTGTAAACAGACCAACCTACAGAGCGCATCCTTCTAATGCCACGGGCTCAATTCTGAACCTGTTAAGTCAGGAGAATATATCCTGGGCAATAAAAATCTTCAAGCCCTACAAATCCGCGGGACCAGATCGGCATCATCCCAGCCCAGCTGATCCAAGCCGGACAAAGAGCCATAAATTGGCTCAAACAGATTTACGAGGATTTTCTCCCAACGGACAAATCCCGAAGACATGGCTTCGGGCCAAAGTTGTCTTCATACCCAAGGCAGGCAAGCCCTCGCAACTGCCCCTAAAAGATTTCAGACCAATAAGCCTGTCGTCCTTCCTTCTGAAGGCGATGGAACGGATTTTAGGTCTGCATCTCAGGGCGACCATATCGCCGAATCAAATCTCTGACTCTCAGCATGCCTATCGGAGGGGTAGATCCACCAAAACGGCCCTACATGCGATCACATCGATCATCGAATCGTCCCTCAGCTGCAAGGAATATACCCTGGTAGCCTTTCTCGACATAGAAGGGGCTTTCAATAACATTATCCCGTCCGCCATCACGGGAGCACTGACTGACCTGGGGGTTGACTCCCGGACGGTGAGTCTCATCGATCAGATGTTGCAATGCAGGACCGTTGAGGCATCACTGGGGACGTCAACGTCCACCAGTCCTTTCGGCGGAGTCCTTTCGCCCCTCCTATGGAACGTAGCAGTGAATGTACTGCTGCGGGAGATAGAGGGTGGTGGGTGCCGCGTGGTGGCGTATGCGGATGACGTCGCTATAGCATTCTCTGGGGAAGTTTCCACAGACCCTATGCGAGTGCATGACAAGCACTCTCACAAACCTATCACAATGGGCAGCCAAATGTGGGCTGAGTGCCAACCCATCTAAGACGGAACTTGTACTATTCACCAGGAAATACAAGATTCCGATACTTACCCCACCGAAACTATGCGGAAAGCCGCTAGTTTTCAGCAACCAAGCCAAAAACCTTGGCCTTATCCTCGATAGGAAGCTCGACTGAAAGCTGAGCACAGAGGACAGGGTGGAGAAGGCCACAGTAGCCCTCTACACCTGCAGGAAAACCATCGGTCAAAAGTGGGGCATGACCCCGTGCATAGTCCGATGGCTGTACACCGCCATCATACGACCAATCCTGATTCTACGGAGTAGTCTGGTGTCGAACTCAGCGACTGTTAACGACTGTCGCAGGTCTCTCAAAATGAGAGCAGAGCAGCTGGATCTATCCCTAATATGGGTCCCAGGACATAGGGGCATTGCCGGGAACGATGCCGCCGACGACCATGTTAGGCAGGGCACTACTGTAGAACTTCCGGAGAGGGAGCAGGTGGCGATGCCTTTAGCTACATGCAGCCTATTAACGCACGAGGCATTCGAGCAAATTGTGGACAGGCGATGGCAGCTGACCATCACATGCAGAACTTCAAGAGCGATTTGGCCAAATTTGAAAAAAAGCGCTCGAATGAGCTTTTATAAACTCAGCAGAGCTATTCTTGCCGTCAAATAAGCCATCATAAGGGCACTGGCAGATCGGCACACACGCTGCAAGACTGTCGATTTTAGTAAATTTTTCTGCATTTTATAGGGACCAGGAGCAGGAGGAGTCGGTTCAACACTTTTTCTGTTTTTGCCCGGTGGCAAAACCGGAGAATAAAAATCGACAAATATTTTGCTAATTGAAATAGATGTACGCCTTATATGTTGGCGGAAATGTTGATGAGTTCAACAAGTCCCATAATGAGCTGGAATCGTTTGAATGAAGACGATATTTATTATTGAGCTGCATGAAACCTTCGATATCCTGTTTATTTCTTTGAAAACTGAGCTGCTTTCTGCTCTCGAATTAGTACACCTACGCGTAGCCACTAATTCCTCTAGCCTGCCAAACAGCTCTGGAGAGGTCAAACTGATCTCATGGCTCACAACAAGCGTATTTCCACTAAAGCTGAACTCGCTAGCCTCTCCGGTATTTATGTGATATATGCGGATTTTATTGCAATGTTCAATTCGCGGTCATCGAAGGAATTCCAGACCCTCAGTGAAATTGAGAAGTTCCAACATATTCGGTCATGTTTCTCGGATGCGGCCCTGGATTCGGTTCATTCGGTGGGTATCCTTGGTTTCAATTATCGTGTGGAGATTCTTGGGCAAAAGAAGGAAGATTTAATTTCTGCTTAAAGGCTGTCCCCCTTTCTCGGACGCAGTCAACTTGCATACGCGGCCCTGCAGACGGGGGACTTGCTGAGGAGATAACGGGATGCATGATAATCCACATGCCGCTGCAAAAACTTAGATGCGAATACCCAAACCAAATGGGAATCGTTGGCAACGGACAGGATACCCACAGCGATATCCTGGAGGAAGCGATGCCAGAAGATGGAGAACGTGCATGTCGTGTCAGCGACACACGCTGGTAGCGTTCAGGTGGGAAAAAGCCTACACATCTAAAGAAAACCTTTGTTGCCTCTAACTCTTCCGCCGACCCATCTGGATGACCTTTCTGCCATTCAGTGGGTCGCGGAATATACTCATGCAGCATCTGGTTTATCCCTTTTCTTCGTCACAAGGAAGTGAAGAAGCTCTCTCTGTTTTAACTGCTTAAAGTCGGGTCATCGGACTCGTGGATGTATCGTTGGCCAGCGTAGAGTTGTCGGAAAAAGGCATCATACGCTTATTGCCTTCGACTCATCCATAGAGCAAAAACTCCCCAGCTGTTTCTCGTCTAGATCGTGCAGTGCAACCAGGACCTATTTCACCGGTTCAGGATTCTGCTGGCAGTATGCCGTCTCATGCGTCTCTCTAACCCTTTGCTGCCCACTCTCCCCTCCGAATTTGTGCTGCTAGCTACGGCTGTTGTTCTGGTGAATAATCAATCGGGCGTTTCGGTTCCTTGTCGCGCCATTCTAGATTCAGGATCCCAGCTCCATCTCGTGACATCTAGGTTCGCCCAGTACCTTCAGCTTAGGAGAACTCAATCGTCTGCCCTTGTCTCTGGTCTATGGCGATACTAGCGTGGGTTGGAGGGATCCACCGTGAGCATTTGCATGCAGTCTCGCACTTCGGACTTTTCGACCAGTATTCAGCTTGCCGATTTTGCGTTCTTTAGTCCTCAGCGAGTAGAGCTCATTGGCGCGAGCATTCTCTGCACCGGAACTGTCTGTTCATAGACGGATTGCCGCTTCTGCAGAAGACCAAACTTGGGTGGATGCAATCTGGTGGTGGACAGAGGGTACCAACTCGTCGCTTTCGGGAACTCAAAATTCTGCGGATTCGTAGGCTAGAATGAATGCAAGGTTGGATCAAACTCTTCGTATGTTTTGGGAAGTCTAGAATTGTGTGGAGGCAGTTTTGAGTATAAAGGAAGAAGTAAATTGTTAGGCGCATTTCGCAAGCCACCTTTCACGTTTGCCATCGGGGGAGTACTCCGATAGGTTGCATTTAAAGCATGATGCTGATCGCTTGGGAGAGTCTTATAAAGTATCAGGCGTATCGACGATTCCTCATTTTGAAACGTATGATCGTAATCCCACGCTCAAGGAGCATTACTCACCGTTTATGAAGGAGTATATAAGATTTGAAGCATATGTGCGAAGTCCATCCTGACTCACGTATTCTCTGAAAGTATTTTTTTGCCTCATCACTGCGTTTTAAAGTGGGACTCATCTAACACGACAATAATCGTGTCATTTTCGATGGCTATGCAGCTACATCAACTGGATGCTCCTTAAATGATGTGATATGACAGGTGGTTTTTATTCAGCCTTTTATTTACCATACTGATCCGGTTCCGCACATATCCCGTCGGTCTCTGGTGACATTTGGGTATCTCCACCTGACAACTATCTCCATAGATCCATTGGGGAGATTCTATTTAGTCCGAGGTACAGTTCAACACATTAGACACCCCTCACATATGGTACGAGGGCTGCATCATTTTTGGCTGTCCGCTCAATGCACCAGCTGGCCATCGACGAACTTGAGCCCTACCCTCTTGGCTGAGCTGCTCTGCAACATGAGTTCTATGTTGATGATTTCATCTCTGGCGGCATCTCGGTCGCAGAAGTCATTGAAAAGATGCGCCAAACTTCAAGTTTACTTTCGCGCGGTAACTTCAAGCTTAGAAAATGGTGCTCGAGTAGCCAGGAGGTGCTTGATGGAATTCCAGAAGACGACGTGGAGAAGTTTCTGCGGTTTCATGATGGAAGCGACATCACAAAAACTATTGGTTTAGCGTGGGACCCTGCATCAGATCAGCTGCTGTTTGCCCTCTCGGCGCTGGACACGAATTCAAGGCCCTCCAAGCGCTCGTTTTTATCAACGATTGCGCGGTTCTACGACCCTCTTGGATTGATTAATCCTGTTATTGTCAGGTGCAAGATCTTCCTTCAGCAGCTTTGTAGAGAAAACTTGGACTGGGATGAGAGCCTATCAACAGCGCTGCACTCAACTTGGATTGATCTGAGAAAGAGTTTGGCAAGCATCTCTCGCATTTCATTTCCTCGCCTTGTCCATCCTTCCAGTGCAGCTTTGGAGATTCACGGATTTTGTGATGCCAGTATGAAGGCATATGGTGCGTGCATATATATATGTCGTGTCCAGTCAAGGGGAGTCGTCGAGCAATGTTTTGTGCTCAAAGTCACGAGTGGCGCCACTAAAATCTTTGTCGATTCCAAAGCTTGAAATGAGTGGAGCCCATTTGCTCATTTTATTTTGCCCATTTCCAGTCAGAGCTGTGGTTTCACGGCCCCTCGTTTTTGGTTGGCTCTAAGGATGAGTGGCCTGAATCTCCCGTTTCTGAAACTCCGACCATTGAGCAATCAAAGCGTATATTGCTGATCGTTTCTCCACATTCTGAGCTCACTCCCGGATGCGAATTTGCAAATTCGTTTTTTGGCATGCAGCGCACATTCGCCTACCTGCATAAATTCGTTCTTCGTCTTAGCCATCCTGGACTCACGGTTTCTGACATTCAGAAGGGAACTCATCTTCTAATTCGGCACGTTCAGCTGGCAAGTTTGTGGTCGGACATGAAGGAGATAAGGCGCAATGAGCAAGTCAGGAAGTCTAGCTCCATTAGTTCGCTCTCTCCGTCCATCGATCCGGCTGGTTTTCTTCGAGTTGGAGGTCGGCTCGGCAACTCATCGCTCTCATTTAATGCTCAGCACCCGCTTATTCTGCCCAAAGGACATCCCGTAACGTCTGGAGCCTCCATGCCGGACCTCGCGCCTGGCTTGCTTAAATTCGATTAGAATATTGGCCTATTGGAGGAATCAAAGCAGTTTCAAAGGTGGTTAGCCAGTGTGTGAGATGCTTCAGGACGAAGCCACGCATCGTTGAACACATTATGGGAGACTTGCCATTCACATGGAGCATGTTAGGGATCTGACCACCGCATCGTTCCTAGGCGCATTAAAACGGTTCACGTCCACTCGAGGAAGGCCAAGTGGTCGGACAATGCGACAAATTTCGTTGGCGCGAAGAACGAGCTTCTGGAGCTAAAGAGGATCTTCCTGAGCGACTCGCACATAAAGGAGGTCGGCTGCGCAAAACCTCTGCGTGAACGATGCCGTCCTGATGAAGGACGAGAATCTTCCTCCAATACGTTGGCCACTAGCTAGAGTAGATGGATGGAGAATGGAGTATGCCGCGTGGCTGATTTAAGGACGGCCTCAGGAACCATCAGGAGGCCGTTACTCGGCTGTGCTTGCGTTTTCAGGTTCTGTATTAGTGGTTACCATGGAAAAAGGACGCCGACGCCTCAGCTGGGCCGGGCATTTAGGCATCGGCTGTTGAGTTTTCCCATTACAAGCTTGTATGCCGCTCTGAAGGGTTCGGCAAGAATTATGCCTTGCTTCTTTTGATGGCGTCTTTCAGGCTCCTCCGTTTGGCTTTAAGTGCCAAGCCATTACATGCAAACTGCGAAGTGCTTCTTTAACGCAGGTAGGCGCGCCTAGCTGCAGAGCACTCTCTCCTAGTTTGGGGGATGGCGTCTATTGAGCGTCCATTCCTTGTAGCGAGTCAGGAGGACACGTTGCTTCCCGTCTGGGCTCTAAGCGGCTGATATATCCGTCACCACAGCAAGGTGGTCGCTATGCGTGTATACGTTTAGCATTTGCCAGATGCGTGGAAACTCTGGGTAGAGGTAAGTCGATAAGGCACTCTTGGCCTGCTTTTCTGGGCGTTGGGGAACTTCCTTTGTTGAGTTGGAAGACATTTAGGCTTTCGAACTCATCCAGAATGTCTTTCTCCCGGGGTGTGTTCCTGGCGCTGCCCCACGTCGTGGGCTAGGCGTTGTCTTCCGCTATTATGCCCGATAGGACAAATCGGGCGTCATTAGCGATATCGCTTATAAAAGTCTTGTACCCCTGCAGTGTGAGGCGTGGCGTTATATAGAAGCCGTATACATATATGCCGTTGTGATTGGCTCGTGCATAGCCCACCTTGGATGCTATAATATATGAGAGAATTTTACTGGTTGGTGCCCACAGCCCCATATTGCCGACCCGTCGTCTGAGCTTTGCACCTTGCCAAGCTCGAGGAGCTTCGGGGCGATGGCGGACATACAGCGTGTCGCTGCGGTTCGCTATCGGTATCAACTCCAATACCTCTGCATGGTCCTCACGGTTGCCTTTTCACCAAGCGCTTCCTGTATGGGCGTGCTTAGCTCCTGCGTGGCAGGGTCGGAGGGTTTCTGCATCCTGAGAGTAGCTCCCCAGAGGCAGTGCCTTGGACTTTAATTCTAAAGCCTTGGAGCGTTGGTGTTGCCTTCACCATCTTAAAGATGTCAGCGAAGGTCGCCTCCGTCCTCCGTGCATTTAACCAGCACTGCGTCTGCCCGGGCAGCTTTCTTGAGCTTCGCTCGCCGTCCTCTGACCACCTTATTCCACTTATGGGTAGGGTCGGTAACGCTATTTTGAGTTTTGATCACTGGCTTTTCGCCCACGACTAGTCGGATGTCATTCTGCCTATTTGAGGATTGCCCTTTTCGGGGCTTCCCGCGCATGCCTCTATTTTTGGGTCGGGGTGTTTGCACGTTCGTGCGGGTTCTGGCATCGTTTGCGTTTTAAACACAACATTTAAGATTTTTTTTTAACGGAAAATATTAGAATTGAGAGTTACTGTTTTGTTTTTGTTAATCTTTTGGAAGTGCTGCAGAAGTAAAACACGCGTCTACAATTCCTCTGAATTTCATACTTTTTATTCTCTTCTTCTAGATACCAAACATTAGGTGCTCTTTTTGGCGTGACAGCCGACAGCGTCTACAATAACCTCCTATTTTTTATTGTTGTTGTTTCAAATATTCCTGTCAGTCATTGATTATATTTTCATAGTGTTATTATACCCGTACTCGAAAAATAATAGGGTATATTGTGTTTGTGGTAAAAGTGGATGTGTGTAACATAGGGAAGGAATCGTTTCCGACCCCATATTCTTGATCAGCATCAATGGCCGAGTCGATATCGCCATGTCTGTCCGTCCGTTTGTTTGAGTGTTTTGTTTGTCGCCCATTGCTCGGAGACTACAACAGATAAAGCAACCGAATTTTTTTTTTCAGACTGATGTGATATCTCACTCCTACAAATGTATTTCAAAATTTCGCCCCGACCTCTTCCGCCACCACAAAGGGTGCACATCTGTGTCGTCCACAATTTTGAGAATATCAGAAAAATAAAAATGCAGAATCATAGAGAAAGCCCATATCTATCAGAAGCCCCAAATTGAATCGGATCATTGGTATAGTTCCAACGGAGAAAATCATTTGGAAAGGCATCGTTCCCTCTCGCTCTCTCTCAAACAAAAACGAGTCGCGTTGGTTATTCGTATTTTGTGTCGCCTGGATCTAAGAGATTATAAGAGCAACAAAACTATCTGTTCAGATTCATGTGATATCAAATCAAGACAAGTGTATTTCAAAAGTCCACAATTTTAAAGACGGAAAAAAACGATAAATGCAATATCGTAGATAAAGACAATATCTTCCAGATTGGTTCAGATCGTATCATTAGCCAGTTATCAGATCAGTAGCCCAAATCAACAGCTAACCCTTCAACCGTGCTGTGTTGTTGTGACAGATGACAGATGCAGGAAAATATGTAAAATGTAAAAAATTATTGAATATTTTAAAATTTCACATATGTATGTATATCACATGTATACTGAATGAGTACGGGTATAACAGTAGTGTCGCGATGACACAGCACGTCCCTTCTCGTTTTTTCGATGCAAATGTGAGATATTTACAAGTTGCATTTGAAAGTTATCTTAAAAATACCTCACAGAATCGGGAGAATTAGGAACGTCCTAGATGGATGGTATATTTTAGGAACGGAAGAACATAACGGACCAACCCCGAAATGGATGGAGGATGGTCGCCAGTGTGAAAAAGTAACCTCCATAATTATATATCTATAAGAATACTTCTAATCACCATTCATCCGAGTGTCCTAATTTTATTCAATATGTCATAATTTTTGCGCTATTGTTACAGGCCTATTTCGCTTGATTCCTTACATATTTAATGTTTCCCTTTTGAACGACGATAAATGGAATATTTGCATGTTCCGCTATATATGGGAATATACAATTGGCTAATATTCCACAATCTAACGGCTCAGATCTCTTATAGGATCTATGGTTATAAAATACTGGTGGAATATGACTATTAGTAATACATATATCGATGGTCGTGCTTTTCACATCATAATCAATAGTATCGAGAAGATCAAATAAATGTTGCATCACTACTACTCCCTGCTCGATTTCATCCTTTTATTTACATTTTAAAAATAATCAACAGGCAGTATAAAATATCTTGGTCATACGATAATTGTGTTATTGTATATTTGTTATTTTAATTGTCTATAAAGAAAGTCAACATTAAATGTGAAACAGCGCGAATAGTTAAAAAAAGTGCCGGGTTTTATAGCGGTGTTAATTCTCCCCTAAACAAAAACACAAGACAGCATAACTTTGCTCCTTTTTTTGTTATTAAAAACGAAAGCGGCCACGAAGCTGTCACGTTATGGTACTTAAGGAATTATTTTCATTAGTTTTAGTTGTGTTTAATATTTGTTAAATTTCTATGTTATGCTATCAAATTAAACCAACAAACAACAATATTTGTCTGTCATGTCCCGAAATATGTACAGTGCTGCACTTAAGTGTTGGCACAGGTGGAAATTTTAACTATTTCTAGGCTTCGCGAGTTTTTTAAAGAATAATTTGTTTTGCATGCTTAAATTAAACATTTTTAAACGCACTTTTTATACCCGTACTCGAAGAGTAAAAGGGTATATTGTATTTGTGGCAATAGTAAATGCGTGTAACACACAGAAGGAGGCGTTTCCGACCACTTAAAGTATATATATTCTTGATCATCATAAATAGCCGAGTCGATATAGCCATGTCTGTCCGTCCGTATTGTTTTTCACTTATTTCTCGAAGGCTATTAGAGCTAGAGCAATCAAATTTTTCCAGACTGATGTGATATCCCACTCCAAGAAAAGTGTTTCCAAACTTCGCCCCGCCCACTTCCACCTTCACAAAGGTTGCACATCTGTGGCGTCGACAATTTTGAATACAAAAAAAAACTAAAAATGCAGTATCATAGAGAAAGACCATATCTATCAGGGGCCCAAATCTGAATCGGATCGGATCATTAATATAGCCACAATAAGAAAAACTCACTCAAAAACGAGTCGATTTGGTTTTTTGTATTTTGTGTTGCCTGGATCTCATAGACTATAAGAGTTAGAGCAACCAAACTGTCTGTCCACACTCCTGTGATACCAAACCGAAACAAGTGTATTTTAAAATTTCGCCCCGCCCCCTTCCGCCCCCCCCAAAAGACGAAAATCCACAATTTTGAACATAGAAAAAAACGAAAAATTCAGTATCGTAGAGAATGACCATATCTACCAGATTCCCGAATTTTGCTCAGATCAACTGAATTTTCAGCAGCAATTTGCCCCTCTCTTGCAAAGTAAGTCATTTATAGGGATGATTGTCGCTACAGATTCTCTCTCTCGCTCACAAACTGCTCACACATTCTGCCTCGTGCAGTGTGTGTGTTGTTGTGAGAAGTGATGTAGATGATGTATATGTAGATGACAGATGTAGCAATAAAAAAATGTAAAATGTAAAAACTGATAAAACATTTGAAAATTCAACATAAATCACATGTGTACTGACTGAGTACGGGTATAAAATAGAGTCGCGTTCATAGGGACTCCGTTCGGTCTTTCTCGTTTTTATTTTATTTATTTATTTATTATTCATACACTTAAAACTATCTATAATTTAGAACAAAGTTAACCTTTTTCGTGACAAAAAAGTCTTGGCACAGTTGCACCACTTATTTGATTTATTTTTAACTTAAGCCCGATCTGGTCATAATTTTTTATGAAATTTATAATAACCCTTAAAACACATTCGTCTGAAATTTCATTTAAACATTGCATTTTAGTTAGTTTTCTGCATTTTCCCTAACGTTTTTAAAATTATTGCACAATGAAGGCAAATCTTTTGTCGAAATAGCCAACATTATGGAATTGAGCCGATTTTCCATCAGACAGCTTTAAACAGCGGTTTAAAGGAGCATTAAACTTGGAGAACGAACCCAGAACAGGACGACCAAAGGCTTTAACAGAGAGAACGCCAGCAGGTGATCCGCAAAATAAAGGTGGACCCCAAAATTTCCTCTTCCAAGATTGCCGCTGTGGTCAAGGGTGAGCTTGGGACGGAAGCCCACCCCATGACTGTAAGGAGGGCCCTGCACGACGACATGTTTCACCGAGGGCGGTGAAATTCTTTTTTATACCCGTACTCGAAGAGTAAAAGGGTATATTGTATTTTTGGTAAAAGTGGGTGTGTAGCATAGAGAAGGAATCGTTTCCGACCCCATAACATAATATATTCTTGATCAGCATCAATAGCCGAGTGAAAATAGCCATGTCTGTCCGTCCATCTGACCGTCTTGTTTTTCGCCCATTGCTGGGAGACTAAAACAGATAGAGCGAGCAAATTTTTTTCCAGACTGATGTGCTATCTTATCTCATTCCTACAATGTATTTCAAAATTTCGCAACGCCCCCTTCCGACCCCACAGAGGGCTCAAATATGTGGCGTCTACAATTTTAAAGATAACTGAAAACTAAAAATGCAGAATCATAGAGAAAGATTATATCTATCAGGGGCCCAAATCTGAATAGGATCGAATCATTAGTATAACAAAAATAGAGAAAACCATTTCTCGCTCGCTCTCACACACAAACGGTTCGACTTTGCCCCTTCATACAGATGAGCGCCTGGATCTCAGAGACTATAAGAGCTAGAGCAACCAAACTTTTTGGTTCGATCGGTTCAGATCAGATCATTATTATAGCCAAAATGATAAAATTAATTTTCGAAAACGAAATGTATTGAAATTGGTTTTCAAAAAAGAGCACCTGATCTGATCCCAGAATTCAATTGGCTTGCTCAAGTACACTCTAGCATAGGGGGCGCTTCTTTTGATTGACCTCCGAGATGAACGGCTTTTGTCTAGCAGCACGACAATGGTAGTTGGCTTCGTGGAGGGCCAATGGGGTGGATTTCCGTTCCAAGCTCAGCCTTAACCTCAGCGGCAATCTTGGAAGAGGAAATTTTGGGGTCCACCTTTATTTTGCGGATCACCTGATGGCGTTCTCTGTCCGTTAAAGCCTTTGTTCGTCCTGCTCTGGCTGCGTTCTCCAAGTTTGATGCTCCCTTAAACCTCTGTAAAATGCTCCTGATGGAAAATCGGTTCAATTCCATAATGTTGGCTATTTCGCCATAAGATTTACCCTGCAAGTGAAGGACAATTTTTTACTGAGCTACATTAGTTTCTTTGCGCCCCTGATCCATTTTGAAATAATTTTAAAAAAGTTAAGGAAAAGTGCTGAATAACTAACTAAAACTGCAATTTTTAATGAAATTTCAGACGAACGTGTTTTAAGGGGAGCCCCATTAAAAATTTCATAAAAACTAGAAAGCCCGCGCGCTTCTCTGCTTACTTATTCAATGTTTAGTAATTCATCGAAATTAAACAATGATAATTTTGATGTAATAACATATTTTATTTATTGCAATGCTTTGTGTTAAACAATATTTTTGTTTTGCCGTCGGTACAATGAATAATTAAGGCTGAAGGTTTGCCTACTCGTGAGCATACAGTTGACCATGTGAAAATACAGAATGCTCCAAATTTAAACCAGAAATTTGCAACGACTGTCCTTGTGATTTATTAATAGTCAGCACAAGCAAGACGAATGGAAAAGTCTAGTCGTTTGAAATCAAATGGCAGTCAGTCGGAATCATCGGAATTCTCGGAATTAAAATGGGTTCACTACAAAATTTCCCAGTCAAAATAGTTGCTTCAAGTAAATTAGTTATAACTTTTGTCACAGAAAGTCTTGTACCATTGCAAAAGTCATGGTGGATTAAGATTCCGCAGCATAATTATGGTGGCTCCAACTTTTACTTGTAAATAGTATGGCGGCAATCCAGGTAAATCCAATGAATTTAGAAAGTCGACTGGATAATTTACAACATCATCTTTATTGATAATTGTATCAATCGACCTATACGCAACCATTTCTCCTGTGATAGAATTAAAGATAGATACGTTGATCTCATTGACATCTTTATTTGTTCCGGCCAAAATTTCTCTTTCTCTCAACTAGTCATGGTTTTTATAATTTTGTACAAAATTTGGAAACACACTCCGAATCAAGTATTCCGACGATGACACAAAAGTGCAAAAATTATTTGGAAGCGTTATAAAGCCAGAATTGTCAACAAGATGTTGCATGTATGATTTTCGTCAGCCTGGATGTTCAAGGGCAACTTAAGGTCAGAGTGCGCCGTTCGACCACCATTCAATAATGTGGCAGCGATGTCAGACGAAGCCAGAGCCAATGCGATTTTACCTTGTGCTCGAATGGTTGCCAAAATAATCGAAGTGATAAACGTTTTTCCGGTACCTCCAGCTGCATCCAAAAAGAACAGTCCACCATGTTGTTCTTCGATAGCTCGCAATATTTGGTCGTAAACCGTTCTTTGATTGATATTTAACCTTGGCTCATTGTTTTGCACAAACGCATTAAGCTCGGCACGATCATACTGTTATGCACGCCCAGTTTTGTTGAAAAGGTCGTGTATTTCACGATTAGGCGCTGTCATACCTAATTGAGCTTATGCTTTGCTTGCCATTATCAAGCAAATGGCTTCACTAGCGATCAATGCTGCATCTTCAAGTGTAAGATCCCAATGCACGTCGTCAAAGTTTTGACGAATTATTTAACGCATAATATTCGGGTACTTCAGCGTAAAGCAATGTTTTCGCAAAATCATCAGCTTGAAACAACGCAAAAAATGCAGTTAAAGTTGTTGCTGGTGGTTGCGCAGCTCTTCGCATTGCATTTTCGGGTGTGGAAAAAACGCGTTGACCGTTTTCAAGATGAACAACTAAATGAACTACAGTTGGATGCCTATCATGGAGCGGAAATGATAATATGCGCGATACGGCTTCATTTGAACTGATGTATCTGCCCATTTGAAATTGAGTGATTTCATCGGTAACATAATCAACTGCTCCAAAAACAGCCATATCACTTCCTTTGTGGATGTACCTGCAAATGTATTCAATAGATAGAACTGAATTGCAGACCTCTACGTTTATGTGCGCTTTATAAATCTTGGGGAATATGGCACAACACAACGATTATCAATTTCAAATCTTCATTTTAAATTTTAAACTTACCGAATGGCCATTATCTTCAGTTGATCGACGCCGATCTTCGGGATATCCATCGTTGCCCGTCACTATATCGGAGAATACATTTTTGGAAGACGTTTGGAGCATTTCCTTCAACCATACATGGTGAATTCAATTCAAATTCATGAGTGATTTAAATTTTTGTCTAAAAAAACGTGCTAAAATATCATGGCGATCTTTCGATGTTTGGCCAACAAACAATGATTCCGAGTTTTCTATACATTGTTGGTGCATACATGTCAACAATATACTGGTGGAAAACTGCTGTACACTTCACTATGTGGTTGTATTGATTGTGCCGTATCTGCAGCCTGTATTCGTAATAATTCATAGCACTAACTTTCTTTGTTTCTTTTCGACCTACAATTCATACAATCATAAATTATTCATCAATTTACCGTTTACTGGATTTATCATTTTAATATTGAAATGATAGCCATCTTGGCCGCTCCAAAACAATATCGGATATTGTAGTGTATCATAACAGTGATGAGTCTCGGATACACGGTCAAGTTGCTCATTTCTACGATAAAGCACAATATCAGGATTATTAAATTGGTCACCAACTATGTCTATTGCCATTAAAACGCCTTGCATGTTGGCCAACCCGTGTTTTATCAGCTCGAATAACAATTTTATGTTCGTCCGATGGCATTCGATCAAGCGACGTTTTGAATAACTGAACCAATTCGTTATGATCATGGAATATATCTTGCAAATCGAATATATATTTTCTCCGCGTGTTGGTAATAATGGCACACCGACGATCAGCTTCGTCTTCCGCGTTCCCGATAAAATATAATTGCAAAAATTTGTGTTCTGCGTTGTCGAAAGGTAACAAAGAGCCAGCTCGACCTTGAATCTGAATAAAATATACACTAGAATGAGAAAAAACGTTCTATTCACATAAACAAAACTATTTAACTACCTTGAACGTTGGCATGAAGTTATTTCTTATGATATTTGTGGCGCCAAAAGATGTAATTTTAAAACTCGAATTATACTTTCGTATATTCTTCAAAAAATGATTAGACTCTGGTGACAATTCATTGCGTAATGTGCTCAATGGTGGTGGTGGGCTCCCAATTCAGGAAATTTATGTATTTTTACCACTCGCACAGCACATCCCATCTGCTTCACCTTTAAATTTATATGCTATATTTATATAGGCGACAGCGGTCGTTCATTGGACCAATTATAATTTGCCTATGAGAATCGTAATCGGTGACACTATTGCATGCCAACGCAACACCTTGTAGATCACTTTTGTATATCACGACGTTCACTTGCAGTTGTTGTTGCATCATTGTTCCTTTTATGTGAACGGGACGATTATTTTCATTGCGATTTGTAATGTCTTGCCTACTTTCACGGCTTCTCAAAAGCCACAGCTAGCGACGCATTTCGCGTTCGCCGGCTCAAATGTAATCGTCTCGACATTTAACTTAAAAAACTACAATGGTTGGTTTAAAACACATTTTCAAAAGGAACAAATTTACTTACACAAATTGCATTTTTTTCAGAAAACAATGTTTTACACAAAAAGTTATAAAAAACAAAATCTATGAAAATGTTCTGTTACAGAATGACACAAAATGAAATGAAATAGGCGTTCAAACACATATTTTTAGACGAAATTTGAGACGAAAGTCTAACAGTTTTCTGGAAAACAAATCTGCTGATTCCATCGTTTTGCAATAGAACACGTACATTTGTAGTCAATCTAAGTGTTTTCACAGAGTGCCACAAATGTTTACAAATACTCATTAATTTCATAAGCAGCAGTGTTACATACATACGAGGGCCGTCCCTGAAATAGCCGACCTTACTACTAAAACACAAAAATTTTTATAATATTATTTTTTTATTTTTCAACATAGGATCCTTTTAGGTCGATACACTTTTCCCAGCGATGTTGAATAGCTTCGATATTTCGGACTTCACCTATTCATTGTTGACAAATCTTTTTCCTCCGAGCCATTTTTTCAAGTTTGGAAATGAGAAATAATCAGAGGGAGCTAAGTCTGGCGAATAAGGGGCGTGAGGTAGCAATTCAAATTTTAATTAATTAATTTTAGCCATTGAAACGGCAGAGGTGTGAACCGGCGCATTGCCATGATGAAACAACACTTTCTTTTTCGCTAAATGCGGTCGTTTCCTGGATTTCGTCATGTAAACGCTGCAACAAGTTCGCATAATATTCCCCGTTGATAGTTTTTCTATTTTTGAGATAGTCAATCCCAAGCTCGCGCATCCAAAAAAACCGAAGCCATGGCATGACCTTACCAACAAATGGAACAGTCTTCGCCTTCTTTGGTGCCGATGCTCCTCGTTCAGTCCATTGTTTTGACTGTTCTTTCGTCTCAGGTGTATAATGATGGACCCATGTTTCATTAATGGTTATAAATCGGCGCAAAAATTCGGCTTTATTTTTCCTAAAAATTGACAAGCACATGATGGACACATCCTCACGACGCTGTTTTTGTTCTGAAGTCAGCAAACGCGGCACCCATCTTGCGCATAACTTTTTCATGTCCAATTTTTCGGTCGATATGCGATGTACAGCACTTTTTGAAATGCCTACACATTCAGCTACCTCACGAACTTTCAATCGCCGGTCACTATACAAATGGTCACCTCATTTGGACGCCCATTACGATGTTCATATTCGCAGCTCAAACGACCTCGCTTAAACTCAGCCACCCAATATTTTATTGTTGTAAACGAAGGAGCAGAATTACGTAAGGTAGCATTCACCTCGATTTAAATATTGGTTGGACCTTTTATATGAAAGTATTGTATCACATAACGATGACCAATTTTGTCCATGTTTGCAAATCAATAACAAGTCGGCCATTTCTGGGACGGCCCTCGTACATACATACTTCCTTCATTCTTAAAGAACCTATTTATGGAAAAGTAAATATTTGATTGTGCAAACCATGCCACATTCTCTGGCTATCATTTAAAAAAAACCGCATGTAATTTGGTGCACGCTTTGCGGAGATCCATGCATACAAATATAATTGTTTCTACATATTTATAGTATAGATTATGACCAGATCGGGCTTAAGTTAAAAATAAATCAAATAAGTGGCAACTGTGCCAAGACTTTTGTGTCACGAAAAAGGTTAATTTTATTCTAAATCATAAATAGTTTTAAGTGTATGATACGAAATAAAAAAAATCTGTTTGTTTTAATTTATAAATGTTTAATTTAAGCATAAAAAAATGGTTCTTTAAAGAGCTCCAGAAGCCGGGAAATAGCCCTTAAAGTTAACATTTCAAACTATGCCAACACTTAAGTGGAGCACCGTATGTACATGTTACATCAATAGAATGAATTTAAAATCAAATAAATTAATTATTCGATGTAAATATCGGAAAAGTTTTTAAAGAGTTGATGTTAAAGGCAATTCTATTATTTTAGTGTATAAATAATACATGTACCATACATACATACTGTAGTTCACTTGTCCGACAGTTTTGCGTTTGTTTGCTAACACATACCATAAAACTTGAGTATACAAACAAAACCTCTAGCAGAATAACATGTTTCTTACCCAGTACTTGTTTTACTTTTGTATCTGTAACGACACCTAGTTTTTCACATAACGTGGTGCTCCAAATATATTCAGCTATCAATTGTTTTGAAAAACAAACAAAACCTCTACCAGAATAACATGTTTCTTACCCTTTACTTGTTTTACTTTTGTATCTGTAACGACAGCTAGTTTTTCTCATAACGTGGTGCTCCAAATATATTCAGCTATCAATTGTTTTAAAAACTTTTTAAACTGCAGTTTACCGTTTGGGAATCACACTTCCCCTCACTTGATTTAGAACACCGTTTTTCATACTTTTTGATTTTGCAAGTCTCCTTTGACTGCTATAGTATAGATTTTATTTTCCCATTAAAGTATCATTCATTAAGCTCTGTTAAAAAATAAATAAAGGCTCCCGTTTTACTTTCGAAAAAGATTTCCGATTTACTATTCAAAATGTAAAATGAGAGTTCTTAGATGTTTAGCTCCTTAAAAAACCCTATCACTGTTGATAATCATTCGGTAATTCTTAAATCTGAATTTATTTTGTAAGTCGCCTGGCATGTTTTTTGCAGTATTACTTTTTAGTAGTAGCCTACTAGCGCGACTCTATGTTTATGACATATTATGGTTTATCAAACCCGTACTCGAAGGGTTAAGGGTATATTGTATAAGTGGTAAAGGCGGATGTGTGTACCGTAGAGAAGGTATCGCTTCCGACCCCTTAAAGCATTATTGATCAGCATCAATAGCCGAGTCGATATAGCCATTTTGCCTGTCCGTCCGTCCGTCCGTCTGACAGTCTCAGAGACTGCAAATTTTGTTTTCAGACTCGTGTGATGCTACACCCAGCTACAAGTGTATTTCAAAATTTTGCCAGGCGACACCATTAACGCCGTTAACGCGACACTACTTTTATACCCGTACTCAGTCGGTATAATTTATGTAGAATTTTCAAATGTTTTATCGGTTTTTACATTTTACATTTTTTACGGCGTCATCTACATTTACAACAGCTCTCACAACAACACACGTGCACTGCACGAGGCAGAGTGTGTGAGAGAGAGAGAGAATCAGTGGCGGGTATCAACCCTAAATGTACATATATTTTGTTACGAGGGGTGGGGGGTATCGATGCTGAATATTATTTGAATATGATTTTACCATTGTGGCTATAATAATAATCCGATCTTAACCAGACTCGAGAATCTGTTAGATATGATCATTCTCTACGATACTGCATTTCGTTTCTTCGTTTTCTTCTTTCTTCAAAATTGTGGACTTTCATATTTCTGGGAGGCGGAAGGGGGCGTGGCGACTTGCCACTTGTCTCGATTTGGTATCACAGGAGTCTGGAGACTAAGTTTGGTTGCTCTAGCTCTTATAGTCTCTGAGATCCAGGCGCTCATTTGTACGAAAAGGCAAAGCCGACGCGTTGGTGTGTGAGTGCGAGCGAGAGGGAACGATGTTTCTCGAAATGGTTTTCTCTAATACAATACAATATACCCTTCACTCTTCGAGTACGGGTATAAAAACCATTTGGAGAAGCATCGTTCCCTTTCGCTCTCTCTCACACACCAACGCGCCGCTTTGGTTGTTCGTATTTTGTGTCGGCTAGATCTCAGAGGCTATAAGAGCTAATAGGTAAACATTCCACTTAAATCACATGGTTACTGACTGAGTGCGGGTCGTAGTGTCGCGTTAACAGCGACAATTCGTTTTTAGCCAATTCTAAGCGTTAAGCTCTTTTTAAAATTTGATTAATACGTATTTTGAATTCTTCAAGCTTCAGTTTACCTTTGGTCTCCATACAGACTTGTTTTTAACGGCTATACGCCGAGTTTCCCTCTTGAACCGAGGATCAATTTCGATGGGTCTGCTGCTGTGCCTAATCTTCGCCTATTTGTAAATGTTCTCGGATTTCTGAAAATATTCGTGAGCTCTATTAACTCTTACTCTATTTAATCTGGCGTTGATATAAGATATGTTCTTGCCAGATTCGACCAGCCCTTTGATCAGACCGTCAAATCAAAATTACAGCAACAAATTTTTCTCCAAACGTTTAAAAACAAATTTACTTGCTTTCTGCTGATTAAAGATACATTAGATACAAAGATACATTGATGCAGGTCAAATCGAGAGGGAACTTTGCGAGACTACAGTGGCTGCTACTTAACTTTTGATACCCGTACTCAGTCATTAAAATTGTATGCTTATGATCTATGTGGAATGTTGTTGTTTCCACACTGATATGATATATTACTCCTACAAATGTATTTCAAAATTTCGCCCCGCCCACTTCCACCTCACAAAGGGCGCACATCAGTGGCGTCCAGAATTTTGAAGACAACAGATAAGTAAAAATGCAGGTTCATAGAGAAAGACGATATCTATCAGGAGCCCAAATCTGAATCGGATCGGATCATTAATATAGCCACAATGGTTCTCCATTTCCATTTCGAAAAACATCGTTCCCTCTCGCTCGCTCTCACATACCAACGTGTCGACTTTGCCCATTCGTACAAATGAGCACCTGGATCTCAGAGACTATAAGAGCTAGAGCAACCTAACTTTTTTTCCAGACTCCTGTGATATCACTTCAGTACAAGTGTATTACGAAATTTCGCCACGCCCCCTTCCGTCCCACTAAATATGAAAGTCCACAATTTGGAAGATAGGAAAAAACGAAAATGCAGTATCGTAAAGAATTATCATATCTAGCAGATTGCCGAATATGGTTTAGATCGGATCATTATTGTAGCCACAATGATGAAATGAATTTTCAGCAGCTTGTCGACCACCCTTCAGCTGTGTTTTTGTCTGAAGAGATGTAGATGCATAGACAGATGCAGGAAAAAATTTAAAATGTAAAAATTTAAAATGTAAAAAATGATCAAATATTTTAAAATTCCAGATATGTGCACATGCAAATCACATGTGTACTGACTGAGTACGGGTATACAATTAGTGTCGCGTTAACAGCGACACAACACGTCCCTTCTCGTTAAACATAAATGCCTTGCAGTATTGGCACAAAACTGTAATCAATTACCACGTTATAATTAAATGCATCTCGATAGGGTAACATTTCTATGTTGTTAATTTTGATTCTCGACTCCGTTCAACTTCGTTCCTCGCTTCGCGTTGCTCGTCGGTTTGACGTGCTCCTGTGTATCTGTGACTGGCAGAATTGCGAGTTCTACGACTTAAGCATGTACCTCTAATTGCTGACATTTTTAAAAACGACGAGAAAGAACGTGTTGTGTCGCCGTTACGCGAAACTACTTTATAACCATACCCGTACTCAGTCGGTATGATTTATGTGGAATTTTCAAATATTTTATCAGTTTTTACAATTGGCATTTTTTTACTGCATCTGTCATCTACATCGACATGTACATCAGGTTTCACAACAACACACGTAAACTGCGTAAAGAGAATCTGCAGCGCCTACCAACCCTAAATGTCGTTTTTGTTGCGAGGAGTGGGGCAGTTCGCTGATGAAAATTCATTTCATCATAGTGGCTATAATAATGATCCGATCTGGATTCGGATTCGGGAATCTGGTAGATATGATCATTCCCTACCATACTGAATTTTTCGTTTTTTCCTATCTTCAAAATTGTGGACTTTTGTCTTCTGTGGTGGCGGAAGGGGGCGGGGCGAAATTTTTAAATACACTTGTTTCGGTTTGGTATCACAGGAGTCTAGACAGAATGTTTGGTTGCCCTAGCTCTTATAGTCTCTGAGATCCAGGCGACACAAAAAATACAAAAACCAAATCGAATCGTTTTTTTTTTTTTGTGAGTGCGAAAGAGAGGGAATGATGTTTTTCGAAATGGTTTTTCAATTGTGGCTATAATAATAATTCGATCCGATTCAGATTCGGGCCCCTGATAGATATAGTCTGTGTATAGACATTCTGCATTTTTCGTTTTCTGCTATCTTCAAAATTGTGAACGCCACAGATGTGCGCCCTTTGTGGGGGCGGAAGTGGGCGGTGCGAAATTTTGAAACACGTTTCTGGGAGTGAAAGATCACATCAGTCTGGAAATAAAATTTGGTTGCTCTAGCTCTTATAGCCTCCGTGCAATGGGCGACAAAAAAGACGGACGGACAGACAGACGGACATTTACCACAAATACAATATAACCTTTTACTCTTCGAGTACGGGTCTTAAAATTCCTTTGTAAATTAAAGAAAACTATTGCAACGCATCATATGATCTATTTGTTTCGCGTACCAAGCTAGATTTTCTACTGATAGGTCTCTCAGTCAAAGCAATAACCAGTTAGGAACATTTTTTGCAGCCAATATATCGGGGCTTCTAAGCTCTAAACTCTTCTTCTGACAATAACAAACACAACAAAAAAAAAAGAATTGGCGAAATCGGCCCAGCCGTTCACGCGTGATGCCGGGACCAAGGGAAATAGGGATTCATTTTTATATATGTACATATATTGTGAGAAATAAAAGAGGCTGTGCACTTTTATGTTTGTTACTCTACACGTGACTTTATTGATTTTCTACTTTTTCGAATGCCCAAGCGTCGATCTGCCTCTTTTTCAAGAGACCTTATATTCGGTATTTCTCCAGTGTGGCCGTAGATTTTGGGATTATTCGCATGTATGCATTAGGGCTAGCATTATATAATGAGGCTGATAGGGGTTATACTACCACAACTCGGCCATCCTGACTGTTGGATCACCTGATTCACTTAAATATCCGGGAATTTTATAATAGTTTACAGAGCTTTCCTTTACTAAATCTATTATAGTTTTTCTTATATATTAAAAATAATTTTTTGTTGCCTATCCATGGTTGTATGTTTTCAATACTACAAACCCCTTGATTCGGGTTACGGGATACTTGAAACCCTTCCACGTCTTTTAGCAGAAACCTGTAATTTCTTAAAACTTTTTCGATTACGTAAGGCCCTTTGTTTTTGGGAATTCATTTTAGATGCTCCTACTATGCAATACAAATGTTTCCCCATCACATAGTCTCCTTCCTTATACTCTTTCGGTTTCTTCAAACTCTTGTCATATTGCTTTTTGTTGTACGCTTGAGCCATCGTTATATTTTCCGCCGCTTGCGCTCTTAGATCTGTTAAGTCTTTGTTTTCTTGTGCATCATTTAACTCTTCTAGTTTTTCTTTTAATTCGTCTACTATTTTTCCTCTCAGTTCTATGCTGAATAATAGTTCACACGGACCTTGTTTTGTGCTCCTATGCTGCGTGTTATTTAATGCATGTTCTACTTTGTCTTTCACTGCATCCCAATGTATACCATTTTCTGGTTCTACTAACTTCGCTATCATTGGTCCAATGCTTCTGTTGACGATCCTGTTAAGGCGATCCTGTTGCGATTTTTAATATGTCTAATATCAGTCTCTGACAAGAACTCATCGAACTCGTTTGAAGTGAAACAACTTCCTCGAGCTGAAGTTATGCATTTGGGTTTGCTGTATGCTCTAAAATAGTCTTTTAACGAAAGACTTGTAAATAAAAACTTTGTAAAAGCAACAACAACTACTAAGATGTGCTTCTTTAATCTTTCTGACGGTAGTGATCGGTGCGAATTAGTTCAAGTGGCTTATTTCCTTTCGGAATGGAGTGTAAAAATCGTTATTTTTCTGTTATAGGCGAAATCGCTACACATTTCAAACATTTTTCAATCTGACCGTAGCATTTTTTTTCTTTTTACGTTTGGAAACCAATAACTTTTGCCTATTATATTCATAATTTTGTCTTTTTATAAAACGTGGTCTTCCATTTCTGTTGGAACTATGTTCCAATCTTCTATTCTAACAATATTCCATCATTACACTTCCTGTAAACTACACCGTTTCTTATTTCAAAAAGCTTGTGTTCATTTTCTTCTAATTGTTGCTTGATAATTTGAACTACTTGGTCTTTGGCTTGGCAAATAACTAGGTTGTCCTCAAACGTGTTAGTTTCTACAATGAGAATGTTTTTGCATTTACTTAGTGCATCTATGGCTTAACTCATAGTCATAACTTTGCAAATCTAAAGCCCATCTTGCAATACACGGGTTGAGTTCAATTTTGTTGAGCGTTAGCGTTAGTGAATTACAGTCAGTAACAATCTTTAAACGTTTTCCGTATTGCCATTGTCTCCAGCTCAAAGCTGTGATATTTCGATTCCGATGCAGTTGTACGCTTAGAGAAATAAAAGATTGGATGCAGTTTTCCGTCTTCTTTCTTCTGAAATAGCACCGCCCCGAAACCAAGAGAGCTTGCATTAACATTGCCTTAAGCATTGAAAATCATTTTAGTACATTTTAACCAAATTTAAACTCTGTATATTTTCTCAAGAGATCGTAAAGCGGTTTGGCAACAGTTGAGAAATCCTTTATAACGCTTCTGAAATAGGAGAATAAGCCAAGAAAATTTTGCACAACCTGTACCTTATCTGGGATTGGAAAGTTTTTGATTTCTTCTATTCCTTTGTCATCTGCTTTTATACCTTGCCGGTTTATTGTAAACCCCAGATATTTGATGTTAGATTGTAGAAACTCACATTTGTCTATACGCAATTCTAATTTGTTTTGAGCTAATATATTTTTCTAAAAACTTCTTTTAGCGTTTCCAAGTGTTCCTGTATGTCTTAGCTGGCCACCATGATGTCGTCCATATATACAATAACTTTGTCCATTTAACTTTGTACATTTGAAACACGGCTGAAGCCGTTTGAAAAAATCGAATTGTCCTAAAGGTGTCACGAACGACGTTTACCTAATGGATTCCTCATTAACAAAAAAAAAATGGAAATAACCATTTTTGAGATCAAGTTTCGTAAATACTCTTTTGTTGGCTAATTTTTCTAGTAGATCATCGATGGGGGGTATGGGATAGTTGTCCTCAATCAGAGTCTTGTTTAGTTTTCTAAAATTTATACATAATCTTAATTCTCTCGTTTTCTTTTCAACTAACACGATAGGTGAAGCGTATTCAGAATCGCTGGGTCGTATTATTTCCTTTCTTAAATATTCAACTCAACTAAAAGGCTTTGATTTTTCTAAGTTAAGTTTTAACTCGCACCTGACTAAAGGTTCTTTTGGTTTTACCGTCTTTACGTAATAGTCTTCGATTGTTTGCCTAAGCTGACACTCAAGCTTATGACCTATGTTATCCCCGCATTTTCCATATACCTAAGGGAAAGAAGTATATGTCCACTTTTAATTTGCTTATATTTTCTATGAAGGTAACGGTAAATTTGTTGTAGGCATGCCAGTTTGTTCTTGTATCTCTTATGAAGATCTCGCAGTCCAGTATTCCTTTTGCGCTTCATTATTTGTACCGTTTGAAAAAATTTGTGTAGCAACTCGTGGTTTTCGAAGGAAATAAGTATATGTCCAAGCTGAGATTATTGTGCTTTCGCGTGTGGTCAAAAGTAAGAAGTATGATCCAAAAAATTGCTTTATTCAGAAAAAAGTAAGTAACATTGTCTTTACCCGTTTGGAATGAAAATGTGTGTTCAAATTTTGATTTTACGGAAGAATGCCACGTGGAAGGCATTTGTCGGAGGAAGATCGCGGTCTGATCAAAAGGGCTGGCCGAATCTGGCAAGAATGTTTCTTATATTGCCACCAGACTAAATCGGCATGGACACACATAGCAAACTTTCTTAAAAATCCTGAAATGTATGCGAGAATAAAGAGGAGCGGCAGACCCACGGAAATCGATGCACGGTGTAAGAGGCAAATTCGGCGTCTAGCCGTTCAAAAAAACAAGTCTTGCATGGATATCAAAGGTTAACTGAAGCTTGATACATCCAAAATACGTATAAATCAAATTTTAAAGGAAAAACGAAACGGTTAGATATGCTTCCCGCGACTCTGTAGCGAGGATATTGAGCGCCACATAACCGCCCGACTAGGACTTGCTGAAAAATACAAATTTTGGTCACAGGATTCCAATAAAGTTATATTTTGGACGTTAGAAAATGTAACTTGACAGCCCTGACTCCTGCCAAAAGTATTGGCGCGATAAAAGATAACCATGATAGCACTGCCATAGGCAAAACCACGGTGGAGGATCATTGATGGTTTAGGCTGGATTTGGGAATACTAGAAAGTCTCCAATCTGTTTTATACGAACCAGAACCAATGGAGAAATCTTTTTAGAGTTGTTAGAAACAGTACAGATTGAATTTGCTGGAAACCTTTACGGGGATGAGTGGATTTTCCATTAAGACAACGCGCCAATCCATACGGCACGTAAAACAAACGACTTTTGGATGATAGGAGGATACCCTTTTGCAGTGGCCAGCAATCAGCCCGAACCTAAGCCGAATAGTAGATCTTTGGGGAATATTATCCAACAAAGTTTACAAGCATGGAAGCCAGTTTGATACGGTAAATGACCTGAAAAAGAGCATTGCTCCAGGAATGGCATCAAATTAACCCCAAATTCTCCAAAATTTGGCAACCTCCATGCCAACCCGGATAATTCAAATTTTCAAAAAAAAGGAAAGCATATATACTATTAAAAAAAATTAATAAAAAAATCTAAAAAAAAAAATTATTTCATTACTATTTTGAATTTTCACTTATTATGGACATATACTTATTTCATATGAACTTAAACTTTTTTTTCACTAAATATTTAGCAAAACCCAAAAGCTTATGAAAATAAAATTGTTATTTTTATGTTAATATGTACTTGTACTAGTTAAATAAAAAAGTCCAAAAGATTATCTTTGTTCTTAATATTTTTTTTCAATAATATCAATGGACATATACTTCTTTCCCTGAGGTAATTGAAATTAAAATGTCTGGCACAGTCATCTCATATGTGTCATCAGTTTTATTTTATTCATAACTATCGTATCACTACTTATCGAAATACCTGGTTCCTTTTTTATAATTTTTTGCTCCGGTAGAATCGACTCAATTTGCAACAAATAACTTACTTACTCCTGTAGAAACTCCTGTAAAAGGGTAAAAGGGTATATTGTATTTGTGGTAAAAGTGGATGTGTGTAACACACAGAAGGAGGCGTTTCCGACCACATAAAGTATATATATTCTTGATCAGCATCAATAGCCGAGTCGGTATAGCCATGTCTGTCCGTCCGTTTGTCTGTCTGTCTGTCTGTATGTCTGTGTCTGTCTGTCTGTCTGTCTGTCTGTCTGTCTGTCTGTCTGTCCGTCTTGTTTGTCGTCCATTGCTCGGAGGCTATAAGAGATAGAGCAACCAAATTACGCCATCGACGTAAACGTAGCATGTTTTTCCAATTTGTTCGCGCAAAACATCATCGATTGCACCCTGGAAAATGCTTCCTGCTTTCCGAAGACCAAAGGGCAGTCGGCCAAACTCCTGTTTTTTTCCCCATGCACGTAAACGAAAGTTTTTTCTTGGTCACGCTTCGCCAAAGTTATTTAGTGGTAACCGGATTTTAGGTCGAGTGTTGTAAAGTATTTGGATGATCTTAGGCTTGCTAAGATCATTGAGATACTTGGCATGGGGTATTTGTCGGCCACTGTCCTATAGTTGAGCTTCCGAAAGTTCAGTACTAGAATTTTCTTCCTGTTTCCCACCTTGGATTGTTGTTGTACGGCGATAGCGACTTGCGAATGATGTTGTCCTTCAAAATGTTCTTATTCTCGGACTCAACAAAGCTTGCTATCCCTATAGGGTAAGGGAACAGATTGTAGAGAATGGGGTCGTTGTCCAACGTGCGAATGGTGGCCGCGACCGATGTGGTGTGAGGTAGCGCCCCGTTAGGTCCGGCAAATGCAACATCTGTACAAACTTCGCCTTTATGGATGAGGGTGCATCGACGTCAACTACGCTAGTATGGTTGACGTTTTTACACTCGTGAAATTTATTAGTCTCAGTCGTGTTACATAATCTGAGTGTTCCGTCTTTAAGGCACAACCTCTCACTCACCTGCGTTAGCAGGTCGACACCGATAATGCCATCGATAGTTGAAAGGGATTCTAGTAAAAAAAAAAAGGGGGATGTTTTACTGAACATCCGCAGAGGACACTTATCGGTGATAACATTGGTCCCGTTGATGGAATGCCACGAAGCCCCACGTGTGGCCTAATATAGTTTTTCGAGGCGCCTGTGTCGATTATCAATTTAATGCTAACCCCTGCTACTTCCCACCAAAGGAATGGTAGCAGGGATGCTCCCCTACAAAATTTATGGAGTCACTGTCATAATCCGACTCCCCGTTAGCGTCAATTTCCGCCGCGGGTTCAGCGGCAGCCTCGTCGAAGGGCTGGCCAGAATTGGTGGCAACGTGATCGACCCGCTGCCGCCAATTCACTGAGGCGCGTTCCGACGCATTTCTCTTTCTTGCAAACGTTTTGCGCCTGCTAGAGCCGAACGGCTTCTGGTAAGCCGTGGGCTGTTGGAATTTCAACGAGTCGACGAGTCTTGCGCTCGGCTGACCTCTGACTTCTCTTCTATAGTCCTCGCATAATTTGCCGCAAGGACGCTTCGATCCTTACTGGATCCCGCCGATTGGGTGAGGGCCACTGCCATTTGCAGGTATTTCGGTCTGGCTGGAAACAAGGCCGTATTCAAGGCTCTCCTTAAGCCTGACACGAAAACTTCCAATGAGTCGTCTCTGGCTTTTTCGTTTAGAATATTGGCCGCGACTTCGCTGTGGACCATAATGTTTTTTTTTTGCTGGGAGAAAACTATTTTTCGATCTCATCATAGTAATCAGCTAAGGATAGCTTCCCTGTCGCATTGTGGCCAGTTTCTGTTGGATTACGCTTACCGGTGTTGTATCCGAATACGAACTGTCAAGCCTGTTCAAAATGGCCCTAAAATTAAGAACTGTATTGCGGGATGCCAATACATTATTTGCGGACCCTTTTATTTTGTTCCGCATAATACCCGTTGCCATATAATGTCTGGCGCTACCATCGTGGGGTTCGAATACCTCGTATGCCGCAGTCGCTGCTTGACGCCAAGAGACATCGCCTCTTTGCCATCAAACTCCGGAATGGACTTGACCATGTCCAATGGCTGATCACATTGGATGTGATTTCAATCTTTATATATGCGTCCACCGCAGGGACAGCTGCGAAACTCTTGCATCTCGGCAACAAATCTAACAGATTAGTGTGCTAGAGCGGCCTCTACAGCTGCAGTGAAAGCTGCAGCGGGGTGTTGGCTGCCTCTCATATTAATATAAAATAAAACCTATTGTTTTTCTCTTTTTGTTTTCACTGCCTCCTCGGTAGGATATTGGACAAAGTTAAGCAGAGGGTAAGGCAAACACTGCTAAACTGTAACCCACTCACTCACTCAATTATTAAAAAAAATGTGTGATACTGATTCGCTATGTTTCCTTATTATTATTTTTTATGCCCGTACTCGAAGATTAAAAGGGTTGGATTATTGGTAAAAGTGGATAAAACAGAGAAGAAATCATTTCCGACCCCATAAAGTGTATATATTCTTGATCAGCTTCAATAGCCGAGTCTATGTCTGTCTGTCTGTCTGTCCGTGTTGTTTGTGCTCGAAGG
Organism: Drosophila bifasciata; assembly: GCA_009664405.1. Lineage (NCBI taxonomy): Eukaryota > Metazoa > Arthropoda > Insecta > Diptera > Drosophilidae > Drosophila > Drosophila bifasciata. The sequence goes on from CM019041.1 coordinate 26,348,645, forward strand.
TTATAAGAGCTAGAGCAACCAAATTTTTTTTCAGACTGATATGACTGATATCTCGCACTTACAAGTGTATTTCGAAATTTCGTCTTCCGCGACCACAAAGGGTTTTTAAGATAACAGAAAACAAAAATGCAGAATCATAGAGAAAGGCCAAATCAATCGGAGGCCCAAATCTGAATCGGATCGGATCATTAATATGGCCATAATAGAGAAAACCATTTGGATAAGCATCATTACCTCTCGCTCTCTCTCACGCAGCAAGGCGTCTGATTTGATTGTTCGACTTTTGTGTCGCCTGGATCTCAGAGACTATAAGTGCTAGAGTAACTAAACTTTCTGTCCAAACTGTCCACTTCAATACAAGTGTATTTCAAAATTTCGCCCGCCCCCTTCCGCCCCACCAAAAAACGAAAGTCCAAAATTTTAAAGAGTAAACGAGAAGGGGCACATTTGATTTACTATGTAGAATTTTAAAATATTTTGTAAAGTATATATACTTTACCGACCCTATAAAGTATATATATTCTTGATCAGCATCAACAGCCGAGTCGATATAGCCATATCTGTCCGTCCGTCTTTTTTGTCGCCAATTGCACGGAGTCTATAAGAGTTAGAGCAACCAATTTTTTTTTCCTAACTGATGTGATATCTCACTCCTAGAAAAGTGTTTCAAAATTTCGCCCCGCCCACTTCCGCCCCCACAAAGGGCGCACATCTGTGGCGTCCACAATTTTGAAAATAATAAAATAAAAACTAAAAATGCAGAAGCATAGAGAAAGACCATATCTATCAGAGGCACAAATCTGAATCGGATCGGATTATTAGTATAGAAACAAACTTTCTGTCTAGACTCTTGTGATACCAAACTAAGACAAGTGTATTTCAAAATTTCGAATTTTTTCCACAATTTTGAAGATAGAAGAAAACAAAGAAACGAAAAATGCAGTATCGTAGGGAATGATCATATCTACCAGATTCCCGAGTCTGGTCCAGATCGGATCATTAATATAGCCACAATGATGAAATGAATTTTTAGCAGCGAGCCCCTGCAGCCCCCGCAACCATCAAACAAAATATACATTATTTTTTTAGGGTTGGTATCTGCTGCTGATTCTCTCACACTCTCACTCACGCTCACACACTCTGCCTCGTGCAGTGTACGTGTGTTGTTGTGAGAACTGATGTAGATGTAGATGACAGATGCAGCAAACAAATGTAAAATGTAAAAACTGATACAACTTTGAAAATTCCACATAAATCACATGTGTACAGACTGAGTACGGGTATAAAAGTAGAGTCGCGTTTACAGCGGCTCCGTACGTTCTTTCTCGTTTTTTATAAGAAAAGTAATTTTTTTCTAACAAATTTTTAGCTGGTGTTAATATTTGATTTATAAGAGATAGTTTCAGTAATGAGTACTGCCTCCTTTGTTAGTAATAACTTCATATACCCGGTCCTTCATAAAATGATACAGGGAATCTATGTAGTTCAAGGAAATCTTGCTCCAAGCATATTAACCATATTAATTAATAGGCCATATTAACGTTTTGACTCGAAATAAACGAGTTTACTTCTCGAGCGTTATGAATAGGAGCATTGTCTTGTTGAAAAATCCAAGGATTCGGTCTAAAGAAGCGATCGTCGTTCATCTTCTGATCGATAAAAATCAAGTCAATTTTCCACTAAAGCTTGATGGCACCCCAAACCATTATTCCACCTTCTCGGCTGTGGTGGCGACCTATATATAGCTCATCTTTTCGCAAATCGTGATAATAATAATGAAAGCCATCAGGGCCATCTAAATTAAAACTTTTTTCAACAGCAAAGAATTTTAGACGCTTTAGGTGTTCTGCATTTCTGATTGTACGCTGATCAGTTGAAAGTTGCTTTTACTCTGGCTAATTCCCTTATCTTAGCTGCAGACTGAGTCGAATTTTAAGCAATTCTAACAACTTTGCGTACTGCTTGTTTAGATAGTACTCTTTTTTGCCTTCGAAGTTTTTTCCATATTCCTCTTGATCCCTTAAATATCTATCAACAGATCTGAAGCTGCAATTTATCTGTTTGGCAATATTTCAATTGGACAGTCCTTGCGAGTGAAAAAGTCTTTTTTTTTTTTTTTTACGTTTCAATAAGCTCATAACAGCATTTTTCCATTTTCCATTTTACTTTAAATGTAGCTCGAAAACAATTTATTTGTTTATTTTTAATATTTTCTTAATGCAAAAAAATTCACTTATTTACGCAAGACAAAGAAATGTAAAGTGCGTCTACTATACTTCAATGACCAACCGAAAACCCGCGTGATTACCTTAGAAATATCTGGAATCTTCGAATGTACAGTTATTTTTTCGCAAATCAACCAGCTGTGAGCACATATTTTTCGTACAAGATTCGAATTTGATAAGAAAAGCATGTGGGACAATTAGAACATGCGTGATTACAAATATATCATTTTGCATTAATGTTCGTGCGTCCAACCTAAGACCAGAAGTTTTTTTTTTTATAATGCGACAGGTCGACATTTCCGTTTCATGGTTAAAATTTCAGGCTTAAGTTTAGATTATTTATATTGCTTCTTGTTTTTTTGGATTAAATAAAATTTCGAAGTTCCGAATTTTAAAACTTAACAATGCTCTGAATTCACAATATGTACTTCAAAGCGTCTTAATAGTATTCTTATTCATATACATATACGATATTATCGGTATTATCGGTCAACGTCAACTAATTTAGCGTGGCAACTTTCAGTGAACAAGTTCGGGAAACTGGTTCCGTTCCTACTTGGGATGTGTACCAAGCACACACATTTAATATGGAAAATGACTAACAAGGTATTTAAATTAAATTGATAATGCAGGTTTTTTAGTAAATGTGTTTTATTTTCCAATTGTCCTGTGTGTTGTTGATGTGTTTTTAGATTCAACTAACAAATTTATGGGTGTATAATTTTTTATAGAATCCTTACCAAACTCATTGGGAAGGGTTTTCTTTTTATAGCAATACATCCACAGTTTCTCAAACTTTTTTTCATTATATTATATTATAATTTCCAATTCACTCAAGTGATAAAGAAGTGGGTTAGTGATCACAATTTTGACAAAATTGGAAGGCACTCTACTCTCATGATCTGAATATTACAGAGATCGAATGGGGTTGCTTTTGCATAAAATGCATTCATCTGGTATAACCCATAAACCCAAGCCCATTTCCGACCCCATAAAGTAAATATATTCTTAATCAGCATCAACAGCGGAGTCGATATAACCATGTCTCTCTGTTCGTCCGTCGGTCTCTATGAGCGCATAGATCTCAGAGACTATAAGAGCTTCTTCAGCCTAATGTTAAGTCCAGACTAATGTGATATCTCAGTGATACAAGTGTATTTAAAAACATTTTTAAACTGATTAAAAGTTTTACTTTTATTAACATAAGTTATAAGCTACAATTTGTATTGACTGAGTGTTATGGGAATACAAGTAGAGTCGCGTTCACTGCGACTCACAACGTTCCATTTCGAAAACCATTTATTATTATTATTATTTTTTTTTTTATATATATTTTGCCGAATTTTGGTCACGAATTTTTTTTTTTTTTTTAAATATTTATCTTTTTCCCGCGATTTAATGTGTTTTTAATCTTCAGCTGCTTACAGCTTCAACTTGGTGAGCCTCCGGCAATATCTGCTTTATTCTAAACGATTTGTGTGCAGTCTTGTTTTTTTTTTTTGACTGCTAACAAACCAGATGTCTAGGAACAATGTGATTCAGTCCAGTATTCAGAACGAGGGTGTAACCTATAAGTCGATTAACACTATTTTGGAATCAGATGAATCGATTGATTATTCAAGAGAATTTTTTTATTAGCTTGATTTTTCAGAATTGCAAACGCACATATTTAAATTTAAAGTCGTTATTCCAATTATAATGTTACGAAATATCACTCAGCCCAAATTTTGTAACGGAACGCGACTTTAAGTTAGGAAATTGTTGAGCAATGTGTAGTACAAGCAACGATTTTGTGGCGAACGTTTAAAGGTGAAGATTTTATGATTCCCATTACTTTAATGCCAATTCAATACCAACGATTTCAATTCCCAATTCGAATAGGGTCAGTGTTTAGAAATATGAGGTTTAGATGCAATTCCCGTGTCAGTAAACCAGATAGTCTCTATATCAACGCGGAAAATCGAAAAACAAAAAAATATATAAATTATATTAAACTTCAACCTGAAATTAATCATGAAACGGAAATTTCCCACAGCGAAACGTGGCAGGGTACGAGCTGTATAATATAAAATTATTTATTTTTCAAAGCTGTAATTTTATAATTTCAATAAACACAAAATTCCCATTTTGTGTACGTCAAAGAAAACGGGAGCGAATGCTAAGTCGCAGATGCCGCGACACTACTTTTATACGCGTACTCAGTCAGTCTAAATGTGACCTTATGGTTTATGTAGAATTTTAAATTATTTTAAAAGTTTTTACATTTTATTGCTACATCTGTCATATACATCACGTCTCACAACACCACGCCGTTCTAGCTCGTTCACCGCCAAAGGTCGTAAACTGAACAAGGAAAGCAAAGTGTGAGAGAGAGAATGAGTAGTGGCTGCAATGGTGAAGGGAATGGGGTTAGCAACTGAATTTCGCTGTGTGAAATTTTGAAATACACTTGTTTAAGTGTGCTATCAGAGGAGTCTTTATAGTCTCCGAACACTAGGCGACAAACAAGAGGGACAGAAGGACGGAAAGACGGACAGACAGACATAAACTCGGCTATTGATGCTGATTAAGAATATAAATTAAGTAAAATTATACCTGCCGAGGCATTGGCCAACGGCAATAATAGAATTGATTAGTTTTATGTTCCTTATTTACCGGCACAAGAAATACAGAAATCAACAAGGTAAAGTATTATGCTTATCTTCCCTCCCAGCTTGGGTAGCGCTGCCCGTGCAGCGGTCTCCAATTCTGCCTCGTCAGCAGGTCGTGAAGACGTTTTCGACGACCAGCGGATGTTGCAACAAAGTAATTTTATGTTGCCTATCCAGTCCAGCGCGGTGTCAGCGAAACCCTGCAGCTGCTGGAAAGTGTTCCACTTCCACAAGAGTGGTTGCCCCCAACACTCTCAAATTCTCGATCAGCGCGTTGACCTGTGCCAACTCCCTCTTTTTCTTGAGAAGGGACACGCAGCTGAGGAAACCGCCGATTACTCCGCACAAGATCACTCCTAGTCCAATAGTAAGGATAGGATTTGCCTTTTATATTATGGGTCGCTCTACTTTCACGATGTAGTTCTTATTGTTTTGATTGAAGATAAGGTAGGCTCAGAACCGCCTGGTGGCCCGTGACGTTCATGGGGAAAGCCGAGGCAATACCCGGAATGCGACGTTTAACGTTGTCATGATTCCTTGTCATGATTCACCAAAGTCACAGCTGATCGTGGCGGGCCTGTTGTTGATGATGACAATCCCATCGTCTACGAGGGTGATGGGATTCTGGGTTGAGAGCTGGGTTGAGAGCTGGGTTGAGAGCGCCAGTGCGCAGTTCCTCCGGAATGCAAAAGGTGGTTGTAGAAGTAGCGGTGCAGCCCGAAACGGCCCTGGCTTCCGCATTCTGCAACGACAATCTCCGTTAATTATAGTATTGTGCCGTTGTGATGAACCTTTTTTCATGCAATATGAACTCTAGGGTATTCTATAATAAAAAAAATTATATTACTAGATTGCAAGATCTTAATTCTAGATACTTCTTATAAATTAGATACGGTGACCCCTGTGAATTAATTAGTGAGAAAAGACTATTTTTCAGCATTGTCCAGGATAGCGGGGCTTACAATGTTGGCCTTCGCCAAGGTGATGGTGAGCATCAAGCTCCGTAATTCTGTGATAAGAATCCGAGTTCTGGCTAATAGTGTTTCGTACAAATGGGCTGAATTGATATGCCTTCCTTTCTAAACTGAGAATCTGGTTAACTGTACTTGTGAGGGTGTTTAATTGGTTCCGAACCTTTGTATTTATTATAATCTGTATATTGCTAGACTGCACTAGCTGCGCTTTTATTAACCTAGGCCTTTCCAGATCGGCTGCGTTTTGTGTACCGGCTATGATCTTAAGGGTCGGCCCTAGAAATTCCAGGGTCCTCGCCAGCCTATGGTGAATACTTACTCGAACACAATGACTAATGTGGTTGAGTCAACCTCTAGTAATAGTCTCATATAAGATTGTGGGAAAAGATCCGTCATACTAGCTGTTTCGCCCGCAATGTGTCCGTATTCGGTCAGGTTTGCCGTGTGTCTCACACAGTCAGACTCGTGCCACACCAGTACCGTCGCGTCTGTAATAGAAATTTAGTGGGAGTGGGAATAATCAGTAATGCGCGCCCCTAATGTTGCAGAGAGGTAAAGTACCCAGAATAACATCTCGAGCTCATCGATGTGAGCCTTCCAGCGCCTTATGTTAGCGTTGGGATTGCTCTTAGACACCGCAAATGTCAGCGACTGGTGGTCTGTAAAAATGTTTATGTGCTAACGCCGTAGAGGTAATGCCGAAGTTTGGCTAGGGCCAACACAATGGATAGCAGCTCACGCTCGTTATTCGCGTAGTTTGCCTCCCTGTCTTTGAATGCGTGGAAAATCATCGTAATGGGCTTCTTGGGGAAAGAACGGCTCCTATTCAATAGGCTGAGTCGTCCGTGGTCAAATCAAAGTTTTTTTAAAGTCAGGATACATCAGCATTACGTTTTCCAGAGAAAATATGTTTCTTAGTTTCGGAATGTATTGCGTTGGGTCTCGATAAGGTCAACTTTAATTTTTTTTTACTTTTATTTGCTTACTGAAACTTTTTCTCCTTTCAGGATATCTGAAAGCGGCTTTGCAATTCCGGCGAAGTCTTTTATGAAGAAACGGTAGTAGCTGGCCAAACTCAGAAAGGAACTGATCGTTAAAACTGTATACTGGCACAGCGTAGTGCTGAATAACCTCTAGCGTCTCGTGGTCGGCTTTCGTGCCATGACACGATGAACCCGAGGTATTTGACGCTTTCTTTAAAGAATTGCGATTTCTCTCGAGCTACTCTCATATTTACCTCGTACAGGCTTTTTAATACCCAATCGACGTGTTTCACATGGTCCTGGGTCTTAGAAAACACTATTACGCCATCGACGTAAACGTAGCATGTTTTTCCAATTTGTTCGCGACAAAACATCATCGATTGTTCGCTGGAAAATGCTTCCTGCTTTCCGAAGACCAAAGGGCAGTCGGCCAAACTCCTGTTTTTTTCCCCATGCACGTAAACGAAAGTTTTTACTTGGTCACTCTTCGCCAAAGTTATTTAGTGGTAACCGGATTTTAGGTCGAGTGTTGTAAGGTATTTGGACGATCTTAGGTTTTCTAAGATCATTGAGATACTTGGCATGGGGTATTTGTCGGCCACTGTCCTCTAGTTGAGCTTCCGAAAGTTCATTACTAGAAGTTTCTTCCTGTTTCCCACCTTGGATTGTTGTTGTACGGCGATAGCGACTTGCGAATGATGTTGTCCTTCAAAATGTTCTTATTCTCGGACTCAACAAAGCTTGGTATCCCTATAGGGTACAGATTGCAGAAAAAAGGGTCGGTGAAACTTAATAGTCACAGTCATGTTACAGAATCTGAGTGTTCCGTCTTTAAGGCACAACCTCTCTCACCTGCGTTAGCAGGTCGACACCAATAATGCCATCAAAAATTATAAGGGATTCTAGTGAAAAAAAGGGTTATGTGGTCCCGTTGATGGAATGCCACGAAGCCCCATGTGTGGCCTAATATAGTTTTTCGAGGCTCCTGTGTCGATCATCAATTTAATGCTAACCCCTGCTACTTCCCACCAAAGGAATGGTTGCAGGTGCCCTGAGATAGAGCAAACAAATTTTTTGGCTTAACATTGAAAATCCGAATCGAACTATGTGGCACCCGCGGACGTCTGCTGATTGGTATTTACTAAAATGCTAATTTTATTTAAAGATAAAGAGATATCATCAATTCATCAACCTCTTAGGGAAAGTAAGATTCAAAGCGTTTTGAGTGTGTTTTATCGGTGCATTTAATCAAATAGCTGGATCAATAGTGCGCGTGATGGAATAGCGCAAAGATCAGTGTGTGGTACCGCTGAATGGAATTGGGTAATACAAGCGGAAGTGATTTCTGTGGCTTTCTGTGGCACCCCTGATAGTGCATACCCTTTGATAGTAAAGCAGTTTGAATTTACAAATCATCTCAGTAGAATAAACCAAATATATTATCAGGCTTCACAGAAATCGCCATTAACATCGTTTTCTGCGAAAACCATTACGTATTTTCCCCCCTTGTTTTTTTCAATTAATATCGATTATTTAATTTCAATTGATCTTTTCAATCGAAAAAGAACACGAAAACGAGCATAACAAGCATAAGTTAAGTTAAGCATCCTTGTAATAGTGTCCTAGTAGTCCTAGTAGTAAGCATATAGTAGTAAAACGAGAAAAAGAACGTACGGAGTCGCTGTAGGCGCGACTCTACTTTTACCCGTACTCAGTCAGTACACACATGTGATTCATGTGGAATTTTCAAATGTTGTATCAGTTTGTTAAATTTTACATTTAACATTTGTTTGCTGCATCTGTCATCTACATCTACATGAGTTCTCACAACAACACACGTACACCGCACAAGGCAGCATGTTTGAGCGTGAGTGTGCGTGTGAGAGAATCTGCAGCAACAATCAACCCTAATAATTGACTTACGCTGCATGAGAAGGGGTGGTGGTGTTGTGGGGGAATTGCTGCTGTAAATTCATTTCATCATTGATCTGAACCAAATTCAAGAATCTGGTAGATATGGCAATTTTCTACCATACTGCATTTTTGGTTTTTTTCTATCTTCACAATTGTAGATTTTCGTCTTTTGTGGGGCGGAAGGGGCGGGGCGAAATTTTGAAATACACTTGTTCAGGTTTGGTATCACAGGAGTCTTGGCAAAAAATTTAGTTGCTCTAGCTCTTAAAGTCTCTGAGATCCAGGCGACACAAAATACAAAAAACCAAATCGACTCGATTTTGTGTGAGTGCGAAGAGAGGGAGCGAAGTTTTTTCGTATGTTTTTCTCTATTGTGGCTATATTAATGATCCGATCCGATTCAGATTTGGGTCCCTGATAGATAAGGTTTCTCTATGATACTGCATTTTTAGTTTTTGTTATATTCAAAATTGTGGACGCCACAGATGTGCGCTCTTTTTGGGGGCGGAAGTGGGCAGGGCGAAATTTAAAAAAAAAATTCTAGGAGTGAGATATCACATCAGTCTGGATAAGAAGTTTGATTGCTCTAGCTCTTATAGCCTTCGAGCAATGGGAGACAAACAAGACGGACGGACGGACAGACGGACGGACAGACATGGCTATATCGACTCGGCTATTGATGCTGATCAAGAATATATATACTTTATAGGGTCGGAAATTATAAATATTATAAAATAAAGAAATGTTTTTTATACCCGTACTCGAAGAGAAAAAGGGTATATTGTATGTATTTGTGGTAAAAGTGGATGTGTGTAACATAGAGAAGGAATAATTCCGACCCTATAAAGTATATATATTCTTGAAAAACATTTCTTTATTTTTTTATACCCGTACTCGAAGAGTAAAAGGGTATATTGTATTTGTGGGAAGAGTGGATGTGTGTAACACACAGAAGGAGGCGTTTCCGACCACATAAAGTATATATATTCTTGATCAGCATCAATAGCCGAGTCGATATAGCCATGTCTGTCCGTCCGTCTGTCTGTCCGTCTAGTTTGTCGCCCATTGCTCGAAGCCTATAAGAGCTAGAGCAACCATCCAGAGTGATGTGATATCTCACTCCTAGAAAAAAAATGTTTCGAAATTTCGCCCCGCCCACTTCCGCCCCCAAAAGGGCGCACATCTGTGGCGTCCACACTTTTTAAAATAATAGAAAACTAAAAATGCAGAATCATAAAGAAAGACCATATCAATCAGAGGCCCGAATCTGAATCGGATCAGATCATTATTATAGTCACAATAGAGAAAACCATTTCGAAAAATATCATTCCCTCTCTTTCGCACTCACACAAAAACGAGTCGATTTGGTTTTTCGTACAAATGAACGCCTGGATCTCAGAGACTATAAGAGCTAGAGCAACCAAACTTTCTGTCCAAGCTCCTGTGATACCAAACCAAGACCAGTGTGTTTCAAAATTTCGGCACGCCCCTTCCGCCCCCAAAATTTTAAAGATAGAGGAAAACGAACAAATGCAGTATCGTATGGAATGATAATTTCTACCAGATTCCTAAATTTGGTTCAGATCGGATCATTATTGTAGTCACAATGCTCAAATGAATTTTCAGAAGCAAATTCCCCCTCCCCTTGCAAAGTAAATCATTTATGGGGATGATTGTCGCTACAGATTCTCTCACACGCACACTCACGCTCAAACATGCTGCCTCGTGCAGTGTACGTGTGTTGTTGTGAGAACTGATGTAGATGTAGATGACAGATGCAGCAAAAAATGTAAAATGTAAAACTGATAAAACATTTAAAAATTCCACATAAATCACATGTGTACAGACTGAGTACGGGTATAAAAAGTAGAGTCGCGTTTACAGCGACTCCGTACGTTCTTTCTCGTTTTTCACTGGGTATATAAAGTATGCAAACATATGTAGCTGCCAGAGAACAAGTGATGTGGTCGATATAAACAATGAACAGTTTCACTTCAATATATTTGGACCCTATGGGAGACGTAGATGTAGTCGCCTAATCGTGGGATCTAGTTGTTTAATATCGACCCGTAGTTCAAATGATACAAAATTTATTGGGGATATAATAGTCGTGTTAAAAATGCATAATCATAGCGAAAGACCATATCTATCAGGAGCTTTAATATGAATCGGATCGGATCATTAATATAGCCACAATAGAGAAAAACATACGAAAAAACTTCGCTCCCTCTCTTTCGCACTCACACAAAAACGAGTCGATTTGGTTTTTTGTATTTTGTGTCGCCTGTATCTCAGAGACTATTAGAGCTAGAGCAACCAAAATTTCTGTCCACACTCCTGTGATACCAAACCGAAACAAGTGTATTTCAAAATTTCGCCCCGCCCCTTCCGCCCACCCCAAAAGATGAAAATCCACAATTTTGAAGATAGGAAAAAAATGCAGTATCGTAGAAAATTACGATATATACCAGATTCCCGAATTTGGTTCAGATCGGATCATTATTGTAGCCACAATGATCAAATGAATTTTCAGAAGCAAATTCCCCCTCCCCTTGCAAAGTAAATCATTTATGGGGATTATTGTCGCTACAGATTCTCTCACACGCACACTCACGCTCAAACATGCTGCCTTGTGCAGTGTACGTGTGTTGTTGTGAGAACTGATGTAGATGTAGATGACAGATGCAGCAAAAAAATGTAAAATGTAAAATCTGATAAAACATTTAAAAATTCCACATAAATCACATGTGTACAGACTGAGTACGGGTATAAAAGTAGAATCGCGTTCACAGCGACTCCGTACGTTCTTTCTCGTTTTTCACTGGGTATATAAAGTATGCAAACATATGTAGCTGCCAGAGAACAAGGGATGTGGTCGATAGAAACAATGAACAGTTTCACTTCAATATATTTGGACCCTATGGGAGACATAGATGTAGTCGCCTAATCGTGGGATCTAGTTGTTTAATATCGACCCGTAGTTCAAATGATACAAAATTTATTGGGGAAATAAGAGTCGTGTAATAAAAATGCATAATCATAGCGAAAGACCATATCTATCAGGAGCTTTAATATGAATCGGATCGGATCATTAATATAGCCACAATAGAGAAAACCATACGAAAAAACTTCGTTCCCTCTCTTTCGCACTCACACAAAATCGAGTCGATTTGGTTTTCGTAAAAATGAACGCCTGGATCTCAGAGACTAAAAGAGCTAGAGCAACCAAACTTTCTGTCAGACTCCTGTGATACCGAACCTGAACAAGTGTATTTCAAAATTTCGCTCCGCCCCAATCCGCCCCCACAAAAGACGAAAATCCACAATTTTGAAAATAGAGAAAAACGAAAAATGCAGTATGGTAGGGAATGATCATATCTACCAGATTCCCGAATCGAAATCCAGATCGGATCATTATTATAGCCACAATGATGAAATGAATTTTCAGCAGCGAGCTGCCCCACCCCCCGCTTCAACCGTAAAAAAATATACATTTATTTTGAGGGTTGATATCTGCTGCTGATTCTCTCACACTCACACCCGCACGCTCTGTCTCGTGCAGTGTACGTGTGTTGTTGTGAGAACTGATGTAGATGTAGCAAAAAAATGTAAAATGTAAGAACTGATAAAACATTTGAAAATTCCACATAAATCACATGTGTACTGACTGAGTACGGGTATAAAAGTAGAGTCGCGTTCACAGCGATTCCGTACGTTCTTTCTCGTTTTTTTTTTTAATTCAACTGTAATCTGTGAGTTCCGGTTTTAATCAAATATTTTCGTTATTTGCATACAAAAATCTCTTTAAAAAATTGTCTTTATATGTAGATGGTATAGTTTATAGAATTAGAAAATGATGATTTAGAAATGTACATACTTATAAACATATACATACTTGTGTTTTTTTTTTTTTCTTTTAGGATATACAGCAGCTTGAAGTTTTGTGCAAACAACTTTACGAAGCTACAGATGCTTACATTCGTGGGGATGCAGAAAAAGCCCTTGCTACATTTTTAAGTAGCCAAGATGCGCTACCCAAATGTCAACTTCTACTAGACCGAGCTGATTCTAGTTATGCACAGCTGCTTGCCGCATCCACACTTACAAAACTAATACAGGGACTCACACTTGAGCAAAGAATCGACATTCGTAGCTATGCATTAAACTACTTGGCTACAAGGCCTAATTTGCAGCATTTTGTTATTCAAGCTTTGGTAACACTTCTAGCCAAAATTACAAAATATGGTTGGTTCGATACTTACAAAGGTGAATTGATCTTTCAAAATTTATTAGAAGACGTAAAAAAGTTTTTGCAGGTATGTTCTAAATTCATAATAGTAAAAAAGGTAACATTAATATCAATCTCGGTTTCTAGGGTTCTGTGGAGCACTGCACAGTTGGCGTTCAAATCTTATCACAATTGGTATCTGAAATGAATTCTATTGTGGAGTTAGATGTACACTTGTCCTTCTCAAAGAATCGAAAGATAGCTACATCCTATCGTGACCAGCAACTTTACGACACATTTCTACTATCTTGCTCACTGTTGATAACAGCACGTGATAACAGCAAGAACCTTAAATTTATGGATGAATCGCAGAAATCGTAAGTTTTTATACCCGGTACTCGAAGAGTTTCGGGATACTTTAGTTTTGTGTAGATAAGTGGAGAAAATGGAGCTACAAGGAAACACCTCCCCATAAAGTAAATAAATTCTTAATTACACTACTCGACAAAATCGATAAGGAACCATTTAATAGAATTAGAGCTTTAATTAGAGTTTTTTCAGAGGTAGAATTGGACCTGGATACTTTGTAGCTTCAGCTTACCGGCGGGGAAATATTTATTCATCCAAGGCAAGATTGATCATATTTGTTTTTTATATCCGTACTCGAAGAGTAAAAGGGTATATTGTATTTGTGGTAAAAGTGGATGTGTGTAACATAGAGAAGGAATCATTTCCGACCCTATAAAGTATATATATTCTTGATCAGCATCAATAGCCGAGTCGATATAGCCATGTCTGTCCGTCCGTCCGTCCGTCTTGTTTGTCATCCATTGCTCGGAGGCTATAAGAGATAGAGCAACCAAATTTTTTTTCCAGACTGATTCTCATTCTCATTCCTAGAAGAGTGTTCAAAATTTCGGCCCGCCCACTTTCGCCCCCAGAAAGAGCTCACATCTGTGGCATCCACAATTTTGAAGATAACAGAAAACTGAATGCAGAATTATAGAGGAAGACCATATCTATCAGGGGCCCAAATCTGAATTGGATCGGATCATTAGTATAGCCACAATAGAGAAAACCATTTCGAAAAACATCGTTCCCTCTCGCTCGCACTCACACACAAACCTGTCGGCTTTGCCCTTTCGTACAAATGTGCGTCTGGATCTCAGAGACTATAAGAGCTAGAGCAACCGAACTTTTTGTCCAGACTCCTTTGATATCACTTCAGTGAAAGTTTAAAAAACGAAAAATGCAGTATCGTAGAGAATGATCATATCTACCGGATTCCCGAATCTGGTTCAGATCGGATCATTATTGTAGCCACAATGATGAAATAAATTTTCAGCGCCCAGCCGCCAGCCCTTTAGCCATGCAGTGTTGTTCTGAGAAGTGTTGTATATGACAGATGCAGGAAAAAATTTAAAATGTAGAAAAAATGAAAATAAAAGTAGTGTCGAGTTAACAGCGACTCAACACGTTCCTTCTCGTTTACTCAGGATTTTATTGACTATTGATAACAATGAATATACCAATTAAAAAAAAAAAACAGAATCATACGTTAGGTTGAGGCGGTTGTCCGGATCCTCAGGATCCTCAAGTCTGTTGTGATGCGAATCATACGTTAAATAGTTTTTTTTTTTATTCCACTTGAAAGACACAGTATGTGAATAAAAGGTAACAGTTTTGCACATTGAAGGTAATTTCAACATTGAGTTCTTATATCTCTAAACAAAAAGTCGGATTATCTTAAAAATTCGCCATTCTAGATGTACATACATAGATTGCAGATGTATCAAAAATATGTTAAAAGATACAACAAATTCAAATTTAACAATTCCACATGATTTCTTCACATATATACTGACTGAGTTAAGGTATACAAGTCGAGTTCCCGCGATCAGTGAACCCATAAACTCAAATGGGGTTCGTTTCTCTCATGTATAGTCCTGAATCATAGGAACTGTATTATTTTCCTCGAAAAGTGGCACTTTTCTTTTCAGTGTTATCTTATTCGTTTTGGTATTTTTTTTGACTAAATATGAAGAGAAAAAAATGTCCTTCAATAGCAGACGGAATACAAATCAAAAAGCGAGACGAGAAAGAACGTACGGAGTCGCTGTAGGCGCCGTACTCAGTCAGTACACATGCGATTTATGTGGAATCTTCAAATGTTGTATCAGTTTTTACATTTTACATCTTACATTTGCTTGATGCATCTATCATCTACATCTACATCAGTTCTCACAATAACACACGTACACTGCACGAGACAGAGCGTGCGGGTGTGAGTGTGAGAGAATCAGCAGCAGATATCAACCGTCAAAATAAATGTATATTTTTTTACGGTTGTAGCGGGGGGTGGGACAGCTCGCTGCTGAAAATTAATTTCATCATTGTGGCTATAATAATGATCCGATCTGGATTTCGATTCGGGAATCTGTTGATATGATCATTCCCTACCATACTGCATTTTTCGTTTTTCTGTATCTTCAAAATTGTGGATTTTCGTCTTTTGTGTGGGCGGATTGGGGCGGGGCGAAATTTTGAAATACACTTTGTTCAGGTTCGGTATCACAGGAGTCTGGACAGAAAGTTTGGTTGCTCTAGCTCTTATAGTCTCTGAGATCCAGGCGTTCATTTTTTACGAAAAACCAAATCGACTCGATTTTTGTGTGAGTGCGAAAGAGAGGGAACGAAGTTTTTCGTATGGTTTTCTCTATTGTGGCTATATTAATGATCCGATCCGATTCATATTAAAGCTCCTGATAGATATGGTCTTTCGCTATGATTATGCATTTTTATTACACGACTCTTATTTCCCCAATAAATTTTGTATCATTTGAACTACGGGTCGATATTAAACAACTAGATCCCAAGATTAGGCGACTACATCTACGTCTCCCATAGGGTCCAAATATATTGAAGTGAAACTGTTCATTGTTTCTATCGACCACATCCCTTGTTCTCTGGCAGCTACATATGTTTGCATACTTTATATACCCAGTGAAAAACGAGAAGTCGCTGTGAACGCGACTCTACTTTTATACCCGTACTCAGTCTGTACACATGTGATTTATGTGGAATTTTTAAATGTTTTTATCAGATTTTACTTTTTACATTTTTTTTGCTGCATCTGTCATCTACATCTACATCAGTTCTCACAACAACACACGTACACCGCACGAGGCAGCATGTTTGAGCGTGCGTGTGCGTGTGAAGAATCAACCCCAATAATTGACTTACGCTGCAAGAGGAGGGGGAATTGCTGCTGAAAATTCATTTGATCATTGTGCCTACAATAATGAATCGATCTGAACCAAATTCGCGAATCTGGTAGATATGGTCATTTTCTACGATACTGCATTTGTTCGTTTTTCTCTATCTTTAAAATTTTGGGGGCGGAAGGGGCGTGCCGAAATTTTGAAACACACTGGTCTTGGTTTGTATCACAGGAGCTTGGACAGAAAGTTTGGTTGCTCTAGCTCTTATAGTCTCTGAGATCCAGGCGTTCATTTGTACGAAAAACCAAATCGACTCGTTTTTGTGTGAGTGCGAAAGAGAGGGAATGATATTTTTCGAAATGGTTTTCTCTATTGTGACTATAATAATGATCTGATCCGATTCAGATTCGGGCCTCTGATTGATATGGTCTTTCTTTATGATTCTGCATTTTTAGTTTTCTATTATTTTAAAAAGTGTGGACGCCACAGATGTGCGCCCTTTTTGGGGGCGGAAGTGGGCGGGGCGAAATTTCGAAACATTTTTCTAGGAGTGAGATATCACATCACTCTGGATGGTTGCTCTAGCTCTTATAGGCTTCGAGCAATGGGCGACAAACAAGACGGACAGACAGACGGACGGACAGACATGGCTATATCGACTCGGCTATTGATGCTGATCAAGAATATATATACTTTATGTGGTCGGAAACGCCTCCTTCTGTGTGTTACACACATCCACTCTTCCCACAAATACAATATACCCTTTTACTCTTCGAGTACGGGTATAAAAAAATAAAGAAATGTTTTTCAAGAATATATATACTTTACAGGGTCGGAAATTATTCCTTCTCTATGTTACACACATCCACTTTTACCACATATACATACAATATACCCTTTTTCTCTTCGAGTACGGGTATAAAAAACATTTCTTTATTTTATAATATTTATAATTTCCGACCCTATAAAGTATATATATTCTTAATCAGCATCAATAGCCGAGTCGATATAGCCCTGTCTGTCCGTCCGTCTGTCCGTCTGTCCGTCCGTCCGTCCGTCCGTCCGTCTTGTTTGTCGCCCATTGCTCGAAGGCTATAAGAGCTAGAGCAACCAAACTTTTTATTCAGTCTGATGTGATATCTCACTCCTAGAAAAGTGTTTCAAAATTTCGCCCCGCCCACTTCCGCCCCCACAAAGGGCGCACATCTGTGGCGGCCAGAATTTTAAAAATAACAAAAACTAAAATGCAGAATCATAGAGACAGCCCATATCTATCAGGGGACCAAATCTGAATCGGATCGGATCATTAATATAGCCACAATAGAGGAAAATATACGAAAAACTTCGCTCCCTCCCTTTCGCACTCACACAAAATCGAGTCGATTTGATTTTTCGTACAAATGAGCGCCTCGTTCTCAGAGACTATAAGAGCTAGAACAACCAAATTTTCTGCCTAGACTCCTGTGATATCGCTTCAGTGCAAGTTTATTTCAAAATTTTGCCACGCCCACTCCCGCCCCCCCAATGGACGAAAATCCACAATTTTGAAGATATAAAAAAACCAAAAATGCAGTATGGTAGAAAATTACCATATCTACCAGATTCCCGAATTTGGTCCAGATCGGATCATTATTATAGCCACAATGATGAAATGAATTTTCAGCAGCGAGCTGCCCACCTCCTGCTACAACCATAACAAAATATACATTTATTTTGAGGGTTGCTGCTGCTGATTCTCTCACACTCACACTCGCACGCTCTGTCTCGTTTAGTGTACGTGTGTTTTTGTGAGAACTGATGTAGATGTAGATGACAGATGCATCAAACAAATGTAAAATGTAAAATGTAAAAACTGATAAAACATTTGAAGATTCCACATAAATCACATGTGTACTGACTGAGTACGGGTATAAAAGTAGAGTCGCGCCTACAGCGACTCCGTACGTTCATTCTCGTTTTTTCTCGAAATTTTGACTTTAAACAACACAGGAAAAGTCTAACAAAAATGCGTATTCTGTATCCTGTTATTTTTATTTAATGATGCATCAATTAGATGTCGATTAAAGTATTGCTCATAAAAATCCATGAAGAAACGGTTGGAGCTTAAATGTAGTTCTTTTTAATGGTTTTTCATATTTCCAAATGTTCCCTTTCTTCGGCGTCCATCATCCCCAAGCAATATATAATGAAGTGAGCCCATAAACTCAAATGGGGTTCGTTTCGCTCATGTATTGTCCTGAATCATAAGAACTGTATTATTTTCCTTGAAAAGTGGCACTTTTCTTTCAGTGTTATCTTATTCGTTTTGGTATTTTTTTTTTTTTGACTAAATATGAAGAGAAAAAATGTCCTTCAATATCAGACGGAATACAAATCAAAAAGGGAGAGGAGAGAACTCCGCTTCATAGCGACTCATACATATATACTTATGCGGGATGATGCAGAACAGAAATGAAAATAGAGAAGACACAGTGCGATGTTTAAGTTTAGATATTCAACATATCTAAAAAATTGTTGGATTGATATTCAAAAGTGTTAAATTTACGGTACACGACTCTTATTTTCCCAATAAATTTTGTATCATTTGAACTACTGGTCGATATTAAACAACTAGATCCCAAGATTAGGCGACTACATCTACGTCTCCCATAGGGCCCATATATATTGAAGTGAAACTTTTCATTATTTCTATCGACCACATCCCTTGTTCTCTGGCAGCTACATATGTTTGCATACTTTATATACCCAGTGAAAAACGAGAAGTCGCTGTGAACGCGACTCTACTTTTATACCCGTACTCAGTCTGTACACATGTGACTTATGTGGAATTTTTAAATGTTTTATCAGATTTTACTTTTTACATTTTTTTGCTGCATCTGTCATCTACATCAGTTCTCACAACAACACACGTACACCGCACGAGGCAGCATGTTTGAGCGTGCGTGTGCGTGTGAGAGAATCAACCCCAATAATTGACTTACGCTGCAAGAGGAGGCGGGGAATTGCTGCTGAAAATTCATTTCATCATTGTGGCTATAGTAATGATCCGATCTGGACCAAATTATCCCTAATTTGATTCCCATCTGGTAGATATTTTCATTCTCTACAAAACTACATTTTTCTCTATCTTCAAAATTGTGGACTTTCGTATTTTGTGTGGCCGGAAGGGGGCGATGAGAAATTTTGAAATATACTTGTTCAGGTTTGGTATCACAGAAGTCTTGACAGAAAGTTTGGTTGCTCTAACTCCAATAGTCTCTGAGATCCAGGCTACACAAAATACGAAAAACCAAAATGACTTGTTTGCACAGATGTGCGCCCTTTTTGGGGGAGGAAGTGGGCGGGCCGAAATTTTAAAACATTTTTCTAGGAGTGAGAAAAATTTGGTTGCTCCATCTCTTTTAGCCTTCGAGCAATGGGCGACGAATAAGACGGACTGGCAGACAGGGCTATATCGACTCGGCTATTGATGCTGATTAAGAATATATATATTTTATAGGGTCGGAAATTATTCATTCTCTATGTTACACACATCCCCTTTTACCACAAATACAATATACCCTTTTACTCTTCGAGTACGGGTATAAAAAGCCACACATTGACTTTCCATGCAATTTTGACCTTGAAAGGGGTTTCCGTAAATTTTATTTGATTCGCACATTTTTTTTGGGAGTCCCCGTGAACGTTCTCTTCTGCTTTTATGTTGTTTTCGACGTCTGAGTTGCTGGAAACACTTCTTTCGGAACGTTTTACTTTGAACTCTTCAGAAACGATGCCCAAAGCAAAGCAGATGACAGTGACAGAAGTAAAAAACGAGAAAAAACATGTAGATTCTCCCTAAACGCGACACTACTTTGATACCCGTAATCAGTCAGTACATTTTTACAAATTACATATTTTTTCCTGTATCTGTCATCTACATCACTTCTCACAACAACACGCCGTTTAGTTTACAGCGTTAGCGGCTGCAGGGGTGTGGAGAAGCTGCTGAAAATTCTTTTTATCACTGTGGTTATAAGTGATCCGATCTAAGCAAAATCTGGTAGATATGGTCATTCTCTACGATACTGCATTTTCCATTTTTTTCTATCTTAAAAATTGTGGACTATCGTCTTTTGATGTGGAGAAATTTGAAATACACTTGCAAGAGTCAGATATCACATCAGTCTGGAAAAAATTTGTTGCTCTAGATCTTATAGTCTCAGAGCAATGGGCGACAAACAAGACGGACGGACGGACATGGCTATATCGACTCGGCTATTGATGCTGAGAAAGAATGTACTATATGTGTATACTTTATGGGTTGGGAAATGATTTCTTCTGTGCGTTAAACACATCCACTATTACTACAAAAACAATATATCCCTTTACTCTTCGAGTACGTGTTTGAAAACCTCAAAAGGGTTAAATCGGTATCCGATTTAATTTTAAAAAAAAAACGCGAAAAATTTGTGTTTGCCGTTTTTTTTCAAAACGAAAAAGTATTTTCGTTTAAAAACGGAAACATTTGTTTCTTACCGAATCGAGAAGTAATCGGCAATTTATTATATTTTATTAAAAACATTTCAAGAGCAATTTAGCTTCGGGTAAAATCTTAGTTAAGAGATAATATTGGCCTTTGTGCGAGCAATACAGGGACATGAGAAAATGAAACATGTCCATGACATAAATTTCGTCAAACCGACCGTTTGGTTTTGGTTCAAAATGAAAAAAATAGTATGAGAAATCGTAGCCTTTGCATCAACTACTCTATTAACTATGTTAAAACTTGAACTGCTTTCAAAATCGAATTTTCAAAGGTCATAAAAAGCAGCGGACCCTATAGCCAGTCCCATTGACATTTCAATAAAATTGAATTTAATCTGCAAACTTTTGATTATTTTGTATGCATATAAAGGCTGATATCTCATGTACTGCGACTGACGAAAAACTGTTTAAGCTTTGATTTTATTGGAAGTTCAACAGATGAATCTGCCGATGATATGAACAACGTTCAGGTAAGTTCTAAACCTATTTAATGAGTTTTCAAAATAACGTGGTTTTATAAATAGATTCCAACAGCCTGGCGGCCGGCGTTTCTGGATTTAAACACACTGAAACTGTTTTTTGATTTATATCAGATTCTTCCAAATGGTTTAGCTAGCTACTCCATATCTTGTTTGGTTCAAATGACATCAGTTCGTCGATCGCTTTTTAGCAATACTGAAAGAACAAAATTTCTTACACATCTAGTTGAAGGAGTAAAAATATTTTAACAAACTTGCACGTAAGTAATGTGTCTGCGTCGTTGGTTGGTATAAGAAAACTGACCAGAAGTTTGGTCAGAAGGAACCATCTTCGATTTCTATTTCAACTATTTTGATATATACTTGTAGGAGTGAGATATCACATCACTCTGAAAAGACGGACGAACGGGCAGACAGACAGACATTGACTCGGCTATTAATGCTGATCAAGAATATATATACTTTATGGGGTCGGAAACGATTTCTTCTCTATATTTACACACATCCGCTTTTACCCCAAATACAATGTACCCTCTACTCTTCGAGTACGGGTATAAAAAATGATGAAATATATTACAATTCCACATAAATCACATGAGTACTGAGTACGGGTATAAAAGTAGTGTCGTGTGAACAGCGACTCAACACGTTCCTTCTCGTTTACTCAGGATTTTATTGACTATTGATAACAATGAATATACCAATTAAAATAAAAAAAAAAAACAGAATCATACGTTAGGTTGAGGCGGTTGTCCGGATCCTCAGGATCCTCAAGTCTGTTGTGATGCGAATCATACGTTAAATAGTTTATTTTTTATTCCACTTGAAAGACACAGTATGTGAATAAAAGGTAACAGTTTTGCACACTGAAGGTAATTTCAACATTGAGTTCTTATATCTCCTAAACAAAAAGTCGGATTATCTTAAAATTCGCCATTCTAGATGTACATACATAGATTGCAGATGTATCAAAAATATGTTAAAAGATACAACAAATTCAAATTTAACAATTCCACATGATTTCTTCACATATATACTGACTGAGTTAAGGTATACAAGTCGAGTTCCCGCGATCAGTGAACCCATAAACTCAAATGGGGTTCGTTTCTCTCATTTATAGTCCTGAATCATAGGAACTGTATTATTTTCCTCGAAAAGTGGCACTTTTCTTTCAGTGTTATCTTATTCGTTTTGGTATTTTTTTTTGACTAAATATGAAGAGAAAAAAATGTCCTTCAATAGCAGACGGAATACAAATCAAAAAAGCGAGACGAAAGAACGTACGGAGTCGCTGTAGGCGCCGTACTCAGTCAGTACACATGCGATTTATGTGGAATCTTCAAATGTTGTATCAGTTTTTACATTTTACATCTTACATTTGCTTGATGCATCTATCATCTACATCTAAATCAGTTCTCACAATAACACACGTACACTGCACGAGACAGAGCGTGCGGGTGTGAGTGTGAGAGAATCAGCAGCAGATATCAACCGTCATAATAAATGTATATTTTTTTACGGTTGTAGCGGGGGGTGGGGCAGCTCGCTGCTGAAAATTAATTTCATCATTGTGGCTATAATAATGATCCGATCTGGATTTCGATTCGGGAATCTGTTGATATGATCATTCCCTACCATACTGCATTTTTCGTTTTTCTGTATCTTCAAAATTGTGGATTTTCGTCTTTTGTGTGGGCGGATTGGGGCGGGGCGAAATTTTGAAATACACTTGTTCAGGTTCGGTATCACAGGAGTCTGGACAGAAAGTTTGGTTGCTCTAGCTCTTATAGTCTCTGAGATCCAGGCGTTCATTTTTACGAAAAACCAAATCGACTCGATTTTGTGTGAGTGCGAAAGAGAGGGAACGAAGTTTTTTCGTATGGTTTTCTCTATTGTGGCTATATTAATGATCCGATCCGATTCATATTAAAGCTCCTGATAGATATGGATATATAGATATATGATAGATATGGTCTTTCGCTATGATTCTGCATTATTATTTTTTGTTATTTTCAAAATTGTGGACGCCACAGATGTGCGCTCTTTGTGGTGGCGGAAAGGGCGGGCCGAAATTTTGAAATACTTTTCTAGGAGTGAGATATCACATCAGACTGGATAAAAATTTTGGTTGCTCTAGCTCTTATAGCCTTCGAGCAATGGGCGACAAACAAGACGGACGGACGGACAGACATGGCTATATCGACTCGGCTATTGATGCTGATGAAGAATATATATACTTTATAGGGTCGGACATTATTCCTTCTCTATGTTACGCACATCCCCTTTTACCACAAATACAATATACCCTTTTACTCTTCGAGTACGGGTATAAAAAAGGGAGACGAGAGAACTCCTCTTCATTGCGACTTATACATACATATATAGTTATGCGGGATGATGCAGAACAGAAAAGAAAATAGAGAAGACACAGTGCGATGTTTAAGTTTAGATATTCAACATATCTAAAACATTGTGATGTCAATATCAGGTCGATATTAAACACCTAGATCCCAAGATTAGGCGACTACATCTACGTCTACAGTAGGGTCCAAATATATTGAAGTGAAACTGTTCATTGTTTCTATCGACCACATCCCTTCTCTGGCAGATATGTTTGCCATCGATACATAACATTCAAAATACTTTATATACCCAGTGAAAAAACGAGAAAGGAAGTTTTGTGTCGCTGTTAACGCGACACTACTTTTATACCCGTACTCAGTCTCTACACATGTGAATTATGTGAATTTTTCAATTTTTATCAGTTTTTACATTTTAGATTTTTTTGTGCATCTGTCATCTACATCTACATCAGTTCGTACAACAATACACGTACACTTCTCGAGGCAGAATGTGTGAGCGAGAGAGAGAATCAGTAGCGGCTATCAACCCTAAAAATGTATATTTTGGGGGGCTCGCTGCTGAAAATTAATTTCATCATTGTGGCTATATTAATGATCCGATCTGAAACAGATTCGGGAATCTGGTAGATATGATCGTTCTCTACTATACTGCATTTTTAGTTTTTTCCTATCTTCAAAATTGTGGACTTTCATCTCTTGATGGGGCGGAAGGCGGCGGGGCGAAATGTTGAAATAAACTCGCACTGAAGTTATATCACAGGAGTCTGGACAAAAAGTTTGGTTGCTCTAGTTCTTATAGTCTTTGAGATCCAGGCGCTCATTTGTACGAAAGGGCAAGCCGACGCGTTGGTGTGTGAGAGAAAGCAAGAGGGAACGATGCTTCTCTAAAATGATTTTCTCCATAGTGGCTATACCTATGAGCCGATCCGATTCAGGTTCGGGCCGCTGATAGTTATGGGGTTTATCTATGATTCTGGTTATACCCGTACTCGAAGAGTAAAAGGGTATATTGTATTTGTGGTGAAAGTGGATGTGTGTAACATAGAGAAGGAATAATTCCCGACCCTATAAAGTATATATATTCTTCATCAGCATCAATAGCCGAGTCGATATAGCCATGTCTGTCCGTCCGTCCGTCTTGTTTGTCGCCCATTGCTCGAAGGCTATAAGAGCTAGAGCAACCAAACTTTTATCCAGTCTGACGTGATATCTCACTCCTAGAAAAGTGTTTCAAAAATTTCGCCCCGCCCACTTCCGCCCCCACAAAGGGGCGCACATCTGTGGCGGCCACAATTTTGAAAATAACAAAAAACTAAAAATGCAGAATCATAGAGACAGCCCATATCTATCAGGGGCCCAAATCTGAATTGGATCGGATCATTAATATAGCCACAATAGAGGCAAACATACGAAAAAAATTCGCTCCCTCCCTTTCGCACTCACACAAAATCGAGTCGTTTTGGTTTTCGGATAAATGAGCGCCTCGATCTCAGAGACTATAAGAGCTAGAACAACCAAATTTTTGCCTAGACTCCTGTGATATCGCTTCAGTGCAAGTTTATTTCAAAATTTTGCCACGCCCACTCCCGCCCCCAAAAAAGACGAAAATCCACAATTTTGAAGATTGGAAAAAACAAAAAATGCAGTATGGTAGGTAATGATCATATCTACCAGATTCCCGAATTTGGTCCAGATCGGATCATTATTATAGCCACAATGATGAAATGAATTTTCAGCAGCGAGCTGCCTCCCCCCTCTACAACCATAACAAAATATACATTTATTTTGAGGGTTGTTGCTGTTATTGTTTCTCACACTCACACTCGCACGCTCTGTCTCGTTTAGTGTACGTGTGTTGTTGTGAGAACTGATGTAGATGTAGATGACAGATGCATCAAACAAATGTAAAATGTAAAATGTAAAAACTGATAAAACATTTGAAGATTCCACATAAATCACATGTGTACTGACGGAGTACGGGTATAAAAGTAGAGTCGCGCCTACAGCGACTCCGTACGTTCTTTCTCGTTTTTTTTTCGTTTTCTGTTATCTTCAAAAGTGCAATCTTCGCCACAGATGTGTGCCCATTGTTGGTCGGAAGGGGGCGGGGCTGGGCGAAACTTTGGAAAGACACTTGTAGGAGTGTGATATCATATCAGTCTGGAAAAAAATTGTGTCTCTCTTTAGCTCTTACAGCCTCCGTGCAATGGGCGACAAACAAGACGGACGGACAGACGGACGTGCAGACATGGCTATATCAACTAGGCTATTAATGCTGATCAAGAATATATATACTTTATGAGGTCGGAAACACTTTTTTCTCTATATTACCCACATCTACTTTTACCAAAAATACAATATACCCTTTTACTCTTCGAGTACGGGTATAAAAAAAGCAATTACTCTGAAAAATATCAGGAAAGTCGTTTTGGTTCATTAAGTAAAATCGTATAGGTGGAAAGAGAGTGAAACGGTATAGAAACTTAATTATTCTCACAAGGTGGAATGCGGATAGACGGATTGTAATAATAAACATTAAAACATAACTAGCGCTCGGGCTCGCTCTCTCACTCTCTCTATACGAGGACAGCGTTTCTTACCACATGCCGACAGTCACCGCTCACTAAAATATTGTATAAGTTAATTAAATAATAATATTACACATATACGCAAGTAGAACCTGGTATCATATTGTCGTGGTACGTGTAGGCGACTTGCGTCACGACTGGTTTTATTTTGAACATATATATGGTTTTATTTTCAGGGTTTAAGTGATCCAGACAACTATCACGAATTTTGCCGTTTGCTAGCTCGACTTAAATCAAATTATCAATTAGGGGAGCTTATTGCTGTTCCTTGTTATCCAGAAGCTATCGAGCTGATAGCAAAATTTACTGTGCAATCATTGCATGTAGGTATTTCATAGTTATGTTCTTGGTAAGAATACATAAGATATATTTCCTTTCTATAGTTGTGGCTTTTTGCACCAAACAGTGTGCACTACTTGCTGACACTTTGGCAACGTATGGTTGCTTCTGTACCATATGTAAAGTCCCCGGATCCACATTTGCTGGGTACATATACACCAGAAGTTATTAAAGCTTACATCGAGTCGCGCCTGGATGCTGTTCCTTTGATTGTAAGGGACAATCTAGAGGATCCATTGGATGATCTGTGTATGGTGCAGCAACAGCTTGAGCAACTGTCAGTTATTGAGCGGTGCGAGTATAATAAGACTTGCAGTCTCCTTGTGCAGCATTTTGATCAAAAGGCACGTGAGTATGAAAATCTTGTACAGTCGCCCAACGCTAATCCCATAGATATAACTGTGCATGAGCTACAACTAACTTGGTTGGTGTACATTATCGGGTCGGCCATTGTTGGTCGCCTTTCTGTTACGACTAG
The DNA here is from genome assembly GCA_009664405.1 of Drosophila bifasciata. NCBI lineage: Eukaryota > Metazoa > Arthropoda > Insecta > Diptera > Drosophilidae > Drosophila > Drosophila bifasciata. Next base: position 26,375,615 of record CM019041.1, read on the forward strand.
CGACGAGCATGATACTATGGATGGAGAGCTTGTCATTAGAGTGTTACAACTAATGAGTCTGACAGATGCACGTTTGCCTCAGGCTGGATGCGAAAAGCTCGAGCTGGCCATGTTAAGCTTTTTGGATCAAGTTCGAAAAATGCATAGTAGCGAGCAAGCACAAAAAGCGAATGTATATAAGAGACTGACTGAAGTTTTTGGACTTAGCGATGAGCAAATGCTATTAAGCTTTATAAATCGTAAAATGTATGTATTCAATTTTATTTCCTTGTTTTTCATTGGCTAAAGTTTTCTGTAATTTTCAGTATTACCAATTTAAAGTTTTGGGGGCGCTCTGAACAGATTATAACTAAAACTCTGATGTTACTTTCGGATCTTTCCGTGCACTTTAATTCAGTGCGTAAGCTTGCGCGCTTAGACGAGGTCCAATTCATGCTGACACACCATACAAGCGAACATTTCCCTTTCCTAGGAACAAACTCTTCCCTGAGTGAAATGCGATGTCGCACCATGTTTTACACATCTCTAGGCCGTTTGTTAATGTTTGATTTGGGAGAAGATGAAGAACGATTCTATAATTTTTTGACGCCTTTGACAAGTCAGTTCGAGTCTGCAAATGTAACTATCACACACTTAAATTTGTCTAACTCTGATTTTATGTAGATCAATTTGAAACTCTTGGAACTGTGCTAATGGATTCTAATAGTTTTCCTAATGACGAGGCTAAGAAAGCAATTATTGGATTAGCACGTGACCTGCGAGGATTAGCCCTTCCACTAAATGCTCGTATTCAGTATACTATGCTCTTTGAATGGCTGTTCGTATGAATATTATAAATAAGTATCGAAATTGGCTAATATTTTTGATTACAGTTACTATACAGACTACTTGCCCATATTGTTGCGTGCAGTGGATTTATGGGCTCATGATCCCGCAGTTACCACACCAGTTTTAAAACTTTTCGCTGAGCTGGTACATTGTCGAACACAACGACTGGCTGGCAATGTATCTAGTCCTATGGGAATACTGCTGTTCCGAGAGGCTTCAAAACTTATTTGTATATACGGAAACCGTATTTTACAATTAGAAGTTCCACGTGATCGACTCTACCCAATGAAACTAAAAGGAATAGCAATATGTTTTTTAATTTTAAAAACTCACTCGGTGGTAACTATGTTAACTGTGGCGTGTTTAAATTGTACGGAGATAATACACTGGACAGCGTTCTTAACATTGTTGCTAAGTTAATACTTTCTATACAACAAAATGATTTACTTGTAAGCTAACGTGTATACTAAATAGTAACGCATTTAGTTTTTATATTGGTTTTCTTTTATTGCACTTTCAGGAATATCCAAAGCTGTCTTCTGCATATTACAATTTATTAAATTGCCTATCTCAAGACCATGTTACATACCTAGCTGCTTTGGATCCCTGCGCATTTGTATACATATTGGAAAGCCTTACCAAGGGCCTTGCAGCGCTAGGTGCGCACCAAAAATATAAATATTCATCCCAGCAATATTCTATTTTATTTTATTTTTAATCATATATTTTAATTTCAGATTCTGCCATTTATATAAGCTGCTGCACAATTTTAGATAGTATCGTTTCGTACATATTTAAACAACTTCAGCTTAAAGGTAAAAATGGTCTAAAATATTTCAACATTTTCAAAAATAATAAGTTTTCAATTATTGTTTTATACCAAAGTTTCAACATTCCCGAACAAAAAGCTTCGAAGTTTGACGCAGGAAAACGAAAAATTTCTTAAGGTACGTATACCTAATAACATTTTCTTATGTGCAAATTTAAAGGTAACGCATTGAAGCTTTTGATTGATACGTGGTTTGATTAATGTTTACACACAACAAAAATACTAGTTTCCATAAAAACGGTAACATATCTTTTGTTATACCGGATACTTAAATCTACTCGGGTGTAGTAAACTAACAATGTTAAGAATGGTGTTATCCAGTCCATTCCCGAAGAGTTTTAGTTTTGTGGGCTTAGTGGATGTGTGGAGGGAAGAGTTTCCGGCCCCACGAAGTATATATATTGATCAGCATCAACAGCTGAGACAAAATAGCCATGTATGTATTTCTGTCGGTCCGTCTGTCCATACTGCTTGATGAGGAGCAGCCAGAACTCAGATGTTGTAAGATCTAGAGAAACCAAATTTTGTATCTAGACTTCTGTAATATCACACTGTTTCAAGTGTGTTTCAAAATTTCTCCCCACCCCCTTCGCCATCCAGATACAAAACAAAATTGAAAAAAAGGGAACGTTGAGTCGCACTTGCCGCAACACTACTTTTATACCGGTGCTTAGTATATATATGATCTTTTGGTTTATGTGAAATTTTTTTTTTCAAATATTTGATCATTTTTCACAATTTACATTTTTTTGCTACTTTTCTCAGCATTACTTCTCGCACACTGAACAACGCACACAGGGCGTAGAAGCGAGAGAGACATTGGGTAGCGGCTGCAGCGATGAACGGGAGATGGCTAGCAACTGAAAATTAATTTCATCATTCTGGCTATATTAATTATCCGATCTGATTCATATTGTGGACGCCACAGAATTTCGTCTTTTGTAGCATATACATACAGAAAATTTCGTTGGTCTAGCATTTATAGTCTCTGAGATCTCGGCGGTAATATGGACGCGCTGGAGACGCAGACACATACGCGTTGGAGTGTAAGACAGAGCGAGAGGGAACGATGCCTCTGGGGTTCTTTATTTTAGGTATAATAATGATCCGATCTGCTCCAGAATCTGGTAAATGTGGTCATTCTCTTCGATATTGCGTATCAGTTTTTGTTTTCTTCACAATTTGTGGACACCATCGATTTTCGTCCTTTATTTAAAATATACTTGTAGCAGTGTGATTTTAGAAATACACTTATAGGAGAGAGATGATATCTCTTGAGTCTGGAAACAAACTTTGGTTGCTCTAGCTTTTACAGTCTCGAAGAACTAGGCGGCAAAAAAGTCGGACGGACAGACAGACATGGCTATATCGCCTAGGCTATTGTTGCTGATTAAGAATATATATACTTTATGGGGTCGGAAACGTTTCCCTCTCTGTATTACACGCACACACCCACTTTTACCACAAATACAATAAACCCCAAAACTCTCCGAGTACGGGTATGAAAATACATATGGGCATTTCCGCGAGTCGCAAAAGTTTTAAACGTTCGCACGTTTTTAATGCACTTATAGATTGAGAACAGAAGTTGTACCAACCTTTTTATACCCTTACTCGAAGTGTAAAAGGGTATATTGTATTTGGAGAGGAGGAGGAATCATTTCCGACCCTATAAAGTATATATATTCTTGATCAGCATCAATAGCCGAGTCGATGTAGCCATAACTGTCCGTCCGCCTGTCCGTCTGTCCGTGTTGTTTGTCTTCCATTGCTCGGAGGCTATAAGCTCCCAGACTTTTTTCCAGACTGATGTGATATCGCACTCTTACAAATGTAATTCAAAATTTCGCCCCGCCCACGTCCGCCCCCACAAAGGGCGCACATCTGTGGCGTCCACAATTTTGAAGATAACAGAAAACGAAAAATGCAGAATCATAGAGAAAGACCATATCTTTCATTAATATAGCCACAATAGAGAAAACCATTTCGAAAAACATCGTTCCCTCTCGCTCGCACTCACACAAAAACGAGTCGATTTGGTTTTTCATATTTTTGTCGCCTGGATCTCAAAGACTATAAGAGCTAGAACAACCATATTTTCTGTCCAGACTCCTGTGATAGCAAACCAAGACAAGTGTATTTTAAAATTTTGCCACTCCCCCTTCCGCCCCCCCAAAAGATGAATTCCACAATTTTGAAGATAGGAAAAATGCAGCTGGAGAATGATCATATCTACCAGATTGCCGAATATGGTTCAGATCGGATCGTTATTGTAGCCACAATGATGAAATTTTCAGCAGCTAGCCGACCACTAGCTTCAGCTGTGTTGTTGCGTGAAGTGATGTAGATGTAGATTACAGATGCAGGAAAAAATGTAAAATGTAAAAAATTATCAAATTTTTTTTAATTCCACATATGTATGTATGTAAATCACATGTGTACTGACTGAGTACGGGTATAAAAGTAATGTCGCCTTAACAGCGACACAACTCGTCCCTTCTCGCTTATACCCGTACTCGAAGAGTAAAAGGGTATATTATATTTGTGGTAAAAGTGGATTTCCGACCCCATGAAGTATATATATTCTTGATCAGCATGAATAGCCGAGTCGATGTAGGCATGTCTGTCCGTCCATCTGTTTGACGAATTATTTCACGTATAATATTCGGGTACTTCAGCGTTAAGCAATGTTTTCGCAAAATCATCTGTTTGACACAACGCAAAAAATGCAGTTCAAGTTGTTGCTGGTGGTTGCGCAGCTCTTCGCATTGCATTTTCGGGTGTGAAAAAAACGCGTTGACCGTTTTCAAGATGAACAACTAAATGAACTACAGTTGGATGCCTATCATGGAGCGGAAATGATAATATGCGCCATACGGCTCCATTTGAACTGATGTATCTGCCCATTTGAAATTGAGTGATTTCATCGGTAACATAATCAACTGCTCCAAAAACAGCCATATCACTTCCTTTGTGGATGTACCTGCAAATGTATTCAATAGATAGAACTGAATTGCAGACCTCTACGTTTATGTGCGCTTTATAAATCTTGGGGAATATGGCACAACACAACGATTATCAATTTCCAAATCTTCATTTTAAATTCTCAAACTTACCGAATGGCCATTATCTTCAGTTGATCGACGCCGATCTTCGGGATATCCATCGTTGCCCGTCACTATATCGGAGAATACATTTTTTGGAAGACGTTTGGAGCATTTCCCTTCAACCATACATGGTGAATTCAATTCAAATTCATGAGTGATTTAAATTTTTCTAAAAAAAAAACGTGCTAAAATATCATGGCGATCTTTCGATGTTTGGCCAACAAACAATGATTCCGAGTTTTCTATACATTGTTGGTGCATACATGTCAACAATATACTGGTGGAAAACTGATGTACACTTCACTATGTGGTTGTATTGATTGTGCCGTATCTGCAGCCTGTATTCGTAATAATTCATAGCACTAACTTTCTTTGTTTCTTTTCGACCTTCAATTCATACAATCATAAATTATTCATCAATTTACCGTTTACTGGATTTATCATTATACCCGTACTCGAAGAGTAAAAGGGTATATTGTATTTGTGCTAATTGCTGTCTGTCCGTCTGTCCGTCTTGTTTGTCGCCCATTGCTCGGAGGCTATAAGAGCTAGAGGGACCAAATCTTTTTCCAAACTGAAGTGATATCTCACTCCTAGAAAAATGTTTTAAAATTTCGCCCCGCCCACTTCCGCCCCCAAAAAGGGCGCACATCTGTAGCGTCCACAATTTTAAAGATAACAGAAAACGAAAGATGCAGAATCATAGAGGAAGAACATATCTATCAGGTGCCCAAATCTGAATCGGATCGGATCATTAATATAGCCACAATAGAGAAACATACGAAAAACTTCGCTCCCTCTCTTTCGCACTCACACACAAAATCGAGTCGTTTTGGTTTTTCGTATAAATGAGCGCCTCGTTCTCAGAGACTATAAGAGCTAGAACAACCAAATTTTTGCCTAGACTCCTTTGATATCGCTTCAGTGCAAGTTTATTTCAAAAATTTTGCCACGCCCACTCCCGCCCCCCAAAATACGAAAATCTACAATTTTGAAAATAGGAAAAACGAAAAACGCAGTATTGTAGAAAATGACCATATCTACCAGATTCCCGAATTTGGTCCAGATCGGATCATTATTGTAGCCACAATGATCAAATGAATTTACAGCAGCAATTCCCCCCCCACTCCTCATGCAGCGTAAGTCAATTATTGGGGTTGATTGTCGCAGCAGCTTCTCTCACACACACACTCACGCTCAAACATGCTGCCTCGTGCGGTGTACGTGTGCTGTTGTGAGAACTAATGTAGATGATGTAGATGTAGATGTCGATGACAGATGTAGCAAAAAATGTAAAATGTAAAAAACTGATAAAACATTTTAAAATTCCACATAAATCACTGAGTACGGGTATAAAAGTAGAGTCGCGTTCGGAGCGACTCCGTACGTTCTTTCTCGTTTTAATATTGAAATGATAGCCATCTTGGCCGCTCCAAAACAATATCGGATATTGTAGTGTATCATAACAGCGATGAGTCTCGGATACACGGTCAAGTTGCTCATTTCTACGATAAAGCACAATATCACGATTATTAAATTGGTACCAACTATGTCTATTGCCATTTCGTCAACTGTTTGTGCATTGAAACGCCTTGCATGTTGGCCAACCCGTGTTTTATCAGCTCGAATAACAATTTTATGATCGTCCGATGGCATTCGATCAAGCGACGTTTTGAATAACTGCACCAATTCGTTATGATCATGGAATATATCTTGAAAATCGAATATATATTTTCTCCGCGTGTTGGTAATAATGGCACACCGACGATCAGCTTCGTCTTCCGCGTTCCCGATAAAATATAATTGCAAAATTGGTTTTATGCGTTGTCGAAAGGTAAAAAAGAGCCAGCTCGACCTTGAATCTGAATAAAATATACGATAGAATGAGAAAAAACGTTCTATTCACATAAAAAAAACTATTTAACTACCTTGAACTTTGGCATGAATGTCTCAAAACTATTTAACTACCTTGAAATTTGGCATGAATGTCTCTTATGATATTTGTGGCGCCAAAATATGTAATTTTAAAACTCGAATTATACTTTCGTATATTCTTAAAAATGATTAGACTCAGGTGTCAATTCATTGCGTAATGTGCTCAATGGTGGTGGTGGGCTCTCCAATTCAGGCAATTTCCATTTACCCCTCGCACAGCACATCCCATCTGCTTCACCTTTAAATTTATATGCTATATTTATATAGGCGACAACGGTCGTTCATTGGACCAATTATAATTTGCCTATGAGAATCGTAATCGGTGACACTATTGCATGCCAACGCAACACCTTGTAGATCACTTTTGTATATCACGACGTTCACTTGCAGTTGTTGTTGCATCATTGTTCCTTTTATGTGAACGGGACGATTATTTTCATTGCGATTTGCAATGTCTTGCCTACTTTCACGGCTTCTCAAAGCCACAGCTAGCGACGCATTTCGCGTTCGCCGGCTCAAATGTAATCGTCTCGACATTTAACTTAAAAAACTACAATGGTTGGTTTAAAACACATTTTCAAAAAGCAACAAATTTACTTACACAAATTGCATTTTTTGCAGAAAACAATGTTTTACACAAAAAGTTATAAAAAACAAAATCGATCATAAAATGATGTTCTGTTACACAATGACACAAAATGAAATGAAATAGGCGTTCAAAGACACATTTTTAGACGAAATTTGAGCTTCGTCTCAACAGTTTTCTGGAAAACAAATCTGCTGACTCATCGTTTCGCAATTGAACACGTACACTTGTAGTCAATCTAAGTGTTTTCACAGAGTGCCAGAAATGTTTACAAACACTCATTAATTTCATCAGCAGCAGTTTTTACAAACATACATACATACTTCCTTCATTCTTGAGGAACCTATTTATGGAAAAGTAAATATTTGTTTGTGCAAACCATGCCACATTCTCCGGCTATCATTTAAAAAAACCGCATGTAGCTTTATATTCTCTTAAAAAAAAACATCTAACTAAATTGGTTTTGGTAACATTATTAAAAAGAATAAAAAATGATATTTTAATGACAATTTTTTTAACTTCTGTGGCTCGTTTTAAAAATTTCGTGGCGTCCACAATTTTCAAGATGGAAGAATCCGGAAAATGAAGAAAAAGACAGACTGGCAATGTCTATCAGACGTCCGAGTCTGAATTTGTTCGGATAATTAGTATAGCCACACTGAAGAGATGCAACCAAACTTTCTATCCAAGCTATTGTAACCATCTAGGGAAAATAAGGACGAGTATTGTTGCTAGTGCGCTTGCACTAGGCCTCCATCCATATTTACAGAGTGAGTCGAAGGTATCCGAGCGGAGCGGGACCCTATGTTTCCGTTAGCTCTTTCGGGGTGGGGTGGGTTTGCTAGGACCTTGACTCTCGCCTACATAATCTTATTTAAGGATCCCTACTGAAACTAACCTAGGAGTTGTACTCCCGCAAAAACAATAAATGATTCCATGAAGAAAGCCTAAACAAACTTCGCACAACCAAACGAATAAAAAACAAGACAATTCCCGATAAATAATCACGAGGTATGGGCGTGGTCTAAAGGTGTCAGTTGACCAACGCGTTCTTTACCCTCCCTACCTGGATATCCATGATACATTTTCGGAATATCCCCTTAAGCCACTGCTATCTCTTAGTTCTCCAGGTCACCGTTCATGATACGTTTTGTTATTCATTACAAATTAATAATATTGTTTATTCATATAAATTCAAAGTCTTGCATTTTAACTATGCGTTCCATCCTAATCACTTAATCACTAAAAATCCTAAAATCAGATTATTTTTATGTGGGCTAATGCTAAAGAAAGAAATTTAATAGAAAAAGAATTACATGACTACAAAAATGATTTAAGATTATGATTGAACGAATGAGAGAAAATTATGTGGGAAAAGTCATTAGAATTACTTATTCATGGTGTTATTTGAAAGAATGAGGAAAAAATGTATTATTCATGGTATTTCCCAGATCATTTTTATAAGATCGGTCGAAATTACCAAAAGTGGTTCAAGCTTTGTTTTTTAAATTAAATCAATTTGCATCAAATCAACACAACTCAAGATCTACTTTTCTTAACAAAACTCACGCACAAAACTCTCCAGCGATGAAAGGCCTTCCAACGATGTTGATGTTGCGGCTAAACAAGGGCAAAACAAATTTATAAAATTGTATTGATTTATGCATTAGATCTCTAAATTTGACTTCTTGGGTTTTTCATGGTTCACTTTTCCGACAAATCTTCACAAATTCACTACATTTTAACTTTGCACGCAGGCATAAAAAAGAATTAGGTAATCATTGATTCAGTCAATGTAATAACTAGAAATGTTAATTAAATAAAGCCGAGAAAGTTAAATGAAAGAAAAATCGGATGTGTTTGTGGAGCGCCACTGCGATCGATAGGGCGAAAATTGGCCGTTGTGTTTGTGGAGCGCCACTGCGATCGATAGGGCGACAATTGGCCGTTTTGTTTGTGGAGCGCCACTGCTCCTCTGCCTTGCAGGTGTCCGACAAGCGGGGTGAGTGGAATGGCACTAGGGCACTAGGTGAAGCCGGCACTAGGTGCTCCGGTAAAAGAGTGGATTTGCGCAGCGGACTGTGGGTGTGAGTGGAGTTGGTGTGTTCAGCTCTTCGTTGGTGTGAATCCGTTGGGTCAGCAAGCTGTGTGTGTGTGTGTGGGTGCTGTGCTGCCCACTGTGCTGAAACTCCCGAGACACACAAAGACAAAAAATTAGCCCACGCCAGGAATCCGCAATTGCGCTAGCAAGATCCGTATAGATGAACTGGCAATGCTGAGATCGCTGGGCGTGGGCGATATCCAAGAAGGTTTCTGCGCACACTACCGACGAAAGAAGGCCTTTAATATAACGAAAACCACCAAAATACGGTGTGGCGCACGTACCTTTTGTTGCGTCGAGTCCAGTGAAGGGATCTAATGATCGTTTGGATCTGTTTAAATGCTGGATGCCACAAGATTAAGATTTTTTTTTCACTAGTAATTTCACACACGTGATTTAATTTTTAAGCGATTCACACGCAAAACAGTGCAGATGCCGCACAAGTGAATTTTCGAGAAAGAGAGCGATGGTACAGCTGCACTTTTATAGACCGGCATTCCAGAGCTTTCTCTCTGCAGCCTCTCACGCCAGAGAGAGAGAGTGACAGGTGCATCCAGACTTACTGAGAGAGCTTTTCCAAGCTGCACTATTAATCGGCTCTGTGAAGGCACGATCTTCCAGCGCCCTCTATGTTTCAAAAAGAAACTAAATTCATTTTCCGCGCAGCGACTAAATATCGCAACCGAAATGCGAGGGAAAATTAAAGATTTTTAAAACTGAAAACGGGCCGTAGGGCGCCTGTTACACCACCCAATAATCTGCCACCGTTAGACGACAGATTAGGGGAATTAGTTTCTAATATCTTTTGCGTGAAATGTACCAATCTCATGTCCACTCAGGTCCTCTAGAATGTAATAATGATTCCCCAGCTTTTTCTTAATGCGACTCTTCAAAAACTTTGGTGCTAGTTTCGCATTGAAATTCTGTGTGAATTTGCTTTGTGCAAAATTTCTTCGGAACACTTCTTGACCAACCTTGTATGAAGTAGGATTAGAACGTAAGTTATATTGCTTGACGTTACGGTCATAAGTTTTCTTCATATTGACTTGGATGTCTTTACGCAAAATAGCAAGGTTGTCGGTCTTGGACAATGGTACAAAAGGTTCTTCTAACAACTTCAACTCCTTTAGTAGTTTATAGTCGGTGCCATGAGTTATCATATCTATTTCGAATAAGGCTTTGTATGGAGAACAGCCGAGAGATTGATGCAGTCCAGATCGTAAGGAGCAAGAAATGCTGGAGATATTTCTATCCCATTCGGTTTGATCCCTTTCCAGGTATGCTCTTACTGCTGCGAGCAGAGAGCGATTTACTCGTTCTGCCGCATTGCTTTGAGGCGAATACAAGGCAGTATATACGTGGCGGATACCTAGCTCGGTTAAAAACCTATTAAACTCAGTTGCCTTAAACTGGACCCCATTATCGCTAATGATGGTCTCCGGTACTCCAAAGCTATGAAAGATTGTTTTCAATAGAAATTCCTATATAGCAGCGGAAGTAAACTTTTAAGCGGATACAACCAGTGGTATTTACTAAAATGGTCCAATACTAGTAGCCCGATATGACCGCTTTTTACTACGGGGGTACGGACCTAGAAGATCAATATAAAGCCGTTGAAAGGGTCGGCATGAAGGGCTTTGGGGAACCCATCGGCGGCCTTAACGTATGATTAGGCGCTTTTGTTTCCTTGCACACCTCGCATTTCCGGATATAATTTCTTACGGACGTCGCTAGCCCAGGCCAAAATAGAGTACGGCGCAATTTCTCAAGCGTTTTTTGCATACCACCATGAGACGAGATTACGCTGTCATGGGCTTGTTTAAGAACATCACCTCGCAGGCGTTCGGGAACCCAAAGTTTCCAAGCATGGCCATCCAGCGTCACGTCACCCGGTTGCATGATCGGTCCGAATATAAAGATATGGCTTTACTACCTTTAGGTCCGGAAATTGGGATTGGTTTTCCGAGCATTTGGTCTTAAGTGTCTCGTACTCATCATCGGCAAAAGCCGTGAACGTCAGATCCACAACTGGGTCTACGCCCAGCTCGGCAATCTCTCCCTCATTCAAACGCGAAAGAGCGTCTGGTACAACATGTTCTTTTCCTTTTCGATGTGAAATGGAAAATCGAAACTTTTCGACTGCTAGGATCACCGACAAACACTCGCGTTCGGTAACGCTGTAGTTTTTCTGTGCTGTGCTCAACTTTTTGGACATGAATGCAATGGGCTTTTCCTCTTGGTTTTCCGATAGTTGAACCAACACTGCCCCAATACCAAAGGCACTGGCATCACAGTGAAGGTAAAACTTTTTAGAAAAATCTGGGTTTTGCAGGACAAGAGCAGACGTTAAAGTCTGTTTTAATGCCTGCATTGCAGCTTGCGCCTCCTGGGTCCAGAAAAATTTCTTTTTTGTCGACAAGACATCGGTGATCGGACAAGTTAGGCCAGAAAAATTCTTTATAAATCTCCGATACCACCCACAAACTCCCAGAAACCCACGAACTTGTTTGAGATTCTTTGGCGGAGGCCAGTTCAAAATACAAGAAATCTTTTCTGGATCAGTAAAAATTCCTCCACTTCCAATAACGTATCCGAGGTAGTTTACGCTAGTCACACAAAAGTGACTCTTCTCAACGTTGATTGTTAAGTTGGCTTTCTTGAACACTTCCGCTAATCGAACGAGTATGGCCAGATGAGAGGAAAAATCTTCCGAAATTATGCACAGATCGTCCAGATAACCGAAGACACAATATCTCAAATCTGGTGGAATAATGCTATCCATTAACCGACACATTGTCGAGGGGGCGTTACATAAACCAAAGGGCATGACCTTAAATTGGTACAGTGGCCTCCCGGGAACAGTAAACGCTGTTAACGGTTTGGCTTCGTCAGTCAGTTCGATTTGTCAGAAGGCATCCTTTAAGTCGAGTTTGGAAATAAGATTGGCTTTCGGTAACCGAGCGAAAATACCGTCGATGCTTGGCAGGGGGTAAGCATCCTTCTTTGTTACCGCATTTAACTTCCTAGCATATAAGCATAATCTCACTTTATTTGGCTTGATTACCAATCTCATCGGGGAGCTCCAAGAGCTTGTTGATGGCTCTATCACATCAAGCGCTAACATTCTATCGATTTCTAAAAAAACCAATTTCTCTACCGCTGGGCTCACCGGATAAAAACGCTGTTTGACTGGCCGCGCGTTGTCAATGTCAATGCTGTGTTTGACTAACTTTGTTCGACCCAATCCCTTAGCGAAACTAGGAAACAGTTGTTTAACCAGGTCAAGCTGCTGACGCTGAGTCGTATTTAAAGGGTATAACGACGAGTCGGTGTCTTTTTTAATAGTTGGCTCCTCTTCTATTGAACTTATGATGTTTGGAGCCAGTTCGAATAGCTTCCAAAAATCAATACCCAGAATCACTCGTTGTTTAATGGAGGGTATAACATATAACTTCATAAGCTTTTGATCGTTTTTGTATTTAACTAATATATTCAACACTCCTATCACTTCATGGCCCTCTACCATCAGCAGGCTTCACCTGCGACTTTATGGGCTTAAATTCACGATAATTTTCTAACTTATCTGTAGCCAGCGAAGCTCCAACGCAGCTAACATTAGCTCCTGTATCTAAAAGGCCAAGTTCCTCGCGTCCGAGGAAAGAGACTTCGGCATAACTACGCATATCGCTTTTATTACTAAATATAGCAGACACTAAGATTCTATGATTCTTCTTACGATTACGGAAATATTCTCTAACTCTTGATCTGCTTCGCTTTCTACCAAGTTGTTCATTAAAAATTCTCTTACGGACTTCCTGATAGTTCTGCAAACGCTCATGATACGGGACAAGATGACGGACTGAGGTTACCTTTGGAACATCTCTGTGTGGCTTAGGATTGCTCATAGGAAGACCTACTGATTCTAGGCTTTCGGGGGCATCCCGATGTTGTGGGGTGTCCCCTTCAACCGGTTTTCCGAGTGGCGACTGAGACATATTTTGCATTGTGGTTTATACACTTGAGGTGCGCCACATCCATAACAAAAGACACGACGCTCAGCCAGACAGTTTTCCCAAACGTGGCCTGTGGTTTCGCAATTCCAGCAGGTCAACTTTGACTGGGATCTGCGTATGGCAGCGACCTCGATTTCCGATTCTGACTCTTCTTCTGTTTCGGCTTCTTTTGTCGGCTTCTCAGCTGATACTTGGCGGCGATACCCGGATGGTTTTATTTTTAATGAGAATTCAGTGCGATCACCCTTTTCTCTTTGCATAGATTCCTGCATCTGCACCAAACGGCGAAGGTGACTTACAGTGTGTATGGGTTGATACAACAGCTGCTGACGGGTGCCTGGCAATAAGTTATGCTTCAGTATTTCCAGAACTTCCTCTTCTTCCATGCGCACTGAGAACCTATCTATAAGGGCCGCTACCGCGTCATAAAAATCCGAAAAAGTCTCTCCAGACTTTTGCTTCCGAGAACGGATCTGTTCCTTACAACGAAATTCTGAACGATAATCTCGGTACTGTTGTCGTAGAGACGAACAAAAAGCGGACCAGGTTATCTGAGATACCTGCTTATGATATCTCCAAAACCAGTCTCTTGCTTTCCCGGTAAAGAGAATATGCATATGCTTACACAAAGCTGCAAAGTCGCTGTCTAATGTTTTCATCAGTTAACGATTTTACCCTATACATAAACTCATCTACTCCTAAACCATTGTCAGAGCCATCAAACTGCAAATTCCATTTCTGCATTATATCGGCAACCTTCCTGACGTTACGTTCGTACTGATACTCGAATGGACTTGTGATCCGAGCGCAGGAGGTGCTTTATTTTGCGACACGTTGCCATTATTTTGGGGACTCACATTTAAGTCTGCTAGACGGCGTGACAGTGCTAGCTCAACCATGCTTTCGAGATGATCATATTCTATCCTACTCCTATCCGGACGGTTGCTTTGATTATTTTGTCGGCCCCGACCTCTAGTTCCTATGCCACGTCTGGTTGGGTTTTGATTTCTGACCTCACCATTCTGGATAGAAAGTGGAGGTTCATTTAAGGCCCGAGATAAATTTCGAGTTATAACACGGCTGGTAGATGGAGCGTTATCGTTACTGGGGCCTCCAGGGGAGCAATTTCCTACAACTACTTTTATAGTTTGCCAGGACACAGTCCGATTGCAGTGAGGACATTCCGTACGTGCTTCTAACCAAGATTCTAAGCAATTCTTGTGAAAGACATGCATACAAGGTGTTATTAAGCATGACTCTGTATTCGCCATACGATTTCCACAGATTCCACAATCATTGGTATCTACGGCTTGAGCGGGAGCTTGTTCACGAGGATCTTCTAGAGAATCCCGAGGACTATGCTCAATAGGCATATTTTATTTAAATTTCTTTTTAGTGATAAACTAAACGGTGACACTGGTTTTCCAAAAGATAGCAGTTTGTATTCCTCATGATCAGTTAAAAGGGAACAAATTGGACTATTGTTAATAATTTAGTGAAGATGGGACGTTCTGTATGTAAGCTTGCTACTCCAGCCAACAATGGGTATTCGGTACCGAAGCGCATGAGAGCTGCTTTGGTCATATCCAGAAATACCAAAAGTAAGCTTTTCTAGTAGCCGGCAACACAAATCTTCCTCATCTGAGAAGTGATCGAAACAGAATGAATATTTCCTGAACTACTGCATAAATCGAATACAGAGGCCATTGGCAGGGTGTTCGATCGAACCAAACACACAAGAATTCCGAATGACATGTATGTAAGAGTATTCACATTTTCCTTCTATTTCCTAGTACTTCCGAGTAAAAAAATGAGCGAGAATTGGGACGGCTATGGTAGCTGATGTTCTGCTGCTACCTTGGTAATTCTTTAATTTCCCGTGTGGCATTCGATGGCAATAGTACCGGATATCTAACCCAGATACTATGCCAGAGATACCTCATCTAACTTTATCAACTTCTAGAACGTAGTGCCTACAGCCTACGCTTGTCAACAGAAGGAAACAGATAAGAATAAAGAAAAACTCTGCTCGTCTTAAACCTGGGGTGTGCGACTGCCAGTTCCAACATCTTCTTGGTGTAATGTTATTTTCCAAACTGTCCACGTTGGGCGCCAAAAATTATGTAACCATGTTACATACCCCAGCGTCCAACTCGGTAGGTAAAGACTTGCACTAGCAGCCCCACGTTAGGCGCCAAAAATTATGTAACCATCTAGGGAAAATAAGGACGAGTATTGTTGCTAGTGCGCTTGCACTAGGCCTCCATCCATATTTACAGAGTGAGTCGAAGGTATCCGAGCGGAGCGGGACCCTATGTTTCCGTTAGCTCTTTCGGGGTGGGGTGGGTTTGCTAGGACCTTGACTCTCGCCTACATAATCTTATTTAAGGATCCCTACTGAAACTAACCTAGGAGTTGTACTCCCGCAAAAACAATAAATGATTCCATGAAGAAAGCCTAAACAAACTTCGCACAACCAAAACGAATAAAAAACAAGACAATTCCCGATAAATAATCACGAGGTATGGGCGTGGTCTAAAGGTGTCAGTTGACCAACGCGTTCTTTACCCTCCCTACCTGGATATCCATGATACATTTTCGAATATCCCCTTAAGCCACTGCTATCTCTTAGTTCTCCAGGTCACCGTTCATGATACGTTTTGTTATTCATTACAAATTAATAATATTGTTTATTCATATAAATTCAAAGTCTTGCATTTTAACTATGCGTTCCATCCTAATCACTTAATCACTTAAAATCCTAAAATCAGATTATTTTTTATGTGAGCTAATGCTAAAGAAAGAAATTTAATAGAAAAAAGAATTACATGACTACAAAAATGATTTAAGATTATGATTGAACGAATGAGAGAAAATTATGTGGGAAAAGTCATTAGAATTACTTATTCATGGTGTTATTGAAAGAATGAGGAAAAAAATGTATTATTCATGGTATTTCCCAGATCATTTTTATAAGATCGGTCGAAATTACCAAAAAGTGGTTCAAGCTTTGTTTTTAAATTAAATCAATTTGCATCAAAGCAACACAACTCAAGATCTACTTTTCTTAACAAAACTCACGCACAAAACTCTCCAGCGATGAAAGGCCTTCCAACGATGTTGATGTTGCGGCTAAACAAGGGCAAACAAATTTATAAAATTGTATTGATTTATGCATTAGATCTCTAAATTTGACTTCTTGGGTTTTTCATGGTTCACTTTTCCGACAAATCTTCACAAATTCACTACATTTTAACTTTGCACGCAGGCATAAAAGAATTAGGTAATCATTGATTCAGTCAATGTAATAACTAGAAATGTTAATTAAATAAAGCCGAGAAAGTTAAATGAAAGAAAAATCGGATGTGTTTGTGGAGCGCCACTGCGATCGATAGGGCGAAAATTGGCCGTTGTGTTTGTGGAGCGCCACTGCGATCGATAGGGCGACAATTGGCCGTTTTGTTTGTGGAGCGCCACTGCTCCTCTGCCTTGCAGGTGTCCGACAAACGGGGTGAGTGGAATGGCACTAGGGCACTAGGTGAAGCCGGCACTAGGTTCTCCGGTAAAAGAGTAGATTTGCGCAGCGGACTGTGGGTGTGAGTGGAGTTGGTGTGTTCAGCTCTTCGTTGGTGTGAATCCGTTGGGTCAGCAAGCTGTGTGTGTGTGTGTGGGTGCTGTGCTGCCCACTGTGCTGAAACTCACAAAAACACAAAAATTGGACCACGCCAGGGTATCCGCAATTGCGCTAGCAAGATCCGTATAGATGAACTGGCAATGCTGAGATCGCTGGGCGTGGGCGATATCCAAGAAGGTTTCTGCGCACACTACCGACGAAAGAAGGCGTTTAATATAACGAAAACCACCAAAATACGGTGTGGCGCACGTACCTTTTGTTGCGTCGAGTCCAGTGAAGGGATCTAATGATCGTTTAGATCTGTTTAAATGCTGGATGCCACAAGATTTTTTTTTTTTCACTAGTAATTTCACACACGTGATTTAATTTTTAAGCGATTCACACGCAAAACAGTGCAGATGCCGCACAAGTGAATTTTCGAGAAAGAGAGCGATGGTACAGCTGCACTTTTCTTTTTATAGACCGGCATTCCAGAGCTTTCTCTCTGCAGCCTCCCACGCCAGAGAGAGAGTGACAGGTGCATCCAGACTTACTGAGAGAGCTTTTCCAGGCTGCACTATTAATCGGCTCTGTGAGGGCACGATCGTCCAGCGCCCTCTATGTTTCAAAAAGAAACTAAATTCATTTTCCGCGCAGCGACTAAATATCGCAACCGAAATGCGAGGGAAAATTAAAGATTTTTAAAAACTGAAAACGGACCGTTGGGCGCCCGTTACACTATTGTGATATCACTTTAGTACAAGTGTATTTCTCTCCGCCCCCTTCTTCCCACAATAAAAGACGAAAGTCAACAATTTTGAAGATGGAAAAAAATGTAAAATGCTGTATGGCCATATCTGCCATGTCTGCTTCAGATCGGATTATTACTATAGCCACAATAATGAAATTCATTATCAATTGCTTTATCTCTAGCAAGATATTCCGCTACTCATTTTCTGTCTCGCTCACACACTGCTCACAAACTCTGCCTCGTGCAGTGTCCGCGGATAACGAAACGGAATGTTGTTGGGGGAAGTGATGTATATGTAGATGACAGATGTATTAAGAAAATGTAAACTGTATGTTAAGTTATGTTAATGTGGTAGCTGGAGAGACAGAGACCTCGGGTGACGGAGGAGTATTGTACTCTTCTGAGTTAGTATTGTTATTCCGATCGTTTATTCGAATGACTTCGCCAGAACGATCTGAGTATTTTACATAGATGGTTAGCTGCCATCGCCTGTCGGCAATTTGCTCGCAATTTGTAGGAGAGGTATGGTAGTGCCCTACCTGGCTAGCTCGTCGGCGGCATTATTCCCATGTCCGGGGACCCATATTAGGAAGAGATCTAGCTGCTCTGGGGTCTCATTTAGAGACCTGCGGCAGTCGTTGACGGTCGCTGAGTTCGATGATATTGAGCCAAGTGCCTTGAGAGCTGATTGGCTGTCTGAGAAGACGCACACTGAGTGTCCGTCAGAGGAGAGTGTGGAGACGATAGAGACCGCCTCATAGATTGCTACGACCTCTGCCTGGAACACGCTACAGTGTTCCGAGAGTCTGTAGCAGTGACTGATGTTCAACTGATGACTTTTAGTCATCAGTGTAAATGTGGATCGTATTTGCAGGCCACTGGTTGGTCACCAGGTTGGCCCCTAACCCAGTCCTCCTTAAGTGGAATGGTTAAATCAATAGGCGTCGCGGGAGTTTTGTTTGGATTCCCGAGTGACCAACCGCGGATGTTTTCCACAGGTTGGATTCTCTCATTTTGAGAGCGGAAAGTGTTGCAACCTTTTCCCCATGAGTTCTACTGAGAGAAGGCGCAGCATGGTATCGAGGCTTCGCTTGGAGTAGTGCGTAATCCGCCCGTTATGCATAGCTCTTCCATGCGTTGAACTCTGGTAAGTTTATTGAGTTAAGTTTTCTTGTCCAGGGCTACTACTCCGTACATCAGGATTGGTCCTACGATGGCGTTCGGGGTCATGCCCCTTTTCAGTCCGATGGTTTTTCTGCAGGTGTAGAGGGCCACTGTGGCCTTCATTGCTCTGTCCTCTATGCTTAGCTTACAGTTGAGCTTTTTGTCGAGGATAAGATCAAGATACTTGGCGTGGTTGCTGAAAACTAGCGGCTCTCCACAATGTTTGGTGGGGGCTAATTGTCGGAACCTTGTACTTCTTGGTTATTGTACTATTTCCGTCTTAGATGGGTTAGCACCTAGCCCGCATTTGTCTGCCTGTTGGATTAGACTGTTCCCGGTATGGAGAATGAGAAAATAGTTTCCACGTATCTGTATTCTTGAAGGACCCTCTAGGACATTTTTTGTTCTGTATCGTGTGAAAAGCAAGCGTAAGGTTCAGGACCTCCTTGCGATTTATAATAAAAACGATGGGATCATCCCCTGTATTTAAAAGTCTGGCTGGACCTCCACTTGCCTGCCCTTGGAGTCGTTTTTGTGAGGAGCAATGGTCACCTTCTGGTAGTCATAGTCCACTACTCCGGTCGACTATCCAAGGCGCTCTAGTTACTCGTCATTCAGGACGAGGATGATCTGGCTACTATGTAATCTCCTCGATCTTGGCCACCTTTCAATCGGCTATAGGAAGGTGGGGGGTTGCAGACCTGCAGAACCTAAATGATCCTTTACGGCTCTGCAGGTTTGACGGACACCCACTCTCGGGCCCTCGGTCTACTTGGGAAATCCTCCCAGCTCCCGGCCCCAAGCTAGGCTCCTGGATAAACCTCCTTGATCGTCGCCACCGCCTTCACGTAGAGGGCCGCCGACCGTGCAACTTGGTAGGCGATTGCATTCACCGTGCCCTATCGCCACCCGGCGTCCTTACATTAAGGTGGTGGTCCACCGTTCTCGGCAAGCTCCTCTAGAAATCGGTCCTGGAGCTCTGCCTCAATCAGGAGCCACTTGTCGCGAGGGACATTAACATCCATGGCGCCCTAGTCAAGGACGCTTAGGATTTTGCCCCTTGCCACCTCCGCAAACGACCTATTGGTCAGGTGTGATTTCGCCCGCCGGGCTTGAGCAGGGTGTGTAGCTGGGTCTTCCGCTGAGCGTTGGCGGTTTTTCGGGTCCTCGTCTGCTTCCTTTTCGGCTTTGGCTGGCTGAAAATCCGGGATGATCGAGCTGGCCCAGAGTCTCTGCTCCATCCCTTTCGCCTTCTGTCCTGGTAGGACGGCTTCCTTCCTTGGATTGCAGGTTTCCCTGGTCACCAGGCGCTTACCAGCCGCGATTACTCTTTGCGTGGCAGCCACCCAGATAACCGGTTTACCCTCGGTGCCCCCCGACGTGGATGGTCACGATTGGCTTATCGGAGCCCTACTCCGCGTCAGAGTGTACAGTAATGGCAAGACAGCCCGTCATCCGTTAGTTCCCCTGTATCATCTAAATGGTTGATGTCTGACGGGGTATTGTAACTTGAAGATATTTGCTGACGTAGAGTCTATGTGTATGGTCCGTCGTATATCGGCGTTTTTCACTGCCCCTGGGTAGTGATTTAACGAAATCGCCGCATAAATTGGCAAAAGGCTCGTCTGCCTTTTGCAGTGCATTGAAATTTTTGCAGCTTAAGCAGCCATGGGGAAAAGGTTGCAACACTTTCCGCTCTCAAAATGAGAGAATCCAACCTGTGGAAAACATCTTTTTTTTTTTTGTTATACCCGTACTCGAAGAGTAAAAGGGTATATTGTATTTGTGGTAATTGCTGTCTGTCCGTCTTGTTTGTCGCCCATTGCTCGGAGGCTATAAGAGCTAGAGGGACCAAATCTTTTATCAAACTGATGTGATATCTCACTCGTAGAAAATGTTTCAAAATTTCGCCCAGCCCACTTCCGCCCCCAAAAAGGGCGCACATCTGTGGCGTCCACAATTTTAAAGATAACAGAAAACGAAAAATGCAGAATCATAGAGAAAGAACATATCTATCAGATGCCCAAATCTGAATCGGATCGGATTATTAATACAATAGAGAAAAACATACGAAAAAACTTCGCTCCCTCTCGCTCGCACTCACACAAAAACGAATCGATTTTGATTTTTTTATTTTGTGTCGCCTGGATCTCAGAGATTATAAGAGCTAGAGCAACCAAACTTGTTGCCAACACTCCTGTGATACCAAACCGAAACAAGTGTATTTCAAAATTTTGCCATGCCTACTCCCGCCCCCCCAAAAGACGAAAATCCACAATTTTGAAGATAGAAAAAAAATAAGAATGCAGTTGTAGAGAATGAGACCATATCTACCAGATTCCCGAATTTGGTTCAGATCGGATCATTATTGTAGCCACAATGATCAAATGAATTTTCAGCTGCGAGCTTCCCCTTCCCCTTGCGGCGTAAGTCATTTATGGGGATGATTTTCGCTAATGATTCTTTCGCACGCACACTTACGCTCAAACATGCTGCCTCGTGCGGTGTACGTGTGTTGTTGTGAGAAGTGATGTGGATGAAGTAGATGTAAATGACTGATGTAGCAAACAAATGTAAGTCGTAAAAACCTATGAAAAATTTGAAAATTCCACATAAATCACATGTGTGCTGACTGAGTACGGGTATAAAAGTAGAGTCGCGGCTACAGCGACTCCGTACGTTCTTTCTCGTTTTTTTAAAACAATTTTACAATATGTATTGTGGAGTTCGACGACCAAAGACTTCTACCAATTCATTGTGATTCTTTGGTTGGTCGAATGGTCTTCTACTCTTATCAATGATGGATTGGATATAAAGGGTACTTAACAAATACAAATCTTATAAATATATTCATGTTCTGCCTCATGGCAGCGCTAAAACTCGCTCTTGCCATCGCAGGCCACAATCTTCACCTTGAGGAATTCGTGCATCTTGTGGAACTCCACATCGTTCAGCATGAGCGTCCAGACATTGTCACAGAAACGGTAGGAGTTCAGCTTGCCCGCCTTAAAGGTGTCGCGCGCCTTCACACTCAGGTTGAGGGCGTTGTTGATGATCTTGTCGAAATGGAGGAGCACCATGAAGGCCAGTGCTGGCGTGATCTGGCCGTACTGGATGAGCTCTTCGAGACTATCCTGCAACGTGTTGCCCAGGACACCTGATAGGACATTGTTGCGTTGTTTTTTTAAAAAGAAATTTGCGTAAAAACACAATTACAATTTTTCCACTCTGTTAGCTGCTATTTTTTTTTTTTAAAGACTTTCTCACATCTCCGTATAGGCCGGGCCAATAATTTCGTTGCGACGTCCTTGTTATGATCTTCCGCATGCCGAAGTGGCCTGCCGTTAACTTATCGTGCCATTGAGGACCCTCGCGCGTCGGTCCTTCGGGAAGCAATATTTGAACGACACGTATTCATTATCATCGGCTCCATGGCCTAGATACGTGTACCTTATGGGTACGATCTTGCTATTCTTCCATCGGTTGGACGACTATCGCTAAGTTGGGGAACAAATCTTCGGTACCAGGATGCCATTCAAATGCACTGTGTGTATGCGTTGAGTTGCCGGTAGTCGACGCACATACTCCATTTCCCGTTCTTTTTACGGACGTGTACGATTGGAACGCCGTAGAGGCTTCGTGGGGGCTCGATGAGAACTTCATTGATCAATGGGTCGACTTTCTCGTCGATGATCTGCATCATTGCAGGTGAAAAATGAGAATAGTTTTTCTAATGCAAAAACCGAAACTGTTGCTGTTGTAAAGATTTTTCTTAGGACGGTTAAAAAATGGGATGTGCTCTCAATTGAATTCAATATTAACGAATATATTCTAAAGACTTCATTCAATCTCCTCTTAAGCCTAGCTATCCTACGGTGGCAAAGCGGGGCGAATCCGCCGAGAGTGGGAGAGAGCTAACCTACTTACACTAGACTTCAAACATATAAATTTCATGAACTGGCGAAACACCGGCCTCGTTTAAGGCCTGCACGGCTTCAACACATTGTTAGCGGCGCCATCTTTTATCCAAACTCCGGCCCTCCGGAAAACTCCTCCGTCGCTCCTCCTAACGTCGGCGACTTTGACCATGCCGTCATCTCTGCGTGCTTGGCGATGATCCTCCCTAGCAGCCTCGGCCACGAGGACGAGGTCTCCCTTGTTGACGTCGGGTTTCTGTTGGTGCCACTTGGCCCGCACCTGCAGCCCCAGGACATATTCGCGGGACCATCGCCTGCCTGACTGACGAGACAAGTCGCCATCGCCGCAAGCAGCTGTGACTGGGGGGGGCGATGAGCGACCCGCCTGTCAGCAGGTGCCCGGGCGTGAGGGCCTCGCCATCGCTGGGGTCCTGGCTAATCGCTCCCAGCTGCCTGGAGTTCAGCACGGCCTCGATCCCGACTAGTACCGTGGCGAGCTCCTCTGCGGTCAATAGCGTGCTGCCTACCGCCCACAAAAATGGTCCACAAAAATCAACGCCGCAAATTGAAAATGGGCGGAGAGGCCGGAGCCGGTCTACGGGCAAATTTCCCATTAGTTGCGTCAGAAGTCGAGGCTTTCATTTAAAGCAGCGGATACACGATCGAACAGTCTGACTGCAGACCTCTTGAGCGTTTACGATCCAAACACTCTGCCGGAGGATGCTCACAAGTGCTCGTGGGCCGACATGAACATTGGCATTGTGCAGATGACGAACATAGCTCCGCACGAACTGCGAGCGCTTCGTCAAGAGCAAATGATACTTGGCATTGTATGGTAATCGAGCTTTAGATAGTCGCCCCTCTACCCTCAACAACGAAAAAGTACACCAAGTACCAGTGTCTTCATTGATGGATTGGTTCAACCGCTGAGACTCGGACCAACTCTAGATCCTTTCCGAACTTTCTCGATTTCCTCCCGACACTCGTGACGTTGGATAATTTCGACAATTTTGCGAAAGGCTTCACCATACTCGGTAGGTGAGATCGTTTTTACAAACCGTATGCTCGGGTTTCTACATTTCCTTAAAAAGCGGAACATATAACAAAACACTCTAAGCGATTGAGGTGTGACGAAAATCCCTCGATGACATCTACCAACTCCGAACTTTCCACTGCAGCGGTCAGTCCGACCGATGTCTTCCTCTTCTCTAGCTAAACATCTTCTGAAGGCTCGAAATTAAGGTTTTTAGGCCAGATCTCTTCCTCATCCTTCAGAAATGATGGTCCTTTGAACCAGATTGACTGGACGATTTCTTTAACGTCACAACCTCTTGACACAAAGTCTGCTGGGTTCTGTTTTGTAGGGACATGCCGCCACGTAGCTTCATCTGACCACTCTTGAATCTCAGCCACCCTATTCGAAACGAACGTCGACAACGTAGATGGATGCGACCGAATCCAGTGAAGCGTCACTTCAGAGTCTGACCACTAAACAGCTCGTTCGATAGGGACATTTAGCAGGGCCTTGATTCTGTGGCAGAGATCCGCAAGAAGGTGAGCGGCACATAACTGAAGCCTTGGGAGCGTTTTGGTCTTGAGCGCCGCTACTTTGGACTTTGACGTCAACAACGATATCTTCAAACCTTCTGCAGTTCTACTACGTATATATACGCACGCTCCATAAGCTCTCATGGAGGCGTCCGCGAAGGCATGTTTCTGGACCATTGACATCGAATCGTAATACACAAACCGAGTTATGGATATCTCTTCCAATTGAGACTGTGTATTTTTCAACATCTTCTGAAGGCTCGAAATGACGGTTTTTAGGCCAGATCTCTTCCTCATTCTTCAGAAATGATGGTCCTTCGAACCAGAAGGACTGTTTGTTAAGCCAAAGTTCCTGCATTAGGATCTTGCCCTTATGACAATAGGACTTAACAATCCAAGGGGGTCGAACAACTTCGATGTCACCGACAGTATGTTCCGTGTTTTCGCTCGGAGACCCATGACTTCATTGTCAATTCTGAACTGAAAGGCGTCTTCATTGGGCAACCATGAGATTCCTAACGCCTTGTTCGATTTTGAATCCGAGATCGTAATGGGCTTGACTGTGCTCTCAGATGCGGTATCTCAGGTGAGTTCGAAAACCACTTCGCTAGCTCAAACCCTGCGGTCTGAAGAACCTGCGATACTTTGGACTTAATTGCCCTTAGCTCCTCTACGCATGCAGCACCAGTCAACATGTCATCAACGTAGTAGTCAATAACGTCAGTTGCTTTAGAGAATGATAGCTTTACAGACTCACTCAACACCGGATCGCCAAGAAAGGGGCTGGTCTAGTCCCATAAGTAACGGTGTTAAGCTTGTACAAACACAATGACTCAGATGGGTCTCTCTTGGCGATACCACTTTTTTACGTCGGCAGTTAGGGCAAACCTGTGCAGACGGAAGCGGAGCAGCGTTGAGTACAATTCTTCTTTAATGGTCGGTCCGACCATCAGAATCTCATTCAAGGCCACCTGAGAGGACGTCTTTGACGACGCATCGAACACGACGCGAAGCTTGGACAGTATTGTCCGTCAGCGACATATGACCTAAGGAAAGGTACTCTTCCATGAATTCCAAGTACATTTTCTTCAACTCCGGGTCACGAGACAATCTGCTTTCGAGCGACAAAAACCGCCGTTTCGCAAACTCATAGGAGTTGCCCAAACAATTTGGATCCGATTTAAACGGCAGCCTTACTCAGAACCGACCTGATGGCCATACCTGAGTCGTCTTCCGGAAGTAATTTTCACATAACGTGTGCTCAGGGGAAATACCTCAGGGAAAGAAGTATATGTCCACTTTTTAATTTGCTTATATTTTCTATGAAGGTAACGGTAAATTTGTTGTAGGCATGCCAGTTTGTTCTTGTATCTCTTATGAAGATCTCGCAGTCCAGTATTCCTTTTGCGCTTCATTATTTGTACCGTTTGAAAAAAATTTGTGTAGCAACTCGTGGTTTTCGAAGGAAATAAGTATATGTCCAAGCTGAGATTATTGTGCTTTCGCGTGTGGTCAAAGTAAGAAGTGTGATCCTAAAAATTGAGTGGATGAGTGGATTTTCCATTAAGACAACGCGCCAATCCATACGGCACGTAAAACAAACGACTTTTTGGATGATAGGAGGATACCCTTTTTTGCAGTGGCCAGCAATCAGCCCGGACCTAAGCCGAATAGTAGATCTTTGGGGAATATTATCCAACAAAGTTTACAAGGATGGAAGCCAGTTTGATACGGTAAATGACCTGAAAAAAGAGCATTGCTCCAGGAATGGCATCAAATTAACCCTAAAATTCTCCAAAATTTGGCAACCTCCATGCCAACCCGGATAATTCAAATTTTCACTAAAAAGGAAAGCATATATACTATTAAAAAATTAAAAAAAAAATCTAAAAAATTATTTCATTACTATTTTGAATTTTCACTTATTATGGACATATACTTATTTCATATGAACTTAAACTTTTTCACTAAATATTTAGCAAACCCAAAAGCTTATGAAAATAAAATTGTTATTTTTATGTTAATATGTACTTTTACTAGTTAAATAAAAAAAAGTCCAAAACATTATCTTTGTTCTTAATATTTTTTTTTTCAATAATATCAATGGACATATACTTCTTTCCCTGAGGTACGTTTTTTTTTGAGATGGCATTTCTTCCAGACCCAGAATTTTTGCAAGGTCCTATTAATGGAAACGAACATTTCTTCATTGCAACTTAAACTGGTTGCAGTTTGGGGGGCAGAACTTTTGGAAGCATATTTTCCCGAAATATGTTTCTTCTGGAGAGTTGGATAGTCAGGACCTTGCTTAATTTGACCAACAGTTAATAACTCAAATATTCAGCTCCAATCAGCATGTCTATTCTTTGCTTGTACAAATAGGAGTCTGTCAGTGGTAGGTTCTCTTGGATGTTCCAATGAGTCACATCAGCTGACAGGGTGATAGCCTGAAATTGAATTCAGGATCCAAAAATCAAAGGAGAACTCACTACCATTTATGCGCACCTTAACCACTGTGTGTATTTTATTCTGAACTTGAAAATTGTATTAACCAATACCCAGCAAGTTAATACATGACTCCTTTGTACGGATCTGTAAGCGGTGGGCGAGGTCTTTCGTGATGAAGTTTGTTTGGGATCCAGAGTAAAGAAGAGCTCTGGCCAAAATGTGTTCACCGGTTTCTGTTCGAACACTTACGATCGACGTCGCCAAAATCACCCTGTCCAGCGAAGCCGCATGCCGAGCATGTGAAGTGGAAGGGTGATCCTGATTTAAAGGAGAATACGAACTCTCTGGGGGTGGCGGCAACGCGAGACTATTGTCAGTCTCTGTGTATGTCTGATGTGAGCGGCCACAAACTCGACATTTGGCGACCTTGCATCTTACAAGCGTGAGACCTTTTTGCAAAAAATGCATACATAAGGATGCAGATTTTGTGAACACGAACCTTTGCATAACCAAGAGACGTGAGAATGGCGCGCAGTTGGCCACTACATGGTCTCCCGAATTTCAATAGCTGCATTTCCGCTGAGCTTTACTGTTGGGGGAAGTGGCAGAACAATCAAATGAACTGCGATTGTGCGACTTGCTTTGCATGACTTTGTCTTGCTTTGGCTTTGTCGACTCTTCCGCAGACAAATGACGATTTAAAACTTTTTCAAAATGGGACAGTAGCAACTTTTCAAAGTCAAGCTGTTGCAAGATGTCTTTGTCTTATACTCGCTTTAGGCTAGCCATAGCCTCTGGATAATTGGCCTCGGTGACTTGGAACGCCTTTATTGTTTCTAATGCTTCATTAGAGACGTACGAAATCAAATGATAAAATTTTTCGATCATCGGTATACTATCATTATTATGAACGAGAGTCTCAAAAAGGCTAATAAAATGTTTAAACTCCGAATATGTACCACTACATTTTGGTAGGGCCAGTTTCGGAAGTCGAACACGAGTTGGGGCCGTAGAAGCTGATACCGAGGGCGGCGTGTTGCTTGATATCTTCAAGGCATCGATAAGCAACATTATCTTTGACTTGGTTAAGTTAAATTAGGTTAGGACGGTAGCGGAGGGGTTGAGACCTCCCCGCCCCGCTCACTTGGTCCAGTCAATGGACCATTGTGATGCCGCATGGGCGCGAGCCCCTTCTCCCGTGGTGAGCGACTTAGTGCCGAGCTAAGGGCAGTCCCATCCGGTGGCCTGGATGTATTTAGACACAATCCCCGGTTTGGTTTCGGAAAGGTCCGAAATGTCTGTAAGGAAAGGGGCCCCGAGGAACCGTAGTCTTCGGTTTCCCATAGCCGGGCAGAGACAGAAGAAGTGGTGAACCGACTCCTCCTCCTCGTCCCTGCAACTTCTGCAGAAGTCGTTGTGAGGGATCGACAGTCTTGCAGCGTGTGTGCCGATCTGCCAGTGCCCCGTGATGGCTCGTGTGACGGCGGATCAATGTGCTCTGCTGAGTCTATATAGCTCTTCCGAGCGTTTTTTCAAACGATTTGGCCAGATCGCTCTTGAAGTTTTACATGTGATGGCCAGCTGCCATCGCCTGTCAGCAATTTGCTCGAATGTCTAGTGCGTTAATAGCCTGCACGTAGCCAAAGGCATCGCTACTTGCTCCCTCTCCGGCAGTAGAGGTACAGTAGTGCCCTGCCTAGCTAGCTCGTCGGCGGCATCGTTCCCGACAATGTCCCTGTGTCCTGGGACCCATATTAGGGAGAGATCCAGCTGCTCTGCTCTCATTTAGAGACCTGCGGCAGTCATTAACGGTCGCTGAGTTCGACGAAATAGAGCCAAGAGCCTTGAGGGCTGCTTGGCTGTCCGAGAAGACGTACACTGAAAGTCCGTCTAAAGAAAGTTTGGAGACGATAGAGATGGCCTCCTTGATAGCTAAGACCTCTGCCTGGAACACTCTACAGTGGTCCGGAAGTCTAAAGCAGAGACTGATGTTGAGCTCGTCGCTGAAGAAATGGGTCTGAAATCTTTAAGGGCAGTGTGCGAGGGCTTGCCTGCCTTGGGTATGAAGACAACTTTGGCCCGAAGCCATGTCTTCGGGATTTGTCCGTGGGAGAAAATCCCCTCGTAAATCCGTTTGAGCCAATTTATGGCTCTTTGTCCGGCTTGGGTCAGCTGGGCTGGGATGATGCCGTCTGGTCCCGCAGATTTATAGAGCTTGAAGCTTTTATTGGCCAGGATATATTCTCCTGACTTAACAGGTTCAGAATGGAACCCGTAGCATTGGAAAGAGGCGCTCTGTAGGTTGGTCTGTTTACAGCGCAGCCTGGAAAATGTGTACTGAGAAAGAGGTTGAGCGACTCGGAACTGGATGTCGTCCAGGATTGGTCGGCTTTCCTTAGATACCCCAAAGTTGGAGTTGATTTCGAGAGTACTTTCCGTTAGCGCGAGGCTTCGGAGTTGCTCTCGATTTCGGTGCAGAACTTGCGCCATGACGCGCGTTTGGCTTTCCTGAGTTCTTTGTTGTATGTTGACAGACTGACCTTGTATTCGGTCGAGTTCTGCTCAACGTTAAGAGCTTTCGCTTTGTTGAAAAGTCTCCGTGAGGATTTCCGGAGCTCTCCCAGCGTCGGAGTCTACCATGCCGGTTTCTTCCTACCCCTGGTTTTGCCGGGTGGACAGCCTCTATCAAGCGCTGCGTTACAGGCGTCGGTAAAAACCTTTACCAGACGAGTCGTGGACTCCCATGGAATATCCTCCCTAGGTGGGGTCTCAGGGTGAGTTTGGCAAAGGAAGTCCACATGGCGTGTCCAGTTAGTCCGCCTGAGGTTACGGAACTGAGCTGGACTCGGTATGGAGAACGCGAAGAAAGTTTCCACGTACCTGTGGTGCAAGAAGGAGTGTTCTTCGAGGACCCTCCAGGATACTATGTTATTCTGTAGCGTATGAGAGGCAATCGTGAGGTCCTGGAACTCCTTGCGGTTATTAATAATGAATGTGAGATCATCCCCTCGGTTTAAGATGACCATCTGAGTGGTCAATAAGTAGTTTAAAAGGAACTCGCCCCGTTCGTTTGTGTCCGTGCTTCCCCACTGACTGGTGAGCGTTGGCGTTGCATCCCACTAATGGGCCGATGTCCTTGACCTCGCAGTCTGCGACGAGCGCCCTCAAGGGCGCATATGGAGGAGGGTCTGGCTGGTCATGACCCATATATGCCTATCAGATACGGAGTGAGCGCTCCTGGCCTTCGAGGCTTACCGCCGTGTGAAGACATTGCTGAAATTTGGGAGCAAAAATAAGTGCAGTTCTCTTTTTCAAAGAATGCAGGTGCGTATTTTACCTGGGGAGTCAGCTATATATAGCTTATAATCAGGAGTCTTCAAACCGGAGACCCTGTTTCCGGATATCCAGGGTTCCTGAATGAGGACTTTGTCGGCCCCACCTTGGCTAGGTGGAGCAATAGGCAGTACCTGTACTTGAGGATCTTCTCCGGTTCTGCAGGTTTGACCGACACCCACGCTCGGGCCCTTGGTCTACTTGGGACGTCCCTACGTACGGCCTCCAGTTTGGCTCCCGGATAAACTTCCTCGAGCACCGCCACCGCCTTCATGTAGAGGGCCGCCGAGCGTGCATCTTGGCAGGCGATGGCTTTCACCGTGCCCTGATGCCACCCGGCGTCCTCACATTTGGGCGGGGTCCACCGTTCTCGGCAAGCTCCACCAGAAAGCGGTCCTGGAGCTCTGCCTACACCATTTGCCTCTTGTCGCGAGGGACACTACCATCCTTGGCGCCCCTGTCTGGGACGCCAATTAGGGTTTTGCCCCTCGCCACCTCCGCAAAAGACGTGCTCATCAAATGCGTTTTTGCCCGCTTGGCTTGCTGGGCTTGGCCTGGGTAGGTGGCGTGGTCTTCCGCCGAGCGTTGCCGCGTGTTCGGAGCCTTGGCTGCTCCCTTTCCGGCTTTGGCTGGTTTGAAGTCTGGGATGATTAAGCTGGCCCAAAGCCTCTGCTCCATCCCTTTGCCGATGCCAAAAAACGCTGGATCCTCATTAGCCAATATGAAGGCAGCATGCCTCCTGTCCTGGTAGGACGGCTTACCTCTTTGGCCTGCAGAACCGCCGCCTGCCGAGGTTGACGGGGTTTCCCCGGTCGCGAGGCGCTTACCAGCCGCGATAACGCTCTGCGTGGCAACCATCCCGATGACCGGTGCCCCGCGTGCCCCGGGAAGCCTGATTTAAACTGGAGGTCGGCAGGAGGTATCCAGAGTTCGCATACTAACGACCGAGCACGCCCTCGGCCACGCATCCATCAGCGCATGCTGTTCCGCCTAGGATTGGGGTAATTGCACTGAGAGTTTTCTTCTCTCCGCCCGACTACCATTAGCCAGCATCCGTGGCAGAGACTTGACCGTGCCAGGACCTGTTACCAGCCGCCCTCACGAGGAGAGTATAGTCACACTTCCACTGGTGTGTACAGTTACGGCAGCTGACGGACCGCCTGTGGTCCCACTGCGTCATAGAACCGGGGCATGGCAGCATCGGGTTGTGGCTAGCCCCAGCCCCAGGCAACCCTGCCCCCGTCCGGAGAGTTCAGTGATCGCGGGTCGGACCGTCATCCGTGATTCCCCTGTATCACCCGAGTGGCTGACGGCCTTGCCTTGGTTACAATGCCCATTTCTTCTAGCTCGGCTCCGAATTCATCTTTGCCATTTCTTCTATTTGCTCCTGCGATAGGTTGGCTTCGATAATAGCAGAATTCAAAACATCGAGTCTACATTACATCTCTATCTGCTACAATGGGATCAAACCACCCTCTGATCTTCTAAGCGGCGAATGCTTTTGACTTGGTTTTTTAGCTTATTTTTTAGTTCTTCGAGAACATCCTTATTTTCTTGTGCCATTTTTATTTATATATGTCGGAACAAAAGGTTGTGGCGTCGGAGACAACGGTGCATCTTCTTCCTCCATTTTCTGTTTACTTCTTATTTAAGCACAGCAAGTCGCCCGAGTGATGTTTTCTGATGCGTACTTAAAAACCGACTGACTCGCAGGCCATCGTCCTCACTCTCTCACTTCTTATATTTCACCGTTTCGCATAACCATTGCATCATCTTTCGCAATCACTCTCACATACAGAAAAACACCCGGCGCCATGCTCACTTGAGTTCCACTCCCAGTGATGCCCAGTCAGTTTAACAGAATGTTATTCTATTCCTCTTTATTCAAATTAGAAGTTTCTTATTGACTAACATTCTTTCCGTTGCGTTTAAACTTAACATATTTCGTTCAATGATTCTGCGACACGGCCTTCCTGACTTTCACGCGTCCTCGCGTGCCGTGTTTCTTAACGTAACTTAAAATGACAACAGTAATTTTAATTTATTATTTTGTCTTTTTTTTTTTTAATAAACATGAACTAAACATTACCTTCCATTATAAGGTGAAAATAAAAATCAATAGAATAATCATAAAATCAAATTTGATTGAATTACAATGGCGTCCCTTGCCCTGCTCACTCAATCCATCGAACACACTTCTTGCCACACTACTCTTCATTTCTTTCTTCTCTAAAACTTTTTTCTCATCTCTTCGTACCATAACTCTCTCTCTCTCTCTTCCACAATGCCTCTACTTTACATTCTCAGGCTCTTGCTGCACACATTGCAACGCTCACACGCACACTCTGCGTCACGGTCACTCTGGACCCACATAACCTTGTAAATGATTCAATTAGAGTACCTACGAGTGCCTCAGTCGGTGATCTCTCGTATTCATTTGCATCTACCTCATCAGGCATCGCACGCAGCTGTTCGTGGGCATACTTGTATGTTCGTTTACTTGAAAGAGATTTCAACATATATCGGTCACCATTAAGCTTCTCTACAATCACAAAAGGTCTTTTTAAACTTTGAACCCAGCTTTTTGTTTGGTGCCGTTCTTCACTTTTGAGCAGGACATGGTCACCTACATTGTAGCTTACAATCTTGGCCCTAATTTTATCAAATCGTTGCTTCTCATATTGTGTATTTTTGTTTATATTTTGCAAAGCTTTTGATCTTGTACATTCAATGTCAATCTCTTCTTCCTCTACCATTGGCATCATACCCATTGCTCTAGCCTCTTTACCAATTAACAACTCTAATGGACTAACTTTTGTGACTCTATTGGCCGTGCAATTCATAGCCAACTGCACCTCTTTTTAACGCCTCCTGCCAAGATCGCTTACTCGTCTCCACCGCTGTCAACATTGCTTTCATAGTACTCATAACACGCTCTACCTGTCCATTCGCGCGGCTTGCACCAGTTGCTATAAGATGCAAGTCAATTTTTAGTGTCGTGCAAAACTGCTTTAAAGTCATTACTAGCGAAACTACGGCCTTGGTCGGCAATGACACGACTAGGTACTCCAAACATACATATGATAGACTTTTAGTGCCTCTATGCAACTATTTGTGTCGAGGCTAAGAGCGTGGTGCAAATGAACATATTTAGTGAAAGCATCTATTTGCACTATCACATACTCTTTTGATGTCATTTTTACCACTCAACTTGCCACTGATATCCATATGCACTGTATGCCATGGTATGCTGATATTTGGTATGGGATGGAGTTCTATTTGGGCCTTACCCGAAGTTGATTTTGAAAGCTTGCATGTGATGCAATTTTCAACAAACTTTCGCACGTATTTGGACATATTTGGAAACCAATACTGAGTATATATCTTGTCTAGCGTTTTCTCACACACCAAGTGCATTATGGCCTCATGTACGTGATTAATCACCGACCATCTAAATGCTCGCGGTATTACCGGCAGACATCGACCTCGTCCATTCCTCTGTATTATCCTATACAACATCCCTGATCGCATTTCATATGTTTTTGCGTCTTCATGCTTCAGTTCATTATTTTGCAACTTTGTCATTAAATCCGAAATTTCTGTGTCTCAATGTTGCTCCGCAAGTAGCCAGTTATCCGTTATATCAGCCATGCATATGCGCACTTCAGCTATTTTAGTTGCACTAGTAGGCTTGACAACTGGTAGCGGATTTCGCGAAAGGAAGTCTACATTTGCCATACTATTTTCCTTTCTGTATTCAACTTCAAACTTAAAGGACTGTAGATACGCCCACCAACGATGGACCCTCGGTGTCAACTCTTTTTTGTGACGACTAGCTTTGAGTGAATAGTAAGTAGTGCAGTCTGTGAATACAACAAATGGACGACCATGTAGATAATGGCGAAAGTGTTGTATACAGCCAGCGTTTCTAGCTCGTATGAGTGGTATCTTGTTTCTGCTCCCATAGTACACCTGCTAAAGTACTCTATATCTCTTGTTTTACCGTTTACTTTGTGCATCAATATTGCTCCATAGCCATCTGCACTAGCGTCAGTGTGGAGTTCGACCGGAAGATTTGGGTCATAAATGATTAGAACCGAATCGCTAACCAATGCAGATATTATTTCTTGGCGCACCAGTTCGTGCTTCTCACGCCACTCAAATTTTCTATTTTTGACGTTAGCAAATACAAAGGTTTCATTACTTCGGAGAATCGAGGGACGAATTGTCGAAAGTAGGATGACAAGCCAATAAATTGTCTCAGTTGCGTAACCGTCTGTGGGGGTGGCAATGCAGCCAATGCTTGAATCTTTCGCGGGTTTGGTCTTATTTCACCATTTTCAATTTTATACCCTAGATATTCAACGCTAGGCTGCAGGAAGGAACACTTTTTAATGTTGTAAGAAAACCCGGCATCAGGCCTTTTTAATACATCCTTAAGTCTAGTAAAAGCCTCCTCTTTTGTGCTAGCCACAATTAGAACATCGTCAATGTAAACAATCGCATACGAATAGGCCACTTCACCCAAGGCTCGCGTTATAGCTCGCTGAAATACAGATGATGCGTTCTTCAAGCCAAAGGGCATGGCCATAAATTCATATTGGCCTTCTGTAGTTACAAATGCTGTGCGTTCTATCGAGTCGGGATGTATTGGTATTTGATAGAAGCCACTCGCCATGTCAAGACTTGTGAAATACTTGCTGCCGCACAGCCTATCAATTTGGTCAGATATTAGGGGCAACGGATATTTATCAGAGACTGTATTGGCATTTAATTCTTTATAATCGATGCATAAACGATCACTGCCATCTTTTCTTTTTGAATGCTGGTGCATGCGACTTTAATATTTCTGCCAGTTCGACCCGGTCGGACTGACTCAAATTCACGCTACTATTTATAGGATCCATGAAATTCCACTCAGCAATGCTTGACAGTGTATTGACAGTGTTAATTTTTATGTAAAGTAAACTTATTGGCATCTATTGTTACGCCAAAGCCTTGACCTAAAATTTTACGGCCAATCAGTGCATCGTGCTTTAAATATTTGTCCATGACAACGTGAAACAAAATTTCAATGGAAAATTCACATATCCCTACAGTAGCAAAGAATTTGCATTGAACATGTTACTGAGCCTTCACCTATACCACTTATAACTACAGTGTTATTTGTCCTCTTGCCCATGAATTTATCAGCTAGCTTTTTTTTTTTTCAATAGGGAACACTCTGCCCCTGAATCACACCCCGTACCCTGTTGGTACAAGATCCCCGTGGGTTGGACGACGCTGGACACATCCACTCGCTTCTCATACATGTTGCCTTTGTTTGACGATGACGTGGCCATACATGTAGTTGCAATATGGCCTAGCTGGCCGCACTTGTAGCAGGTTATGGCTGACATGTCCCTCTTCGGTATGGTGCTGCTGCGAGTCGAATTACTTTTTTTGGGTCACCTGTGTCTCCAGATTTTCTGCTTCGGCATTCCGCCATCTTATGCCCAGGTTTGCCACAAGAGTGACACTTCCCTTGCCACGAGGATCGCTGTTTCTTCCGCTCAGGGGCACTGGTGTAGTCTGGTGTCTCACAGTCACTGCGCTTGCCAAACGCATAGGCACGCAATTGTTGCTCCAGCTCACTTCGGGCTTTGATGTTCGTTGTAAATAGTAATCGCTGCAGTCGTTTGTCTATTTTTGCGGTATGCGCCAGAACGACCGATACCGCAATTTCTTCATTGCTCATTTTTTTTCCACTTCGATAGCAATGCCGTTACTTGTCTACTGGCATACACAGACACACACTCACTTGGCCTTGGCCTATTGCTGAACATATT
Source organism: Drosophila bifasciata (assembly GCA_009664405.1). NCBI lineage: Eukaryota > Metazoa > Arthropoda > Insecta > Diptera > Drosophilidae > Drosophila > Drosophila bifasciata. The sequence goes on from CM019041.1 coordinate 26,411,616, forward strand.
TAACAATATGGCGGCTGGCGTCTCTACACCTTCATATCGTTGAATAAATAATTCCCGAAATTCCGGCCACTTTATTCCACTGTAGCAGATCTGGGACAACCATTGAGATGCTCCTCCTTCCAAAGAGTTACTTAACGCCATGACGAGGGCGCTACCTTCCAGCATATTCTCTGCCATGATTATATCAACTGTTTTACACCATGCAGCGGCATCTGAATTCGCAGTATTGGGACAAAACTTTGGCAGCGTTACTTTGTTGCTGGGTTGCGTCGCCATTCTGGGAGTTTGCATGGATTTAATTAGGTCCAGAAAAGTTTGGTTTTGCGATTTTCCAATAACGCACGCCACTGATCGTTTGATAAGTTTTGTGGCGAGGCCGATCCCACTTCTGATGTCGGAACAAAAGGTTGTGGCGTCGGAGACAACGGTGCATCTTTTTCCTCCATTTTCTGTTAACTTCTTATTTAAGCACAGCAAGTCGCCCGAGTGATGTTTTCTGATGCGTACTTAAAACCGACTGACTCGCAGGCCATCGTCCTCACTCTCTCACTTCTTCTATTTCACCATTTCGCATAACCATTGCATCATCTTTTGCAATCACTCTCACATACAGAACGAAGAAACGTACGGAGTCGCTTCGAACGCGACTCTACTTTTATACCCGTACTCAGTGATTTATGTGGAATTTTAAAATGTTTTATCTCTTTTTACATTTTACATTTTTTGTTTCATCCGTCATCGACATCTACATCTACATAATCTACATCAGTTCTCACAACAACACACGTACACTGCACGAGGCAGCATGTTTGAGCGTGAGTGTGTGTGTGAGAGAATCTGCTGCGACAATCAACCCCAATAAATGACTTACGCAGCAATCGGGTGAGGGAAACACTAACGGCGGGGAAACACTGAATGAACGAAAATTCATTTGATCATTGTGGCTACAATAATGATCCGATCTGAACCAAATTCGGGAATCTGGTAGATATTTCCTATGAGCTCTCCCAGCGTCGGAGTCTACCATGCCGGTTTCTTCCTACCCCTGGTTTTGCCGGGTGGACAGCCTCTATCAAGCGCTGCGTTACAGGCGTCGGTAAAACCTTTACCAGACGAGTCGTGGACTCCCATGGAATATCCTCCCCTAGGTGGGGTCTCAGGGTGAGTTTGGCAAAGGAAGTCCACATGGCGTGTCAGTTAGTCCGCCTGAGGTTACGGAACTGAGCTGGACTCGGTATGGAGAACGCGAAGAAAGTTTCCACGTACCTGTGGTGCAAGAAGGAGTGTTCTTCGAGGACCCTCCAGGATACTATGTTATTCTATTAGCGGCGTATGAGGCAATCGTGAGGTCCTGGAACTCCTTGCGGTTATTAATAATGAATGTGGGATCATCCCCTCGGTTTAAGATGACCATCTGAGTGGTCAATAAGTAGTTTAAAAGGAACTCGCCCCGTTCGTTTGTGTCCGTGCTTCCCCACTGACTGGTGAGCGTTGGCGTTGCATCCCACTAATGGGCCGATGTCCTTGACCTCGCAGTCTGCGACGAGCGCCCTCAAGGGCGCATATGGAGGAGGGTCTGGCTGGTCATGACCCATATATGCCTATCAGATACGGGTGAGCGCTCCTGGCCTTCGAGGCTTACCGCCGTGTGAAGACATTGCTGAAATTTGGGAGCAAAAATAAGTGCAGTTCTCTTTTTCAAAGAATGCAGGTGCGTATTTTACCTGGGGAGTCAGCTATATATAGCTTATAATCAGGAGTCTTCAAACCGGAGACCCTGTTTCCGGATATCAGGGTTCCTGAATGAGGACTTTGTCGGCCCCACCTTGGCTAGGTGGAGCAATAGGCAGTACCTCAACTTGAGGATCTTCTCCGGTTCTGCAGGTTTGACCGACACCCACGCTCGGGCCCTTGGTCTACTTGGGACGTCCCTACGTACGGCCTCCAGTTTGGCTCCCGGATAAACTTCCTCGAGCACCGCCACCGCCTTCATGTAGAGGGCCGCCGAGCGTGCATCTTGGCAGGCGATGGCTTTCACCGTGCCCTGATGCCACCCGGCGTCCTCACATTTGGGCGGGGGTCCACCGTTCTCGGCAAGCTCCACCAGAAAGCGGTCCTGGAGCTCTGCCTACACCATTTGCCTCTTGTCGCGAGGGACACTACCATCCTTGGCGCCCCTGTCTGGGACGCCAATTGGGGGTTTTGCCCTCGCCACCCTCCAAAAAGACGTGCTCATCAAATGCGTTTTTGCCCGCTTGGCTTGCTGGGCTTGGCCTGGGTAGGTGGCGTGGTCTTCCGCCGAGCGTTGCCGCGTGTTCGGAGCCTTGGCTGCTCCTTTCCGGCTTTGGCTGGTTTGAAGTCTGGGATGATTAAGCTGGCCCAAAGCCTCTGCTCCATCCCCTTTGCCGATGCCAAAAACGCTGGATCCTCATTAGCCAATATGAAGGCAGCATGCCTCCTGTCCTGGTAGGACGGCTTACCTCTTTGGCCTGCAGAACCGCCGCCTGCCGAGGTTGACGGGGTTTCCCCGGTCGCGAGGCGCTTACCAGCCGCGATAACGCTCTGCGTGGCAACCATCCCGATGACCGGTGCCCCGCGTGCCCCGGGAAGCCTGATTTAAACTGGAGGTCGGCAGGAGGTATCCAGAGTTCGCATACTAACGACCGAGCACGCCCTCGGCCACGCATCCATCAGCGCATGCTGTTCCGCCTAGGATTGGGGTAATTGCACTGAGAGTTTTCTTCTCTCCGCCCGACTACCATTAGCCAGCATCCGTGGCAGAGACTTGACCGTGCCAGGACCTGTTACCAGCCGCCCTCACGAGGAGAGTATAGTCACACTTCCACTGGGTGTACAGTTACGGCAGCTGACGGACCGCCTGTGGTCCCACTCGTCATAGAACCGGGGCATGGCAGCATCGGGTTGTGGCTAGCCCCAGCCCCAGGCAACCCTGCCCCCGTCCGGAGAGTTCAGTGATCGCGGGTCGGACCGTCATCCGTGATTCCCCCTGTATCACCCGAGTGGCTGACGGCCTTGCCTTGGTTACAATGCCCATTTCTTCTAGCTCGGCTCCGAATTCATCTTTGCCATTTCTTCTATTTGCTCCTGCGATAGGTTGGCTTCGATAATAGCAGAATTCAAAACATCGAGTCTACATTACATCTCTATCTGCTACAATGGGATCAAACCACCCTCTGATCTTCTAAGCGGCGAATGCTTTTGACTTGGTTTTGAGCTTATTTTTTAGTTCTTCGAGAACATCCTTATTTTCTTGTGCCATTTTTATTTATATATGTCGGAACAAAAGGTTGTGGCGTCGGAGACAACGGTGCATCTTCTTCCTCCATTTTCTGTTTACTTCTTATTTAAGCACAGCAAGTCGCCCGAGTGATGTTTTCTGATGCGTACTTAAAAACCGACTGACTCGCAGGCCATCGTCCTCACTCTCTCACTTCTTCTATTTCACCGTTTCGCATAACCATTGCATCATCTTTCGCAATCACTCTCACATACAGAAAAACACCCGGCGCCATGCTCGCTTGAGTTCCACTCCCAGTGATGCCCAGTCAGTTTAACAGAATGTTATTCTATTCCTCTTTATTCAAATTAAAAGTTTCTTATTGACTAACATTCTTTCCGTTGCGTTTAAACTTAACATATTTCGTTCAATGATTCTGAGACACGGCCTTCCTGACTTTCACGCGTCCTCGCGTGCCGTGTTTCTTAACGTAACTTAAAATGACAGTAATTTTAAATTTATTATTTTTTTTTTTTTTTTTTAATAAACATGAACTAAACATTACCTTCCATTATAAAGTGAAAATCAAAATCAATAGAATAATCATAAAATCAAATTTGATTGAATTACAATGGCGTCCCTTGCCCTGCTCACTCAATCCATCGAACACACTTCTTGCCACACTACTCTTCATTTCTTTCTTCTCCAAAACTTTTCTCATCTCTTCGTACCATAACTCTCTCTCTCTCTCTTCCACAATGCCTCTACTTTACATTCTCAGGCTCTTGCTGCACACATTGCAACGCTCACACGCACACTCTGCGTCACGGTCACTCTGGACCCACATAACCTTGTAAATGATTCAATTAGAGTACCTACGAGTGCCTCAGTCGGTGATCTCTCGTATTCATTTGCATCTACCTCATCAGGCATCGCACGCAGCTGTTCGTGGGCATACTTGTATGTTCGTTTACTTGAAAGAGATTTCAACATATATCGGTCACCATTAAGCTTCTCTACAATCACAAAAGGTCTTTTAAACTTTGAACCCAGCTTTGTTTGGTGCCGTTCTTCACTTTTGAGCAGGACATGGTCACCTACATTGTAGCTTACAATCTTGGCCCTAATTTTATCAAATCGTTGCTTCTCATATTGTGTATTTTTGTTTATATTTTGCAAAGCTTTTGATCTTGTACATTCAATGTCAATCTCTTCTTCCTCTACCATTGGCATCATACCCATTGCTCTAGCCTCTTTACCAATTAACAACTCTAATGGACTAACTTTTTGTGACTCTATTGGCCGTGCAATTCATAGCCAACTGCACCTCTTTTAACGCCTCCTGCCAAGATCGCTTACTCGTCTCCACCGCTGTCAACATTGCTTTCATAGTACTCATAACACGCTCTACCTGTCCATTCGCGCGGCTTGCACCAGTTGCTATAAGATGCAAGTCAATTTTTAGTGTCGTGCAAAACTGCTTAAAGTCATTACTAGCGAAACTACGGCCTTGGTCGGCAATGACACGACTAGGTACTCCAAACATACATATGATAGACTTTAGTGCCTCTATGCAACTATTTTGTGTCGAGGCTAAGAGCGTGGTGCAAATGAACATATTTAGTGAAAGCATCTATTTGCACTATCACATACTCTTTGATGTCATTTTTACCACTCAACTTCCCACTGATATCCATATGCACTGTATGCCATGGTATGCTGATATTTGGTATGGGATGGAGTTCTATTTGGGCCTTACCCGAAGTTGATTTTGAAAGCTTGTATGTGATGCAATTTTCAACAAACTTTCGCACGTATTTGGACATATTTGGAAACCAATACTGAGTATATACCTTGTCTAGCGTTTTCTCACACACCAAGTGCATTATGGCCTCATGTACGTGATTAATCACCGACCATCTAAATGCTCGCGGTATTACCGGCAGACATCGACCTCGTCCATTCCTCTGTATTATCCTATACAACATCCCTGATCGCATTTCATATGTTTTTGCGTCTTCATGCTTCAGTTCATTATTTTGCAACTTTGTCATTAAATCCGAAATTTCTGTGTCTCAATGTTGCTCCGCAAGTAGCCAGTTATCCGTTATATCAGCCATGCATATGCGCACTTCAGCTATTTTAGTTGCACTAGTAGGCTTGACAACTGGTAGCGGATTTCGTTTGACGTTAGCAAATACAAAGGTTTCATTACTTCGGAGAATCGAGGGACGAATTGTCGAAAGTAGGATGACAAGCCAATAAATTGTCTCAGTTGCGTAACCGTCTGGGGGTGGCAATGCAGCCAATGCTTGAATCTTTCGCGGGTTTGGTCTTATTTCACCATTTTCAATTTTATACCTAGATATTCAACGCTAGGCTGCAGGAAGGAACACTTTTTAATGTTGTAAGAAAAACCCGGCATCAGGCCTTTTTAATACATCCTTAAGTCTAGTAAAAGCCTCCTCTTTTGTGCTAGCCACAATTAGAACATCGTCAATGTAAACAATCGCATACGAATAGGCCACTTCACCCAAGGCTCGCGTTATAGCTCGCTGAAATACAGATGATGCGTTCTTCAAGCCAAAGGGCATGGCCATAAATTCATATTGGCCTTCTGTAGTTACAAATGCTGTGCGTTCTATCGAGTCGGGATGTATTGGTATTTGATAGAAGCCACTCGCCATGTCAAGACTTTTGAAATACTTGCTGCCGCACAGCCTATCAATTTGGTCAGATATTAGGGGCAACGGATATTTATCAGAGACTGTATTGGCATTTAATTCTTTTATAATCGATGCATAAACGATCACCTTGGCTTTCTTTTTGAATGCTGGTGCATGCGACTTTAATATTTCTGCCAGTTCGACCCGGTCGGACTGACTCAAATTCACGCTACTATTTATAGGATCCATGAAATTCCACTCAGCAATGCTTGACGGTGTATTGACAGTGTTAATTTTATGTAAAGTCAACTTATTGGCATCTATTGTTACGCCAAAGCCTTGACCTAAAAATTTTACGGGGCCAATCAGTGCATCGTGCTTTAAATATTTGTCCATGACAACGTGAAACAAAATTTCAATGGAAAATTCACATATCCCTACAGTAGCAAGAATTTGCCATTGAACATGTTACTGAGCCTTCACCTATACCACTTATAACTACAGTGTTATTTGTCCTCTTGCCCATGAATTTATCTGGCTAGGTGGCGTTTTTTTTCAATAGGGAACACTCTGCCCCTGAATCACTGCCCCTTACCCTGTTGGTACAAGATCCCCGTGGGTTGGACGACGCTGGACACATCCACTCGCTTCTCATACATGTTGCCTTTGTTTGACGATGACGTGGCCATACATGTAGTTGCCAATATGAAGGCAGCTGGCCGCACTTGTAGCAGGTTATGGCTGACATGTCCCTCTTCGGTATGGTGCTGCTGCCGAGGTCGACGGGGTTTTTGGGTCACCTGTGTCTCCAGATTTTCTGCTTCGGCATTCCGCCATCTTATGCCCAGGTTTGACAAGAGTGACACTTCCCGCGTGCCCCGAGGATCGCTGTTTAAACCGCTCAGGGGCACTGGTGTAGTCTGGTGTCTCACAGTCACTGCGCTCGCCAAACGCATAGGCAGCGCAATTGTTGTTCCAGCCTCACTTCGGGCTTTGATGTTCGTTTAAATAGTAATCGCTGCAGTCGTTTGTCTATTTTTGCGGTATGCGCCAGAACGACCAGGACCTGTTACCAGCCGCCTTCATTGCTCATTTTTTCCACTTCGATAGCAATTCCACTGTCTACTGGCATACAGTTACGGCACACTGACGGACCGCCTGTGGTCCTGAACATATTTACCAATATGGCGGCATGGCGTCTCTACACCTTCATATCGTTGAATAAATGCCCCGAAATTCCGGCCACTTTATTGATCGCGGGTCGGACCGTCATCCGTGAGATGCCCCTGTATCCAAAGAGTGGCTTGACGGCCATGACTTGGGCAATGCCCATTTCTTCATAGCTCGGCCATGATTCATCTTTGCCATTTTTCACCATGCTCCGGCATAGGTTGGCTTCGATAATAGCAAATTCAAAACTTTGGCTACGTTACATCTCTATCTGGGCTACAATGGGATTCAAACCACCCTCATGGATTTAATTAGGTCCGAAAAGTTTGGTTTTGGTTTTTGAGCTTAACGCAGTTCTTCGATCGAACATCCTTAGTTTTCTGGCGAGGCCGATCCCATTTCTGATGTCGGAACAAAGGTTGTGGCGTCGGAGACAACGGTGCATCTTTTTCCTCCATTTTCTGTTAACTTCTTATTTAAGCACAGCAAGTCGCCCGAGTGATGTTTTCTGATGCGTACTTAAAACCGACTGACTCGCAGGCCATCGTCCTCACTCTCTCACTTCTTCTATTTCACCGTTTCGCATAACCATTGCATCATCTTTCGCAATCACTCTCACATACAGAAAAACACCCGGCGCCATGCTCGCTTGAGTTCCACTCCCAGTGATGCCCAGTCAGTTTAACAGAATGTTATTCTATTCCTCTTTATTCAAATTAAAAGTTTCTTATTGACTAACATTCTTTCCGTTGCGTTTAAACTTAACATATTTCGTTCAATGATTCTGAGACACGGCCTTCCTGACTTTCACGCGTCCTCGCGTGCCGTGTTTCTTAACGTAACTACAGAAAAAAATGACAGTAATTTTAATTTTTATTTATTTTTTTTTTTTTTTTTAATAAACATGAACTAAACATTACCTTCCATTATAAAAGTGAAAATCAAAATCAATAGAATAATCATAAAATCAAATTTGATTGAATTACAATGGCGTCCCTTGCCCCTGCTCACTCAATCCATCGAACACACTTCTTGCCACACTACTCTTCATTTCTTTCTTCTCCAAAACTTTTCTCATCTCTTCGTACCATAACTCTCTCTCTCTCTCTTCCACAATGCCTCTACTTTACATTCTCAGGCTCTTGCTGCACACATTGCAACGCTCACACGCACACTCTGCGTCACGGTCACTCTGGACCCACATAACCTTGTAAATGATTCAATTAGAGTACCTACGAGTGCCTCAGTCGGTGATCTCTCGTATTCATTTGCATCTACCTCATCAGGCATCGCACGCAGCTGTTCGTGGGCATACTTGTATGTTCGTTTACTTGAAAGAGATTTCAACATATATCGGTCACCATTAAGCTTCTCTACAATCACAAAAGGTCTTTTAAACTTTGAACCCAGCTTTGTTTGGTGCCGTTCTTCACTTTGAGCAGGACATGGTCACCTACATTGTAGCTTACAATCTTGGCCCTAATTTTATCAAATCGTTGCTTCTCATATTGTGTATTTTTGTTTTATATTTTGCAAAGCTTTTGATCTTGTACATTCAATGTCAATCTCTTCTTCCTCTACCATTGGCATCATACCCATTGCTCTAGCCTCTTTACCAATTAACAACTCTAATGGACTAACTTTTTGTGACTCTATTGGCCGTGCAATTCATAGCCAACTGCACCTCTTTTAACGCCTCCTGCCAAGATCGCTTACTCGTCTCCACCGCTGTCAACATTGCTTTCATAGTACTCATAACACGCTCTACCTGTCCATTCGCGCGGCTTTGCACCAGTTGCTATAAGATGCAAGTCAATTTTAGTGTCGTGCAAAACTGCTTAAAAGTCATTACTAGCGAAACTACGGCCTTGGTCGGCAATGACACGACTAGGTACTCAAACATACATATGATAGACTTTAGTGCCTCTATGCAACTATTTGTGTCGAGGCTAAGAGCGTGGTGCAAATGAACATATTTAGTGAAAGCATCTATTTGCACTATCACATACTCTTTGATGTCATTTTACCACTCAACTTCCCACTGATATCCATATGCACTGTATGCCATGGTATGCTGATATTTGGTATGGGATGGAGTTCTATTTGGGCCTTACCTGAAGTTGATTTTGAAAGCTTGCATGTGATGCAATTTTCAACAAACTTTCGCACGTATTTGGACATATTTGGAAACCAATACTGAGTATATACCTTGTCTAGCGTTTTCTCACACACCAAGTGCATTATGGCCTCATGTACGTGATTAATCACCGACCATCTAAATGCTCGCGGTATTACCGGCAGACATCGACCTCGTGCATTCCTCTGTATTATCCTATACAACATCCCTGATCGCATTTCATATGTTTTTGCGTCTTCATGCTTCAGTTCATTATTTTGCAACTTTGTCATTAAATCCGAAATTTCTGTGTCTCAATGTTGCTCCGCAAGTAGCCAGTTATCCGTTATATCAGCCATGCATATGCGCACTTCAGCTATTTTAGTTGCACTAGTAGGCTTGACAACTGGTAGCGGATTTCGCGAAAGAAGTCTACATTTGCCATACTATTTTCCTTTCTGTATTCAACTTCAAACTTAAAGGACTGTAGATACGCCCACCAACGATGGACCCTCGGTGTCAACTCTTTTTTGTGACGACTAGCTTTGAGTGAATAGTGAGTAGTGCAGTCTGTGAATACAACAAATGGACGACCATGTAGATAATGGCGAAAGTGTTGTATACAGCCAGCGTTTCTAGCTCGTATGAGTGGTATCTTGTTTCTGCTCCCATAGTACACCTGCTAAAAGTACTCTATATCTCTTGTTTTACCGTTTACTTTGTGCATCAATATTGCTCCATAGCCATCTGCACTAGCGTCAGTGTGGAGTTCGACCGGAAGATTTGGGTCATAAATGATTAGAACCGAATCGCTAACCAATGCAGATATTATTTCTTGGCGCACCAGTTCGTGCTTCTCACGCCACTCAAATTTTCTATTTTTGACGTTAGCAAATACAAAGGTTTCATTACTTCGGAGAATCGAGGGACGAATAGTGGAAAGTAGGATGACAAGCCAATAAATTGTCTCAGATGCGTAACCGTTTGTGGGGTGGCAATGCAGCCAATGCTTGAATCTTTCGCGGGTTTGGTCTTATTTCACCATTTTCAATTTTATACCTAGATATTCAACGCTAGGCTGCAGGAAGGAACACTTTTTAATGTTGTAAGAAAACCCGGCATCAGGCCTTTTTAATACATCCTTAAGTCTAGTAAAAGCCTCCTCTTTTTGTGCTAGCCACAATTAGAACATCGTCAATGTAAACAATCGCATACGAATAGGCCACTTCACCCAAGGCTCGCGTTATAGCTCGCTGAAATACAGATGATGCGTTCTTCAAGCCAAAGGGCATGGCCATAAATTCATATTGGCCTTCTGTAGTTACAAATGCTGTGCGTTCTATCGAGTCGGGATGTATTGGTATTTGATAGAAGCCACTCGCCATGTCAAGACTTTGTGAAATACTTGCTGCCGCACAGCCTATCAATTTGGTCAGATATTAGGGGCAACGGATATTTATCAGAGACTGTATTGGCATTTAATTCTTTATAATCGATGCATAAACGATCACTGCCATCTTTCTTTTTGAATGCTGGTGCATGCGACTTTAATATTTCTGCCAGTTCGACCCGGTCGGACTGACTCAAATTCACGCTACTATTTATAGGATCCATGAAATTCCACTCAGCAATGCTTGACAGTGTATTGACAGTGTTAATTTTATGTAAAGTAAACTTATTGGCATCTATTGTTACGCCAAAGCCTTGACCTAAAATTTTACGGCCAATCAGTGCATCGTGCTTTAAATATTTGTCCATGACAACGTGAAACAAAATTTCAATGGAAAATTCACATATCCCTACAGTAGCAAGAATTTGCATTGAACATGTTACTGAGCCTTCACCTATACCACTTATAACTACAGTGTTATTTGTCCTCTTGCCCATGAATTTATCAGCTAGCTTTTTTCAATAGGGAACACTCTGCCCCTGAATCACACCCCGTACCCTGTTGGTACAAGATCCCCGTGGGTTGGACGACGCTGGACACATCCACTCGCTTCTCATACATGTTGCCTTTGTTTGACGATGACGTGGCCATACATGTAGTTGCAATATGGCCTAGCTGGCCGCACTTGTAGCAGGTTATGGCTGACATGTCCCTCTTCGGTATGGTGCTGCTGCGAGTCGAATTACTTTTTGGGTCACCTGTGTCTCCAGATTTTCTGCTTCGGCATTCTTATGCCCAGGTTTGCCACAAGAGTGACACTTCCCTTGCCACGAGGATCGCTGTTTCTTCCGCTCAGGGGCACTGGTGTAGTCTGGTGTCTCACAGTCACTGCGCTTGCCAAACGCATAGGCACGCAATTGTTGCTCCAGCTCACTTCGGGCTTTGATGTTCGTTGTAAATAGTAATCGCTGCAGTCGTTTGTCTATTTTTGCGGTATGCGCCAGAACGACCGATACCGCAATTTCTTCATTGCTCATTTTTTCCACTTCGATAGCAATGCCGTTACTTGTCTACTGGCATACACAGACACACACTCACTTGGCCTTGGCCTATTGCTGAACATATTTAACAATATGGCGGCTGGCGTCTCTACACCTTCATATCGTTGAATAAATAATTCCCGAAATTCCGGCCACTTTATTCCACTGTAGCAGATCTGGGACAACCATTGAGATGCTCTCCTCCTTCCAAAGAGTTACTTAACGCCATGACGAGGGCGCTACCTTCCAGCATATTCTCTGCCATGATTATATCAACTGTTTTACACCATGCAGCGGCATCTGAATTCGCAGTATTGGGACAAAACTTTGGCAGCGTTACTTTGTTGCTGGGTTGCGTCGCCATTCTGGGGAGTTTGCATGGATTTAATTAGGTCCAGAAAAGTTTGGTTTTGCGATTTTCCAATAACGCACGCCACTGATCGTTTGATAAGTTTTGTGGCGAGGCCGATCCCACTTCTGATGTCGGAACAAAAGGTTGTGGCGTCGGAGACAACGGTGCATCTTTTTCCTCCATTTTCTGTTAACTTCTTATTTAAGCACAGCAAGTCGCCCGAGTGATGTTTTCTGATGCGTACTTAAAAACCGACTGACTCGCAGGCCATCGTCCTCACTCTCTCACTTCTTCTATTTCACCATTTCGCATAACCATTGCATCATCTTTTGCAATCACTCTCACATACAGAACGAGAGAGAACGTACGGAGTCGCTTCGAACGCGACTCTACTTTTATACCCGTACTCAGTGATTTATGTGGAATTTTAAAATGTTTTATCAGTTTTTACATTTTACATTTTTGCTACATCTGTCATCGACATCTACATCTACATCATCTACATCAGTTCTCACAACAACACACGTACACTGCACGAGGCAGCATGTTTGAGCGTGAGTGTGTGTGTGAGAGAATCTGCTGCGACAATCAACCCCAATAAATGACTTACGCAGCAATCGGGTGAGGGGAAACACTAACGGCGGGGAAACACTGAATGAACGAAAATTCATTTGATCATTGTGGCTACAATAATGATCCGATCTGAACCAAATTCGGGAATCTGGTAGATATTTCCTATGATACTGCATTTTTGGTTTTTTTCTATCCTCAAAATTGTGGATTTTCGTCTTTTGTGGGGGCGGAAGGGGGCGGGGCGAAATTTTGAAATACGCTTGTTCAGGTTTGGTATCACAGGAGTCTTGGCCAAAAGTTTGGTTGCTCTAGCTCTTATAGTCTCTGAGATCCAGGCTACACAAAATACAAAAACCAAATCGACTCGATTTTGTGTGAGTGCGAAAGGGATGGAGCGAAGTTTTTTGCGTATGTTTTTGTCTATTGTGGCTATGTTAATGATCCGATCCGATTCAGATTTGGGCCCCTGATAGATATGGTCTTTCTCTATGATTCTGCATTTTTCGTTTTCTGCTATCTTCAAAATTGTGGACGCCACAGATGTGCGCCCTTTGTGGGGGCGGAAGTGGGCGTGGCGGAATTTTGAAACTTTTTTCTAGGAGTGAGAGAACACATCAGTCTGGAAAAAAAATTTGGTTGCTCTATCTCTTTTAGCCTTCGAGCAATGGGCGACAAACAAGACGGACGGACGGACAGACGGACAGACGGACGGACAGACAGGGCTATATCGACTCGGCTATTGATGCTGATCAAGAATATATATACTTTATATGGTCGGAAATTACTCCTTCTCTATGTTACACACATCCACTTTTAGCACAAATACAATATACCCTCTTACTCTTCGAGTACGGGTATAAAAACACCCGGCGCCATGCTCACTTGAGTTCCACTCCCAGTGATGCCCAGTCAGTTTAACAGAATGTTATTCTATTCCTCTTTATTCAAATTAGAAGTTTCTTATTGACTAACATTCTTTCCGTTGCGTTTAAACTTAACATATTTCGTTCAATGATTCTGCGAAATATATAATCTACGCGACGAAAACCACTATTTTTGTAGATTTTTAAATAATAAATGTCCAAACAAAAAACGAAAATCGAGAACGACAACCACTGAAAGTCGAGGCACGAGTCGATCGTTGCAAGTGACAGCCAAAACCGATGTACCACCGCACTGTAGGGTAGCGCGTCACTTTCCAAGTGAGAGCCGAAAAACAATATACCCTCAGAATGAAGGGTAGCGCGTCACTCAAAAAAAAAAAAAACAGGGAAGCGCGTCACTTGTCGTTCCGTTTTGATCAAGCGCGGAAATTTTTCCAACAACTACACAGCAAGCAACGGTGGCTAAGCGAAAGCGAGAGACGAAAATAATGCACCGGTGCAGCTGCTGTTATGTATGTATATATGTATGTGTGAAGTAAGTGTTATACACCGCGGCTTGGGTTAACGAACCACCTGTACGTATGTATTAACGCACCGACAACCAATGTTTTTTGGTAGATAAAATACTAATCTAATCTTATATATAAAAATAAGTCGGGTTTCTTATTGACGTAATAACTCCAGAACGCACGAACCGATTTCCACGGTTTTGCATTCGTTGGAAAGGTCTCGGGCTCCGTGAGAAGATAGCAACGAAAATTCACGAAAATTTTAATAGAAAAGCGGGAAAATGTATTTGTATTATCTAATATATACTAAATAGAGAGCCATCTATGATACATAGCATGTACTACAAACCAATATTTTAAGTAGGCGCCGGTGCGTAATACATTGCTTGACAGCTACTCATTATTCTCTGCTCAGTTAATTTCATGTGACAAACCGGGATTGTGTTCACTGTGAAAATAAATTTAAAAAAAGTTATTCGTTTCCTCATATTTCTATTGGAAACCATCAAATCAATCACGTGTATTGTGAACAAATCAATCACGTGTATTGTGAACAGGCATTTGTCTTTAAGGTGGTAAGTTGAACTGTGTAAATTATGTCGATCGTGCATTTGAGGTTGAATTCACCACTCTGTCCACAGTCCAAAATGCCTTTAAGACGACGTTCGAACATCGGCCTCCGCACAAGACATGCAAGCCAGCAACAAGTGTATTTACAGAACTTAATAGAAAGACAAAACATAATAAGAGAACACGTGAGGACACGAAGATCATTGGCATCATACAATCGCTTGGCATTCCAATATGATCCCACTGCGAACTACAGTGATGATGAAAATTTAGATATGGGACCAATGACGACTATATGCCGATATTGCAATGCGTTTAAGGTTCAAAAGAGAAACGGCTGGACTGTGCTGCGAAAGTGGAAAAGTCAAACTGGATCCATTACTTACACCACCACAGCCACTGAAACCATTGATCGATGGAAGTGATCCCGATTCCAGCCATTTTCTTCAACACATCCTTGAATACAATAACTGCTCTCGCATGACTTCCTTTGGAGCTAATACCATTCGAGAAGGCGGCTTCATGCCGACTTGCAAGGTAAAAGATACAACACACATAACCAATCACTCACACCAACACAATGAATTGCAACACGTAACAACTACATATACACCACACACTACACCATAAAACGATCAGAAGTTACACCGTATTCTTCAACAAATGATTGTTTGTAATTAAAGATTCAAGGACAAATATATCATTTGCATGGTTCAATGGTGCCAACACCAGATGAACCGCATCAATAATTCATTGCGTCGATGGTGGATCAGCTGAATGTGCGGTGCAATATACAGAGAACACAACATTTAAAGAGACGAATTATTGAACAGTTGCAAGCATTTTTTTCACGCAAATAATGCTGTGGTTAATATGTTCAAAACAGCATTGGAACGAATTCCATCGGATACGCACAAATTTGTCATAAGAGCGGATTGTACCCCAACAGGTGAACATGTGCGAAGATTCAATGCACCCACCGTTAATGATGTTGCTGCAATTATTGTTGGCGATCAAACTAATTCGCGAGACATTGTCGTTCAGCGAAGAAGCAATATCATGCATCGTGTAAACGAGACACATCGTTTGTAAAAAGACTAATGCCGAATTTGATTGGGGAACCATTATTAACGGAAAGTACGCAGGTGAAAATGTATGTATTCCTCGAGTACCAATGATTCCGACTAATCTTCCGTTTGATTGAAATTTCCAGTTCGCCTTGCGTTCGCAATGACAATTAACAAGTCGCAAGGCAAATCGCTTAGTGTTTGCGGGATAAATTTAGAAAATCATTATTTTTTTTCACATGGGCAGTTATACGTTGCGTGTTCACGAGTTGGGGAAACCATCCGCTTTGTTTGTGTTAACGTCAGACCAAAAAACTAAAAATGTGGTTTACCAAAGAGCACTTCAATGAAACGGATAATTTGCGAACACGCATAACGCTTCGATTCAGTATTTACTTTGGATTCACTTTCATTTACTTAGAGAAGTTCAACTAAATAACACTTCATTTTTGTAATCGAAATGAAATTTTTCCTTTTCAAATATAAAACAAACAAAAATTGTTCTTCATCTTTTAATCCCCAAACGAAATGTTACATAAAACGAAGCCATCTGGTGGCGAAACGGAGTTCGCCGGGTTTGCTAGTATAGTATAAATATAATATATAATATGAGTAATAATAGTCAGAAAAAGAACTAGAAACGAGAACGACAACAATTGAATGTCGAAGCACGAAGTGTAAAGTTGGTTTAAATTGAGAGCTTAAAACAATATACCCTCAAGAAACAGGATAGCGCGTCACTTGGCTCTCCGTTTTCATCAAGCGCGGCAAAGAAAATTCTCTCAACAAGTACACAGCAAGCAACGGTGAATGACCGAAAGCGAGAGACGAAAGTGTGCTGTATGTACGTGAAGTCCAGCTTCCACTTTGATCTCGTGATCTCCGATTGCCTGTAATGCTCTGGGTGTATATGTACATATATGTGATCTGTACTTCAGAGAAAGAAGTATATGTCCATTGATATTATTAAAAACGAGAAAGAACGTACGGAGTCGCTTCGAACGCGACTCTACTTTTATACCCGTACTCAGTGATTTATATGGATTTTAAAATGTTTTATCAGTTTTTACATTTTTACATTTTTTGCTACATCTGTCATCGACATCTATGAGCTATGAGAAGCAATTTCCCCCCTCCCCTTGCAGAGTAAGTCATTTATGGGGATGATTGTCGCTGCAGATTCTCTCACATGCACACTCACGCTCAAACATGCTGCCTCGTGCAGTGCACGTGTGTTGTTGTGAGAGCTGATGTAGATGTAGATGACAGATGCAGCAAACAAATGTTAAATGTAAAATGTAAAAACTGATAAAACATTTGGAAATTCCACATAAATCACATTTGTACTGACTGAGTACGGGTATAAAAGTAGAGTCGCGCCTACAGCGACTCCGTACGTTCTTTCTCGTTTTTTAATAGTACATATACTACAGCTGCGGCATAAAATAATAGCACCAAGAGATTAATTTATTATGATTATGTTTACGATTATGTTTAAATGAACGGTTTTAAAACTAATATATAAACTTTAGAGTGTTATTTAACATATCCGAAAGCAATGGCATGTTTTGAAGACTTTAAACGAAAATATTTGAGAAAAAAAAAAAAAAAAAAAATAATTATTCGTGAATTTGGGCGGCAACAAAAATAGTACCAATTTCCAAACTGTTCGAAAAAATACAAATTTCAAAGAAGTTTTCGAAATTGTTCATTACAATAGGTTACTTTAGTTGTATTTAAAGGTTTTAATATTGTTTTAAAGCCGTTGGTAGCCACAGCAGAGGCTCAGCGGCTTGGGATGAAAGTTCACCTCATTTTCGACTCTTTTGTGGGAGAGATTGCCCCACAAATAATGCATGATGCCCCAAAGATGAATATTGTTTTTTGGGTTCGTATTAGAAACATATTTTGTAACTTTAGAACCAAGATTTTCCATGGGTTTCATATCTGGGGACTAAGCAGGCCAATACATTACATTAAATGCACTGTTCTCGAACTCTTTCTCGCTGGTCTGTTTTGGATCTGGATTTAAATCTGATGGAAGATACAAAACAGCGGCATTTTTCTATTCCATAGAACTGCTCCACAGTTCCCGTGTTACTAGTTTTGCCGTTTGTTTGGTTGCTGATTGCCGGTGCTTGCTTCGGATTCGTGTTGTAGGCCGGTGCTTCGTGTTTGCTGTTGTTGGTCTGGGTGTCATATTCTTAGTTGCGGTATTGGGTGCCGCGTTTGAGGTGCTAGGTTGGGGACGTGTTTTCGCCGCATTGGATAGTCGTTTCGATGGCACATAGGAAGTTAATACCGACAATAACTTGCTCCCACATGTTTGGTAGGCCCAGGAGTGGGATCTGAACTTCTCGTTGATCCAGCTTGATGTGCGCCAGAATAACTTATGTGATCTCTCTGACTGAGCCCACGGCATGGTTTATGCGGAACAGTTGTTTTCTAGTTGTTGGTCCAGTTTGAAGCTGGCAAAGCTTCGGGATGCCCCTGTTTCGATTGTGGCTTCCGTTGTTTGTCCTCGTATTGTGAACAACACCACTATCCGGCCGTCGTTCACGTGCAGTAGGTTGTTTAGTTTCAGGTCTTGGGAGGCGTTGTTCCCGGCAGATCCCGTTTCAGTCGAGGACGCGTGACGTTTTCCGAACTGTCTCGGCGACAGTAATCGAAGGTCCGAGTGTCGCGCTTGCACATTCCCTGCAAAGTAGAATCGAGGAGTTGGTGCAGTCGTGGGCTGCGTGTCCATCTTGACCACACCAGCAACAGTCTGCGCGTGGGTTGGCGTATTGGTAAAATTTGACGACTGTCGTCTGGTGATTGTCGTGATTGTGCTAAGTCCCAATGAGGTTTCCGAAGTGGCGTCCGTTGACAAATTCTTTGAATGGTTCGCCCACCGCTTTCTTATGAGCTCGAATCCGGTCTTTAAATTGTTAAAAATACCGTGGTTGCAGGAAAAACGTCAGAAAATCCTGGCGGAAATATGCACAGGAACTGCCCTGCAGTTTGCTGGAGAGAAACCAACGACTAGCTCTGTTGGTTAGTATTTCGGCAATGGCTCCAGGCAGGTGGTTTGTGTCCATCCCTTACGAGGGAGCGCTTCTCTAGAGCAAATTCAAAAACGATTGCGGGTCGTACTGTCCGTCGAACTGGATTCCCCATTTCCGAATGCGTTCCGCCATGTCCTCGGCGTGGCTGTAGTTGTGCTCCTGCATGTGTCGGTAGATGGCTGACAATATGGTTGGGGAGTCCCAGAGTAGTGGGCAGCGGTGATTTGGAGGGTCATACTGGTCTGGCGAATTGCCGTTCAAGTTCTGCCAGGCAATCTTTGCGAGTTGTTTAGCGACTCCCATTGCAAAGTTCTTACGCAACTCCTCGACAGTGCCTTCGCTTCCAGACGAAGGCTTCCACGAAGGACGAAGACGCTTGTGGATCCAACCGGTGCTGACCACTGGATCGGTGAATTACCCCCCAGTGTAAAACTCGCTTGGTTTTTCCTCTTCGTTTGATTCCACGGCTCTCATTCTTTTGATTATGGCACTGGCGCTGACTTTCCGCATCTCTGTGTTTTGGGTCTGTGTCACTATTTGTCGGCACTCGTAGGCTCGGTGGTTCTCGCTACCGGATTAGCGTGGGTGCGGGTGCTTTTTTTTTCCTTGGCGGCTCTTGATGTTAGCTGTCCTATATACTCTCTCGGTGGTCGTGTATCTTTAATTCATGAAGCCCCACGTTAAGGTTTTCTTAAAGACTCCTTAAAGTTGATTAATGTGCCTACTCGTGCGCCACTTGTGAGGACCTATCTCAGGCTAAGGTAGGCTCAGTCCGGCCGGTTTCTTCTTCAACAAATTTGTAGATCGCTGGGAACTTAAAGTGGACAGATTGGCTTTTAGATCCTTTGCTTGTAATTAAACCGGTTTTTATTCTGTTTTCCAGGCTCATGGCCGGTTAGGGACGTAGAGTATAGTATGATCTAAAGGATGCATTCGTGGCGTGGCGAAATTTTTAAATATCCTTGCACTGAAGTGGTATCACAGGAGCTTGGACAGAAAGTTTGGTTGTTTTAGCTCTTATAGTCTCAGAGATCCAGGACCTCATCTGTACGAATGGGCAAAGTCGCCACGTGTATGTGTGAGAGCGAGCGAGAGAGAACGATGTTTCTCGAAATGGTATTCTCTATTGTGGCTAAACTAATTAACCGATCCGATTTGGGCCTCTGATAGATATGGGCTTTCTCTATGATTCTGTATTTTTTTTTTTCCGTTTATCTTCAAAATTGTGGACGCCACAGATATGCGCCCTTTGAAGGGGCGTGGCAAAATTTTGAAATATAATTGTAGGAGTGAGATATTCCATCAGTGTGGAAACAAAATTTGGTTACTCTAGCTCTTTTAGTCTCCGAGCAATGGGCGACAAACAAGACGGACGGACAGACATGGTCGCTGTTAACGCGACACTACTTTTATACCCGTACACAGTCAGTACACATGTGCTTTACATACATACTGTGTGGAATTTTAAAATATTTGATCATTTTTACATTTTAAATTTTTCCTGCTGCTGAAAATTCATTTCATCATTGTTGCAGCAATAATGATCCGATCTGAACCATATTCGGCGATCTGGTAGATATTATCATTCTCTACGATACTGCATTTTCGTTTTTTCCTTTCTTCCAAATTTTGGACTTTCATATTGAGTGAGGCGGAAGGGGGCGTAGGGAACGCGTTTCGAACGAGACTCACAGGAGTCTGGACAAAAAGTTGAGTTGCTCTAGCTCTTATAGTCTCTGAGATCCAGGCGTTCATTTGTACGAATGGGCAAAGTCGACACGTTGTTGTGTGAGTGAGAGCGAGAGGGAACGATGTTTTTCTCCATTGGGCTATATTAAGGATCCGATCCGATTCAGATTTGGGCCCCTGAAAGATCGTCTTTCTCTATGAATCGGTATTTTTAGTTTTCTGTTGTCTTCAAAAGTCTGGACGCCACGGAAGTGCGCCGTTTGTGGGGGCGGAGTGGGCGGGGTGAAATTTTTAAATACATTTTTAGGAGTGGGATATCATATCAGTGTGGAAACAAAATTTGGTTTTTCTAGCTCTTATAGCCTCCGAGAAATGGACGACAAAAAAGACGGACGAACGGACAGACATGGCTATATCGACTCGGATTTTGATGCTGATAAGGAATAAAATTACTTTATGGGGTCGGAAACCATTCCTTCTTTATGTTACACACATCCACTTTCCCACAATTACAATAAACCCTTTTAATCTTCGAGTACGGGTATAATAATAGGATTCGCTTGAAATTTTTCGAATAAAATTCCGCCATATTACAGCCATTTCAGTTTTTGGAGATCATTTAAAAATCTTTATGTAATAGCGAAAAATTAATATGGATCCACCATATCAGAGCTCAAATATTATACCCGTACTCGACGATTAAAAGGGTATATTGTATTTGTGGTAAAAGTGGATGTGTGTAACACACAGAAGGACGATTGATTCTTGATCAGCATCAATAGCCGAGTCGGTATAGCCATGTCTGTCCATCTGTCTTGTTTTTCACTCATTGCTCGAAGGCTATACCATTCAAATTTTTTTCCCAGACTGATATCCCACTCCTAGAAAAGTGTTTACAAATTTCGCCCCGCCCACTGTGGCGGCTGCCACATCTGTGGCATCCAAAATTTTAAAAATAACAGAAAACTAAATACGCAGAATCATAGAGAAAAACCATATATATTAGGGGCCCCAATCTGAATCGGATCGGATCATTAATATAGCCACAATAGAGAAAAACATACATTCCCTCTCTTTCGCACTCACACAAAATCGAGTCGATTTGGTTTTTCGTAAAAATGAACGCCTGGATCTCAGAGACTATAAGAGCTAGAGCAACCAAACTTTCTGTCCAGACTCCTGTGATACCCAACCTGAACAAGTGTATTTCAAAATTTCGCTCCGCCCCAATCCGCCCACACAAAAGACGAAAATCCACAATTTTGAAGATACAGAAAAACGAAAAATCGGAATCCAGATCGGATTATTATAGCCACAATGATGAAATTAATTTTCAGCAGCGAGCTGCCCCACCCCCCGCTACAACCGTAAAAAAATATACATTTATTTGAGGGTTGATATCTGCTGCTGATCTCTCACACTCACACTCGCACGCTCTGTCTCGTGCAGTGTACGTGTGTTGTTGTGAGAACTGATGTAGATGTAGATGACAGATGCAGCAAACATATGTTAAATGTAAAATGTAAAAAACTGATACAATATTTGAAAATTCCACATAAATCACATGTGTACTGACTGAGTACGGGTATAAAAGTAGAGTCGCGTTCAAAGCGACTCCGTACGTTCTCTCTCGTTTTTTTTTGTGGCTGTGTAATTACACCAGGCCAAAGCCTGTTACGCTCGGATCCTAAGCAGATACGGATATTATATGGAAGAACGAATTATAATCCGAGCATAAGTCCCGAAACGGTTCATGCAAGGATTAATTCGATCAAAACAGCGGAAGGGACAACGGAATACAATTTCTAGAGGAAATGTTTGACATTTTTGCGGCTCAAAAAGTCAGGGCTATCTATGTCACCCCCAAATTGTGCATAAAAACTACACCAAGCATTTTTCTACGATTTAGTAAGGATGGAAGGTTTATAAAAGCAATCTACGCGAGTAAGAAGGGAGTCTCAGACTTTCATCCCAGTTGAGGCCACGCAGAGCAAAGTTTTTCTGGTTCGATTCATACGATCTTGGTGTAGTTTGTACTGAGGACACCATGCACAAGAGCCGTACTCTAAGATCGAACGAAAAAGCGAAATATATAGAGTCTTCGTTAAACACGGGTCGGTAAAATTTCTTTGACCACATCTTTATAAACCCAAACACTGCCATGGTCTTGTGTACCATGGTAGAAATCTGTTCAGAAAACTTTAACTTGGGTCTAGTTTAACACCAAGATCATCAACCAATGTTATTTTCTCAAAAGGATGTAAGGAGCCAACAAGGGGTTGGAGCGATGAAATGTCATTACTTTTCATTTCTAAGGCTTTAAGGTGTAAAATATTTGCACAACACCATGACTGAAATTTATTGAGATCGAATTGCAAGCGAGAGTGAAATGAAATATCATTATGCTGGACACAGAGTTTGTTAATACTAAAGGCAGGTCAATAATAAAAAGTGTGAGGACTCTTTGAGATCTGCAGCAAGTGTAGCTAGATTTCTTAATTCAAAAAATTGGGCGGAAACCCTTAAAGGTCAATTTTTTGTGCTAGAAGGAATGATTTATATGAATATATAAATATTTATATGAATGAATATGGATAGGGTGAAAAGTTTAACCCGGGGTCGAAAAAGAGCGTCGGCACCTTACCTGTGTACACAGCCGGGGACTCCGTCAGGACCTGGTGAAAATACCCGCTTAACTAGTCGAAGATCATGAACCAGTGAGCTTTAACAAGGGGATGAAAATGCCGTTCTATCTAGGTAAACTGTATGGATACGGCTGGCCAGAGTGGCTTTCATAGGAATAAGTTATTTTGAAAAATTGGGCAAAAAGAATGGCCTGATCATTGTTTGCCGACGAATTAGGAAATAATTGCGAGGATGGATGTGCGGACGTTTTACGCTTACTGTTTTCGAAGCTGTAAAACTGTTTGGGGTCCTGAGAAAAGCGTGGATGTGTGGTCAGGGGCACGCCGAGAGACAAAAACTTTCCACTTTGGTGGGACACCCACCAGTGGTTTTGGCACCACAGCTGCGGTACCTGTGATGTTAAAATCGTACATCAACTGGCGGGTTCGAAATTGGTGGGATATTTACGAAAGCAACTCCTGTCCTGCCGGAGTGGTCGGAGTAACTTTTTCGGTTGATAAATAAGAGTTATAGATGGCGACAAAAGCTAAAACAATAGAGCGACTAAATGTATTGAGGCGTACTTACGAAAAGCAACAACACAAACACACAACTAACCGACGCATAAATGTATTAAATAAGTTGTGTTTTTACACGAGTTAGAAAATAATTAAATTAGTTAAAAAGGAAAAAAAACCGACTGTTTTTAAAAAATAAAAGGAAGTCGAGTTGATATAGCCATATCTGTCTGTCCGTCCGTCCGTCTGTCGGTATTGTTGAGCGCCTAGTTCTCATTGACTATAAAAGTAATAGCAACAAAATATTTTTCGGCCCGCCCCCACAAAGCATGAACATCTGTGGTGCCCACAATTTAAAAGATAGGTGAAACGGATAATGCAGAATAATAGAGAAAGAGAAACAGAGGCCTGAATCTGGATCGGATCGAATCATAGCCACAATGAAGAAAACCATTAAGAGCGGCACCGTTGCCTCGTTCTCTCACACACACCACCGCGTATGGCTTGCCTGATCGTCCAGATGAGCGCCTAGATCCCAGACTCTCTAAAAGCTAGCACTAGCTAACTACCAAACGTTCTACCCAAATTCTTGTGTCATCACTTAAATACAAGTTTATTTCAAAATTTCGCCCGCTACAAAATAGCAAATAAATGCAGTATCGTAGAGAATCACAGCTACACTGATGAAAATAACTTTCAACTGCTAACCCGGTGCCCTTTAGCGCTAAAAGCCGCTGCAGATTCTCTTTCTTGCTCACACACTCTGCCTCGTGCAATGTGCACGAAGAACGACACGGCGCGTCGTTGTGAGAAGCAATCTAGATCGCTAGCCAAAAAATTGTAAAAATTATAAAATCTTAAAATATTTAAAAGTGTTATATAAATCAGAAGCTCACTGACTGAGTACGGTTATAAAAGTAGTGACGCCGCAACTGCGACTTAACGTTGGTTCTAGTTTATTTTTGAACTTATACCAGATTCTCAAATTGAACGAGAAAGTACGTACGGAGTCGCTTCGAACGCGACTCTACTTTTATACCCGTACTCAGTGATTTATGTGGAATTTTAAAATGTTTTATCAGTTTTTACATTTTACTTTTTTTGCGATCTGTCATCGACATCTAAATCAGTTCTCACAACAACACACGTACACTGCACGAGGCAGCATGTTTGAGCGTGAGTGTGTGTGTGAGAGAATCTCCAGCCACAATCAACCCCAATAAATGACTTACGTTGCTAGGAGACGGGGGAAATTGCTTGTGAAAATTCATTTGATCGTTGTGGCTACAATAATGATCCGATCTGGACCAAATTCGGGAATCTAGTAGATATGGTCATTTTCTACAATACTGCGTTTTCGTTTTTCCTATCTTCAAAATTGTGGATTTTTCGTCTTTTGGGGTGGCGGAAGGGGGCGGGGCGAAATTTTTGAAATGCACTTGTTCAGGTTTGGTATCACCGGAGTCTGGGCAAAAAGTTTGGTTGCCTTAGCTCTTATAGTCTCTAAGATCCAGGCGACACAAAATACAAAAACCAAATCGACTCGATTTTTGTGTGAGTGCGAAAGAGAGGGAGCGAAGTTTTTCGTATATTTTCCTCTATTGTGGCTGTATTAATGATCCGATCCGATTCAGATTTGGGCTCCTGATAGATATGGGCTGTCTCTATGATTCTGCATTTTTCTGCTATCATCAAAATTGTGGACGCCACAGATGAGCGCCCTTTGTGGGGGCGGAAGTGGGCGGGGCGAAATTTTGAAACACTTTTCTAGGAGTGGGATATCACATCAGTCTGAAAAAAAATTTGCTTGGTCTATCTCTAATAGCCTTCGAGCAATGAGTGAAAAACAAGACGGACGGACAGACGGACGGAAAGACATGGCTATATCGACTCGGCTGGTGATGCTGATCAAGAATATATATACTTTATGGGGTCGAAAACGCCTTCTGTGTGTTACACACATCCACTTTTACCACAAATACAATATACCCTTTTACTCTTCGAGTACGGGTATAAAAACAGATTTTTCTTATTTTAATTTATTTAATGGTTCTTTGTTGTTTTTTAGGTCGTCGAGTTAAATTCTGAATTGCTTCAGAGCATGATGTCTTCCTTGCTAAACAATGTTCTGGCCGAGGATTGTCGAAATCAGTGGTCCATGTCACGGCCATTGCTCGTACTAATATTACTTTACGAGGATTTTTATCGGTAAGAATATTCTCTTATTTCTGTGGAGTTGTTTACAGGGATTACGGTACATATATCTTTATTAATTACGACTATCTTTAATATCCCTTCCAAACATATTTAGGTTCTCTGTGTCAATTCGGGTTTAAAATTTTTTTTACCATGGCTGGCATTTATGATTAAGGGGCTGTCCATATATTGTACGTAATCACGTTTTCGATGAATCATAAAAAAAATTTGTTCGTAGTTATATGATCAAAACTAGGTGATTTTCGAGGCTTTAGTTGCTCTTCGATGACTGAAGGCAATGGTGCAAAAATTAATTAGTGCAGTGTTAGGCTAAAATACATTTTGTAATTGAATTGCAAAAGCACTAGTTCTTTCTTCGTCACTGCGGGACCAGCTGCCCTTGTGATTCCATAATGGCATTACTATTTCTATTGGAGCACTAAGTACCATTCATTAAGAACCACTTGCTTCTTTTAAGTTGTTACGCGCACTAGTTTTCTTGGTGTCATTTACATATTTGGACACCACCACAGCTCAACAATTTTGGTTGCAAGCGCGTTGGAACTTTTCTTCCGAATGTATATGGAATGAGGCCTTGGCGTTTTGTGGTCCCTTGTCCAGCGTCGGTATGCTGATCGGTCGCATTATTAGCCAACAACGCAAACATGTTAAGGTGGTTTAGGGTCAAATTTGCTATGGGACTCGACCTTCCAATATTTATTTTTGGTTTATTGCCTCTGTAATAGCGCTCCGTTACCGTGTTTCGTAATTTTTGGTTGGGAGATTGTTGCATTAAGTTGAGAATACCGAGTGGTGAGAAAATGTAGTTTTTAAACCCGTAGTCGGAGAGTCTATTGTATTTTTGGTAAAACTGGATGTGTGTAACGCAGAGAAGGAAACGTTTCCGACCCTACAAAGTATATTTATTCTTAATCAGCATCAAAAGCCGAGTTGATATAGCCATGTTCGTCTGTCCGTCCGTCCGTCTTGTTGAGCGCCTAGTGCTCAGAGAATATCAGAACTAGATTAACCAAATTTTGTTCTCAGACTCATGTGGTATCATACTGCTACAAATGTTTTTAAACATTCACCATCTCACCCTTCCGTCCCAACAAAGAATGAAAGTCTGTGGCGTCCACAATTTTGAAGATAAACGAAAAATAATCGCAGAATCATTGAGAAATCTCATATATATCAGAGAGCAAATCTGCGGTCTCCACAATAGGCTAGTCGACTGATGCAATAGTCCAAGTAGACCGGCTCATTGGCTAGTTCAAGTGGGCCGAAGCATGGGCTAGTCCACATGGACTGACCCCTGGGCTAGTCCAATCGTGCCGACCCATGGGCTAGACCAATTGGTCCGACCCTTGGGCTAGTGCACAGGACAGATGAGCAAAATTATGTTAAACGAGAAAGAACGTGTGGAGTCGTCGTTAACGCGTTTATACCCGTTCTCGAAAAGTAAGAGGGTATATTGTATATTGATGAGTCTAACGCACAGGAGGACGCGTTTACGACGCGTAACCCCATAAAATATTTATATTCTTGATCAATAGCATCAATAGCCGAGTCGAAAAAAATATTTCAAAACTTCGCCCCGCCCACTTCCGCTCCCACAAAGAAAAATGAAATATCATAGAGAAATCCCATTTCTATCAGAAGCCCAAAACTGAATCGGATCGGATTGGACAATCATCGTTCCCTCACGCTCCCTCTCACACACCAACGCGTCTGCCTTGCCCATTCGTCCAGATGCGCGCCTGGATCTCAGAGACTATAAGAGCTAGAGCAAACAAACTTTCTGTCCAAACTCCTGTGTGCTACCTCAATACAAGTGTATTTCAAAATTTCACCACGCCCCCTTCCGACCCACCCAAAACACGAAAGTTGACAATTTTGAAGAAGTAAATGGAAAAGGCAGTATTGTAGAGAAACCATAACGAAACCATTACTTTTAAAAAAATTTTAAAGCCCGAAATCTTTCAGAAAAAATTACTTTTGTTCTTTGCGGAAAAAAAATTTTCATATGTCGAGTAGCACATTACTTATATTTTCAACAATATATTTTTCACAATGCTTTTGTCTCGTAAGTTTTTACAACTCAATGGAAAAGTCAAAAATCATACCCGTGCCAACAAGCGGAAAAGAACACAGACCTCCAGCAATCTAACCATTCTTATCAACAGCATTCGAAATCCTAATACGCAGATAAACGACTTAATAATATCAAATCGCCTCTTAAATGAAAAAAATCAGATTTCAAGGAGAACCACTTCTGTGCTACGTCTATTTTTAACATTACTTGACTAAAGTAAGGCATTTGACACGGTAAACCACGTAAAATTATTTACTATGTTAAAAAAACTTACTGACTTTTCATTCATTTCCGACTTTGGAAGACTGGTGTATCCCCAAATTTTATTCGATTCGACTATTTATTTTTATTTTGTATCACTTAATCATTTTTATACAAAAGAAGTTACTAAATTTGTTTGTATCATAATTATATAGTGAAAAAAATATTTTTGCCAATCACACCGTTTTCAACGGTTATTTAGTAATTTGACCATAACAAAAGTAAAATTAAATTCAAATATATAAACGTGTTTTTCAACAAAAACTAAATTTATTCCAATGAGTTATTTGGTTTTCTATAAAGTAATGATAAAGCTAATATTTAAACAAATATATTTTTCAAATTAATAACTAATTAATATTTGGTGGGACCATCCTTGGCGTTTATGACACATTTGATCCTATTGGGCATCGAATCGTATTAAACCTTCAGATATTCGTATGTTATATCATCAAAGCATATTTTTCTATACACCCAGCGACAAAAAAAGCGAGTGCGAGCTCGTCTCACAGAGCTTTCGTTAAACTTAGTTTTAATCGCTATTTTACGAATTGAAACATTTTGTTCAGCCAATTCAATCATTTTTGACTTTTCAGTCACCGTTTTCTGCTTTCGCTTAGGCATCGTTTTTGAAGAGCTCAAAGATAAACGTTCTTTAAGAAGGGTTTCCAACAACTAAGACGTCGAATAAAATTTGGGGAAACACCAGGCTTCCAAAGTCAGAAATACATGAAATGACAAAGTGCGGTTTTTATACCCGTACTCGAAGAGTAAAAGGGTATATTGTATTTGTGCTAAATGTCCGTCTGTCCGTCCGTCCGTCTTGTTTTCCGCCCATTGCCCGGAGGCTATAAAGAGCTAGAGAAACCAAATTTTGTTTCCACACTGATGTGATATCTCACTCCTAGAAAAGTCTTTCGAAATTTCGCACCGCCCACTTCCGCCCCCACAAAGGGCGCACATCTGTGGCGGCCACAATTTTGAAAAAACAAAAACTAAAAATGCAGAATCATAGAGACAGCCTATATCTATCAGGGGACTAAATCTGAATCGGATCGGATCATTAATATAGCCACAATAGAGAAAAATATACGAAAAAACTTCGCTCCCTCTCTTTCGCACTCACACAAACAAAATCGAGTCGATTTGGTTTTCGTACAAATGAACGCCTGGATCTCAGAGACTATAAGAGCTAGAGCAACAAAACTTTTTGCCCAGACTCCTGTAATACCGAACCTGAACAAGTGTATTTCAAAATTTCGCCCCGCCCTTTTCCGCCCCCACAAAAGACGAAAATCCACAATTTTGAAGATAGAGAAAACGAAAAAATGCAGTATCGTAGAAAATAACCATATCTACCAGATTCCCGAATTTGGTTCAGATCGGATCATTATTGTAGCCACAATGATCAAATGAATTTTCAGAAGCAATTTCCCCCCTCTCCTGGCAACGTAAGTCATTTATTTGGGTTGATTGTAGCTGCAGATTCTCTCACACGCACACTCACGCTCAAACATGCTGCCTCGTGCGGTGTACGTGTGTTGTTGTGACAACTGATGTAGATGATGTAGATGTCGATGACAGATGTAGCAAAAAATGTAAGATGGTAAAACTGATAAAACATTTTAAAATTCCACATAAATCACATGTGTACTGACTGAGTACGGGTATAAAAGTAGAGTCGCGTTCGAAGCGACTCCGTACGTTCTTTCTCGTTTTTTTTGTCGCTGGGTGTATGTAAATTTTCTACCAAATGTTGTGTGTCAATGTTCGGTCCATATTTATGCTGACAATGTTCAAATTTACGTTAGTCGTCCACTATGTAAAGTTAATGAGAATGTATATGTAGATGTGACTAATAATGAGCTTTAATCCATAATTGAATTGACACAAATAAACGGGCTAAGCCTCAATCCGGTAAAGTAAAAATGCTTCAACTCTCAATTTATAAAAATGCATTCGACTCGTCGAAATTTAAATAGCTCAAGATCAACAATACACCCATCGAATACGTCAATAAAGAAAATCTATGTTTAGTAATTGTTTAACGAGATTTTTCCTACAGCGTCGAGAAGAAGAAACGATTTTGTTAAAGTTGCAATTACGCTAGCTTTGCTGAAGTGTACACATTTAAAGAATACACACTGTAGCAAGGGTACTGAAAGAATACACACTGTAACACTTTGATGCAGTGTTTACGTAAACAAAATTCCCGGCATATCTTGAGTGAACGCAATACGATCACCAAGGTATGCCTCGAGCGACACAAGTGCAGCGTCAGCATATTTTCATGACTCGACGGCACATGCATGCATATATCTTCCCTCGAGCTCCCGCTGCCAATAGAACTGAGCATATATTCACATACATACATATATGTTATACATAAAGCTAAAATCTTTTTAAGACAAAGAATATGATTGGAATCTTTAATAATTTAATTACGACGTGTTCTCTCTTACCTGAATGTTATAATTTCAAACCGCTAAATAACACTGAAATTTTTTGTTCATGCAGTGTGATTAAGGAATCAGCTCCCAAACGACCTAAAAGACATTAAAAACGAAGTGAAATTTTAATTTTAACTACACTTTCACCTATAAACACAACAGTAAAAATGAAAAAAATATATCTTTTAGCACTATGATGAAGACCAAATAAATACATTATTTTGACGGGCAGAATACTAGTTTATCGGATGTGGCACCGACGCAAACGAACACACGGCGAATGAGTTAGAGGCAGCACAGCTGATCTTTGGAGGGCCCTGTGGTATTTCGGAGTTACCTTAACAGGTGTAGAGAGATATTTTTAAACAGACCTGGAATAATAGTAGCTAGAAATCCATCTCAAGAGATTTGGGCAGAAACAATAAACCAATCAGGGAGTGGTTTACAGAGTCTGCTTTACTGGAATCGGTGTAAACAACATCTGTATCTTGAAAGTCTTTAATGATATGAACTCTTTCAAATTTTGTATAGTGAATCGTCGCCATATCCATGCTAAGCAGGAGAAATAAGTGATATTCAGAGATATTGCAATTCTATAATTCTTTGCGTCAAATTTGCTTTCTTTCTTATGGAAGGGAAATAAATATAAACAAATTTTTCAAGATCGGAGCAGAACCCCGCCGACTTGTCGTTTACCAATGTCATTATTGGCCTTCAGCCGCATATATTTGTTTGATACTAAATTCTATGTTTTCACTATGTTTGCTTAAAACATGATGAAATAATACAAGGTAATCCCATCCCACAACATGATCTCTTTTCGGGGCTTATTTCGCTCAGTACGACTCGCTTACTTGTAGTGAGTGGTTGTGCGGGAGTTCGGACGGTCTGAAAAAAAAATGCCGCAAGCGTGCAAAATAGTGTGAGAGTAAAATAAGCCCCGGAGTTTACCGATGGGATCACCTTGTATATATATCATGGCTTAAACTTTGTACTTGCTTGCCTTGCAAAGCGCTCTCGAGAAGTTCGCTCTTCGTTATCTACGAATCTGCGCTGCTTATCTATGCCGAGCGAAGCTGCGCTCAGCGGTCGGATCGGCAATGCAAAGGGCATTGTCACTAAAGTACCTAAATTTGAATTTTACGTCTGCGCCGTGTTCTTATTTATTCGGAATAATTATTCGACCGCTTGGAAATAAAATCCGTTATCCCGATATACGCTCTGTATTACAGTAGTTGGCACCAATAAAATGTGCCGTTTGCCTGATGTCTACGCATCCAAACACACTGCAAAACATATGAATGGCATCGGTGCAGTTCCTAAGTACACTTTGTCCAATAGCTGCAACAGGAACGGTCACAAAATAACATAAGACTTGAAAAAACACAACATGACGAAAGACAACTCGTCAGACATTCTTTCTTATGCTTAAAGAAGTTTAAGAAGTTTAAAGTTTAAATCTTATAATCATATGTATATATATTCATACATATAAATAGTACAATTCTTTTTTCCTTAAAGGTCATTAAAGGAGAGCATTATATGTGGACAACCAGTTGAAAAACAGCACACAATGGCCCAGTGGTTTGATGATTTGATGTTAGGAATCGAGCGTAATGTTTCCAGTAAAAATAAAGAGAAGTGAGTATATAAAACATATTTATACCCGTAATCGAAGAGTAAAAAGGTATATTATATTTGTGGTAAAAATCGCACAGAAGGAGGCGTTTCCGACCACATAAAGTATATATATTCTTGATCAGCATCAATAGCCAAGTCGATATAGCCATGTCTGTCCGTCCGACTGTCCGTCTGTCCGTCCGTCTGTCTGTCCGTCTTGTTTGTCGCCCATTGCTCGGAGGCTATAAAAGATAGAGCATCCAAATTTTTTTTCCAAACTGATGTGTTCTCTCACTCCTAGAAAAAAGTTTAAAAATTTCGCACCGTCCACTTCCGCCCCCACAAAAGGCGCACATCTGTGGCGTCCACAATTTTGAAGATAGCAGAAAACAAAAAATGCAGAATCATAGAGACAGCCCATATCTATCAGGGGCCCGAATCTGAATCGGATCGAATTATTATTATAGCCACAATTGAGAAAACCATTTCGAAAAACATCATTCCCTCTCTTTCGCACTGACAAAAAAACGATTCGATTTGGTTTTTTGTATTTTGTGTCGCCTGGATCTTAGAGACTATAAGAGCTAAGGCAACCAAACTTTTTTCCAAGACTCCTGTGATACCAAACCTGAACAAGTGTATTTCAAAATTTCGCCCCGCCCCCTTCCGCCCCCCCAAAAGACTTGTTTAAAATCCACAATTTTTAAGATAGAAAAAAACCAAAAATGCAGTATCGTATAAAATTACCATATCTACCAGATTCCCGAATTTGGTTCAGATCGGATCATTATTGTAGCCACAACGATCAAATAAATTTTCAGAAGCAATTTCCCCCCTCTCCAAGCAACGTAAGTCATTTATTGGGGTTGATTGTCGCTGCAGATTCTCTCACGCGCACACTCACTCCTAAACATGCTGCCTCGTGCAGTGTACGTGTGTTGTTGTGAGAACTGATGTAGATGTAGATGACAGATGCAGCAAAAAAATGTAAAATGTAAAATCTGATAAAACATTTTAAAATTCCACATAAATCACATGTGTACAGACTGAGTACGGGTATAAAAGTAGAGTCGCTTTACAGCGACTCCGTACGTTCTTTCTCGTTTTTTTGAGCCTCGTGCAGTGTACATGTGTTGTTGTGAGAACTGACGTAGATGTAGATGACAGATGCAGCAAACAAATGTTAAATGTAAAACCTGATACAACATTTGAAAATTCCACATAAATCACATGTGTACTGACTGAGTACGGGTATAAAAGTAGAGTCGCGCCTACAGCGACTCCGTACGTTCTTTCTCGTTGTATTTTTTGTCGGCTTGATTTTAGAGACTTTAAGAGCTAGAGCAACCAAACTTTCTGTCCAGTCTCCTGCGATACCAAATCAAGACAAGTGTATTTCAAAATTTCGCCCCGCCCCCACAAAAGACGATGGTCCACATTTTTGATGATAGAAAAAACGAAAAGTGCTGCAGTATCGCAGAAAATGACCATATATGTATATCAGATTGCCGAATATGGTTTAGATCGGACAATTATTGTAGTCACAATGAAGAAATTAATTTTCAGCAGCTAGCCGTGCATCGTTGTTGTGAGAAATGATGTAAATGTAGATGAAAGATGCAGGAAAAAATTTAAAATGTTAAAAATAATAAAATATTTTAAAATTCCACATATGTATGTAAATCACATGTGTACTGACTGAGTTCTGGTATAAAATTAATGTTGCGTTAACAGCGACACAACATGTCCCTTCTCATTTTAGTTAAATTTATTTGAATATACTATATGCATTGTGCATGCAGTAGCACAATATCGTTAGCGAATATCGTTAGCGAATTAATGATTCACGAACATGTATTTCATCAAACAGCATATGAGTCTTTAAAAATAGATCATATGGGCTCGTAACTAAAATTTAAATTGATCAAACCATTAGTACCTTTAAATATTCCAATGGTATAACTGAACTATCGCATGTTAAAGTAGCTATAACTGAATAACACAATAAATGTGGTTTTAACCACTTTTGCGGGCTTTGATTGAAAGCCATTTTCAAAATTTGTTCGAGTGTAACTGTGCCATTATTTCATTTTTGCACTTAACGGTCCCGTGAATCTATACAGTTTTAACGCAATCAGACGACTTCGGTACTCTCCCAAAAAATAGATGAAGTCGATTATAGTGATGATTCCTAAGCAAGAAAAAGACAAAACGCAGGCGTTATCGTACAGACCACTAAGCCTGTTTACTTGTCTTTCAAAGCTATTTGAAAAAGTCCTGACTTGGCAGGTCGGTACACAATCTTTCGGTCCTCAACTTCACGTCGGAACATTTCATATTCCAGCTTCAACAATACCTAGAATTCTTGTGCGTAAAACTGATTTTTCCATGATTTTCTATTTTCATTACTTACTCAAAATACGAACATCACCTGCCTGCTTTAAAAACTGTTTCTTCGCAACAGATTACGACCATATTATAGTTCTTGGTGATTTCAATTTTCCAGGTACTGTTTGGTCTTCGGTAACCGAGTCTAATAACTTTGTGCCTATGTTACGACATCTCTTTATTGACGGCTGGCTAAACCTCTCCCTGTTTCAAGTTAACTAAGGTAAAAATTCCGTGGGTCGATTGCTCAATCTGTGCTTTGTTTCGGATCCGACCATAGCTTTGCTAACCCGAGCCCTTCCGCTTACTATAACTGAAGACTCCTACCATCCTATATTCAAAGTATCGGTCGATATTGAATCTTCTGTATTGGATCGATCGGGAAAGCTATCTAAACATGTCCGCTGCTTTCGTAAAGTGATTAGGGATATTGATTGGTCTGCTCTGTACTTGCCCTGAAGTTATGAAAACCACAAACATTTTTATACCCGTACTCGAAGAGTAAAAGGGTATATTGTATTTGTGGTAAAAGTGGATGTGTGTAACATAGAGAAGGAATAATTTCCGACCCTATAAAGTACTATATATATTCTTGATCAGCATCAATAGCCGAGTCGATATAGCCCTGTCTGTCCGTCCGTCTGTCCGTCCGTCCGTCTTGTTTGTCGCCCATTGCTCGAAGGCTATAAGAGCTAGAGCAACCAAACTTTTTATCCAGTCTGATGTGATATCTCACTCCTAGAAAAGTTTTTCGAAATTTCGCACCGCCCACTTCCGCCCCCACAAAGGGCGCACATCTGTGGCGGCCACAATTTTGAAAATAACAAAAAACTAAAAATGCAGAATCATAGTGACAGCCCATATCTATCAGGGGCCCAAATCTGAATCGGATCGGATCATTAATATAGCCACAATGGAGGCAAATATACGAAAAAACTTCGCTCCCTCCCTTTCGCACTCACACAAAATCGAGTCGATTTGGTTTTCGTAAAATGAACGCCTGGATCTCAGAGACTATAAGAGCTGGAGCAACCAAATTTTTTGCCCAGACTCCTGTGATACCGAACCTGAACAAGTGTATTTCAAAATTTTGAAAATTTTTGCCACGCCCACTCCCGCCCCCCCAAAATACGAAAATTTACAATTTTGAAGATAGGAAAAAACGAAAAACGCAGTATTGTAGAAAATGACCATATCTACTAGATTCCCGAATTTGGTCCAGATCGGATCATTATTGTAGCCACAGTGATCAAATGAATTTACAGAAATTCCCCCACTCCTCATGCAGCGTAAGGCAATTATTGGGGTTGATTGTCGTTGCTAATTTTCTCACACACACACGCACACTCACGCTCAAACATGCTGCCTCGTGCGGTGTACGTGTGTTGTTGTGAGAACTGATGTAGATGTAGATGACAGATGCAGCAAACAAATGTTAAATGTAAAATGTAAAAACTGATACAACATTTGAAAATTCCACATAAATCACATGTGTACTGACTGAGTACGGGTATAAAGTAGAGTCGCGCCTACAGCGACTCCGTACGTTCTTTTTCTCGTTTACAATGTATTTGACACACTCTTGGATTCTTGTGTCCCATATTTTTTTCCGACTAGATCTGAGAAGCCCCCTTGGTTTACCAAAGAGCTATACAATCTAAAAAACATAAAATCAGGACTTTTATAGAAAATTTCAAGAAGTTGGCTCGGTCAAACTTCACAATTCTAAACGCTCAATGCTATAAAAATTACCTATCTCGATGCAGGATACGCTTTTCTCAGGACCCCAAACAGTTTTACAGCTTCGAAAACAGTAAAACGTCCGCACATCCATCCTCGCAATTATTTCCTAATTCGTCGGCAAACAATGATCAGGCTCACTGGTTCATGATCTTCGACTAGTTAAGCCGGTGTTTTCACCTGGCGAAGTTTCCGGCAGTGTACTGAAGTTCTGTGACGCCTCTCTGTGTCCTACTGCCCCTGAACACAGTAAAAAGTAAGCCAAGACCGTATAGAATCAGTCTAGAAATACGTTTTGCTCTGCGTGATCTTAACTGGGATTTAGGTATGAGACTGTCATGTTACTCTCGTAGATTGCTTTTAATAAACCTCACATCCTTACTAAATCGTAGAAAAATGTTTGTAGTGATTTGTAGGCACAATTTGATCACGAGCGACATAGATAGCCCTAACTTGTTGAGCGAAATAAATTTCACTGAACACAGTAAAAAGTAAGCCAAGACCGTATAGAATCAGTCTAGAAATACGTTTTGCTCTGCGTGACCTTAACTGGGATTTAGGTAAGAGACTGTCATGTTACTCTCGTAGATTGCTTTTAATAAACCTCACATCCTTACTAAATCGTAGAAAAATGTTTGTAGTGATTTGTAGGCACAATTTGATCAGGAGTGATAGCCCTAACTTGTAGAGCGAAATAAATTTAACGATTCCTACTAGATTCTCTTGAAATTTTATTACTTTATCCCTTCCACTGTGTATATTGAATTATTATCTGCATGAACCATTTAGGATCTTATGCTCTGACTATTGTTCCCTATACCATATACAAAACCACCACTAATTTTCTTACTTTTCTTAAATCACTAATACTTTCTTTCCCGTAATTAGTAATATTCTTTTGTAATTTTGCATGTTAAGCTCATTTAGGTGTGCATAGCTATAATTTTCCTCCAATATTTTTATAAAACCTATTATCCGCATGTTCGGTAATGGTTCGGTACACGCGTCGCACGTCATGCGGCAGCACTCCTCGATAGAGTTTACGTATCTGCCTGGGATCTGCGCATAACAGGCTTCGGCTTGGTGTCGCATGGGCCTTTTGATGGTGCAGTCATTGCATATCAACGTCCTAAAGATTATTTCTATACGTCGCACAAGCATTCGACCAGTGTAGCTGCACGGACTGATCACACACACAAACTGCTGAAGCCCTATCTTTACAAAAAAGTGTAACGCAATCACCTCACACACAACGTATTTAATCAATTTGTGCGTCGGTTCATTGTATTTGTGTTGTTGCTTTCCGTAAACACATTTATCCGCTTTATTGTTTCAGCTTTTGTCTATAACTCTTTCTATATCACCCAAACTTACGAGGGCTGTCCCAGAAATGGCCGACCTAACACAGTAGTGTTGGAAAATGTTCACAAAAAATATTAAAAAGGAGAAGTACCGACTATTAAAAGCTTAAGTTTCAAGTTTGGTGCCTTTACCTTGCACAGTTTTTTTTTTGTGGATTTTAATAGAAAACGCTTGTTTTTGATTTGCGAACATGGACAAAATTGTTCGTCGTTATGTGATACAATACTTTCATATAAAAGGTCTTATTCCAACCAATATTTAAATCGAGCTGGATTCTACTTAACGTAATTCTGCTCCCTCGTTTACACCAATAAAATATAGGGTGACTATGCGGCGCAAGAAGTCCACTCTGCGGGACTGCCTCACGGGCGCTGGCATCCGAAAAACTGGCTCCGATCACTCCGTGGTGAGCCGAATGCATCACCTCGAAAAACGTGCAGCCGACTGTAGCGTCCGTGTCCGTAGAGACCGCATCCAACTCCGTATGTATCCCATCCATTTCGAACCCGCCAGTTGATGTACGATTTTACCACTGGTGGGTGACCCACCAAAGCGACAAGTTGCCCCTGACCTCACATCTAATGATGATATTCAAAGCAAGATAAAAGCCGATGGACTAAAGGTGGCGAAGTTTTACTTCTCTTATGCCAGGGAGATAGCTTTTTTTAAGATAAGCGTCTCCCGTCTCATTTCAACACCATTTGTTCTGCGAATTTTTGGCCGAAGTACTTAGTTGTGAAGGATTACAAGGCTAAGATTACATAACTCTCCCCGACAGTCAGACCAGTGCTCCATCCTCATCTTCCCGCTCTTCTTCCACCCATCGAAAAAACTAGTTTCCTCTCTTTTAATTACTTACCAGAATGCTAGAGGCTTACGTAGTAAGCTCAGCACTCTCTATCTTGAAAGTTTCACATTTTTGTCCCATATTATTGTGTTAACTGAAACCTGGTTAAAGCCGGACATCCTCAGTTCGAAGTTTTGGCAGATCGGTACACAATATTTAGAAATGACCGTTTGTCTCGACGTGGAGGAGGGGTCCTCATCGCATTGGATTCTAACTTCACGTCGGAACATTTCATATTCTAGGTTCAACAAGACCTGGAATTCCTGTGCATAAAACTGATTCTTCCAGCCTTTTCTATTTTCATTACCTGCTCGTACATTCCACCGTCCTCGGATATCTCTATATACGAGCAGCACCTGCTCGCTTTAAAAATTGTTTTTTCCTCGCAACAGATAACGACCATATGATAGTTCTTGGGGATTTCTATTTGCCTGGTACTGTATCGTCTTCGGTAAACGAGTCTAATACATTTGTGCTTATGTCACGACATGTCTTTATTGACTGCTTGCCAAATTTCTCCCCGTCTCAAGTCAACTATGAGAAAAAATTCTTTAGGTCGATTGCCCGATCTGTGCTTTGTCTCGGATCCGACCATAGCGTTGCTTACCCGAGCCCTTCCGCTTAGTATACCTTATTATTTCCTACATTCGAAGTATCGGTTGATATTGGACCTTCTTTATTGGATCGATCGGGTAGGCTATCTGATCATGTCAGCTGCTTTCGTAAGGCCGAGTTTACGAAGCTTAATAGCCTGATTAGGGATTTTGATTGGACCGCTTTGTACTTGTGCACTGACGTTATGAAAGGCACAAACATTTTCTATAATGTTCTTGAAACACTCTTTGATTCTTGTGTCCCATATTTTTGTCCGATTAGATCTGGGAAGCCCCCTTGGTTTACCAAAGAGCTATCCAGTCTAAAAAACATAAAATTAAGACTATACAAAATTTCAAGAAGTCGGCTTCTAATAGCTCGGTCAAATTTTACCATTCTAAACGCTCAATGCTATAAAAATTACATATCTCGATGCAGGATACGCTTTTCTCAAGACCCTAAACAGACCAGCTACTCTGGTCTGCCGTATCCATACATTTTAACAGCTCCGTCTTAAATGAAATTGTGAGACCCACTTCTTACTCTCGTAGATTGCCTTTAATAAACCTTCCATACTTACCAAATCGTTGGAAAATGCTTTGTGTGATTTTTATGCACAACTTGATCAGGGAAGACATCGACAGCCCTGACTTATTAAGCCGCATAAATTTTACGATTCCTATTAGATCCTCTGGAAATTGTATTCCCCTGTCCCCTTCCGCTGTGTATATCGAATTATTCCTTGCATGAACCATTTCGGGTCTTATGCTCGGATTATAATTCCTTTTACCATATAATATCCACCACTAATTGACTTCCTCTACTTAAATCACTAATACTAACATTCCTTTCCCGTAATTAGTAATATTCATTGGTAACTTTGCATGTTTAGCGTTGTGTTCAGCCCTTTCCTCGAATATTCTTTCTTGCATGCTCGCGATCGGTTCGGAACACACGACGCGCTTCATGCGGCAGCGCCCCCCGGTCGGTGCTTATATGCAAGATGAGGATGTGCAGTCCAATCAGCGGCATGGGTAGCTAGCTCATTCGCATTCGACGGGTTGACTACAAGATCACCGTACTTTTCCCCGACTGTATCGCTTTTATAGTCTCTGAGAACAAGACGACAAACAAGCCGGGCGGACGGACAGGCAGACATTGCTATATTACTCTCTTAGGAGGTTGATGTGCAATGACTGCAACATCAAGTGGCCCATTCGTCACCAAGCCGAAGCCTGTTACGCGCGGATCCCTGGCAGATACGCAGCCCTCCTCCCGCCCAACCGACCGAGGAGCGCTGCCGCATGACGCGCGACACGTGTATCGAAACCGATCGCGAACATGCAGGAAAGATAGGTGTTAGACTAATATTCGTGGAAAAATTAGGGCTAAACACAACGCTAAACATGCAAAATTACAAAAGAATATTACTAATTACGTGCAAGGTATGTTAGTATTAGTGATTTAAGTAGAGGAAGTGATGTAGTGGTGGATATTATATGGTAGAACGAATTATAATCCGAGCATAAGATCCGAAACGGTTCATGCAAGGAATAATTCGATCTACACAGTGGAAGGTACAAAGGAATAAAATTTCTAGAGGATCTAATAGGAATCGTGAAGTTTATGCGGCTCAACAAGTCAGGGCTGTCGATGTCACCCCTGATCAAGTTGTGCATGAAAAATCACACCAAGCATTTTTCTACGATTAAGTAAGGATGGAAGGTTTATTAAGAGCAATCTACGAGAGTAAGAAGGCAGTCTCACACCTTCATCCCAGTTGAGGCCACGCAGAGCAAAAAGTAAAAAGTTTTTCTGGACTGATTCTATATGGTCTTGGTGTACTTTGTACTGAGGGCACCATACACAAGAGCCGTAATCTAAAATCGGACGAATAAGCGAAATATAGAGAGTCTTCGTTATATAGGGTCGTCAAATTCCTTTGACCACCTCTTTATAAACCCAAGCACTCCCATGGCTTTATTTACCATGGTAGAAATATGTTCAGAAAATTTGGTGTCTAGTTTAACACCAAGATCATCAACCAATGTAATTCTCGCAAGAGAACCTGGCTGGAGCGATGAAATGTCATTACTTTACATTTCGAGGCAATCAGGTGTTACTTATTTGCACAACACCATGACTGAAAGTTATTGAGATCGGATTGCAAGCGAGAGTGAAATGAAATGTCTTTATACTGGACACAGAGTTTAACGTCATCCGCATACATGAGTACTCGCGAGTTTGTTAATACTGAAGACAGGCCATTAATGAAGAGTGTGAAAAGTAGGGGCCAAGATGGCTGCCCTGTGGTACTCCAGAAGTAACCTGAACAAGTGAAGACAAGGAGTTTTTGAAGAGGACTCTTTGAGACTTAGAGCAAAGGTAGCTGGAAATCCATTTCAAAAGATTGGGCGGAAACCCTAAAATGTCAAGTTTTTTTGTGCTAAAGGGAATGGTTTACAGAGTCGAATGCTTTACTGAAATCGGTGTAAATGACATCCGTGTGCATGTTACCATGGAAGCCTTTAATAATAAAAAGAGGTAAACTCTAGTAAATTTGTAGTTGTTGATCGTCGCCTTATAAATCCGTGCTGAGCTGGAGATATAAGTGATTTGCAGAGATGTTGCAAGTGCGGGGCTAAAATTTTCTCAAAAATTTTAGGAATAGCGGATAACTTTGATATACCTCTGTGATTCATTGCGTCAGACTTACTACCTTTCTTATGGAAACATGAGGAGATAAGGGATAGGGTGAATAGTTTAAGTAGGGGTCCACACAGAGCGTCGGCGCAGAACCTGAGTACACAGCCGGGGACTCCGTCAGGACGAATATCCTGAAGCAGAGAGCTTTCATTTAAAGTAGAGCCGAAAATGCCGTTCGATCTTGGTAAACTGTATGGATACGGCTGACCAGAGTAGCTTTCATGGGAATAGGTTGTTTGAAAAATTGTGCAAAAAAGATCGGCAATGGCCTGATCATTGTTTTGCCGACGAATTATGAAATGATAGCGAGGATGGATGTGCGGACGTTTTACGCTTGCTGTTTACGAAGCTGTAAAACTGTTTAGGGTCCTGAGAAAATCGTATCCTGCATCGAGCTAGGTAATTTTTGTAGCATTTAGCGTTTACAATGGTAAAATTTGACCGAGCTATTAGAAGCCGACTTCTTGAAATTTTGTATAGTCTTAATTTTATGTTTTTTAGACTGGATAGCTCTTTGGTAAACCAAGGGGCTTCCCAGATCTAATCGGACAAAAATATGGGACACAAGAATCAAAGAGTGTGTCAAGTACATTATAGAAAAATGTTTGTGCCTTTCATAACGTCAGTGCACAAGTACAGAGCGGATCAATCGAAATCCCTAATCAGGCTATTAAGCTTCGTAAACTCGGCCTTACGAAAGCAGCGGACACGTTTAGAAAGCTTACCTGATCGATCCAATACAAAAGTTCCAATATCGACCGATACTTCGAAAGTAGGATGGTAGGTGTCTTCAGGTATAGTGAGCGGAAGGGCTCGGGTTAACAACGCTATGGTTTGATCCGAGACGAAGCACAGATCGAGCAATCGACCCAAGGAATTTTTCACTTGGTTGACTTGAGACAGGGACAGGTCTAGCAAGCCGTCAATAAAGTCATGTCGTGATATGGGCACAAGGTTATTCGACTCGTTTACCGAAGACCAAACAGTGCCTGGCAAATTGAAATCCCCCAGAACTGTCATGTGGTCTTTATCTGATAGCGAGATATCCGAAGACGGTGGAATGTACGAGCAGGTAATAAAAATAGAAAAGGCTGGAAGAATCAGTTTTATGCACAGGAATTCCAGGTCTTGTTGAACCTGGAATATGAAATGTTCCGACGTGAAGTTAGAGTCCACTGCGATGAGGACCCCTCCTCCACGTCGAGACAAACGGTCATTTCTAAATATTGTGTACCGATCTGCCAAAACTTCGGAACTAAGGATGTCCGGCTTTAACCAGGTTTCAGTTAACACAATAATATGGGACAAAAATGTGAAACTTTCAAGATAGAGAGTGCTGAGCTTACTACGTAAGCCTCTAGCATTCTGGTAAGTAATTAAAAGAGAGGAAACTAGTTTTTTCGATGGGTGGAAGTAGAGCGGGAAGATGAGGATGGAGCACTGGTCTGACTGCCGGGGAGAGTTATGGGGGGCCTATTCTTCTTCTTAGCCTTGTAATCCTTCACAACCAAGTACTTCGGCCAAAAATTGGCAGAGCAAATGGTGTCGAAATGAGATGGGGAGACGCTTATCTTAAAAGACTCCCTGGCATAAGCGAAATTAAACTTCTCCTCCTTTAGGCCTATGGCTTTTATTTTGCTTTGTATAAAAGCAGTTACATCATTAGATGTAAGATCAGGGGCAAGCCGAGAGGAAAAAACTTGCCGCTTTGGTGGGACACCCACCAGTGGTTTTGGCACCACAGGTGCGGTACCTGTGATGACAATATCCGGTGGTCCCGGACGTACAACAACTGGTGGGTTCGCTATGGAGTT
This sequence comes from Drosophila bifasciata, assembly GCA_009664405.1. Classification (NCBI taxonomy): domain Eukaryota; kingdom Metazoa; phylum Arthropoda; class Insecta; order Diptera; family Drosophilidae; genus Drosophila; species Drosophila bifasciata. Next base: position 26,455,143 of record CM019041.1, read on the forward strand.
TGGTACGGACTCTATGGAAACGGACGCTACAGTCGGCCGCATGTTCGCCGAGACGATGCATTCGGCTACCGAATCTGCACCACCAGCAGCGATCGTTGCCCTTGGAGTGGCAAACGAAATCAACTGCTGCACTGGCGTATTGGTCGGAGTTAGTTTTTCAGATGACGGCGGGCGTGAGACAGTTGGCACTTGCAAGTCCCGTGGAGTGGACTTCTTGCGCCGCGGAGACTCAGCCAGCAGCTGTAAACTGCTGAACTGAGTGTCCATGGCTAAGAGCCGATCGTATTGCTTCTTAAAGCCCACGATCAGCTCCTTAAAGCCACTCCTCGTCTGCCTCATAAACGAGCGCATTTCGTTTTCGACCGCACGGCATTCCTCACAACTATAATGCAAACCGTTGCGTTGTGAGATGGCATCACCCACACGGCCAGAAATACCTGCACATTTTGCGTGCACTACGCTGCCGCAAAGCCAGCAAGGTATGTTCGGCTGATCGTGAGTGTTCTGCTTCTTGCAGGTTTTTTTTGCGCAGACCACAGACAATTCCATAATTAGTTTTTAATTTTTTTTTTCAATAACAAAAAAGAAAGATCGAAACAAATAGCAATCAGACCACAGTGCAAGCAGTTTCTAAAAGCTATGCTTAAACAAGAAATGGAAAAGAGAGAGAACTACTGCAACAGCTTGTAAGTGAGAAAGCTACTGCACAAAAGGTTTATAAGCGAGAGAGAAAGAACAGTTAGTTTGGATGATAGACAGAGAAAGTTGCTAGACAAAAGCTAAAACAAGAGAGCGGCCAAATGTATTTTCTTACTTACTGGAAGCAACAGCAAAAACACAATTACCCGCCGCACAAAATTGATTAAAAACGTCGACGCACACGACACTCCAAGTTATCGCTCGAAACTGATGCCGGCTAATTCCGCACTAAGCGCATCCGCTGCCTGTCCCACTATATTGCCATGACGCATGTCCCAGGATATGCTATTCAATCTCTGCTATGCTGAGATCTTACGCAAACTCAGCGGTATTGCTCTGAACATCGTGGTTCCTCCGCTAACCTAAATTACCTTATTTTCGGGCTCTTCTCGTCCTCAAACCTCTTACCGATCACCTAAGTCTGAAACAATCTTTGGTTGCTGTAGATTTTCCTTTTCTGCGTTGCACATATGTTTTCAAAAAAACAATATAACCTTTAACTCTTCGAGTAATAAGGATTAGGGTTATACTAATGGAGTCTATAGCTTAATATACATTTTACATTTTACAACTAGTCAAATATTTAAAATTCCATATAAATCAGATGATTACGGGTATAAAAGTAGTGTCGCGGTAACTGCGAGTCAAGTTCCTTCTCGTTTTTTTAGGGGTTTTGACGAAACTTTGGATGCATTTTGAGCTTCGAGCTTTGCATTTGGTTTTCTTTTGCGTCGTGGGTGTGAGCTTGTTGGTGCACTTTAGTTTGGTATCAAGACCACACTATTTATTTTTTATTGTTTTGTTTAAACGAGCATTGCATCTTCGTTACAAATACGTCGCGCGACTCTACAGCGCGCGTCATTTTATTACCGTTAATTATAATATAACCGCACATTGGATGTATACAGCGTTAATAAGACCCATTCTGACGAACGGAAGCTTTGTGTGGTGGGAAGCGACCAACACCAAATCCTTCCTAGAGAAACTCCGGAGAGTTCAACGGACAGCATGCCTTGGGGTCATCGGATCTCTTAAGTCCACCCCACATGCTGCTCTGGACACCATGCTAAACCTGGAACCCATAGACCTCCACCTAAAGTTCAAGGCGGTGACTAGTGCCGTGAGCCTTTCAGCCGCGCGGTTCTTCAAGCCATCGTCTTATGGCTACGCCAAAATACTCCGTAAGGAAGAAAGTGTAACGGGCGAACGGAGCTAATACTGTGTCTCGGAGTTTTAATGGAAAAGAAACTTTAAAAGACACATACTGGGCGGAGAGGAATGGATGCGTAACGCTGCCCTTGGGCAGAACGTGCTCTCCATCTTCACTTACGGGTCAAAGACAGCCGAAGGGACAGTACAGGAGACTGGAATGGAGAGACTTGCCAGTATGGCAAGCGACAAAGTTGGTATACACCTTGGAGATACCTCCGAGGAACATAGCAATATGCGTTGACAGTTAAACTGCTATCAAAGCCCTGGTTTCCTGCAAGACCACGAGCAGACTCGTACGTGATATGGTGGACGCACTAAACCAAATCAGGGCGCACTCAATCACCCTCACGTGGGTCCCGGGTCACACCGATATCGCGGGCAACAAGAGTGCGGACGAGTGTGCCAGAAATGGATGGGCTAGGCCATTTGCGGACGCAGTCAGCGAAATACGGAGGCCACTACGAGACATCATCTGGGTCGATGGGTCGAGCTAGAACGAGATCAGACAGACGGTGTAACACAACACCCAACTGTGAGATCTCTCGCTCGCTCTGGGCCCACCCTAAACTAAGACTCTCCTAAGCTTCAGAAAGAGTCAGGTGCGAACACTGACGGGAGTTATAACGGGGCACTGTGTCATCAGCCACATGGCCACTAGATACAGACTGCCCCACCATGACTTATGAAATGGTGAGAAAAAGAGAGAAAATAGAGAGCATCCAGCACCTTCTCTGTGGCTGTCCTGCACTCATGGAAAGGCGTCACCGAATTCTCGGCAGCGCCTTTTACGAGGACCTGGACAGCCTGGCAAACATGCCTCTAGAGAAGCTGATGCTCTTTATAGAGGCCTCGGAATGGTTCGCGAAACCTCCCTAGGCACCGGACAATATTCCATGACGAGTGTAGGCATCACAATAGCCAGTTTTTTCCTCCAAATGACCTCGACTTCGGTGGAGCAGCCCTATAAACCTAACCTAACCTATATTAATTATAAGATCACAGTTATAGTAGCTTATTAAGCTAAGAAACTAACTAACTTAACTGCCGGGTACCAGTACATATGCACCGACTAACGTTACGTATATTTTTATATATTATCTATTACTTTTAGGTTTACGCAAAACTTATCTACATTTCGTCGGGATGTAGTTAACCTGCCAAAAACAATGGCATATTCAACAGGTGCGTATTGAAATATTTTAGTTGAGCCCTTTTTCAATTCGATAATAGAAAATATCTATCAGGCAGGCTTTGATTTTTGATTAGTTTTTACATATTATATTTTTTGCTACATCTGTTATCTAAATCACTTCTTATAACAGCACGCCGTACCACAAATGTGTAAGCGCGACAGAGAATGAGTAGCGGTTGCTGCACTAGTCTTTGAGATCTATTCGCTTATCTTGACGAACGGTCATAGCAGACGCGGTGGAGTGTGAGAGAGCGAGAGGAAATGATGCCTCTCTAAATGGTTCATTGTAGCTAAAATAATGATCAATGATGTTGATTAAGAATATATATACTTTATGAGGTCGAAAAGGTTTCCTTCTCTGCGTTACACACATGCACTTTAACCATACATATAATATAAATAACCCTTAACTCATCATTTACGGGTATAAGAATAGAATTAATGCATTGTCATGAATTTTAAAGCATTACCAGGAAAATCCAGCGTTTGCCTTTTTTATAAACAGTTTTTTTAGCTCAACCTCAAAATTAGATTGCGTTTTCGCAAAACCTGACTATGGCTGAAAACGTAAATCGCGAAATTAAGCTAATTACAGCTCAGTTCAGGGAAATACTTGTAGGCTCTCTGGACCTAAATACTGAGATGAGGACAACTGAAAAAGTGGAAGATGCTATACACAGCCTTGTGGCTAAAGACTGATGCTTCTGCAGCTGTGGCTCACAAGGCATTCAGTCGTCACAGACTGGAAACCCAAAAGGCGGTACTCCTAGCGAGAGTTACTCAGGCGTGAGTTCCTATGGACCAATGACCAGTGGGTAGACAGAGTTTTAAGAATATTGACTAGCTGGGTGAGGCAGAAACTCCCATTCCAGGAACTCTACCTGGACATCCGTTCGCTCAAAAGGCTCGTGGCAAAAATAGGACTGACAAGAGGGTGGCAAAAGCTCTGCCTCACAGAGGGTTGTTGTTCCTGCTGCACATCCTTAACGCTGCTTAAAGGTTGGGGTACCTTCTTAAGGCCTGGTAATGCATGACTGCCAAATCGTTATATGCACGATTATCGAGATGAGCTGCCCGAAGAAGTCCGAAAAAAATGTGCCGTGCATAACAACGTGTGACTTACGCTTGCATGTTGTTGACAAGGGATTGGGAGGCATCTACTCTCTCGATGCTCTCGGTGGGACAGTTGCATTCCCTGGAGTCATTGGAAGGCTACAGCGCAACAAACGCGAGAACCAAAAATCATTATTTTGAATGAATACACGATGGTGCGAAAATAAACGAGCTTAGAAGGCAGTTGATAGAACGATGAAAAATTTAAGAGGTAATTTGAGATTATTTTGTGAGGCTATGATATTGGTCTTCGGAGATTTTCGTCAAGCGGGTTCATTCCAAGATCATCTGCTGGCGATGAACTTAGTGCATCCCTGAAATCGACGTCATTGTGGCAGCATGTCAAATTTCAAAGAACGACCCATCGGCTATTAAATTTGCGAGACAATTCTTGAACTTGTTTAATGAGCTCAAGGTGCGATGGATCATAATCGTGTTGCGAAGTCTGAATCATCCGAAATTGTGCAACGGTACACGGTTCTTGATGAAAAATCGTTTCGGGTATTGTTATCGAAGAGTTTAGGGATATATTAGTGTTTATATTTTGTGGTGGAAGTGGATGTGTGAAACGCCAGAAGGAAATGAAATAAGGAAAGGGAAGAGGGCCGGTTGCAAGCAAAAATAAGGTTTTACCCCAAAACTTTTGACGAAGTTCATATTATATAAACCAATAATTGATTAAAATAAATTTAATTGTATTAACTAAGAGCTAGAGTTCTTTCTGGAAAAACTAGATTGATTTCTTCTTATAGAAAAATGTTATCAAAAATTTTGTAAAGTGTCAATTTTATACCGTGTTGTTGTCACCCATGAAAACTCCGATTAAAATTAATTAAATTAATTATTTTCGACCCTATAAAGTATGTATGTTCTTGATCAACATCAATAGCTGAGTCGATATAGCCATATCTGTCCGTCCGTTTGGCTGTCTGTGTGTCCGTCTTGTTTGTCGCCCATTGCTCTGAGGCTATAGGAGCTAGAGCAACCAAATCTTCCAGACTGACGTGATATCTCCTAGAAAAGTGTTTCGAAATTTGGCCCCGCCCACTTCCGCCCCCACAAAGGGCGCACATCTGTAGCATCCACAATTTTGAAGATAACAGAAAACTAAAAATTCAGAATTATAGAGAAAGCCCATATCTATCAGAGGCCCAAATCTGAATCGTATTGCTTTTCAGCAATACAAAAAATACTTAAAGATAACATGAACAACGATTTTACGCAGTTTCTCAACACGCATTATATAAAACAAAGCATTGGTGCCTACAACCGGTAACATGACCGGGCGGAAAATAATACTCAACAGAATATAAAGAGAAGTGAATACATACACGAACTACACACAAAACTCGACCATAGCGGATATTATTCGGGGCCGTTGAAGTACAATTAACGGCCGATGCTCAACGAGCATCGCAAATAAACCAGCCCAACACCTACCCGGAACTGAAAGCAGCCTTGATCGACGAAATCAAGAATCACACACCCTACGAGGACCACCTACGTCAAATATACTTCACAAAATTCAATGGAACTCTCCGTAATTTCATAGAAGAATAAGAAAATAAGTCACTTGTTGTTTGTAATAGCTATTGCTATTTAGAAAACCGAGATTTTGTTTTAATGTCTCGAAACTAACAAAAAAGTTAGTTCAATGAATTATCACACAGACTCATGGTTCGGGAAAATGAGGACAATCATATATTAAAATGTCGGCGTCTCTTCCACCAATATGCTGTGAATATGTACGTGAAAGTTGAAACGGAGCGATTGACATTTATCAGGTTGAACCAGGCAAAACTGCGTTCTGAAGAGTACATTCATCTTCGGGAACAACTATTCTCCCAGCAACATACGTCGGAAGTCCGCGACATATGCATGAATTCGATCAGGATGCTATGTCGTATGTACGTCATTATGGCACACCAGATTTGTATATAACGTTCACATGCAATCCAAAGTGCACAGAAATTAGACAAAAATTATTATTTAATGGCCAATCACCCATTGTTCGCCACGACATTACCGCAAGGGTGTTCAAAGGAACGATGTACGATGTGATATCTGCGGAAATTCCTGATGATGAATGATGATGCTACATGAGATTGTTACAAAAAACATGATTCATGCTCCCTGTGGAACATTAAATCAAAATTCTCCGTGTATGGTGGATGGAAAATGTTCAAAACGCTTTCCAAGACAATAAGTAGCAGAAACTATTAGTGGAAATGATGGTTATCCACTTTATCGCCGGCGGTCCACTGTCGAAAACGGAAGGACAAAAATAGTCAAAGTGAAGCATCAGGACATTGAAGTTGATAATCGTTGGGTTGTTCCGTTTTCGCCGTTACTCTCCAAAACATTTAAAGCACACATAAATTTTGAATTTTGTGTTTCGTAAAATCAATCAAATATATCTGCAAGTACATGAACAAAGGTAGTGACATGGCTGTGTTCGAAGTTGCTGCCGAAAATTCAAACGATGAGATCACTCATTTTCAAATAGGACGCTATGACAGAACGCTATTTTTTCATTTCCAATATATGAAAGACACCCCACTATTGTTCACTTGGCCGTACATCTGCAAAATGGTCAAAGGGTGTTCCCGAGGGGAACACTGTATAAACATTACCTTCAATAGCAAAGTCTTAACAGGTATAGTATATTCGGGATATACTACAAAAAAAGAAAACCTCATCAATGGACCCGTTAGATTAACTAGTACACCCAGCGACAAAAAAATGCCGCACTCTGACTTTTCATGCATTTTTGACTTTGGAAGCCTGGTGTTTCCTTAAATTTTAGTCGATTTGACTATTTATTTTTATTTTGTGTCACTTAATTCTTTTTATACAAAAGAAGTTACTAAATTTGTTTGTATCATAATTATATAGTGTAGGAAATTAATTTTCGCCAATCACACCGTTTTCAACGGTTATTTAGTAATTTGACCATAACAAAAGTAAAAATTAAATTTAAATATATAAACGTGTTTTTCCAGAAAAAACTAAATTTATTCCAATGAGTTATTTGGTTTTCTATAAAGTAATGATAAATCTAATATTTAAACAAATTTTTTTTTCAAATTAATAACTAACTAATATTTGGTGGGACCACCCTTGTCGTTTATGACACATTTGATCCTATTGGGCATCGAATCGTATAAAACCTTCAGATATTCGTATGTTATATCATCAGAGCATACTTTTTCTATAGTTTGGCGTATCTCAACCATAGTTTTCTGCTTCCTTTTTCCTATTTTTGAACTCATAAGGGCCCAGACATTCTCTATCGGGTTAAGGTCGGGACTGTTACCTGGCCAATCTAAAGACTTAATACCCAATTCCATGTTTAAAATGTTAACTTATCGTTAAAGAATAGTCCAAATTAGTATAATGCATTTTTTTAAATAGCAAACGACGAGGAATAACTTACAGAGCGCGCTCGATGACAAGGTGCAGAATCGTCCTGAAAGATGGGATCATCTTCTTTTTCTGTAACAGATCCCATACTAGGCGCAACGCCACTGAGAATAATTTCTTTATACACTTTTGCATTGACCATACCTTTTACCATTATTAGCGATTCAGTTTTATATTTAGATATTCAAACCCATACCATTTTTAATCGCTATTTTACGAATTGAAACATTTTGTTCAGCCAATTCAATAATTTTGTTGATTTTCAGTCACCGTTTTCTGCTTTCGCTTAGGCATCGTTTTTGAAGAGTTAAAAGTTAAACGTTCTTTAAGAAGTGTTTCCAGCAACTAAGACGTCAAAATCCACACAAAACCATTCACGGAGACTCTAAAAAAAAAAATTAGTGGAATCGAATAAAATTTGGGGAAACACCAGGCTTCCAAAGTTGGAAACGCATGAAATGACAGAGTGTGGCTTTTTTTGTCGCTGGGTGTAGTATAACAAGGCCCCCAAATAAAGTCTGCCCAACCGAGCAGAAGTTCTACGTGTTCAATTTTTCCAGAGGCAGAGAAGATGACGACCAGCAAAGCTATAATAAATTACAGACATAATAATTACAGACACCTTAATGTTAGTAAAAAGGACATTCCCAATTATCTCTAGTGGAGAAGTCATTGAAGAAGTCGAGACCCCACATAAATACAAAGATACGTCTTCGGATGAAGACTGGCGTCTTGTCCTCGACTCTTCCTCGGATAGGGATCAATACTTCCGCTCTCGTTATCAATTGAAAGGATGTCACAAACTAAGAATAGAACACTTGAATAAGGAAGAGAAAGAAAAACTGAAGAAAATGCTATGAGACTTCAGCGACTTACAGTACGGAGAAGGTGACAATTTCACCTTCACAAGGACTGTGAATCACGCGATTCAAACACGGCACGAAGACCAGGTATACCGGAGGCTGTACAAATACGTGCAAATACATGACGAGGAAGTAAATAAACTTTTTTGACTCATATCCAGCAATACAATAATTGCTTTCAGATGACGTCATTTGGCGCAACAAAAGTTATTAAAAACAATTTTATGCCAACTTTAAAGATTCAGGGTCAAATATATCATCTAACAGGTTCCTTATTGCCAACTCCGACTCCTTATTGCCAACTCCAAATTGTTGCAAATTTGTTTGTGGGCGATTCCGCAAGACAAGTCGATCAGCGGTGTGCACACAATTCAATGAATAGAGCAATTATAGAGCAACTCCAAACGCAACTTTTCCATTAACATAACGAATTGGTTGCTTTATCCACGACCGCATTGGACCGCATGCCATCTGATAACCACAGAATTGTTGTCAAAGCTGATAAGACGCCTGTACGAGAACACGCAAGACGTTTCAATGGACCAACAATTGACGAAGTCGCTATTGTCGTCGTGGGTCAAAATTTAGAAAACCCAGATATTGTTTTAATGAAGATGATAAATACAGTCACAGGTCTCGAAACTAACAAAAAAGTTAGTTCAATAAATTATTATTCACACAGACTGATGGTTCGGGAAAATGAGTATAATCATATGTATATTAAAATGTCGGCGTCTCTTCCACCAATATGCTGTGAATATGTACGTGAAAGTTGAAACGGAGCGATTGAAATTTATCAGGCTAAACCAGGTAAAACTGCGTTCTGAAGAGTACATTCATCTTCGGGAACAATTATTCTCCCAGCAACATACGTCGGAAGTCCGCGACATATGCATGAATTCGATCAGGATGCTATGTCGTATGTACGTCATTATGGCACACCAGATTTGTATATAACGTTCACATGCAATCCAAAGTGGACAGAAATTAGACAAGATTTATTTAATGGCAAATCACCCATTGATCGCCACGACATTACCGCAAGGGTTTTCAAAGGAACGATGTACGATATGATATCTGCGGAAATTCCTGATAATGATGAAGATCCATTGTTACATGAGATTGTTGCAAAAAACATGATTCATGCTCCCTGTGGAACATTAAATTAAAATTCTCCGTGTATGGTTGATGGAAAATGTTCAAAACGCTTTCCAAGACAATTAGTAGCAGAAACTATTAGTGGACATTGAAGTTGATAATCGTTGGGTTGTTCCGTTTTCTCCGTTACTCTCCAAAACATTTAAAGCACACATAAATGTTAAATATTGTCATTCCGTAAAAGCATTTTCATTTCCAATATATGAAAGACACCCCACTGTTGTTCACTTGGCCGTACATCTTTAAAATGGTCAAAGGGTGTACTTTACAACGATAAACGTATTACAACGAGTTGAGATGCCGCCATCGACAACATTGACCACCTTTTTGGAAATGTGCCCATCATTCTGACAGAACACTGCTTTAGTCCGAAATGCCACTACGTTATACCTGGAATCAATCATTAAAGAAATTTCAACGACGGAAACAAGGACAGCCAGTTCCAAATTACTCGCAAGCATTTTCTACCGAAAATAAACTGGAATATAACCAGCCTTTGAATAGCAACCAAACTTTCGGTCTAATCTCCTGTGATACCACTTCAGTACAAGTGTATTTCAAAATTTCGCCGCGCCCCCTTCCTCACCCCAAAAGACAAAAGTCCACAATTTTGAAGATAGAAACGAGAAAGAACGTATGGAGTCGCTGTTGCCGCGACTCTACTTTTATACCCGTACTCAGTCAGCACACATGTGATTTATGTGGAATTTTCAAATGTTTTATCAGTTTTACATTTTACATCATCTACATCTACATCACTTCTCACAACAACACACGTACACTGCACGAGGCAGCATGTTTGAGCGTGAGTGTGCGTGTGAGAGAATTATTAGCGAAAATCATCCCCATAAATGACTTTTGGGGAAGGGGAAGGGGGAAGCTCGCAGCTGAAAATTCATTTGATCATTGTGGCTACAATAATGATCCGATCTGAACCAAATTCGGGAATCTGGTAGATATGGTCATTCTCTACAATACTGCATTTTTATTGTGGATTTTCGTCTTTTGTGGGGGCGGAAGGGGGCGGGGCGATTTTGAAATACACTTGTTCAGGTTTGGTATCACAGGAGTCTTGGCAGAAAGTTTGGTTGATCTAGCTCTTATAGTCTCTGAGATCCAGGCGTTCATTTGTACGAAAAACCAAATCGACTCGATTTTGTGTGAGTGCGAAAGAGAGGGAGCGAAGTTTATTCGTATATTTTCCTCTATTGTGGCTATATTAATGATCCGATCCGATTCAGATTTGGGCACCTGATAGATAATGTCTTTCTCTATGATACTGTTAGTTTTTTGTTATATTCAAAATTGTGCACGCCACAGATGTGCGCCCTTTGTGGGGGCGGAAGTGGGCGGGGCGAACTTTTTAAACATTTTTCTAGGAGTGAGATATCATATCAGTTTGGAAAAAAAATGTGGCCCCTCCAGCTCTTATAGCCTCCGAGCAATGGGCGACAAACAAGACGGACAGACGGACAGACAGCAATTACCACAAATACAATATACCCTTTTACTCTTCGAGTACGGGTATAAAAAACGAAAAATTCAGTATCATAGAGAATGAACAGATAGCTACCAGATTCCCGAATCTGGTTCAGATCGCAACATTTTATAGCCAGAATGATACAATTTTCAACAGCATTTGCAACGACTGTCGTGAAGTGTGCTTTTACGATATTTGTGGCGCCAAAAGATTTCATTTGAAAACTCGAATTATACTTTCGTATATTGTTCAAAAATGATTAGACTCAGGTGTCATTCCATTAAGTAATGAGGTCAATGGTTGTGGTAGGCTCCCCAATTCAGGCAATTCCCCTTTACCACTCGCACAGAACATCCCATCTGCTTCACCTTTAAATTCATTGGTTCATTGGACCAATTATAATTTGCCTATGAGAAGCGTAATCGGGGACACTATTGTACGCGAACGCAACACCTTGTAGATTTTGTATATCACGACGTTAATTTGCAGTTGTTGTTGCATCATTGTTCCTCTGATGGGACCTTACTTTCACGACTCCTCGAAGCCACAGCTCGCGACGCATTTCGCGTTCGCGGGCCAAAATGTAATCGACTCGACATTTAACTTTAAAAATATAGAAGCATACACACAAATTTCTTACAAATTAATATATATAATATATAACATAGATATAGATAGATATGCCGCTTGCATTCTGAGAGCTTAAAATTCTCAACTATTGTAGTTGTTGCTAAGCCTTAATTTGGAGCGAAAATAATTCGCTAATTAAAATAATAATAAATAATTTGGTATCAAAAAATATATAGAAATTCTAGCTTTAAGTAATACTCAGTACTCAATTTTACTTGCATTTATAATCACGACCGCGAGTTAAGTACATTCTAATGTTAATTTTTTCACTTCGCTTATCTAATGAACAATTTTAAAAGTATAAATTTAAAATATTTTATGTGTTAATTTGTCAGCTTTTTTAATTTATTCTTTTACATCTGTCTGTCTTATTTGTTCTTACACCACCATCTTTTTCATGCTGATCTAGAATATATCCATCGCGCTTATAACTCAATCATAACCAAATTTTGCTTTTAAAATGTTTTTTACTTGTTGTTCAGATGCCTACAGTGTCAGTCATTTTATCATGGTAGCATCATTTGGTCAACCGCTAGACGATTGTCTTGGCAGGTTATACGACCAGGCCTAAATTCAGCATGCACAAACTTTCATTGATAGAGTTTATAATTCTAGAGAGACCGTTTTCTTACCAAGGTCCGTAATTTTTCAGGCAGCCCTCAGGAATTTCAAGGCGTCGAATTAATCTTTACTTCGTTATTGTTAACTTAAGCATCTGAAAATGTACTAAATGTTGTTGTTGTTAAATGTCGTTGACACGCAAATATATAAATGATGTGTATAGAAATGATGTATCAATACGAGCACATTTAAATTTAACATAAAAAACACACACAATTACTAAGACTTAATGGTTTTTATCTTTTACAGAAAACTCCTACCAGGCCTACACAGAAACAAACTACTCAATATCAGTTTAGATGTTCGTAAACTAAATTTATTCAGAAACAAATCCCTAATTACCACTTCAGAAATGTTTGAAACTTTAATGCATACAATCTGTAAGAAAAAATTAATTCAGATATTATTGAACTTGTTGCGAATGATAGTTTTATAAGAAAGGTTTATTATACATCAAAGTTCAATTAACTGCGGCGAATAATTACAATAAACATGATGTTTTTTTGTATGATAATAAAATGTATGTATTACAATGTATATAAAAACTATTTTATTTTCAAATTTATTTTGTACCATGTTAAATATAAAAAAATGTTCACACTACTTTGTTTCCCAAAAGCTCTTTTATTATTATCTCAAAGGCCAGGAAGATTGTACGATGGTGACCAAATGCAATTGTTGAATTTTAGCGGCGCCTAAAACAACTAACTATCGGTTCATTGTCTGTTGTATGCCAGAATTGCATTGCATTAAAGTTTCAACCGGACACCATCGGCATATGCTGCGCTGGTGGCAGAATAAATAGCCTAAATAAATAGTCTCTTTAAGACATCCAATAGAGCCATTGCATTCTCTATGAAAATAAAATCCAATCAAAACGTGTGCTGGCGATTGTACAAAAATATAGCTGATTCCTTAAAGTGGAGTAATTTGGAGCCGAAGTTTTTAATCAACCCGACTAGAATCCGAACTAGAAGGTAATGGCGTCTTCTTATTATCAAAATGAACAATTCTTCTCATTTTTTTCAAAACTGCTTCCAAATATCAGATTCAGGGGCAAATTCACCATCCAGCGGGCACTTTGTTGCCACCAAATAAAGATCAGAAGATTCTTCAGATCTATTTCGTTGGTGATTAGGCAATTGAACTATATAAGCGATATGCATTTTTTTCTGTGACTAAACGTGAAATTATAGAATAATTGAAAATTGCTTATCATACTAAATTGTTCTGTCGTGGAGGGGATAGATATCACTTTAACATAAAAGATTCTACGACAGGGTTGTTTACAAGTCATCACTTCTTTTTCATTCTTAAACTAAGTTGGAATTCATTGAGCAAATTCATACTCATAACTAAAATTGTACATATTATTTCATATGTTTTTAAATAGGAATACACGAAATATGCATTATCCTCAAAGAACAGACAATAGCACTTGTAAACGAGAACCCTCTACAAGGGATCCAGCAATAAACTGTTTTATTTATTACGGTCAAATTCCAACGTATGTACATGCACCGAATACGCCCTTTCTAAAACTACATACTCACAGGGAGCCTGTTCACACCTATTTTCCCATATAATATGATTATCACATATAGCTACATATATAAGTAGATGCATTTGTTCAATAAAATCAGTATCAGAATAAATCTCGTCCTAGTACAACATACTTCCTGTACTATCAGAGGCTGTCGGTGTGTCTTCAGACCTCAACTTGCTCATCAAAAGGAAACCCACTCAGCAGTCCAACTGGTTCAAGTGCTAGTTGCGACGACTAAACTGTAGACGGTATATGTACCGTATGCAACCCATACAAACAATTCCACATTAACATTTTGTGACCCCGGAACCTAGACATCCTTTCAAACTGTCAATCAATCGACAGTACAGCAGAAGGAATCAATCTGGACATCATCCTGAAAAAGTCAACAGGACTACACAGGAGCAAAAGTTTCAGGGAACAACACTATCTTTTACACATCCACAATTTGGCATCGGTCATACACATACAGTAGATTAGGTTAGGTTAAGGCGGTATAGCTGGAGAGAGAGACCTCCCCCCCACTTAGTCCAGCTACTGGACCTTTGTGATGCCGCATGGGCGCGAACCCCTCCTCATGGCCTAAACTGTGGTGAGAAACTTCATGCGAAGCTAAGGGCAGGCCCATCCGGTGGCTTGGATGTATTTGGACAAGATCCCTGGCTTGGTTGCGGACATATCCGAAATGTCCGTAAGTAAAGGGGCCCCTGCGAACCGTAGTCTCCTGTTTCCCAGGGCCGGGCAGAGACAGAAAAAGTGGTGGACCGACTCCTTCGCTTCCTCGTCCCTGCAACTTCTACAGAAGTCGTTGTGAGGGATTGACAGCCTTGCAGCGTGTGTACCGATCTGCCAATGCCCCTTGAAGGCTCAGCTAATGGCGTAACATTGTACTCTGCTGAGTTTATATAGCTCTTCCGAGAGTTTATTCGTACGGCTTGGCCAGATCGATCTGGCCAGCTGCCATCGCCTGCAATTTGCTCGAAAGTTTCGTGCGTTATTAACCTACATGTAACCAAAGGCATCGCTACTTGCTTCCGCTCCGGAATCGTCCCGTCAATGTCCCTATGTCTGGGCACCCATATTAGAACGAGATCTTGCTGCTCTGGGGTCTCAATTAGAGACCTGCGGCAGTCGTTGACGGTCAGTGAGTTTGACGATATTGAGCCAAGTGCTTTGAGGCCTGCTTGGCTGATAAGACGCACACTGAGTGTCCGTCTAAGAAGAGTTTAGCGACGATAGAGATCGCTTCCTTGATTGCTACGACCTCTGCCTGGAACACGCTACTGTGGTCCGAAAGTCGGAAAGCATTTACTGAGGTTAAGCCCATTGTTGAAGGCGCCCCCACCCATGCGGACGTCTAACTTTGAGCCATCGGTGTATATGTTGATAGCATTTGCACGTCCAGGTGCGTCCCTCTCCCAGTACTTTCTAAGCTGGATGGATACTTGGAAAAGCGTCGAGGGGTAGTCACTTGGGATGCAGTAGTCTGTCCAATTACGTATTTGGTTTGAGGTCATGTCCAATATGTGGTGCAAGTCCAAAAAAATGTTTGGACAAATCTGATATATTTAATTGAATTGGTCTGAATAAATGGCAAATAACATAATATTATCCTCTTAATAAGAATTTGATCTAAAAATTCTTGAAAGCATCAAGAATATTTTAGTTGCGAGTTAAAAATAAGTCCGCAAACGTTACAAAGCTTTTTGATTATTCTGATAATGAAAACAAATGTTCCTTGTCAATTGAGAAAGGGTCTGAAGAAAGTTGATAAAAATATCGTCTTATGTTTATATTACAAATTAGAAATACATGGATATATACATGGCATATACATGGATAGGTTAGGTTAAGGCGGTAGTGGGAGAGAGAGAGACCGGCTGTTTCCATCAATGTCTCTATGCCCGGGGACCCATATTAGGAAAAGATCTAGCTGCTCTGCGGTCCCATTTAGAGACCAGCGACAGTCGTTGACGGTCGTTAAGTTTGACGATATTGAGCCGAGTGCCTTAAGGGTTGATTGGCTGTCTGAGAAGAAGCACCCTGAGTGTCCGTCTAAGAAGAGTTTAGAGACGGCGGATATCGACTTCTTGATTGCTACGACCTCTGAAGCAGTGACTGATGTTGGGATTGTTGCAGAAGACGCCCCCAAGCAAATGGCCGTCTAACTTTGAGTCATCAGTGTTTAAGAGGAACGCGTTCGTTCCTCTCCCAGTCCTCCCTAAGCGGGATGGCTTCTTAGAAAAACGTTGAGAGGTAGTCACTTGGGATGCAGTAATCTGTCCTTTCTGGAAGTAGCGGGAGTTTTGTTAGGATTCCCGAGTGGCCGACCGCGGATATTTTTCACAGGTTGGTTTCTCTCATTCTGATAGCGGAGAGTGTTACAACCTTTTTCCCTATAAGTTCTACAGGGAAAAGGTACAGCTTGGTATCGAGGGCTTCGCTTGGGGTAGTGCGTAATCCGCCCGTTATGCATAGCTTTGTCATGCGTTGAACTCTGCGGAGTTTGTTGAGACAAGTTTTCTTGTCCAGGCCTGGCCACCAGGCAACTACTCCGTAAATCAAGATTGGTCGGAGAAATGTATGTCTGTATTGTCTTCAACTTGTTCGACTTCAGATTTGGGTACATATATAAATAATGTGTAAAAAAAAATAATTTTCCCAGTTCTTTGCTCTCTTAGCGAACGCAGAGACCAAAAAACTAGCATGTCGCATTTTCAATACTCTAATGGGCATCTGTTCGAATGTGAGGTCAAACTGATATCCATATGAGTATTTAGATGTGCAAGCAAGCTTCTTCAAAATGCTTCTTCAGAACGTGTCATAATACCAAAAATTTGAAGGTAACGGGTTTGTGGAAAGAAAAATAAAAATATCAACGCGAAATGAGTACACAGTACACAACTTGTCACGACTTGCTTTCGCATGAGGACATGAGCGAACATGTAATTGTAATTGTTGTTTATTGTATTTCCTAGTGCTACAATCAAGGGGCTTATAATTAGAGCACTAGTCACTAGGTGTCACATTTTTTTTTTTTTGGTATTCAGCTTATATCTAAATTAATCTTTTAGTCTGACACACTTATTAACGGATACATTTGTTGGTTTGTTTTCTTAATCTAATGTGAGGTGGGCTCTTAACTGAGTTTTGAATTGTGTAAGGTTTCGAATTGTTTTCATTTGATGTGGAAGTTGATTCCATGTTCGAATAACATTCACAAAGCAATGTGTCTCGGAATTTAGTGCTCTGTATCGTATAGTGATAAAATTGTTCGTTCTTGCGGAATTGGTAAATCTAAGTTTGTCATACAAATATTCGGGTTGTCTGGTGAGGATTTTTTATGTAGGAACGTAAGCATCTTATAGTCAATCCATTTGAACAGACTCATGTCGAAAATTTTATGTGAGAATGCAGAGATTCTGTCGTTGCGCCTTAGTCCAAAAATGTATCTTGCTATATTATTAAAACACACACGGTATAAATGGCTTGGTAATATTAAGTGCTCTTAGAATCCCATAGGTTTTTCCGACTGCTTTGCTCACATGATCATCCCATGACAGAGTACTGTTTATTATAAAGCCTAAATTAGTTGTCTTCTTTATGTAGCTAATGAGAGTGTTTGATATTTCTATACGTCTTAATATGGTTTCGCTTATCTTTTTCTTGTTTTTGTATATAATCAGGCATTTTGACTTCTTTGGATTAAGGCATAGACGGTTGTTGGTTGCCCACGCACTTATCTTCTCAAGCTCTCTATTGGTAACGTTTATACACTCATCTATTCTATTTAACGGTCGACTAACATATAATTGGACGTCATCAGCGTACATGTCCGCTTTACAGTCGGACAATACTATTGGCAAATCATTTACATAAATCGAAATCAATAACGGACAAAGTACTTATCCCTGTGGGACACCACACTTAACATGAGCAAATGACGACATTTTGCCTTCGGCAACTACAGCCTGTGTCCTATTTAGGAGATAGGACGATAGCAACCGTACTGCTGAGTCAGAGAAGTTGTAGGATTCGCAAAGCTTTGCGATGAGGATGCGATGGTCAACTGAGGCAAAAGCTTTAGTGTAGTCAAGAAGAGTTAGGAACGTTACATTTCCATCGTCCATTTTTTCACGGATATCCTCTACAATTTTTATAATTGCAGTTGTACAACTCCTATTAATTCTGAATCCAGATTGATTACTGTTCAGTAGGCTGTGCTCTGTAAGAAACGAATTTATTTGTTCAGCTACCAAGGTCTCGAACGCTTTTGACAGGGTCGGGAGTATGGATATTGGCCTATAGTCTGGGGAGTTTGCTTTTGGGATAGGGACTATTTTAGCCTCCTTCCACTTGTCTGGGAACGTTGATGTGGTAATGGCTGTGTTAAAATGTGAGTAACTTGCATAATGATTCTAGGGAGTATTATTCTCAAAAATTTCGGTTTCATGTCGTCAAGGCCAATAGCTTTTGATTTAATCTTAAGAATGGCTTCTAGAATATCACAAGGACTAACACAGCATAAACTAAAGCTAGGAACAGTATCAATACAGGGGCTGATGTTAAGTTCATGGTTGGAGATGGGTCCGGTAAAACTAATTGCAAAAATTTTTTTTGTTCACGTCATTTACGTCCATGTCAACATGCGAATTTCTTGTTTTTTTTTCCAATTCCTATGCTTTTAATCATTTCATTTCTGCTTACCACACATAGCGTTTTGAAACTTTGACGAGTAAAAGGCGGTCTTGGCAGAGTTTATTAGTTTAGTCACGTCTGATCTTAATGATTTGTACATATTAAAGTGGCGTTCAGTCTTATATCTTTTACATTTTTTTAAAGGCGTCGTTTCGTTTGATGATACCCCGCTTTATCTCCGGGTTGAACCATGAGTTATCTGTTCGTTTGACTGCCCTTCTCTTAATAGGTACATGTTTACTGTAAAGAAAGTCAATGTTTGATTGCAGGTAGGCAAGCTGAGAATTAACAGACAACATATAATGCATTGATGTCCAGTCAAGAATGTTTATGTCAGTGTGTAGTTTTTCGATGTCAATGTGCTTAAAATCTCTGTAAAAGGTGTCATAGTTATGGTAATCAGGATTAAAATCATAGGTCAAGAAAATAAGATCATATTTTGAGTATCCTGGTACTGTGAGTTGGTCATATAGAAGAATTTTGTCAGTACTATCGACAAAGAATAGGTCTAGTAGAGTGCTTCTGGTTTTGGTGAAGTGTGTGGGTAGCTGTTGGTTCGCTATATTTAAATCAAGGCTCAACATGCTATCTGTCAATGAAGATTCTCTAAGAATATCACAGTTAAAGTCGCCTGCTAGGACTACGTCTGTATAAGTCAAGGAAGTGTCAGTAATAAGTGATGTCAGTTCTGAGTAGTCAATGTTTCGATTTGGTCGATATATGCAACCAAGGAGCAACTTTCTTTTATTGATGGTGATCTTTAGAAATATGTACTCTATGGCGCTATCTGGTCTTTGCTTACAGATGAGTTTCGCGGCTATCTTGTCATTTATATATATTGCAACGCCCCGGCATGCCCTACACGGTCAGAACGAAATAAATTGTATCCTTCACATTCAATTAATGAGTCACTTAAGTCGGGGACAAACCAAGTCTCGGACACACATATAACATCCTCACCAGAGTCGATGAACATATTTCTGAATTCGTCAATTTTCCTTGTTATGACAGATTTGCAAGCCCGATTTTTGCTTCACCAGAATTCTGAGGACCTGAGAAGTATTCGAATTGGTTATTTCTAATGAACCGTCCATATCAAATGTGTTTTAAAACAACGAAGAATTACACAACGGTAAGTGCAGTTAAGGGCCCACTTAAAATACAGGAAGATGGTTAAGTTGGTAATACTTATAGCTAACATAAAAAATTTGCTTATATTCATATTACTGACGAAACGAGCCTCCAGCTCCAAGACTCTCAGTAGCAGCTTGCATATCTCGCAGGTCTTCAAGTCTGAGAACTTCCCAGATCTCACTTTCTTGGCTCACTTTAACAGGAACCATACCCCTGCGCGTAAAGACGGACTGCAGCTTACGATGTTTCTTCATTTTTAGAGCTTCTCTAAAAATCTGGTAGTTTTCCCTAGTAAGCTGCTCGTTGACATATACGGGGGCTGGTGAGTTTAGGCCGAGTAACTGCAGAGTTAGGGGCTGCTTGGTCTCCCGCCTGTACACACCAAAGCTACGCAGTAGTGCCGCTTTGTCGCGCACGCGTTCCAGCTTCACAATGATGATGGGGTCAACGATGGAGTGAGGAAGATTTTGATTCGGCCTCATTCTATAAATATCCCTAATAATGGGCGCAGGCGTGTGATTCAGACTGAGACACAAGGTGTTTAAGATGTTCTTCAGCTTTTCGCCTTCGACGTACGGGACTCCATGTATCCTCAGGTCGCATGCGATGTTGGCCTTGGCCTGTGCATCGACTCTTAACGTGTGCTGGGTTTCCAAATCCTCTACCTTTTTAGTGAGGGTTTTAGTCTCACCCAGCCTGGTTTCGAGAAACTGAACTCTCTGTGTAAGATTCTGTATCTCATCAGCCATACTGTTCAGCTTGCCTGTTAGAAAACTTAGCAGTCGCTCTTCTGCCTCAGTCATTTTTGTTGAGATAAGACTGGCTTGCTCCTCAAATCGCTGATTCAGCAGCTGAATCAATTCCGGGGCTGGCGTTTCTGATGTACGCGGTCCCTTGAGGTTTGTCCCAGTGTTTTCTCGCAGACGTTTTGAGACAGGCTGCATTGTTTTAGTTTTGAGATTTAACAGAGAGTTCAACCTTTGCCGAATGTCCCAGGAACTAGATTTTCGGCCCAGTACCCACAACCGAATGGGTACTCTGGGTACTGGGACGCCAAATTCAGCTGCGACAAATTCGTAGTAAGGGATCTAGGTACTGTATGGTTAGTGACCCTGTCGTCTATGCCCAATTTTGAATCGAGCTTCCTGTCTAGGATCAGAAGACTATCGGCTATCCACATAGTTTTGGGGGGTAAGTGTCGGAACCTAGCACTTCCTGGTGAATAGTACTAGTTCCGTCTTAGACGGGTTAGCACCAAGCCCGCATTTGTCTGCTCTTTGGGACAGCTTTAAGAGGGTGCTTGTCATGCACTCGCATAGGGTCTGTGGAAACTTCCCAGAGAATGCTAGAAGGCATCCACCACCCTCCACTTCCCGCAGCAGTTAATTAACTGCTACGTTCAATAGGAGAGGTGAGAGGACTCCGCCCTGCGGGGTACCTCCGCTGACAAACCTGGTGGACGTTGACGTCCCCAGTGAAGCCTCAACGGTCCTGCATCGCAGCATCTAATCGATGAGACTCACCGTCCGGTAATCAATTTCCAGGTCAGTCAGTGCTCCCGTGATAGCGGACCGGATGTTGTTGTCGAAAGCTCCTTCTATGTCTAGAAAGGCTACCAGAGTATACTACTTACAGGTAAGGGACGATAGGATGATCGATGTAATAGCGTGTAGGGCCGTTTCGGTGGATCTTTCCTTCCGATAGTCATGCTGAGAATCAGAGATTTTATTCGGCAATATAGTCGCCCTAAGATGCATACCTAAAAGCCGTTCCATCGCCTTCATGAGAAAGGAAGATAGACTTATGGGTCTGAAATCTTTGGGGGCAGTGTGCGAGGGCTTGACTGCCTTGGTTATGAAGACATCTTTGGCCTGAAGCCATATTTCCGGGATTTTTCCGTGGGAGAACACCCCATCGTAAATCCGATCGAACAGGTTTATGGCTCTTTGACCGGCGTGGATCAGCTGGGCTGGGATGATGCCATCTGATACCATCTGATAAATCTCAGAGCAAGAAGTTTATGTCCATTGATATTATATTTAAAAAAAATATGAAGAACAAAGAGAATGTTTTGGGATTTTTTTTATTTAACTATTACAAGTACATATTAACAAAAAATAAAAGTTTCATTTTCATAAAACTTTAGGAAAAATTTAAATTCATATGATAAAGGGAATGTGCATACTCGTAATAAGTAAAAATTCCGAATACTAATGAAATAATTTATTTTCTTAATAATTAATAGTATATATGCTTTCCTATTTTAGTGCAAATTTAATTTGTCCGGGTTGGCATTGAGGTTGCCAAATTTTTGGAGAATTGTATTGTTAATTTAATCCCTGTTAATTTGATTTGATTTGCAGCAATGCTTTTTCAGGTCGTTTACCGTATCAAACTGGCGTCCATTCTTGTAAACTTTTTTGGATAATATTCCCCAAAGATCTTCTATTGGGCTTAGGTCCGGGCTGATCGCGGTCAGGGTGTCTTCCCATCATCCAAAAAGTTTTTATACCCGCACTCGAAGAGTAAAAGGGTATATTGTATTTGTGGTAAAAGTGGATGTGTGTAACGTAGAGAAGGAATAATTTCCGTCCCTATAAAGTATATATATTCTTGATCAGCATCAATAGCCGAGTCGATATAGCCATGTCTGTCCGTCCGTCTGTCTGTCTGTCTGTCCGTCTGTCCGTCTGTCCGTCCGTCTTGTTTGTCGCCCATTGCTCGGAGGCTATAAAAGATAGAGCATCCAAATTTTCTTTCCAGACTCATGTGTTCTCTCACTCCTAGAAAAGTGTTTAAAAATTTCGCCCTGCCCACTTCCGCCCCCACAAACGGCGCACAATTTTGAAAATTACTGAAAACTAAAAATGCAGAATCATAGAAAAAGACCATATCTATCAGGGGCCTAAATCTGAATCGGATCGGAACATTAATATAGCCACAATAAAGAAAAACATACGATAAAACTTCGCTCCCTTTCTTTCGCACTCACTCAAAATCGAGTCGTTTGTTTTTTCGTATTTTGTGTAGTCGGGATCTCAGAGACTATAAGAGCTAGAGCAACCAAACTTTCTGTCAAGACTCCTGTGATACCAAACCTGAACAAGTGCATTTCAAAATTTCGCCCCGCCCCCCCAAAAGACGAAAATCCACAATTTTGAAGATAGAAAAAACCCAAAAATGCAGTGTCGTAGATAATGATCATGTCTACCAGATCCCCGAATTTGGTTCAGATCGGATCATTATTGTAGCCACAATGATCAAATGAATTTTCAGCAGCGATTTGCCTCACCCCCTTGCAGAGTAAGTCATTTATGGGGATGATTGTCGCTACTGATTCTCTCACACTCACACTCACGCTCACAGACTTTGCCTCGTGCAGTGTACGTGTGTTGTTTTGAGAATTGATGTAGATGTAGATGACAGATGCAGCAAAGAAATTTAAAATTTAAAATGTAAAAACTGATACAACATTTGAAAATTCCACATAAATCACATGTGTACTGACTGGGTATAAAAGTAGAGTCGCGCTTATAGCGACTCCGTGCTTTCTTTCTCGTTTGTTTTACGTGCCGTGTGAATTGTCGCGTTGTCTTGCTGGAAGATCCACACATCCCCGTAAAGATTTCAATCAATTTCAATTAGTAATGGTTCTGGTTGGTATAAAAAAGAATGGAGACTTTCCAGCAGACCCAAATCTATCCCAAACCTTTAATGATCCTCCACCGCGGTTTCGCTTATGTCAGTGCTGTCGGGGTTGCCTTTTGTCGTGCCAATACTTTTGGCAGGAGTCAGGGCCGTCTAAGTTAAATTTTTTAAGTGCGAAAATATAATTTTAGTGAACTTCACTGACCAAAATTTATATTTTTCAGCAAACCCTAGTCGGGCCGTAATTTTGTAATTCAATAGCCTTGGTACAGCGTCGCAGGAAGCATATGTAACCGTTTCGTTTTCTTTTTAAATTTGTTTTATACGTCTTTTGGGTATATCAAGCTTCAGTTGACCTTTGATCTCCTTGCAATACTTGTTGTTTTGAACGGGTAGACGCCGAATTGGACTCTTCCACCGTGCGTCGATTTCCGTGGGTCTGCCACTCCGCTTTATTTTCCCATACATTTCTGGATTTTTAAAAATTTGCAATAGTGTTTCTATGTCGATCTGGCGGCAATATAAGAAAAATTCACGCCAAATTCGGCCAGCCCTTTGATCAGACCGCGATCTTCCTCCGACAAATGCGTTCCACGTGGCATTCTACCGTAAAATCAACATTACAACTGTAAAGTAGTTCCTCTAGCCGGGGTGATGACTCAGGGCTGCCGAGGGTTTACAAGAATATTTGTATAGAGGGACCCTGGGATGGAGGCACGTCTTGCGACGGTAAGACTGCGGAGAGGGCGGATCGGCAGTGTCCCGATCGTACCTTTCTAGCGAGACCCTTTTGGGAGCTCTTACCTCCCCGTGCGACCCGGTAAGAGCCGCCACGCGTACCCACCCTGCGTGCCGGGGAATACGGGTGGGTGTGGCTACGCCTGACTGAGGAAGGAGATACGAAGGACTCCTTCCAGAGAGTGTGGCCTAGATAACCGTCTGGCTTCTGGGCCGTGGGCGCTCCGGCGTACCTCGGAGGGAACCGGAGAGTACGTCCCGACTAACCGTATAACTCCTGTACTATAGGTACCCCGGCGTATCTCGGTGAAGACCAGAGAGTACGCCCTAGCTGCTTATAGGGACGCTGAGTTTTCTCGTGGCGTGTCTCGGTGAATACCAGAGAGCTCGCCCTGCCTAACCAACTGACTATTGGGTTATGGACGCCCCGGCGTATCTCGGTGAAGACCAGAGAGTACGCCCTAGAGACACGTCGGCGTGTCTCGGTGAAGACCAGAGAGCACGCCTTACCTAACCACTCGAATGCTGGGTCGGAGACTCGTTGGTGGACCTCGGTGGGAACCAGAGGGGACACCCTAGATATCGACCTAGTGTCGGGTGATGGACCTTTCGTCGTGTCTCGGTGAGGACCAGAGAGCACGTTCGCTAGCTGCCTGACTACGATAACGGTGTGCCTCGGTGGAAACCAGAGGGTACAACTGTACGTGGAATGAGTCGGAGTCGAATCAACGTATTGCAGTCAGAGGAGGTTTGCCACAGTCGGGTAGGGATCGAAGTAAAACAATATTGCTTGCCACGGAGTGGGTCCACGTGGACGCGATTACGTAATCATCCCTTGGAGTTTATAATAATAAGGCGGGTCGTTTTTAAGTTTCTTCACTTTCACTTTTTCTTTGTCCCTTTGCGGTCACGTTCGCTTTGCGCGCGGCACCATGGGGCAAATGTTGTTCGAACGGGATCAATATCCATTTATAGGTGCCGTGGTTTCTGTTGCGGCCACCGGCCAAAAATTATATTTCGTGCGCTCCTTGCGCTGACTTAATGTTTCGTATCCTATCTTAAAACTATTTAGTGGCTAATGATTATGATTATTTTACGTGGGA
This sequence comes from Drosophila bifasciata, assembly GCA_009664405.1. Lineage (NCBI taxonomy): Eukaryota > Metazoa > Arthropoda > Insecta > Diptera > Drosophilidae > Drosophila > Drosophila bifasciata. Next base: position 26,480,401 of record CM019041.1, read on the forward strand.
GTATATATATATTGGGGGGCCCTTGCGCGCCCTCAAAACCCCCGCCTACGTGGGGGGATAAGCGGACTGTTATTAACTCCACTCCTGTCTCGGGGATGTCCGCCGTGACATTATATTTTCTTCCGTCACACCTCCGCGTAAAGCGGGCCCGCTTCGCTGAAGTCCGGCGGCTGCCCTGGATGTCGTCAACTAGCGCCTTCGGCAGCATCCGCCCGGAGGTATGTACTCGCCAGTGCCTTGGTGCGAGTACTTGGTCTCCGTCGAGTGTACCTGGCAAGGGTTCCGTTCCTGTATTGGCGAGGTACCGGATCAACTCATCTATGTCCACCTCTTGGCTCGGCACCTCCGCCAGGAGGTGTGGCTTGCCAACCCGCAAGCCTCCTCGACCGGGCGTACCGCCGGTCTAGACCCACCGTCCGCTCGGATGGGCTCCGGGGGTGAGGACGTCGACGGCAGCTGGCCGAGGGCTACATCGATGGACTCGTGTGGACCGGGGCGATCTATTGGGGTAGGCGAGACTGGTGCGTCCTTAGGGAGGTCGGGTGCCTGGTCTCCTACGATCGTGGTGTGCGTGATCACGGTGTCTGCAGTGGGCTCTGTGGGTGACTCAGCCGTCGATTGCACCCGTTGCATCCGTACCTTCGGGAATTGCGACGACGCGACGACTTGCCACTTCTCCCCCGGGATGAGCAGCTCGGGGTAGGTGCGCCGGAAAAGTGGCCTCTCCACCTCGTCGTCCGTGGAGTTTAACTCCCATCGGACCCGTCCTTGGCAATATTGCGAGGGTTCGCGACGAGAGCTCGTTCTCTTCCGTCGGTGCTCGCTCTTCGACCTACGTCGGTGAGCTTTAGCTAGCGTTGACGATGGCGCCGGGTTATGCCGTCTGGCGGAGTTGGTCGCTTGCGGACCGCTGGGTGATGGTGTGCGGGATCGCCCCCGGTTCGTGTGCGGACGGACCTGCGACCGTCCTGACCCTTGTTTTGATCGGCTATGGTAGACGCTAGGGGCTGGAACGCTCCCAGTTGTGGCCGGCGGCGAGGGTTTCGGCTGCGTTGTGGCTGCCTCCTGGACCCGTCGGAGTCGCACCGTGCACTCCCTCGTCCGGGGTCAATCCTTGCTGGTGACGAGGCTGGCGGGCGCCGGTCCCGGGTCTGGTTCTCGTCCGTCTTCGTTGATGTTGAGGTCGTCCTTCGCTTCGGAAGAGGTGGGGGCAACCACCCGTGAGTGGGGCGCGACCGGTAGTGGGAGGGTTGCGTTGGCTCGTAGGAGAGGGACCGTTGGTGGCGATGTTGGTCGCGGGACGTGGACTGGCGGTGTAGTCTCCCGAGCAGGTGGTACAGTGGGGGAACGGCTGCGCACCGGGCGCTTGCACCTCTCGCAACAGGGTGATGGTTCCGGCCAGGCTGCCTGTTGTCGTAGAGGCTGCACTGGGCTTTTCCCGCGCCGACCTTTGTGCCACAGTCTTGCGGGATCATCTCCCGAGGGCGCCCAGATCTCCATGACGGCCCGTCGCACCTGGGTCACTCGGTAGCCGCCGCGTATGGTTGCATACTCCAACTCTTCTGGTTGTTCAACGAATCGTCCTGTCCACCGACTGTCCATTCCGTCGTCCGTCTCTGGGTCTGGTTGTCGTGGCTCCATGGCCCCTGGTTCGAACGGCGGGTAAACACCGCGGCCAGCTCTTGGGTCTCGGCGTCGTCCTTGGCTAGGGGTTGGGGCGTTGCGGCCCGCTTCCTGACCCCGTCGTCTTGGGCGTCGTCCAAGTCCACTGGACCAACGTAGGCAATGTCGTCGTCGCTTTCCATGCTGAGCTCATAGGCCTAGAATTAATTACTTTACAGATATGTGGTCCTACCCTCTCTGAAACCCTACCTAATGGTGCAGCTTACATGTTCATTCTTACTATAACACTAAGGCTTAATAATTCTAGGATTGGTCTATAGTTACGGTGTTTCTGGTCTCCTAGGCCTGGGGTCTTCTGTGGTTGAGTCCTGCGCTGATGTGTCGTCCTCTCCGGGTTGTTCGCCTCTCGTGTCGTCTCCGGTTTCCTGGAACTCCTTCAGCTCTGCGATGTTGGCGACTCGTTGTTTACGTTCGCCCCTCCGTTGTAGGCGTACGATGTTAGGGGGACGAATTTGGTTACCCGAAATGGGCCGTCAAACTTCGGAGCGAGCTTAGCCGCGAAGTTATCCGTTGCCTTCGACAGCTTGTGCTGCCGCATGAGCACCTGCATTCCCAGGGTGGGTCGCCATTCCCTTCTCCTGAGGTTGTAGTGCCGACTTTGATCAGCGCTGGTGCGTTGGGCGTCGGCCGAGGCTATCATAAAAATGTCCTTTAAGCGCTCGGCTTTCTGGGTTGGCGTCTGGGGTTCGCTTGCCGTCCCCGGAGTCGTCTCCTCGTACAGGGAATTTGGTAAGCGTGGCTCGCGTCCTTGGACCAGGAAGGCTGGGCTGAATCCGGTGCTGTCTGAAACGCTCGAGTTGATGGGATGGATATCTCTGGGAGAAGCTCGTCCCACCTGTCCTGTTGGCCGTCTAAAAACTGTGAAATCATCGTTTTCACGGTGCGATTCGCCGTTTCTGTCGGGTTCTCGTGGGGTGAATACGGGGCCGTGAATTGCAGTTCGCAGCCCATCCGCTGGATGAATCCTTTGAACGCACGACTTGTGAATTGGGCACCATTGTCGCATACGAACGTTTTGGGCACTCCGAATTGTCCTAAAATCCTCTCACGAAAAGATTTCGTCAGGCTTGCTGTCGTGGCCTTGCGCAGTGGTACGAGTTCCACCCACTTGGAGAACGCGTCGAAAAATACTAACAGCATAGTATTTCCGTTCTTAGATCTCGGTAACGGTCCTACGAAGTCTGCGCACCAAGTGGAGCACGGTTCGTCGACTCGACGTGTCAGCATGTGACCCGCGGGTTTCTCCTGACTGACCTTAAACTTTTGGCAAGTCTCGCAACACCTCACATACCGACCGACGTCCCGAAACATACCTGGCCAGTAGTACCTTTGGGCGATGCGAACGATAGTCTTTCGGATTCCTACATAGGTGGCCGGCCGTGGGCGCGTCGTGGCACTCGTTGAGGACCCGCTTCCGGTGGGCGGTGGGGACACACAGCTTCCAGGGGATGAAGTCGTCGTCGTCCGGCCGATGTCCTATGCGGCGGTAGAGCTGTCCATTCTCCATCGTGTAATCCGGATTCCCTTCTGGTGCGTTCTTGACGGCTCGTGACTTAGCTGACCACCATTTGCAAGCCTCTGGTTCCTCTTCCAACCTTTGTAGTACCGGCAGCGACTGTCGGGACAGAGCATCGGCCACGATGTTCTGGTTCCCCTTCCGGTAGCGGATCTCAAAAAGGAACTGCTGCAATTCGAGAGCCCATCGCGCGATTCGACCAGACGGACTCTCGATAGAATTTAACCACTTCAGGTTGATGATCTAGAACTTGTACCCTTCGAGGTAGCAGCGCCACTTTCGAATCACCCATACGATGGCGAGACATTCCTTTTCTGTCGTGGTGTAATTTTCCTCGGCCTTCTCCAAGCGCCGGCTCACGTATGCGATGACTTTCACCACTACATCGATTTTCTGCGTCAGCACCGCGCCTACTCCGACGTCGCTGGCGTCCGTCTGCACCGAGAATTTCTCTCCGAAATCCGGACATGCTAGTGTCGGCGCTTTCGTCAGACGATCTTTGAGTTCCTCGAATGCGTCCTGTTGGGCCCTGCCCCAGTCCCATCTCTTGCCTTTCCTCAGCAAAGTCGTCATCGGCTTGACTATGTCTGCGAAGTTGGCCACAAACCTCCGGTACCACGAGGCCATGCCCAGACAGCGCCTCAGCTCCTTTAGGTTCTTGGGGGTTTGGAGGTCCTTGACTGCGGCTACCTTGTCCGGATCCGTATGTATGCCTTCTTCGCTAACGACATGTCCAAGGTACTTGAGTCGTCTCTGGAAGAATGTGCACTTCGCCTTGTTGATCCGTAAGTTGGCCGCCCGAAGTCGCCTGAATACCTCTCTTAGGTTACGGACGTGTTCCTGGAAATTCTGTCCGACGACGATGATGTCGTCAAGATACGCGAAGGCATAAGGTTCCATATCAGGACTGAAAACGCTATCCAGGGCGCGTTGAAAAGTGGCAGCGGCCGAGTGGTGGCCGAACGGCATGACCTCTAAACCTCTACCAGGTACGGTGAATGCCGTATATTGCCGACTTTGGGGTTCCATGGGGATCTGCCAGTACCCGCTTTTCAGGTCCAAGGTTGATATGAACCTCGCGTTTCGCAGCCGTTCCAAGATATGGTTGATCCGGGGTGTCGGGTACGCATCTGGTATAGATCGGGCGTTTGTAACGAACCGTTACATTCGTATACATGTTCATACTGATAGCACTAAGCTACTTTGCGTTTCATATACATATTCGTACTAATAGCACTAAGTTACGTTGTCATATATAATCCAACAACACAAACACCATACATCGGACATTTACAGTCCCACGCGCCGATCGATTCATGCAGAATCGACACACGCGCCACAGTCTAACCCCTCCCCCCCGAGTTACACAACTCCACACAGGTCATTTCTCGGTGCAACCGAGTCAATGACCAAAGTGCCAAATCTAGACTCAGCTCATTTCTCGGTGCAACCGAGACAATGACCGGGCCGGTGGCACGAGTAGAGAACTCGACACCACTTCCGTAACCAAAATCTTGCGGACTCAGCCATCGAGATCGGGCTTAAATAGCCCGAGCCCGCGATCAATCAGGGCAGTCCATCGCCTATCATAAACCAAAACGGCAGTCCATCGCCTATCATAAAACCAAAACGGCAGTCCATCGCCTATCCTAAATCGTATCGGGAGTACATCCGCCGCGGCTATCAGCACCACGCCTCCGCAAGAACACTATACACGAAACCATTACACGACACCAAACCCCGAGAAAACAATACAGAACATAAATAAAAACCATTTAAATAACATCAAAAACCAAACTCACGAAGTGTCATCATTTTCTTCGCCGAGCGCGAACACAAAAAAATCAGGTGACACAACAAGCCATATTACCGCATACACCAAAACTCAGGTGTCAGCGTTTTTCCTTTCATCGCCAAGTGCGATCACCCAAAGCACCTTCACGGTAACAAGACTCCACGCCCGCTCCACTTTCGGTCTCACGGCCAAGCCCTCAGCAATACTACAAAATTTCTTGTAGAGAACCCTGAACAGACTGAGCCTACCTCAGTCTGAAATAGGTATCAATTACAAGTGGCGCCCGAGCAGGGACTTTACGGAAACTTTAAGGAGATTTCAAAGCCAACTTTCTGGAAACTTTAAGGAAACTTAAGGAGAAAACCTTAACACGGGGCTACGTGGACTAAAGACCCACGGCCACCGAGAAAGAATAGTAGAGCTAACCACAGAACACAAGTCCGGTACAAAACGAAATTCGCGCACCCACCCGAATCCAGTCGCGAGTGCCACCGGGAAAGTAAACGCAGTGCTAAAAAAGTGAAAAGTGCCCAAAAACAACACCGAAGAAAAACTCAGTCCAATCACCATGGAAGCCTACGAAGACGACGCGAGCATTGATTTCCACTCCAGCGAGCAAATCGCCAATCCAGGCGTCAGCATCGGCTGGATCTACAAGCGCCGCCGAGACGAGCTGGAGGCCTTCGCCAAGGAATTCGAATTTGACACCGAAGGGACTGTTGAAGAGTTGCGCAAGAACTTTGCCATGCTAGTCGCCGGACCACTCCCGCCGGGTGCCTGTACTCGCTTGGCAGAACTCGAGAGACAATATGCAAGACCAGTAGGACGCTCCAAGTCCCCGTTGCCCACTGCTCCAGGACCATCAGGCACCGGAGGATCCCAAAGCAGGCTTGCAAGTCCCCGCAGCCCCGGAGCCCGCGTCACGACCACCAGTGTTCACAGCCGCCGATCTTCCAGGTCCGCCCACTATGGAAACCTCCCGTGCGCCCACACAGAGAATTATACCGTCGATTGGCGCACCCATAATCGGGCCCGATGATAACCACGTCGCACGCACGGCAGAACTCATACGCGGATGGGGCATCCAGTTCAACGGAGAGGATGACCGACTATCGTTTCTGGAACTACTCGAGGAACGCGCCCGCGCCTACGGAGTGGACACCAACCAGCTGCCTCGGAGCATGGCCGAACTACTCACCGACCGAGCCAGTCGCTGGCACCGTACCAGCCAACTACAGGGTAGTTCCTGGGCATATTTCCGCCAGGAGTTTTTGACGTATTTTCTGCCGCCAAGGTATTTCGAACAATTGGAGGACCAGATCCGAGGCCGCAAGCAAGCGGTGGGAGAACCATTCAAAGACTATCTAATCGAGATACGGCTACTCATGCAGCATGCCGAGTACGACCTAGTTAAGGAACTCTATGGGATCTACGACAACGCCCTGCCAGGACTCCAACTATACGTGCGACGAGACGAACTGGAAAGTTTGTCACAGCTAACCCGATTAGCGGCAAAGTACGAGCTTATTCACGAGAGGAAACACGCAACGACTCCCGCACCCATGCGAATCCCACCAAGAGACACCAGGCCGGCAAGATACCCAGACCGCACAGAAGGTGAGTCCTACCGTACCCCCTTTCGGAGACCCCATTGGGATTCAGCCGACACATCCGCGCAGACAGTCATCGAATCAAAATAATGCAACGAACCACGACGTCGCCCATCGAATGGTCACCACTCCCATTGCCAACCCCCGCGCAGCCTGTCGCCGATGTGGTCAAGCTGAACACGCCGCCTACGACTGCACCAACGCTTTGATCCTATTCTGCTGGGAATGTGGAAAGCGCGGCACTCGAACCGTCGAGCCACGTCGGGAAACGACACGCGTCCTCGACTGACACGGGATCAGCCGAGAACGACGCCTCCCCAGACCCGCAACTAAGCAACCCACTACACGTGAAGGACGGCCGAATAGTGGCGATAGTGACAATAGGTGGACAAACAACGGTGGCCACCATCGACACCGGGGCATCCCGAAGTTTCGTCAGCGACAACCTGGCCCGACAACTAAACAACAACTCCAACCTGCAAGATGCATGCGTCCGCATACGCCTGGCTGACGGCTCAGTCAGAGAGATCACACAAGTTCTACTGGCGCACATCAAGCTGGATCAACGAGAGGCCCAAATCCCACTCCTGGTCCTCCCTAACATGCTGGAGCAAGTTATAGTCGGCATGGACAGCACCAAGAAATCTAGGTCAACAGCGAACACACTTCCCCGACCTACCACAAAGAATACGGCACCCAATAATGCAACGAAGAATACGACACCGAAACCAACCACAGCGAAAGCGAAGAACCGGCCCACAACGGAAAACACGAATCCGAAGCAAGCACCGGTAAACTGCAACCAAGCAAACGGGAAAACGAATCCCACGGCCACTACGGAGCACCCGCGTCCTAAGCCAAACCCAGGGAACACACATCCCAAACATACCACGAGGATCTCACACACGAGACAAGAATCAACACACTTGAACCAGGCGCTCGACACAGGAAGCCCAGGATCAAAACAAACTACGGGGCACACGCATCCCGAACCTACCACAAGGATCTCACACACGAGACAAACCCCAACGAACTGGAACCCGCTCGACACAGGAAGCCCAGGTCCAAGTTCAGCCACCGCGCACCCATGCACCCTTCCCTCAACGGAGAAGGTGAACCCACGGACACCCTCAAAGACGACAACCAGCCCCGAACAACGACAACGACAACGGCAGCAACAGTGCAACAACCAAACCACTAGGGAAACAGCCACGCAGATCCCTTGCTGGTCGGGTCCAATCATCGAACTAATATCCACAGAACCTCTCCACTCGGAACCGGAATCTAGCCCGATGACCCCCAAACACCGACCGCAGCCCTGTCGTACCCACGGTCGACGCCACACCGATTTTCGCCAACCCACTGGAGTACCTTCCGCGTACTGACGTGCCCACTAGCGCCATGCACCTCGCCATGCCTAACACCACGTCCGAAATCTTCGTCGCCCAAACAAGTCGTTGCTGCGAACACAGAGTCGTCACTGAGACCCGCCTGGCCATACATCAATCTGGAGACACTACAACCCAGGTATACCGCCAGACCCAGGAAGCTACGCCACTCACGGCCAACGCTACTCCGATCGTCGCCCACATAAGCGACTACCCACGGAGGATCGAACACCCCAGCGCGTTCGACACGACCATCCTCCCAGAAGACCCAAGCCAGCCAAAGGATCCCGAAACCCCCGATCTCACTGAACCCGACCCAGAATTGATCTCCGATCCCTGGCCGACGGACATAGCGCCACAGATCCAAGAATTTCTGGACACAGAACTTCCAAAGTTCAATAATCTCCACGGGACCTCCAACATAGCCGAGTACACCATCGTCATGAGGGATAATCGACCCATCAAACAGAGGTACTACCCAAAGAACCCAGCCATGATGCGGATTATCGATGAGCACGTCGACCAATTGATCCAAGAAGGTCTCATCGAACCCTCACGAAGCCCACACAGCGCCCCCATCGTACTCGTACGTAAAAATAACGGCAAATGGCGCATGTGCGTGGACTACCAACAGCTCAACACTCACTCTATTCCTGACGCATACCCACTGCCAAGAATCAACTACATCTTGGAGCGTCTACAGAACGCACGCTTCATAACCACCCTCGATCTGAAGAACGGATACTGGCAAATACCCATGGCCAACGGAAGTCGAGAAGCCACCGCCTTCACGGTCCCCGGCAGAGGTCTCTATCAATGGAAAGTGATGCCCTTCGGATTACATTCTGCACCAGCAACATTCCAACGGGCCCTTGATACTGTGATCGGTGCCGACATGGAACCCTACGCATTCGCATATTTAGATGACATTGTCGTCGTCGGACGAGACTTCAGGGACCACCTACACAACCTGGCAATAGTCCTCTCTCGCCTTCGAAAAGCGACCCTGCGGATAAACGCGGAAAAGTGCACATTTTTCCAAAACCGGATCAAATATCTTGGTCACGTCATCAGCGAAGAAGGTATCCACACAGACCCCGACAAGATTGCTGCCAAAGAACTCAAGCCACCCACGAACCTAAAGGAACTACGTCAGTGCATCGGAATGGCATCATGGTACCGAAGATTCGTTCCAAACTTTGCTACAGTAGTCCAACCAATGTCTCAGCTACTCAAGAAAGGACAAACATGGACATGGACCGCAGATCAACAAGCGGCCTACGACCAACTAAAGGAACTACTTACGACCGCTCCCGTACTTGCTTGCCCCGATTTCAACGTCAAGTTTTCACTACAAACCGATGCAAGCAACAACCTCGGCATAGGCGCCGTACTCACGCAGGAGATCGAAGGAAAGGAACGCGTCATCGCCTACGTCAGCCGACGCTTGAACCAGGCCGAAGGAAACTACTCCGCCACAGACAAGGAATGCCTCGCCGTCATTTGGGCAATCCGAAAACTACGCTGCTACCTAGAAGGATACCGGTTTGACGTTATAACCGACCATCTCGCACTGAAATGGCTGAATACTCTGGAAGAAGAATAGCGAAATGGGCACTCGAAGTCCAACAGTATCAATACGACGTCCACTACAGAGCAGGGAAACAAAACGTGGTTGCCGATGCCCCTGTCCCGACAACCCTTGGAGACGCTAGCAAGAATCAAAGAGGACGCAACATCTTGCCCCTGGCTCACACGACGGATTCAGCAAACCAAAGAAGTACCCGATAAATACCCCGACTACGTTTTCGAGAATGGAGAACTCTACAGACATCTGGGCCATGGAGCCGACGATCACGACTACGTGATTCGGAAAACCATCACACGGATAACACAACGATACTATTGGCCCGGCCTATATCGCGATGTGCGGAAATACGTACGCAGCTGTTTGAGCTGCCAAAAGTTTAAGGCACTGCAACGTAAGCCCGTGGGTAGGATGCTTACCCGCAGGGCAGAGGAACCTTTCGCCACATTATGTGCCGACTTCGAAGGACCACTTCCTCGATCAAAACGAGGGAACACCATGCTGCTGGTATTCTTCGACACCTTCTCAAAATGGGTCAAACTTGTGCCCCTTAAGAAGGCCACCACCACCACTCTAGAGCTAGCTTTTCGGGAACGCATTCTCAGTTACTTCGGCGTACCAAAACGATTCGTCTGTGACAATGGAACACAGTTCACCAGCCGCTCGTTCCGCACGTTTATGCAAACAGCCGGCGTGGATCTACAACACACCGCACCGTATTGCCCTCAGGAAAACCCTACGGAATGGGCCAATCGAATCGCCCAATTCGTGGAGGATCATCAAAACACATGGGACGAACTCATACCCGAGATATCACTAGCAATTAACTCCAGTGTCTCGGAAACAACTGGATTCAGCCCCGCCTTCTTGCTACACGGGAGAGAACCTCGCTTACCTGGAGCACTATACGACTAAGTTACACCAGGGACAGGAAGCCCTCCGGACACAGCCCACACTAAGGCAACCCGACTCAAAGAAGTATTCGCGATAGTGCGGAACAACATTCAGCGGGCGAGTCGAGAACAATCCCGTCACTACAATCTCCGCCGACGACAATGGCGCCCCACGGTGGGTCAACTAGTACTGATCAGACAACACCACCTCTCCAACGCAGCCGCCGGTTTCGCTGCGAAATTGGCCCCAAAAATATGATGGACCATTCAAAGTCAAAGGTTTCGCGTCAACAAATATCGTCAAGTTGCAACACCCCGGAAGTTGGAAACTGAAAATCGCAAATATCAACGACCTGAAAGAGTACCACGACACGTTGGACAGCGACCCTGCTAAGGAAGCAAAGCGATCACAACGACCCCCTGACGACGGAAAACCACCAATAGAAACGCCAAAACACGTTGGCAAGAAACTTTGCCGACCCAGGAGTAACCAAAGCGGCCAATTGCAACCCCACCCGGAAGAAAGGGGGGGGTGTAACGAACCGTTACAGTCGTATAGATATTCATACTGATAGCACTAAGTTACTTTGCATACATATTCGTACTAATAGCACTAAGTTACGTTGTCATATATAATCCAACAACACAAACACTGTACACCAGACATTTACAGTCCCACGCGCCGATCGATTTCTGCAGAATCGACACACTCGCCATAATTTTCACAGAGTTACCCAAATCCAGTTCCCCCCCGAGTTACACAACTCCACGCAGGTCATTCCTCGGTACGACCGAGCCAATGACCACAGCCTAGACTCAGCTCATGTCTCGGTGCATCCGAGGCAATGACCGTGTCGGTGGCACGCGCGGAGAACTCGACACCAACCCAGCACCCAGACTTGCGGACTCAGCACTGGAAATCGGCCTTAAATAGGCCGGGCCCGCGATCCATCGGGGCAGTCCATCGCCTATTCTATACAGTAACGGCAGTCCATCGCCTATTCTAAATCGTATCGGCTCCGCGGGAACACTATACACGAAACCACTACACGACACAAGAAAAAGACACAGAACACAAATAAAAGCCAGTTAAATAATATCAAAAACCAAAACTCACGAAGCGTCATCATTTCTTCGCCGAGCGCGAACACAAAAAAATCAGGTGACAACCAGCCATATTACCGCATACACCAAAACTCAGGTGTCAGCGTTTTCCTTTCATCGCCAAGTGCGATCACCCAAAGCACCTACACGGTAACAAGACTCCACGCCCGCTCCACTTTCGGTCTCACGGCCAAGCCCTACCCTAAAGTTCCAGCAATACTACAAAATTTCTTGTAGAGAACCCTGGACAGACTGAGCCTACCTCAGTCTGAAATAGGTATCATTACACGTTTAGTTGCCGGAAATCTATACACATCCTCCAGTCGTTGGTTTTTTTCTTCACTAGCACTATCGGGGCACTATAAGGATTCTTGGATGGTTAAATTATTCCTTGCTCTATCAACTCGTCGACTTGGGTGTCGATAACCTGCTGCATTGCCGGATTCTTCGGGTAGTAACGGCTCTTGATTGGTCGGTCGTCTTTCATCCTGATGACGTGGTGGGCGATCTGGGATACTCCTGCCAGTCCATCGAATTTCGGTAACTCTTCCTCGAGAAACTCGTCGATCTTTGACTGTATGTCGGTGGGCCACATGGCTGTCGCTTCCTCGCTCCGCTCTTCTCCGTTTTCTCGTTCCACGGCTGAGTCCTCATGGTCGATAACTGATTGGACCTTCTAAATCCTCCGTCACTCTCTTAGCCCTCGTGTGAGGGGGACTGGTCGACGGGGTTGTAAACCTTACGCGTCTCTTCCTCCTCGTCTGTGTCCCGTGGGTTTGGACAGATCGTCTCGTGTCCGTCCTGGAGGACCGGGCCACGCTCGTGCCGCTTTTCGACCGCTCGTTCCTCTTGTCTCCCTGGCTTCCTTTTGTGCGGTCCCCGCGGACCCCGGTGCTATGCCGACATCCTCCGGTGGCGTTTCGTTGTTCCTGAGCTTTATCCTGGGGCTGTCCTGCGTGGTCACGGCGTGTATCCGTGTTCTCCGTGCGTCCTTCTGGTCCGTCCTGGTGTTCCTGAGCTTTATCCTGTAGCTGTCCTGCGTGGCCACGGCGTGTCTCTGGGTTTTCCTTTCGTTGTGCTCGGTTATCTTGCTGTTCCTGTGCGCTATCCCGTCCGTCAATCGTTGGTCCCTCTTCCCGGCTCAGGTATAGTCGGGCTCTGCCACACTGCAGTGTCGACCCTATGGCGCATAAGAAGTCGATGCCCAAGATCACGTCGTCCAGCATGGCTGGCATCACCAGTAGGTACATCTCGACTCGACCTGATCCTGAGGCAAACTTCCTTCAACTGCTCTTTCACATCCCACCCCTGGACGTACTCATCGCTGATGAAACTCTTGTTAGCGCCGCTGTCTATGGTTGCGGAAGCTGCGTACCCACAGATGGTCACTGTGGCTACGATCCTTCCTTCTTCTACTCTTAGTGGTTTCGGTTCTGGGATTCCAATCCTGGTGTCCCCGTCAGTCCCAGTGCTGGCTGGAGACACTGCTCGTTTCCCGTACTCGTTCGACGACAGCACTCGATCGTGCGGATGCCTTCCTTTCCGCAGTCCCAGCAGACTAGCCGACGTGGGTTTCTGCATTCTCGAGCGAAGTGTCCTGTTCCTCCGCACCTGTAGCAGCCCGAACGGGGCGATCCGCCGGCACTACGTGAAGTCGTCGGGGAGTCGTTACTCTGGCGCACGACTTGTACGGCCGCGCCCATTCCACGGTCTTCGATTACCGGCGCCGGGGGCGTGCTGCGGAACGGGTTCCGTCTAGCTGCTCCGGTTGATGCCGCAGAGGGTTCCGGGTCTAGACGTGGTGGTGGTCTGAATGGGAAGCCCCATCCGGTGGGCGTCTGGGGTTGAACCTCTGCCCGTAACCTGGTTTTACACCTCTGCTGGATGCTCTCGAACTCGACTGCCAGTTGCACCAATTGACCGAGGGTCCTGAAATCAGTGCGTTTGATGTACACGTGGTATTCAGGCAAGGCATTCTCGTACGCTCGCTCTAACTCCCGAGCACTGTCGTATCCCGCGCGACGCATCGTCGTCCGGAGGGCGATCACGAAATCTTTTAATGATTCTCCCTCCCTCTGACAACGAGCGCGAATTTCGTCTTCCAACCGTCTAAAGTAACGAGGGGGGAGGAAGAATTCTAAGAACTCCTTCCGGAATTCCTGCCACGATGCTCCTGTAACCCGCTCGTGCGGAACCATCGCCCCGCCTTGTCTGTTAGCGCCTCGATCATCGCACGCGTGAGATGGTCTAACGGCAGCGCGTAGGACAAGGCTCGTTCTTCTATTTCCTCGACGAAATTCAACGGATCTGTGAGGCCATCGAATCTTACACCCCACTTCCTGACCTGTTCCGCTGTAGATACGTACGATCTCGAGCGTCCTATCGCCACGGAGGCGGGCGGGTCCACCTGGATGTCCGCCGGTGACACAGCTCTGCCAGCCACCACCGCCTGAGATGACCCGGGCCTGTGCCCGCCTTCCACTCGCGAGGGTTCGAATGTTTCTGGTTGCCGGGTCCGGGAGGAAGAACGGGATTGCCTGCGGGTACCTTCTACCTTCGGGTAGTCCGGAGTGGGGACCCGCAGTAGGGTTTTTCGGAGTCTGCTTCTCCGTGGGTGGCCTCGTTGGCGACCCGACCGCGTATCGACCCTCTAGCTCGGCCCAACGTGTCCAAGTAGACATCGTTAACTCCCCGGTCTGTATCAGCTGCACTAAATTCCTTCGTAGGTCCTCGACCCGGTCCGCGCTTTCGCAGCCGAACTCCTCAGCCAAAACTAACAGCTCTGCTTTCCTAACCGAGGATACCCATTTTACCCCTACTCCAGGATTTCGCGTTGCACGGGTTGGGTTTTCCTCCGGGTGCACGTCAGACATTCCACCTGACGACTCCATCCTGATTGAACGGCCACTCTGCGGCACTCTCTCTCGTCGTCACGACGCTGCGCAGGGCTTTAATCTGGCAGATGTAAATCGGCCTCCCTATCCGAAAGATAGTGGATATCCCTCTAGGTCCTTGCTCGGGCGCCACTTGTAAAGTAGTTCCTCTAGCCGGGGTGATGACTCAGGGCTGCCGAGGGTTTACAAGAATATTTGTATAGAGGGACCCTGGGATGGAGGCACGTCTTGCCACGGTAAGACTGCGGAGAGGGCGGATCGGCAGTGTCCCGATCGTACCTTTCTAGCGAGACCCTTTTGGGAGCTCTTACCTCCCCGTGCGACCCGGTAAGAGCCGCCACGCGTACCCACCCTGCGTGCCGGGGAATACGGGTGGGTGTGGCTACGCCTGACTGAGGAAGGAGATACGAAGGACTCCTTCCAGAGAGTGTGGCCTAGATAACCGTCTGGCTTCTGGGCCGTGGGCGCTCCGGCGTACCTCGGAGGGAACCGGAGAGTACGTCCCGACTAACCGAATAACTCCTGTACTATAGGTACCCCGGCGTATCTCGGTGAAGACCAGAGAGTACGCCCCAGCTGCTAAAGGGGACGCTGAGTTTTTCCGTGGCGTGTCTCGCTGAATACCAGAGAGCTCGCCCTGCCTAACCAATTGACTATTGGGTTATAGACGCCCCGGCGTATCTCGGTGAAGACCAGAGAGTACGCCTTACCTAACCACTCGAATGCTGGGTCGGAGACTCGTTGGTGGACCTCGGTGGGGAACCAGAGGGGACACCCTAGATATCGACCTAGTGTCGGGTGATGGACCTTTCGTCGTGTCTCGGTGAGGACCAGAGAGCACGTTCGCTAGCTGCCTGACTACGATGGGGCCCATAACGGTGTGCCTCGGTGGAAACCAGAGGGTACAACTGTACGTGGAATGAGTCGGGGTCGAATCACGTATTGCAGTCAGAGGAGGTTTGCCACAGTCGGGTAGGGATCGAAGTAAAACAATATTGCTTGCCACGGAGTGGGTCCACGTGGACGTGATTACGTAATCAGCCCTTGGATTTATAATAATAAGGCGGGTCGTTTCTTAAGTTTCTTCACTTTATTCATGCGTTCCTACAAGGTCCCTGTGTTGCACCAATTGAAAACTAGCTGTCGCTTACCGAGTCTTAATCCGTGAGACGAAGCTCTTTCTAAACCGCGTGTCTTCTATTTCTCTTGATCGCACTTAAAAATCAACTCTCTCGCTTGGCGGTCGCTCGCGTAGTGTCCCATATTTTTCCACGACTCCCTAGCTTTGCCTGTCTTTCTGTCTTCGAAAACACTTTCGGCTAGGTCCCGTTACTTCGAACCTCGGTCCGTTGCTCTCTCTCGAAACTACGCCCCGACACGATCGCTGCCGGCAATCCTTGCGGGACTTTTTCTTTGTCCCTTTGCGGTCACGTTCGCTTTGCGCGCGGCACCGTGGGGCAAATGTTGTTCGAACGGAATCAAAATCCATTTATAGGTGCCGTGGTTTCTGTTGCGGCCACCGGCCAAAAATTATATTTCGTGCGCTCCTTGCGCAGACTTAACACTACATGAGTTATATGTTTCTTATCCTATCTTAAAACTATTTAGTGGCTAATGATTATGATTATTTTACGTGGGAGTATATATATTGTTGGGGTGGGGGCCCTTGCGCGCCCTCACACAACACACATTTTTCTTTCCGAACAGGTAAAGACAATTTTTATTTACTTTCTGCTGAATACAGAAATTTTTTGGATAACACTTCTTAGCTTGCCCACACACGAAGGCATAATAATCTCAGCTAGCACATATACCTATTTCCTTTGAAAACCCTTATTTTTTAAAACTGTACAAAGAATGAAGCGCTGAAAGGAATACTGAACTGCGAGATCTTCATTAGAGATAACAGTACAAACTGGCATGCCTACAAAAAATATACCGTTACATTAATTGAAAATTAAAGAAAATAAAACGAGAAGGGACGTTTTGTGTCGCAGTTAAAGCGACACTACTTTTTATACCCGTACTCAGTCAGTACACATGTGATTTACACACCCTCATACATATGTGAAATCTTTAAATATTTTACCATTTTTTAAATTTTAAATTTTACATTTTTTCCTGCATCTATCATCTACATCTCTTCTCACAACAACACTGCACGGCAGCGGGTTGGCGGCTAGCTGCTGAAGCGGACCCCTGGCTCGGTCGCTCGCGTCGGACTCATAGCGTTTCAGGATATCGTCCGATACCTCGGACGCTGCGTCCGCCGCCTCGTGTTGGCTAACCGCTTCCAGGACCTCTTGCTCAAGCTCAAGGTCTGGCTGGACCCCGCACTTGGGGTCGTTTTTGTTGGGGGCTATGGTCACCTTACGGTTGCCATAACGCACAACTCCTGCAGACTCTCCTAAGAGCTCCAGAGACTCCTCAATCAGGACAATTATGATCTGGCGCCTTTCTTTTGTGATATCATCGACCTTGGCCACCATCCAATCGGCTGTGGGGGGGTTTTGGGGGTACTACAGGTTTAACCGACACCCACGCTTGGGCCCTCGGTTGCTCGGGATATCTTGGACCAAGGGCTTGCTTGCTGTCCAAGGTGATTGGACAGAACCCACAGAATCCAATTCCAAATGAAAGCCGTGTCGTCAACTCAAATTCCAATTTATTAGATGTTTTATGTATGTACAAGGTGTAGTTCGCGTGCGAAAGCTGCCCGTGTCGCTTGGGGTGAAATAGCGTATATAACTAGAAGTTGCGCTCAAGCTGACGAGGGCTATCGGCAGCGAGAGTGAGAGCGGGAGCGTGCCCGTGGTGAGATCAAGCGCGAGGGAGCGTCGCCGGGGGGAAAAATGCTCCTAAGTATGAGGGCGAGAGCCACCGCTTGTGTAGCTGGACTGATAACAGTGAAGTGTGGCTGGAATGCCCACAGAGCGGTGGCCCCGCCAGCGCCGTCCCCACTCTGAACATTAACCCCCCTCCCCCTTGCAGGATTGCAACAAAAACTCTACGCCTGCGTGCATGCCTGGAACAGACATAACCAGAGCCGATCCGTCTTCGCGGGCGAGATTGCCAGGTTGGATAGCCTGGAAGCTTACGATGGAAGCGACGGTGCCGAAAAAGAGCCGGCTGGGTGCCAAGACCCGGGCGTGTGGAGTAGCGTGTGGTGGTTGCGATGACACACCTTGCACATGTCCCCACTGCGGCAGTCCTTGCCCGAGTGTTCGTGAGCCAGGCAGTTCGAGCAGTACTTGTGTACTAGAACGGCTCGGAGCCTCTGCTCGACGCTCAAACGGATAAACTGGCGGCAATTCCGTAAGGGATGGATTCCTAGGCACACTCGGCATTGGTAGGAACTGTTACCTCGAGAACATGTGCGATCCGGTCGGCAGGTTGAACGGGAACGTGCGGGAGCGTGAGGAGCCTTGTCTGGATTTAGGTGGCTAGGACGAAATAAAAACGTTGATGAAGCATTAGTAGTGAAATTGGAGCGGATTAAAGGAGCACTTAGGAAACTGGATGAAGCTTTCTGGTCACAAGCTCTTATAAAGCCATGTGTGGTCGACTTTAAACTCAAGCTCGGACTTGAATTCGTCCCCGGTGGGGAGTATTTTGGGAACCTTTCCTGCGGTTCACCACGGGGACCCGTTTGACAATTGTGACGGACGGGTCTTGGAGCCGATTGACTTCGGAGTCGGAATTCGGGTCTTCGGGTCCTTTGATAGGTACTCTGTAAACCTGACTCGAAAACGATGCAATTTGATGTCTCGCCGTATTGGACACGGGACCCGTGAGCACCCAACCGAAAATGGTTTCCTGTCCGAGAAGAGAACCACATATGTTGGGCTGCAAGCCACTTGAAATTACGGATGGTAGGACATCGGCTCCAATCAGGACATCGATTGGTGAGCTCTCGAAGAATGTAGGATCCGCAAATGAAAGACTTGGCAAGTCTTTCAACAAACTTTGCGAGATCGGATGCGACGGAAGATTCTCTGTCCGTTCCGGGATAACATAGGCTGTGGCGTTTAATTGTAAGCCCGGCCTCGTTGGAGAGCGAATGGAAAGATGACAGAGCTTCCCGGACTGAGCGGATACTGTCTGATTCAGACTGGAGACCTGTCTGAATACGTTTGAATGGCGATTGAATCGTGTCGAAAAGGAGTTCTGGAATGAATGTTGCCTCAGCGCCCGAGTCGATCAGAGCGCGGGAAATTTTTCCCCAAGTGGCAAATGTTAATGATTGCCGTGCCTTGAAGGACAGAGCTTGTGCCGGAGGCGAAATACGTCTGAACGTTCGGAAGTGCGGAAGAACTAGAATTTTCTGCGGAAGGTACTGGTCGATCAACGTCTGGCCAGGCTGTGAAATCGGGCACGGATGTGAAATGTGACTCGCTGGAAGCCGGATTTCCACGATGCAGAAGCGTATGGTGTCGTCCTCCACAAGTGTTGCAATTGTGGGAGCTTTGGCATTCTCGAAGCATGTGGTCCTTTGCGAAGCAATTTAAACAGAGTTGCAGAGTGGAGGCAGTTGCAGAGGGCGTCAACGCTCATTTGCACGAAATGAGGACAGAGTCGGTTTGGGTGATTCTCTTTGGAACAGAGATCACAATTGCTCTTGCTAGGATCCACGCTGTTATGGAACGAGTGCGATGGCCTTGAAATAGGACTGCCCTGGGAACGGAACGGAGTGGACTGGATTCGGGAGGATGGCGGATTCTGACTGACTTTGGCGGAAGGCGGAGTCGTAGCGTCTCGTGAGGTGGAAGGGTCGCTCTCAATAGCCTCATGCGTCAAATAGCGCTGAGTGAGGAAGGAGTCGATTTCCTTCCAAGGCGGCACCCTCCTTTTTGTCCGTTACGGACGCTTCCCACAAAGCCCGGCTTAGCTTTGGCAATTTGGAAGCACAAATAGTCACGAGGAGACTATCCCAGTTGTCCATGCAAACGTTGGAGACCGCTAGCGCATTTAGGACTCCCTGCATCGTACTTTGAAGATCCTTAAAAGCACGACTGCATTCGGAGTTACACGGGGCAAGATGAGGAGGATGTTAATTTGATTGGTCACCAAAAGCCGATTATTCTCATATCGGCTGCGGAGAGCCAACCAGGCGGATTCGAAACCGTCATTTGTGAGTGAGGATTTCTCTACAATGGCCTTTGGATCGCCCCTGGTCTTCTCGGTGAGGTCGTATAATTTCTCTACCGGAGATAATTTTGGATTATTTATCACGACCGCAGTGAACAGATCCCGGAACGTGGGTCAGCGGACGTAGTCCCCTGAGAAAACCTCAATATTGACGGGAGGCAGTCGACAGCCGCCCTGTTGGACTGGCTGTGCAGGAGGAAGGACTGCGGAGGGGGCCAGCTGGGCATTGAGGTCACTGAGACACTGCCCAAATACCCAATAGCATTCGCCATATGTTTCCCGGATGTCCGCTTGGATTTCTGGATCCTCGTCAGCCATCACCGCGGAACAGGCCTTGTACTCGGCCACGAATTCCGTCCACATGCTGAGGAATTGGCCTCGGCGGACCTCGGACAGAGGGGCGGATGGGGCGGAAGTGATGCGCTCTGCCAGGTGGGATAGTCGGCCAATGGCGGCGACCAATGTGGTGAAGTGGCGAGAACTGACGGGGCTAGTGATGAAGCCTTTCGGATCTTGCTTAGTCACCGATGGAACCTTAAGGGTGACCGGAGACGGGAATAGAACCGATTTGGTCCTTGTAGCAGGGCTGCTACTGGCTGCTCTCGGAGTGAGAGATGCCTTGATTGGCTGTGTCGGAGTAGTTCCGGAGGCGGACGAGGTGCGTAGCCGGTTGGAAGAGGTCACAGGCAAAAGTTATTTGCCGTCCTTGTGACCTGTTGGCATAATTCGAAATTACCCACGCAAGAAAAAATCGTTTTTGGAAGTCTGACTCGGAATTGACTCGGAAAACCGTCAGGAAACACAGCTTCTTTCGGAACCGTAACCCAAACACGGACTGGCAGACAAAAGGCCTCAAGCTAGCTGGAAGGCAATAAACGGATCGACTCGGATTGTTTGAGATCACCTGTAGGTGAGAAATCTCAAACAATGAGTGAACCTATATTGAGCCGAGCTGAGGAGAGGAACGGTCACACTGGTGGTAGCAATATTTTGGAAATATTGATTGTGCGATGCTCCTCCGTTTACCCCTTGAGGCAATGATTTTTTATCAAAACAAAAAAAAAATTGTTTGCGAAACAAAAAACTTTGAGAATTTTTTTGAACGTGGACGAATTATTTATACTTTAGGACGTTGATGTGCAATGACTGCACCATCAAGTGGCCCATGGGAGACCAAGCCGAAGCCTGTTACGCGCGGATCCCAGGCAGATACGCAGCCCTCCTCCCGCCCAACCGACCGAGGGGCGCTGCCGCATGACGCGCGACACGTGTACCGAAACCGAACGCGAACATTCGGGAAAGATAGGGGTTAGACTAATATTCGTGGAAAAATTAGGGCTAAACACAACGCTAAACATGCAAAATTACAAAAGAATATTACTAATTACGTGCAAGGTATATTAGGTTAGTTTAGGTTTATAGGGCTGCTCCACCTAAGTCGAGGTCACTCGGAGGCAAGAATTGCCCATTGTGATGCCCACACTCGTCATGGGATTACGTCCGGCGCCTAGGGAGATTTCGTGAACCATCCCGAGGCCTCAACAAAGAGCATCAGCCTCTCCAAAGGCATGTTTGCCAGGCTATCCAAGTCCTCGTGAAAGGCGCTGCCGAGTATTCGGTGACGCCTTTCCATGAGTGCAGGACAGCCACAGAGAAGATGCTGGATGCTCTCTATTTCCTCCTCGTCCCTGCAGCTGCGGCAGAAATCATGATTGGGCAATCTGTACCTAGTGGCCATGTGGCCGATGACACAGTGCCCCGTTATAACTCCCGTCAGTGTTCGCACCTGACTCTTCCTGAAACCTAGGAGAGTCTTAGTGCGTTTAGGGTCATAGTGGGGCCAGAGCGAGCGAGAGATCTCACAGTTGGGTGTTGCGTTCCACCGTCTGTCTGATCTCGTTCTAGCTCGACCCATCATCTGCGAGATGATGTCTCGCAGCGGCCTCCGTATATCGCTGACTGCGTCCGCCAGTGGCTTGGCCGATCCATTTCTGGCACACTCGTCCGCACTCTCGTTGCCCGCGATGTCGGTGTGACCCAGGACCCACGTGAGTGTGATTGAGTGCGCTCCGATCTGGTTTAGCGCGTCCACTGTGTCACGTACGAGTCTGCTCGTGATTTTACAGGAAACCAGGGCTTTGATAGCAGCTTGGCTGTAAACACAGATTGCTATGTTCCTCTGAGGTATCTCCAAGGTGTATATCAACTTTGCCGCTTGCCATACTGCGTATATCTCCGCCTGAAATACACTGCACCAGTCTGGTAGTCTTAGGGATATGTTGGTTGCTAGTTCTTCAGAAAAGATTCCAGCTCCTGTCCCTTCGGCTGTCTTTGACCCGTCAGTGAAGATGGAGAGCACGTTCTGCCCAAGAGCAGCGTTACGCGTCCATTCATCTCTTTCCGGTATGTGTCCTTTAAAGTTCCTCTTCCATGAAAACTCCGAAAACACAGTAGTCGCTCCGTTCGCCCGTTCCACTTTCCTCCTTACGAAGTATTGTGGCGTGGCCATAAGGCAATGGCTTGAAGAACCGCGCGGCTGAAAGCCTCGCGGCACTTGTCTCAGCCTTGCACTTAAGGTGGAGGTCTATGGGCTCCAGGTTTAGCATGGTGTCCAGAGCAGCCTGTGGGGTGGATCTGAGGGATCCAGTGACTCCAAGGCATGCCGTCCGCTGAACTTTCCGGAGGTTCTCGAGGTGGGATTTGGTGTTGGCCGCTTTCCACCACACCAAGCTTACGTATGTCAGAATGGGTCTTATTACCGATGTGTACATCCAATGGATGATGTGCGGTTGTAAGCCCCATGTCCGTCCAAAGGTCTTCCTACAGATGTAGAAAACAGCCATTGCCTTTTTCTTTCTTTCCTCCGTGTTTCTCTTCCAAGAGAGTTTGGAGTCTAGGATGACACCAAGATACTTGGCTTCTTTCGATAACTCAAGCGTCGTTCCACCAATTTCTGGTAGTTTGAAGTTTGGTATCTTGTATTTTCGTGAGAACAACACCAGTTCTGTCTTTTGGGAGTTAACCCCCAGACCGTTTTGGCGTGCCCAGCTCGCGGTCGTTCCCAATGCAGATTCCAGAAGATCACTGATTTTAGGTAGGAACTTACCCGTTATCAGTATCACTAGATCATCCGCATAGGCATAGGCCGTCTTCCTTGAAGAGGAGGTGCCGAGACCAGCGCTGATCGTTCTGCTCCTGAGAACGCTGTCCAGCCATAAGGTTACCGTCGCGTGTGTGCCAATCTTGGTCAGTGCGGCCGTTATTGACTCGATCCTGACGTTGTTGAAGGCTCCCTCTATGTCTAGGAAGGCCGCCAAAGCATATTCCTTATGGCTGAGAGTCTTTTCGATACTCCCCACAACCTCGTGTAGTGCGGTCTCAACTGATCTACCTTTGAGGTAGGCGTGCTGAGCTCCGCTGAACACTTGTCTGTCGAGTTTGGTCCTTATGTGTAGATCGATCAGCCTTTCCATCGTTTTCAACAAAAAAGAGGATAGACTGATTGGTCTGTAGGCTTTGGGGGAGATGTGGTTTATCTTCCCGGCTTTGGGGATGAAGACCACTCTCACCTCTCTCCATGCTTGGGAACGTACCCAATTCGGAGACATCCTTCGAAGATTTTCTTTAGCCATGGTAGCAGGGGCAGGCAGGCTGCCTGCAACATGGCTGGTCGTACATCATCCGGCCCCGGTGACTTGTAGGGACCGAAGGATTTAATGGCCCAGATAATCTTATCTGGTGCCATAATGTCACGTATGAGATGCTCAGTGTCCTCTCCCCGGTATGGCTCAGTGTCGTTGATGTCGTTGGATTCGTCACCGGTGACATCTGAGCATCCCGGAAGTGGGTGCTCATGAGGAGCTCTAGGGATTCCTGACTGTTTTCTGCAAAGACACCATCCTGGTTGCGGAGCAGTCCAGGTGTGGTTGGCGCCTTTGATAGCACCCGTCGAAGCCTTGAAGCCTCGGTGGTACCATCTATGGCATCGCAGAAGGCAGCCCAAGATTCCCTTTTCGCCTTCCTACAGGTGTTCCTGTAGGTGTTAAAGCTGCGACGATATTCGTCCCAGCTTTCCTGTGTGTTTGCCACTTTTGCCCTGTTGAAGAGCCTCCTTGACTCCCTCCTGCCTACCGCCAGGGTGAAACTACTCTTGGCTTCGGCGCTCGCCCTTGACCTGCCCGGCTTGGGTGGCCCTTCTGGCAGCATGAGCTGCCGCCGGTATAGCTCTCGGAGTCCTTACGCTTACTAAGCCCCCTCATCACGGCAAGATGGTAGTTCGCCGAGGGGGTAAGGTATATTAGTATTAGTGATTTAAGTAGAGGAAGTGATGTAGTGGTGGATATTATATGGTAGAACGAATTATAATCCGAGCATAAGATCCGAACGGTTCATGCAAGGAATAATTCGATCTACAAAGTGGAAGGTACAAAGCAATAAAATTTCTAGAGGATCTTATAGGTATCGTGAAGTTTATGTTAAGTTTATGTTTAAGTTAGTAAGAATATTACTAATTACGTGCAAGGTATGTTAGTATTAGTGATTTAAGTAGAGGAAGTGATTTAGTGGTGGATATTATATGGTAAAACGAATTATAATCCGAGCATAAGATCCGAAACGGTTCATGCAAGGAATAATTCGATCTACAAAGTGGAAGGTACAAAGGAATAAAATTTCTAGAGGATCTTATAGGAATCGTGAAGTTTATGCGGCTCAACAAGTCAGGGCTGTCGATATCACCCTTGATCAAGTCGTGCATGAAAATCACACCAAGCATTTTTCTACGATTAAGTAAGGATGGAAGGTCTATTAAGAGCAATCTGCGAGAGTAAGAAGGCAGTCTCACACCTTCATCCCAGTTGAGGCCACGCAGAGCAAAAAGTTTTTCTGGACTGATTCTATACGGTCTTGGTGTACTTTGTACTGAGGGCACCATACACACGAGCCGTACTCTAAAATCGGACGAACAAGTGAAATATAGAGAGTCTTCGTTATATAGGGGTCGTCAAATTCCTTAGACCACCTCTTTATAAACCAAAGCACTCCCATTGCCTTATTTATGATAGAAATATGTTCAGAAAATTTGAACTTGGGGTCTAGTTTAACACCAAGATCATCAACCAATGTAATTCTCTCAAGAGAACCACCGCAGAGGGTGTAAGGCGCCAACAAGGGGCTGGAGCGATGAAATGTCATTACTTTACATTTCGAGGCATTCAGGTGTAACATATTTGCACAACACCATGACTGAAAGTTATTGAGATCTGATTGCAAGCGAGAGTGAAATAAATTGTCCTTATTCTGGACACTCTGGTACTCATTGAGCTTTGTGGTGGCTCAGAGGGGGCCTAGCTGAGGCCACCGGACGGGTCGCAGGTTGCGGATAGCGAACCGTCTACTGGGTAGGTTAGCTGTTAATAAGCGGGCATCCCAAAGAAATTCAACTCAGTTGAGTCTGAGGGAGAGTACCGAAAATAAGCAGTCCCGGACAGCCAGCGGGTGTTCGCGACGCAGCAACACTGACGATGCGCTTGTGGTGCCGCCTCCTTTAAGTAGCTCACACACTTCCCTTCCCTACACACTACCTACCCATATCCAAACCCCCACACTCACCTCACACCGGGCCGGACTAAGTGTGTCATACGAACCGTGCCGAGAGTCAGCCTGGCTGGGGGCCCGGTATATAAAACTAGCCCAGTCCATAACGGTGTGCTCAGGGACTTGGCTGCCCCCTGTTCTAAGTTGCCTTATCCGGGCAACGCGAATCTCTGCCCGGACGGACCTTTTCCCTTCTTTGCATCTCGTGGGATCAGAATGGAAGATGACAAACAAAACACAAACAAAACTGAGCTTGGCACTCCCCAAATGCCAACCGCGAGAAATCCCTCACAGGGAAAGGCAGCGGCCCAAAGGCCTGGCCCAACCCGCCACACAGCAGGCAAATCCTGCTTAGCGACAAGCGCTGGGGCGAACCCTAAGATGTCCCATCCCAGTTCTGGGGTGGGTGGCGAATTTGCCCCCAAAACCAACACCTTGGCAGAACGGCAATGCATTCCTGCGGCTTCTCTGCCTGCTGGTAAGGTGGCAGGGGTCGAGTCCCCATCGACCAGTGTTCTAGCACAAAAATTTACATATGCCGAAAGACGGAGTGCTGGAAACATCCTCCGTAGGTAGAGCGCCACGACGACGTCTAGCCCATCGGACCAGTGGCTCAAAAAGGTTGAGTGGGCTTCTAGGGTGCTCCCCAACTTCGGCAAGGAGGCGCCGAAGAAGGAGGCCACACAACCTAAGAGGCAGCGCTCGCAGGAGACACCGGGGCCCGCTCCGAAACGCTCCAGAGTGCTGCCGAATGTCTCATTCGCGCAGATTGCCAAGGAGAGGACGCTTATCGGCGTCCTTGACAAAAGGCAGTGCGGATGAGAGGATCCCCAGAAACCAGTGGAAGTGGGTGGAAGCGGTACTGGCCGACCGCTGCTTCGAGCTGCTGGATTCCGAGCCCGGCCCCCCACCAGTCTGCAAAGACATGGGATCGTATCAGGGCACCATCAAAATCATCGCCTGCGAAGACGCGCGATCCGTCCAGCTCTATAAAGCAGCGGTAGCACAAGTCGGAGAGGTCTACCCAGGGGCGAAGCTGGTCGCTGTAGACTGGAGCGAGGTGCCCAGTAGACCCAGGGCTAGAGTGTGGGTGCCTGCCTCCTTCAAGGAGCCAGACCGCATCCTCAAGATGTTGCAGCGATGCAACCCACTCCTTCCGTCCTCGGACTGGAAGGTAGTGAAGGTAGAAAGGACGACAGGCCCCACGAACCAAGCGGTGGTCGTCCTCAATAAGGAGTCGCTGGCCCCGATAGAGGCAGCTAGAGGGAGAGCTGAACTTCGGCTTCAGTTCAGTCACCATAAAGGTGTACAAGTCGGATGCGGCGGCCGAGGCGCGTCCTGTCGACAACCCAGTCGAGCAGGAGGCTGCCTCGGAGATCGAAGCACCCGACTGCGAGCTGGAGCCGGAGCTGGACGGCTACTCCTCTGATACCATGCTGATGCAGGATTTTGAGGCCATGTGTCGGGAGGACGACGATATCGTCGACGACACTGACGCCGACATTACAGTGGTGGAGAAACCTGATGATGTCCCTTCGGGTACTACAAATCAATCTCCATCACTGTAAAGCAGCAGCTGCTGCCCTAATACTCCGCTTGGATGAGAGCGTAGCTGATGTAGTCCTAATCCAGGAGCCTTGGGTAGTTGGTGACAAGGTCTGTGGATTAGCGACGAAGGAGTACAAGCTAATCGCTGTTCAAAACGAAGGTAAAATTCGCACCTGTATTCTTGTTAGAAAGCACCTTAATATCTTTCTGCTCCATAACTATAGCAACGGCGACAACACGGCAGTTAGCCTAGAGCTGCAAGGAACACAGCTGAGGTTGGTGTCGTCCTACATGGCGCACGAGGAAAGCGATCCTCCAGGGAGAACTTATACGCGCGCTTACCAGCGAAAGCGAAAGTTCGGACATAGGCCTTTTAAAAGGCTGCGATGCCAACGTAGTTGCCGACGACCTGTCTCGACAACCCTTGGAAACGCTAGCAAGGATCAAAGAGGACGCAACGACTTGCCCCTGGCTCACACGAAGGATTCAACAAACAAAAGAAGAACCCGATAAATACCCAGACTACGTCTTCGAGAATGGAGAACTCTACAGGCATCTGGTCCACGGAGCCGACGATCACGACTACGTGTCATGGAAACTCTGCGTCCCAAAGGACCGACGCCAAAGAGTCCTCAAGGAATGCCATGACCAGCCCACGGCAGGTCACCTCGGCGTTCGGAAACCATCACACGGATTGCACAGCGATATTATTGGCCCGGCCTATACCGCGATGTGAGGAAGTACGTACGCAGCTGCTTGAGCTTTCAAAAGTTCAAAGCACTGCAGCGCAAGCCCGTGGGTAAGATGCTCACCCGCAGGGCAGATGAACCTTTCGCCACACTATGCGCCGACTTCGTGGGGCCACTGCCCCGATCGAAACGAGGAAACACCATGCTACTGGTATTTTTCGACACCCTCTCGAAATGGACCGAACTAGTGCCACATAAGAAAGCTACCACAGCTACCCTAGAGCTAGCTTTTCGGGAACGCATTCTAAGTCACTTCGGTGTGCCAAAACGATTTGTCTGCGATAACGGAACGCAGTTCACCAGCCGCTCGTCTCGCACGTTTCTGCAAACAGCCGGCGTGGATCTGCAACACACCGCACCGTACTGCCCCCAGGAAAACCCTACGGAACGGGCCAGTCGGACGGTAAAGACCATGATTGCACAATTTGTGGAGGATCACCAAAACACATGGGATGAGCTGATACCCCAGATTTCACTGGCCATCAACTCCAGCGTCTCCGAAACCACTGGTTTCAGCCCCGCATTCCTGCTACACGGGAGAGAACCTCGCTTACCTGGAACATTGTACGACGCAGACACACCAGGGACAGGAAGCCCCCCGGACACAGCACACGCGAAGGCAACTCGACTCAAAGAAGTATTCGCGATAGTGCGGAACAAAATCCAGCTGGCAAATCAAGAGCAATCCCGTCACTACAATCTCCGCCGCCGACAATGGCGACCCACGGTGTGCTCGGTGCTCACTAGTACTGTTCCGTCAACATCACCTATCTAATGCAGTCGACGGCTTTGCTGCAAAATTGGCCCCAAAGTATGACGGGCCATTCGAAGTCAAAGGCTTTACCTAAGCCAATATCGTGTAACGGACCACAACGGTCCGCCACAATAAATATATATATATAATGTAAGATATACACACAATATAACCATAAACTAAATAATATAAGACTATTATTAAAAACACCTGACCCTACCAATACACTGCACCTAGTTCCGCGTTGCTATGTTAGCAAAACACGCCGACTAGGTCACCTGACACTACCAATACACTGCACTAGGTCATCTGACACTGCACTCAAGTTCCGCGATCACAGCGAAACGGTGCCCCAACATACACCCACGAAAACGCGGACTCAGCGGCCTCACACCCCAGGTGCCGGCTTTAAATAGCGCGCGCCATGGATCAATGGGGCAGTCGATCAGCAGTCCATCAGCAGTGCATCAGCAGTCAACACCGCGCCACCGTAAAATTACACGCCAGAATGACTACACGACACTAGTAGTATAAAAACCCAATTAATCCAGAATAAAGACAAAAATCATAAACCTCAAACTCAACGCAGTGTCATCACTTTCTTCGCCGACCGCGAACACAACCCAGGTAACCCAGAAACATATTATTACCGCACACACCAAAACTCAGGTGTCAGCGTTTCCCTTCCATCGCCAAAGTGCGAATACCGAATTGCCTGCACGGTAACCCGACGCTCCGCCCGCTCTATTTTCGGTCTCACGGCCATCCCCTTGCCCTAAAGTGCCAGCATTTCTACAAATTTCTTGTAGAAAGAACCTTGGACAGACTGAGCCTACCTCAGCCTGGGATAGGTATCCTACAAGTGGCGCCCGAGCAGGGACTTTACTGGCAACGTTTAAGGAGATTTCAAAGCCGACTTTCTGGCAACTTTAAGAAAACTTAAAGAGAAAACCTTAACACGGGGATACGTGGACTAAAGACCCACGGCCACCGAGAAAGAAAACAGAGCTAGGAACTAAACACACAAATCCAGTCGCGAGTGCCACCGAGAAAGTCTACGCAGTGCGCGAGTACCGAAAAACAGTGATCAAGTGCCCAAAACAACCCAGAAGCAACACAAAAACACCATGGAATCCCACGAAGAGGACTCAGGCAGCGAATTCCACGCCGTAGAGAAAACCACTAACCCAGGCGTCAGCATCGGCTGGATTTACAAGCGTCGTCGAGAGGATCTGGAGGCTTTCGCCAAGGAATTTGGATTCAGCGGTGAAGGAACTGTCGACGAGATGCGTAGGAACTTTGCCATACTAGTCGCCGGACCACTCCCGCCGAGTAATTGGGTTCGCCTGGCAGAACTTGAGCGGAAATACGCCCGACTAGCCGGACGCTCCAAGTCCCCGATGCCCACTACCCCGGGTCCATCAGGCACCCAGAGGCAGGACCCAAAACCCAGCACACAAATCCCCAATCGCTGAGAAAGAGCCCCGACCACCAACCTTAATGGTCGATGATCTCCCCAGGCCGCCAACCACGGAAACGTGCCGCTCACCCACGCAGAGAATTGTGCCAGCGATCGACCCACACATAGACGGGCCCGACTACAACCGCATCGCACGAACCGCGGAACGCATCCGCGGATGGGGCATCCAGTTCAGCGGAGAAAATGACCCGATATCATTTCTGGAACTACTCGAGGAACGCGCAAGCTCGTATGGAGTGGACACCAACCAGTTGCCTCGGGCCATGGCCGAACTACTCACCGACCGGGCTAGCCGTTGGTACCGTACCAGCCAACTGCAGTGTAGCTCCTGGGGATACTTCCGCCAGGAATTTCTGTCGTATTTTCTGCCGCCAAGGTATTTCGAACAATTGGACGACCAGATCCGGGGCCGCAAGCAAGCGGTGAGAGAACCGTTCAAAGAATACCTCATCGAGATACGGCTACTCATGCACCATGCCGGGTACGATCCAGTTAAACAGCTGCACAGAATCTACGACAACGCCTTGCCAGGAATCCAGCTATACGTGCGACGAGACCAATTGGAAAGCTTGTCACAGCTGACACGGTTAGCCTCGGAGTACGAAATCCCCCGCACCCATCCGATGCGCACCAAGAGACACCAGGCCGGCGAGGCGCCCAGATCGAAGAGAGAATGTGACTCCCACCGGACGCCAGTTCGGAGACCACATTGGGACTTAGCGGACACATCCCGGAGACAGTCATCGAATCCAACCGGTGCAACGGGCCGGGACGTGGCCCATCGCATGATCACCATTGTCAACCCACGCACAGCTTGTCGCCGGTGTGGTCAAGCTGGGCACACCGCCTACGACTACACCCACCCCTCGATCTTGTTCTGCTGGGAATGTGGAAAGCGCGGCACTTGGACCATCGACTGCTGCCGCCAGGCCACGTCGGGAAACGACGCGCGTCCTCGACTGACACGGGATCAGCCGAAAACGACGCCACAATAACCTCGTTAAGCCGCCCGCTCCACATGAACGACGGCCGGATAGTGGCGATAGTGACGATAGGAGGACAAAGGACAGAGGCCACTATCGACACCGGGGCATCCCGAAGTTTCGTCAGTGCCAACCTGGCCCGACAACCAGACAATAACTCCAACCTGCAAGATGAATGCGTCCGCATACGCCTGGCTGACGGCTCAGTCAGAGAGATCACACAAGTTCTACTGGCGCCCATCAAGCTGGATCATCGAGAGGTTCAAATCCCACTCCTGGTCCTACCAAACATGTTGGAGCAAGTTATTGTCGGCATGGACTTCCTATGTGCCATCGAAACGACGATCCAATGCGGCACCACGCTGCTAAAACTACGAGATCACCGCCCCACGCCAACGCCACCGTCAGTTCTGACCAACCACGTCCAAGACGCCGAAACAAGCAACCAGAAACCTAAGCCAACCGCAGCGACCACACGTCCCCGACCTACCACAAAGAAAACGGCACCCAATACCGCAACGAAGAATATGACACCGAAACCAACCGCAGCGCAAGCGAAACACCGGCCCACAACGGAAAACACGAATCCGAAGCAAGCACCGGTAAACTGCAACCAAGCAAACGGGAAAACGAATCCCACGGCCACTACGGAGCACCCGCGTCCTAAGCCAAACCCAGGGAACACACATCCCAAACACACCACGAGGATCTCACACACGAGACAAGAATGAACACACTTGAACCAGGCGCTCGACACAGGAAGCCCAGGATCAAAACAAACTACGGGGCACACGCACCCCAAACACACCACGAGGATCTCACCCACGAGACAAACCCAAACGAACTGGAACCCGCTCGACACAGGAAGCCCAGGACCAAGTTCAGCCACCGCGCACCCATGCACCATTCCCTCAACGGAGAAGGTGAACCCACGGACACCCTCAAAGACGACAACCAGCCCCGAACAACGACAACGACAACGGCAGCAACAGTGCAACAACCAAACCACGAGGGAAACAGCCACGCAAATCCCTTGCTGGTCGGGTCCAACCATCGAGCTAATATCCACGGAACCTCTCCACCCGGAACCGGAATCTAGCCCGATGACCCCCCGAAACACCGACCGCAGCCCTGTCGTACCCACGGTCGACGCCACACCGATTTTCGCCAACCCACTGGAGTACCTTCCGCGTACTGACGTGCCCACTAGCGCCATGCACCACGCCATGCCTTTCACCACGTCCGAAATCTTCGTCGCCCAAACAAGTCGTTGCTGCGAAAACAGAGTGGTCACTGAGACCCGCCTGGCCATACGTAGATCTGGAGACATTACGACCCAGGTATACCGCCAGTCCCACGAAGCTACGACACTCTCGGCCAACGCTACTCCGATCGTCGCCCACATAAGCGACTACCCACGTAGGATCGAACACCCCAGCGCGTTCGACACAACTATCCTCCCAGAAGACCCCAGCCAGCCCAAGGACCCTGAAACCCCCGATCTCACCGGACCCCGACCCTGAACTGATCTCCGATCCCTGGCCGCCGGACATAGCGCCACAGATCCAAGAATTTCTGGACACAGAACTTCCAAAGTTCAATAATCTCCACGGGACCTCCAACATCGCCGAGCACACCATCGTCATGAGGGATAATCGACCCATCAAACAGAGGTACTACCCAAAGAACCCAGCCATGATGCGGATTATCGACGAGCAAGTCGACCAACTGATCCAAGAAGGTCTCATCGAACTCTCACGAAGCCCACACAGCGCCCCCATCGTACTCGTACGTAAAAAGAACGGCAAATGGCGCATGTGCGTGGACTACCGACAACTCAACGCTCACTCTATTCCTGACGCATACCCACTGCCCAGAATTAACTACATCTTGGAGCGCCTACAGAACGCACGCTTCATAACCACCCTGGATCTGAAGAACGGATACTGGCAAATACCCATGGCCAACGGAAGTCGAGAAGCCACCGCCTTCACGGTCCCCGGCAGAGGTCTCTATCAATGGAAAGTGATGCCCTTCGGATTACATTCTGCACCAGCAACATTCCAACGGGCCCTTGATACCGTGATCGGAGCCGACATGGAACCCTACGCATTCGCATATTTAGACGACATTGTCGTCGTCGGACGAGACTTCAAGGACCACCTACACAACCTGGCAATAGTCCTCTCGCCTTCGAAAAGCGAACCTGCGGATAAACGCGGAAAAGTGCACATTTTTCCAAAACCGGATCAAATATCTTGGTCACGTCATCAGCGAAGAAGGTATCCACACAGACCCCGACAAGATTGCTGCCGTCAAAGAACTCAAGCCACCCACGAACCTAAAGGAACTACGTCAGTGCATCGGAATGGCATCATGGTACCGAAGATTCGTTCCAAACTTTGCTACAGTCGTCCAACCAATGTCTCAGCTACTCAAGAAAGGACAGACATGGACATGGACTGCAGATCAACAAGCGGCCTTCGACCAACTAAAGGAACTACTCACGACCGCTCCTGTACTTGCTTGCCCCGATTTCAACGTCAAGTTTTCACTACAAACCGATGCGAGTAACCTCGGCATAGGCGCCGTACTCACGCAAGAGATCGAAGGAAAGAAACGCGTCATCGCCTATGTCAGCCGACGTTTGAACCAGGCCGAAGGAAACTACTCCGCTACAGACAAGGAATGCCTCGCCGTCATTTGGGCAATCCGAAAACTACGCTGCTACCTAGAAGGATACCGATTCGACGTTATAACCGACCATCTCGCGCTGAAATGGCTGAATACTCTTGAAAGCCCCTACGGAAGAATAGCGAGATGGGCACTCGAACTCCAACAGTATCAATACGACGTCCACTACAGAGCAGGGAAACAAAACGTAGTTGCAGATGCCCTGTCCCGACAACCCTTGGAGACGCTAGCAAGAATATTGCCCCTGGCTCACAGGACGGATTCAGCAAACCAAAGAGGAACCCGATAAATACCCCGACTACGTCATCGAGAATGGAGAACTCTACAGGCATCTGGGCCACGGAGCCGACGATCACGACTACGTGTCATGGAAACTCTGTGTCCCAAAAAGACCGACGCCAAAAGAGTACTCAAGGAATGCCATGATCAGCCCACGGCAGGCCACCTCGTCATTCGGAAAACCATCACACGGATAACACAACGATATTATTGGCCCGGCCTACACCGCGATGTGAGGAAGTACGTACGCAGCTGCTTGAGCTGTCAAAAGTTCAAGGCACTACAGCGCAAGCCCGTGGGTAAGATGCTCACCCGCAGGGCAGAGGAACCTTTCGCCACACTATGCGCCGACTTCGTCGTGCCACTGCCCCGATCCAAACGAGGAAACACTATTCTACTGGTATTTTTCGACACCTTCTCGAAATGGACCGAACTAGTGCCACTTAAGAAAGCTACCACAGCTACCCTAGAGCTAGCTTTTCGGGAACGCTTTCTAAGTCACTTCGGCGTACCAAAACGATTCGTCTGTGACAATGGAACACAGTTCACCAGCCGCTCATTCCGCCTGTTTATGCAAACAGCCGGCGTTGATCTGCAGCACACCGCACCGTATTGTCCCCAGGAAAACCCGACGGAACGGGCCAATCGGACGGTGAAGACCATGATCGCACAATTCGTGGAGGACCACCAAAACACATGGGATGAGCTGATACCCGAGATTTCACTGGCAATCAACTCCAGCGTCTCCGAAACCACTGGTTTCAGCCCCTCATTCCTGCTACACGGGAGAGAACCTCGCTTACCTGGAGCACTGTACGATGAAGCCACACCAGGGACAGGAAGCCCACCGGACACAGCACACGCGAGGGCAACGCGACTTAAAGAAGTATTTGCAATAGTACGAAACAACATCCAGCGGGCAAGTCAAGAACAATCCCGGCACTATAATCTCCGCCGCCGACAATGGCGCCCCACGGTGGGCTCACTAGTGCTAATTCGCCAACATCACCTATCTAATGCAGTCGACGGTTTTGCGGCGAAATTGGCCCCAAAGTATGACGGGCCCTACAAAGTCAAAGGCTTTACGTCGGCAAATATCGTGAAATTACAGCACCCCGGAAGCCGAAAACAAAAGGTGGCGAACATCAACGACCTAAAAAGAATTCCACGACGCAGTGGACAGCGGGTCCGCTGATGACGCAAACGACACCCACAGTACTACTGACCCACTCCCGGGTATGCCAACCGCCAACCGCCAACCACCAACCACACCCACCACCTTTTATCCGCCCGGAAGAAAGGGGGGGGGGTGTAACGTACCACAACGGTCCGCCACAATAAATATATATATATAATGTAAGATATACACACAATATAACCATAAACTAAATAATATAAGACTATTATTAAAAACACTTGACCCTACCAATACACTGCACCTAGTTCCGCGTTGCTATGTTAGCAAAACACGCCGACTAGGTCACCTGACACTACCAATACACTGCACTAGGTCATCTGACACTGCACTCAAGTTCCGCGATCACAGCGAAACGGTGCCCCAACATACACCCACGAAAACGCGGACTCAGCGGCCTCACACCCCAGGTGCCGGCTTTAAATAGCGCGCGCCATGGATCAATGGGGCAGTCGATCAGCAGTCCATCAGCAGTGCATCAGCAGTCAACACCGCGCCACCGTAAAATTACACGCCAGAATGACTACACGACACTAGTAGTATAAAAACCCAATTAATCCAGAATAAAGACAAAAATCATAAACCTCAAACTCAACGCAGTGTCATCACTTTCTTCGCCGACCGCGAACACAACCCAGGTAACCCAGAAACATATTATTACCGCACACACCAAAACTCAGGTGTCAGCGTTTCCCTTCCATCGCCAAAGTGCGAATACCGAATTGCCTGCACGGTAACCCGACGCTCCGCCCGCTCTATTTTCGGTCTCACGGCCATCCCCTTGCCCTAAAGTGCCAGCATTTCTACAAATTTCTTGTAGAAAGAACCTTGGACAGACTGAGCCTACCTCAGCCTGGGATAGGTATCCTACAATCGTAATGTTACAACACCCCGGCAGTCGAAAACAAAAATTTGCGAACATCAACGACCTTAAAGAATACCACGGCACGTTGGACAGCGATTTTTCTGATGAAGCAAATTACACCAGGAAGACTACTGACCCACTGCCGAATGCAAACCATCGATGGCTGCAGAAATTCCTGCGACACCAGCACCACCAAACCAACCACCTTTCATCCGCCCGATGGAAAGGGGGGGTGTAACGTACCATGGACCATGGCCCAATACAATACCTCTACACATACACCCACTAGCAAGCTAAGATACACATGCACTCTAACCCAACCCTAATCAATTTCCGCGATGCTATTGCAGCAACAGCGCGCCCCAAATCTCAGACACGAGGTCAGCTGCATAGTCAGCAAGGCCCACTCACTGTGGGGCAGCAGCCCCACACACCAGGTGACGGCTTTAAATAGCGCGGACCGCTGATCAATGGAGGCAGTTCACCCAACGTCGATCACACCGTTGGGCAATTCAACCAAGACCGTTCATCCAACAGTTCTCCCCCCGGGCTTCCGTTGTCGCAGACAAATCGTTTTGGCACACCGAAGTGACTTAGAAAGCGTTCCCGAAAAGCTAGCTCTAGGGTAGCTGTGGTAGCTTTCTTAAGTGGCACTAGTTCGGTCCATTTCGAGAAGGTGTCGAAAAATACCAGTAGAATGGTGTTTCCTCGTTTCAATCGGGGCAGTGGCCCCACGAAGTCGGCGCATAGTGTGGCGAAAGGTTCCTCTGCCCTGCGGGTGAGCATCTTACCCACGGGCTTGCGCTGCAGTGCTTTGAACTTTTGACAGCTCAAGCAGCTGCGTACGTACTTCCTCACATCGCGGTATAGCCGAGGTGACCTGCCGTGGGCTGGTCATGGCATTCCTTGAGGACTCTTTGGCGTCGGTCCTTTGGGACGCAGAGTTTCCATGACACGTAGTCGTGATCGTCGGCTCCGTGGCCCAGATGCCTGTAGAGTTCTCCATTCTCGAAGACGTAGTCTGCGTATTTATCGGGTTCTTCTTTTGTTTGTTGAATCCTTCGTGTGAGCCAGGGGCAAGTCGTTGCGTCCTCTTTGATCCTTGCTAGCGTTTCCAAGGGTTGTCGAGACAGGGCGTCGGCAACTACGTTTTGTTTCCGTGCTCTATAGTGGACGTCGTACTGATACTGTTGGAGTTTGAGCGCCCATCTCGCTACTCTTCCGTAGGCGCTCTCCAGAGTGTTCAACCATTTCAGCGCGAGATGGTCTGTTATTACGTCGAACCGGTATTCCTCTAGGTAGCATCGTAGTTTTCGGATTGCCCAAATGACAGCCAGGCATTCCTTGTCGGTGGCGGAGTAGTTTCCTTCGGCCTTGTTTAAAGGTCGGCTGACATTGGCGATGACGCGTTCCTTTCCTTCGATTTCCTGCGTGAGAACGGCGCCCATGCCGAGATTTCTTGCATCTGTTTGCAGTGAGAACTTTACGTTGAAATCAGGTCAAGCGAGTTCGGGAGCGGTCGTAAGTAGTTTCTTTAGATGGTCGAAGGACGCTTGTTGTTCGGCGGTGGTTGGACGACTGTAGCAAAGTTGGGCACGAATCTTCGGTACCAGGATGCTATTCCGATGTACTGCCGTAGTTCCTTCAGGTTCGTGGGTGGCTTGTGTTCTTTGACGGCAGCAATCTTGTCGGGGTCCAAGTGGATACCTTCTTCGCTGATCACGTAACCAAGATATTTGATCCGGGTTTGGAAAAAGGTGCACTTTTCCGCGTTTATCCGCAGGTTCGCTTTCCGAAGGCGAGACATGACTATCTCCAGGTTGTGTCGGTGGTCCTCGAAGTCTCGTCCGAAGACGACAATGTCGTCCAGGCTTCTCGACTTCCGTTGACCATGGGTATTTGCCAGTATCCGTTTTTCAAATCGAGGGTCGTTATGAAGCGTGCGTTCTGTAGGCGTTCCAAGATGTAGTTGATCCTGGGAAGTGGGTACGCGTCAGGAATGGAGTGAGTGTTGAGGTGAGTTGTCGATAGTCCACGCACATGCGCCATTTGCCGTTCTTCTTACGTACGACTACGATGGGAGCGCTGTGCGGGCTTCGTGAGGGTTCGATGATACCTTCTTGGAACAGTTGGTCGACTTGCTCGTCGATGATCCGCATCATCGCTGGGTTATTTGGGTAGTACTGCTGCTTGATGGGTCGATTATCCCTCATGACGATGGTGTGCTCGGCGATGTCGGAGGTTCCATGGAGATTATTGAACTTTGGAAGCTCTGCATTCAAAAATTCCTGAATCTGTGGTGCCATGTCCGGCGGCCAAGGCTCGGAGACTGTTTCTGGATCGTGTTCGGAGGGATCGTTGGTCTCGGGGTCCGTGGGCTGGCTTGGGTCTTCTGGGAGGCTGGTGGTGTCGAACACGCTGGGCGGTTCGATCTTACGTGGGTCGTCGCTTATGTGGGCGACGATCGGGTTAGCGTCGGCTGCGGGTGGCCGTTTGGTCGCCTTTGAGGGTGTCCGTGGGTTCACCTTCTCCGTTGTGGTGCGTGCGTGCTTTGTGGCTGAACTTGGACCTGGGCTTCCGGTGCCGAGAGCCGGGTTCAAGTTCGTTGGTGCCTGTCTCGTGTGTGAGATCCTTGTGGTGGGTTCGGGAAGCGTGTGCCCCGTAGTTTGCTTTGTTCCTGGGCTTCCTGTGTCGAGCGCCAGGTGCTTTTGTTCTTGTCTCCTGTGTGAGATCCTTGTGGTTTGTTTGGGATGTGTGTTCCCTGTGCTTGGCGTAGGACGCGGGTGCTCCGTAGTGGCCGTGGGATTGGTTTTCCCGTCTGCTTGGTTGCAGTTTACCTGTGCTTGTTTCGGATTTGTGTTTTCCGTTGTGGGCCGGTGTTTCGCTTGTGCTGCGGTTGGTTTCGGTGTATTGGGTGCCGTCTTCTTTGTGGCAGGTCGGGGACGTGTGCTCGCTGCGGTTGGCTTAGGTTTCTTGTTGCTTGTCTCGGTGTCTTGGACGTGGTTGGTCAGAACTGACGGTGGCGTTGGCGTGGGGCGGTGATCTCGTAGTTTAAGCAGCGTGGTGCCGCATTGGATCGTCGTTTCGATGGCACATAGAAAGTCCATGCCGACAATAACTTGCTCCAACATGTTTGGTAGGACCAGGAGTGGGATTTGAACCTCTCGTTGATCCAGCTTGATGTGCGCCAGTAGGACTTGTGTGATCTCTCTGACTGAGCCGTCAGCCAGGCGTATGCGGACGCATGCATCTTGCAGGTTGGAGTTGTTGTCGGGATGCCCTGGTGTCGCTAGTGGCCTCTGTTGTTTGTCCTCCTATGGTCACCATCGCCACTTCCCGGCCGTCGTTCATGTGTATGGCTTAGCCGCGGGTCTGGGGACATGGCTTAGCTGCGGGCCTGGGGAGGCGTCGTTTTCGGCTGATCCCGTGTCAGTCGAAGACGCGTGTCGTTTCCCGACGTGACCTGGCGGCAGCAGTCGATGGTCCAAGTGCCGCGCTTTCCACATTCCCAGCAGAACTGGATCGAGGTGTGGGGGAGAACTGTTGGAAGAACGGTCTTGGTTGAACTGCCCAACGGTGTGATCGACGTTGGGTGAACTGCCTCCATTGATCAGCGGTCCGCGCTATTTAAAGCCGTCACCTGGTGTGTGGGGCTGCTGCGTCCGCAGTTCTGTCTTGGGGTATGGGGTTCTTGGGAAGTGGGTTACTGTGTGAGAATGGTTACTTTGGGTTTTCGGGTCGAGGTTGGGTGCGAGGGTTTTGGGGTCGAGGTTGGGTGAG
The DNA here is from genome assembly GCA_009664405.1 of Drosophila bifasciata. Classification (NCBI taxonomy): domain Eukaryota; kingdom Metazoa; phylum Arthropoda; class Insecta; order Diptera; family Drosophilidae; genus Drosophila; species Drosophila bifasciata. The sequence goes on from CM019041.1 coordinate 26,519,942, forward strand.
TTGGCCTTGCTGACTATGGCCTCGTGTCTGAGATTTGGGGCGCGCTTTTGCTGCAATAGCATCGCGGAAATTGATTAGGGTTGGGTTGAGTGCATGATTGTGTAATTGGTAATTGGGTTGCTTAGGTAGAGTGTATCTTAGCTTGCTAGTGGGTGTATGTGTAGAGGTATTGTATAGGGCCATGGTCCATGGTCCGTTACAATACAATCACGATGCGCGATGCGATACCAATTAAACAGCAATACTACCCTAAAATCCCGAAGATGCTGTCTGAGATCAACCAGAAGGTGGACGAACTACTGGAGATGGGGTGTATCGAGCCATCAAAGAGCCCGTAAAGTTCCCCCATCGTGATGGTTATAAAGAAAACCGGACAGTGAAGGTTGTGCGTGGACTTTCGGCCAATTAACGCGAAGTCCATTAAGGATGCATACCCCATGCCTCGAATAGACTACATTCTGGACCAGCTGAGAGAAGCGCGTTTCATCAGCAGCTTGGATTTCATGGACGGGTACTGGCAAATCCCACTGGAGAAAGATAGCAGGAAATTCACGGCATTCACGGTGCCAGGCAAGGGTCTGTTCAGTGGAAGGTGATGCCGTTTGGCCTACACTCATCGTCGGATTCATTTCAAAGGGCGTTGGACCAGGTGCCGGATGCCTTTGCATACCAAGATGACATCATCGTCATTGGCCGCACCAAGGAGAAGCACCGACGGCACCTGGAGGAGGTCTTTAGGCGGTTGAAACGGGCCAATTTGAGGCTGAATGTGGAGAAGTGCCAGTTCTTCCGAAGGGAGTTGCGGTATAAGGGTCATTTGGTGACGGAAGAAGGAATATGCACTTACCCAGAGAAGGTGGCCGCCATTGCGGAACTTAAGCCGCCGGCAAACGTGAAGGAACTACGCCAGTATTTGGGCGTTGTCTCGTGGTACCGGCGATTCGTGCCAGGGTTTGCCACGGTGGTGCAACCACTCAGCGCCTTACTAAAGAAAAAGGCGAAGTGGGAGTGGGAGTGGCCGCCCGAGCATAAGCGGGCATTTAAGGAGTCGCTAGATGGGCATTGGAGTTGCAGCAGTACGACTTCGAGATAGAGTTCAATATCGTAGCCGATGCGCTATCTCGCCAGCCCATGGAGGCATATACCACAGAGAGCTGGCGACGAAGAGGAATGGAAGCTGTGCGTACCTAATAATCTTTGCAATCGAGTCATGAAAGAGAATCATGACTCACCGGAGGCGAAGCCACGCCGGCGGCCGAAAGACAATGACGAGGATAGCCGCCTGATACTATTGGCCAGGGATGCACCGGTTTGTGAGGGCATATGTGCGAAAATGCGAGACATGCCTTAAATTCAAGCCAAGTCAGCTACAGGCGGCCGGAAAGATGCTCACCCAAGTACCGGAATAACCATGTGCAACGGTGAGCGCGGATTTCGTCGCACCACTGCCCAGGTCAAAGCATGGGAACGCCATGCTATTAGTGTTGGTGGACCGCTTCTCGAAGTGGACCGAGTTGGTGCCACTTAGAAAGGCCACCGCGAAGGCACTAATAAAGGCATTCAGGGAACGCATTTTGTCACGGTTCGGAGTGCCCAAGGTGATGATCACCGACAATGGGGGTGCAATTCACGAGCCGGGCATTTAAAAGTACCTCGAGCAGATGGGAGTACGGTATCAATTCACGGCCCCATACGCGCCGCAGGAAAGCCCGACGGAACGCGCGAATAGGACGGTGAAAACAATGATTGCACAGTTCACCGAAGGGGACCAGAGATGCTGGTACGAGAAGTGGCATGGATTGATGCTGGCCGTAAACTCGGGGGTCACGGAGTTAACGGGATACGCACCGGCGGTAATAATACAAGGAAGGAGCCCAGACTACCAAAGGCCTTGTACGACGAGGAGACGCTCGGTACCGGCCAGGAGGCAACCACCCCGGACGAAAACGCAAAAGAAACTGAGAGAGTTGTTTAAGCTGGTAAGGCGGAATTAAATAAAGGCGGCCCAGGATCAAGCAAGATATTACAACTTGCGAAGGAGACATTGGAAGCCGAGGATTGGCGAAGAGGTTTGGCTAAGCAACACCACCTATCTAACACGGCAGAAGGATTCGCGGCAAAGATGGCAAAGTATGCGGGGCCATACCAGATCATCGATTTCGTGTCACCGTTGATATGCAAGCTGACGAGAGACAGCGATAAGCATGTACGGACGGTACACATCGGTGATCTGAAGCCACAAACGGAAGAGGTGGCTAAATGATGGTTATTGAGGAAAAGGGGGCGGACAATCACACCCATGCCAAACAAACACAACAAAGAACAGATGCACCAAAATATATTGTCACGGAGCGTGAGAGGAGGTTACAAGTGCGAGTCGTAAAGCTAGGACACGTATGGCAGGCATGGTCACGCAGGACGCCATCGAGGGCCAAGGCCAGCGGGCGAACGAATAGTGCAAATTATCAGAGCTTAGAAATGTACAGTTTATTGCAATAAAGAATGGAACAGAATGGAGCTTAAGGTAGAAGCGGCGTGATCCGTCGAAAGTCATAAATCTGAGGAAGAGAGGAATATTATATGAGATATAAAAAGGATGATTTGCGCAGAGAGAGAGTGAGGCGTACCTGAGCACGGAGGTGTCTATTGCCAACCCCTGCTCTCGAAATCCGATCTTGGTCCGGGGGGGCGCGGAGCGGAGCACTGAAGGGTAGGGATTTCCTGCTCCTGGGGCCCAAGGACCCTGAGTCGACTGCGACCGTCGGATTCGGCCGGGCAGACGGCAATACCAGCGCACTACTGACGGGCGAGGAGTTGGACGATCCTCGGGTCCGAGGTAGCTGCGCGGGGCAGAGGTCGTGCCAGAAGCCGAACCGAAGACATGAAGGAGGGCACAAGCCTGGGCCGGTCGCCATGGTACAGCCGGGCGAAAAGTTGGAGGACCTGTTAGTCGCGGGCACATATGGCACCTCGGGCAAGGACGCAGGAAAATCTGAAAAGCCGTGGGAAAATTAGAGGTTGAAGATAAAAGTCAACAAGATCCGTAGCACTTACCTGGGCCGTGGGGGGTTGACCATCGAGGGAAGGATTGTGGACGCCGAGGGCCGAGGCTGGAAAAAAGGGGAAAACTAGAAGGGGAAAAAGAACCCCGCCAGCCTTGGGAGGGTTTAACGCGGCGAAGAGCTGGAGGCCCAAAACCAACGGGATCCAGCGAGAGTCGGAACCGGAGGAAAAAGAGCGCAAGTACCGTACGAGGAACGGTGAGAAAGGCAGCATGGGTATGGCGACGGCAGAGGCTGGAGCCGGCGATTAGTCGCAAGTGATATCACAAACGAGAAAGTCAAACAAATAGCAAAAAAAAAAAAAAAAAACGAGAGAGGACGTGTTGTGTCGCTGTTATCGCGACACTACTTTTATACCCGTACTCAGTCAGTACACATGTGATTTATGTAGAAATGTCAAATATTTTATCATTTTTTACATTTTACATTTTAAATTTTTTCCTGCATTTGTCATCCACATCACAGCTGAAAATTAATTTTATCATTGTGGCTATAATAATGATCCGATCTGAAAAAAAAATTCGGTAGATATGATTATTCCCTACGATACTGAATTTTTCGTTTTTTCCTATCTTCAAATTTGTGGAATTTCATCTTTTGCAATGGCGGGAGGGGGGGCGAGGAAGAATTTTGAAATAAACTTGCACTCAAGGAATATCACAGGAATCTGGACAAAAAGTTTGATTGCTCTAGCTATTCTAGTCTCTGAAATCGAGGCGCTCATTTGTACGAAAAAACCAAATCGACTCGTTTTTTGTGTGAGTGCGAATGCGAGGGAATAATGTTACTCGAAATGGTTTTCATACCCGTACTCGAAGAGTAAAAGGGTATATTGTATTTGTGGTAAAAGTGGATGTGTGTAACATAGAGAAGGAATAATTTCCGACCCTCTAAAGTATATATATTCATGATCAGCATCAATAGCCGAGTCGATATAGCCCTGTCTGTCTGTCCGTCTTGTTTGTCGCCCATTGCTCGAAGGGTATAAGAGCTAGAGCAACCAAACTTCTTATCCAGTCTGATGTGATATCTCACTCCTAGAAAAAAAAGTTTCAAAATTTCGCCCCGTCCATTAAGGATGCATACCCCATGCCTCGAATAGACTACATTCTGGACCAGCTGAGAGAAGCGCGTTTCATCAGCAGCTTGGATTTCAAGGACGGGTACTGGCAAATCCCACTGGAGAAAGACAGCAGGAAATTCACGGCATTCACGGTGCCAGGCAAGGGTCTGTTCCAGTGGAAGGTGATGCCGTTTGGCCTACACTCATCGTCGGATTCATTTCAAAAGGGCGTTGGACCAGGGTGATCGGTCCAGAGATGATGCCGGATGCCTTTGCATACCAAGATGACATCATCGTCATTGGCCGCACCAAGGAGAAGCACCGACGGCACCTGGAGGAGGTCTTTAGGCAGTCGAAACTGGCCAATTTGAGGCTGAATGTGGAGAAGTGCCAGTTCTTCCGAAGGGAGTTGCGGGCGAGGAAGAATTTTGAAATAAACTTGCACTGAAGGGATATCACAGGAATCTGGACAAAAAGTTTGGCTGCTCTAGCTATTCTAGTCTCTGAAATCGAGGCGCTCATTTGTACGAAAACCAAATCGACTCGTTTTTGTGTAAGTGCGAATGCGAGGGAATAATGTTACTCGAAATGGTTTTTATACCCGTACTCGAAGAGTAAAAGGGTATATTGTATTTGTGGTAAAAGTGGATGTGTGTAACATAGAGAAGGAATAATTTCCGACCCTCTAAAGTATATATATTCATGATCAGCATCAATAGCCGAGTCGCGTTGTCTCGTGGTACCGGCGATTCGTGCGCCAGGGTTTGCCACGGCGGTGCAACGACTCAGCGCCTTACTAAAGAAAAAGGCGAAGTGGGAGTGGCCGCCCGAGCAGAAGCGGGCATTTAAGGCCGTGAGGAGTCGACTGGTGGCGGACCCTGTTCTGGCGTGCCCCGATTTCTGAAGGAAATTCGTTCTGCAGACGGATGCCAGTGACTATGATTTGGGGGCAATCCTCACGCGAGAGACGGAGAAAGGGGAGAGACTGATTTCCTACGCCAGCCGAACATTGAACAGTGCGGAAAGGAATTACTCTTCCACGGAGAAGGAATGTCTAGCTATAGTGTGGGCCGTGAGAAAACTCAAGCCCCTGGGGGTACCACTTCAAGGTTTTCACCGATAATATGGCGTTGAAGTGGCTAAATTGCATTGAGAGCCCGACGGGGAGAGTCGCTAGATGGGCATTGGAGTTGCAGCAGTACAACTTCGAGATAGCGTACAATATCGTAGCCGATGCGCTATCTCGCCAGCCCATGGAGGCATATACCACACAGAGCTGGCGACGAAGAGGCATGGAAGCTGTGCGTACCTAATAATCTTCGCGATCGGGTCATGAAAGAGAATCATGACTCACCGGAGGCGGGCCACGCCGGCGGCCGAAAGACAATGACGAGGATAGCCGCCTGATACTATTGGCCAGGGATGCACCGGTTTGTGAGGGCATATTTGCGAAAATGCGAGACATGCCTTTGATTCCGCCAAGTCAGCTACAGGCGGCCGGAAAGATGCTCACCCAAGTGAATAACCATGAGCAACGGTGAGCGCGGACTTCGTCGCACCACTGCCCAGGTCAAAGCATGGGAACGCCATGCTATTAGTGTTGGTGGACCGCTTCTCGAAGTGGACCGAGTTGGTGCCACTTAGAAAGGCCACAGCGAAGGCACTAATAAAGGCATTCAGGGAACGCATTTTGTCACGGTTCGGAGTGCCCAAGGTGATGATCATCGACAATGGGGTGCAATTCACGAGCCGGGCATTTAAGAAGTACCTCGAGCAGATGGGAGTACGGCATCAATTCACGACCCCATACGCGCCGCAGAAAAGCCCGACGGAACGCGCGAATAGGACGGTGAAAACAATGATTGCACAATTCACCGAAGGGACCAGAGATGCTGGTACGAGAAGTGGCATGGATTGATGCTGGCCGTAAACTCGGGGGTCACGGAGTTAACGGGATACGCACCGGCGGTAATAATACAAGGAAGGGAGCCCAGACTACCAAAGGCCTTGTACGACGAGGAGACGCTCGGTACCGACCAGGAGGCAACCACCCCGGACGAAAACGCAAAGAAACTGAGAGAGTTGTTTAAGCTGGTAAGGCGGAATTAAATAAAGGCGGCCCAGGATCAAGCAAGATATTACAACTTGCGAAGGAGACATTGGAAGCCGAGGATTGGCGAAGAGGTTTGGCTAAGCAAAACCACCTATCTAACACGGCAGAAGGATTCGCGGCAAAGATGGCACCAAAGTATGCGGGGCCATACCAGATCATCGATTTCGTGTCACCGTTGATATGCAAGCTGAGAAGAGACAGCGATAAGCATGTACGGACGGTACACATCGGTGATCTGAAGCCACAAACGGAAGAGGTGGCTAAATGATGGTTATTAAGGAAAAGGGGGCGGACAATCACACCCATTCCAAACAAACAAAACAAAAGAACAGATGCACCAAAATATATTGTCACGAATGCGGAGCATGAGAGGAGGTTACAAGTGCGAGTCGTAAAGCTAGGACACGTATGGCAGGCATGGTCACGCAGGACGCCATCGAGAGCCAAGGCCAGGTGGCAAACGAATAGTAAAAATTATCAGAGCTTAGAAATGTACAGTTTATTGCTATAAAGAATGGAACAGAATGGAGCTTAAGGTAGAAGTCATAAAAGTCATAAATCTGAGGAAGAGAGGAATATTATATGAGATATAAAAGGATGATTTGCGCAGAGAGAGAGTGTACCTGAGCACGGAGGCGTCGATTGCCAACCCCTGCTCTCAAAATCCGATCTTGGTCCGGGGGCGCGGAGCGGAGCACTGAAGGGTAGGGATTTCCTGCTCCTGGGGCCCAAGGACCCTGAGTCGACTGCGACCGTCGGATTCGGCCGGGCAGACGGCAATACCAGCGCACTACTGACGGGCGAGGAGTCGGACGATCCTCGGGTCCGAGGTAGCTGCGCGGAGCAGAGGTCGTGCCAGAAGCCGAACCGAAGACATGAAGGAGGGCACAAGCCGGGGCCGGTCGCCATGGTACAGCCGGGCGAAAAGTTGGAGGACCTGTTAGTCGCGGGCACATATGGCACCTCGGGCAAGGACGCAGGAAAATCTGAAAAGCAGTGGGAAAATTAGAGGTTGAAGATAAAAGTCAAAAAGATCCATAGCACTTACCTGGGCCGTGGGGGGTTGACCATAGAGGGAAGGATTGTGGACGCCGAGGGCCGAGGCTGGAAAAAAGGGAGAACTAGAAGGGGAAAAAGAACCCCGCCAGCCTTGGGAGGGTTTAACGCGGCGAAGAGCTGGAGGCCCAAAACCAACGGGATCCAGCGAGAGTCGGAACCGGAGGAAAAAGAGCGCAAGTACCGTACGAGGGAACGGTGAGAAAGGCAGCATGGGTATGGCGACGGCAGAGGCTGGAGCCGGCGATCAGTCGCAAGAGATATCACAAACTCGAAAGTCAAACAAACTAAGTAGTTGCAAAGAAAAAAAAAACGAGAGAGGACGTGTTGTGTCGCTGTTATCGCGACACTACTTTTTATACCCGTACTCAGTCAGTACACATGTGATTTATGTAGAAATGTCAAATATTTTATCATTTTTTACATTTTACATTTTAAATTTTTTCCTGCATCTGTCATCCACATCACAGCTGAAAATTAATTTTATCATTGTGGCTATAATAATGATCCGATCTGAAAAAAATTCGGTAGATATGATTATTCCCTACGATACTGAATTTTTCGTTTTTTCCTATCTTCAAATTTGTGGAATTTCATCTTTTGCACTGGCGGGAGGGGGCGAGGAAGAATTTTAAAATAAACTTGCACTCAAGGAATATCACAGGAATCTGGACAAAAAGTTTGGCTCTTCTAGCTATTCTAGTCTCTGAAATCGAGGCGCTCATTTGTACGAAAAACCAAATCGACTCGTTTTTGTGTGAGTGCGAATGCGAGGGAATAATGTTACTCGAAATGGTTTTTATACCCGTACTCGTAGAGTAAAAGGGTATATTGTATTTGTGGTAAAAGTGGATGTGTGTAACATAGAGAAGGAATAATTTCCGACCCTCTAAAGTATATATATTCATGATCAGCATCAATAGCCGAGTCGATATAGCCCTGTCTGTCTGTCCGTCTTGTTTGTCGCCCATTGCTCGAAGGGTATAAGAGCTAGAGCAACCAAACTTCTTATCCAGTCTGATGTGATATCTCACTCCTAGAAAAAGTTTCAAAATTTCGCCCCGTCCATTAAGGATGCATACCCCATGCCTCGAATAGACTACATTCTGGACCAGCTGAGAGAAGCGCGTTTCATCAGCAGCTTGGATTTCAAGGACGGGTACTGGCAAATCCCACTGGAGAAAGACAGCAGGAAATTCACGGCATTCACGGTGCCAGGCAAGGGTCTGTTCCAGTGGAAGGTGATGCCGTTTGGCCTACACTCATCGTCGGATTCATTTCAAAGGGCGTTGGACCAGGTGATCGGTCCAGAGATGATGCCGGATGCCTTTGCATACCAAGATGACATCATCGTCATTGGCCGCACCAAGGAGAAGCACCGACGGCACCTGGAGGAGGTCTTTAGGCAGTCGAAACTGGCCAATTTGAGGCTGAATGTGGAGAAGTGCCAGTTCTTCCGAAGGAGTTGCGGGCGAGGAAGAATTTTGAAATAAACTTGCACTGAAGGGATATCACAGGAATCTGGACAAAAAGTTTGGCTGCTCTAGCTATTCTAGTCTCTGAAATCGAGGCGCTCATTTGTTCGAAAAACCAAATCGACTCGTTTTTGTGTAAGTGCGAATGCGAGGGAATAATGTTACTCGAAATGGTTTTATACCCGTACTCGAAGAGTAAAAAGGGTATATTGTATTTGTGGTAAAAGTGGATGTGTGTAACATAGAGAAGGAATAATTTCCGACCCTCTAAAGTATATATATTCATGATCAGCATCAATAGCCGAGTCGCGTTGTCTCGTGGTACCGGCGATTCGTGCGCCAGGGTTTTGCCACGGCGGTGCAACGACTCAGCGCCTTACTAAAGAAAAAGGCGAAGTGGGAGTGGCCGCCCGAGCAGAAGCGGGCATTTAAGGCCGTGAGGAGTCGACTGGTGGCGGACCCTGTTCTGGCGTGCCCCGATTTCTGAAGGAAATTCGTTCTGCAGACGGATGCCAGTGACTATGATTTGGGGGCAATCCTCACGCGAGAGACGGAGAAATTTTAGAATCTTTTTTCTAAATTTATTTTAATACGAAAAACCGAGTTTGGTGGCTGCAAATTTCTATATATTTAAAAACGAGACGAGGGTAACAGACGTGCGTTCGATTTCAATGATATTTCTCGACTTCTTTTCCTTTTCGTTATAAAAATATTCTTAAGCCTAACTTATCTAGGGCGGCGAAGCGGGGCGAATTCGCCAAGAGCGAGAGAGAGCTTTATTGCGCTCCCGCTTCGCCCTAAACTATCTTACACTAGACTTCAAATTTTTTCCAAATAAAATCATGCGTCTTGACGCGACACCGGCCCCGTTGAAGGCCTGTGGGACTTCAACCCATCGGCAGAAGCGCCAATTTATGGATCGGCCTCCTGTAGACCGCTCCGCTGCTCGTCCTGAGGTCGACCACCCTGACCTTTCCGTCCTGCCCGGCGTGTGTTGCGACGACCCTTCCGAGGAGCCACTGTTGGGGCGGAAGGTTGTCCTCTGCGACGATGACGAGGTCGCCTTCCTCGACGTTGGGCTGCTCCTGGTGCCACTTGCATCTTATTTGCAAGCCCAGCACATACTCCCGGGACCATCGCTGCCAGAACATTTGCCTGGCTGACGAGACAAGCCGCCATCGCCTTAAGCAACTCAGACCCTCCTGGTCCGGGGTCCGGGGTGCTGGGGGTGCGATGAGCGGCCCGCCTGTCAGCAGGTGCCCGGGAGTCAGGGCGTCTCCGTCGCTTGGGTCGGGGCTTAGTGGTCCCAGAGGGCGCGAGTTCAGCACCGCCTCGATGCCCACCATCACGCTCTCCAGCTCCTCGGCGGTGAAGAGCGCGCTTCCGGCCGACCTCAGCAGGAGGTTTTTGGCCGACTTCACTCCCTGCTTCCCACAGCCCGCCCATGTGCGGAGCTCGAGGTGGCAGGAAGGCGAACTCGCGCCGCAGAAAAGCCCGACGGAACGCGCGAATAGGACGGTGAAAACAATGATTGCACAATTCACCGAAGGGGACCAGAGATGCTGGTACGAGAAGTGTCATGGATTGATGCTGGCCGTAAACTCGGGGGTCACGGAGTTAACGGGATACGCACCGGCGGTAATAATACAAGGAAGGAGCCCAGACTACCAAAGGCCTTGTACGACGAGGAGACGCTCGGTACCGGCCAGGAGGCAACCACGCCGGACGAAAACGCAAAGAAACTGAGAGAGTTGTTTGAGCTGGTAAGGCGGAATTAAATAAAAGGCGGCCCAGGATCAAGCAAGATATTACAACTTGCGAATGAGACATTGGAAGCCGAGGATTGGCGAAGAGGTTTGGCTAAGCAAAACCACCTATCTAACACGGCAGAAGGATTCGCGGCAAAGATGGCACCAAAGTATGCGGGGCCATACCAGATCATCGATTTCGTGTCACCGTTGATATGCAAGCTGAGGAGAGACAGCGATAAGCATGTACGGACGGTACACATCGGTGATCTGAAGCCACAAACGGAAGAGGTGGCTAAATGATGGTTATTGAGGAAAAGGGGGCGGACAATCACACCCATTCCAAACAAACAAAACAAAGAACAGATGCACCGAAATATATTGTCACGAATGCGGAGCATGAGAGGAGGTTACAAGTGCGAGTCGTAAAGCTAGGACACGTATGGCAGGCATGGTCACGCAGGACGCCATCGAGAGCCAAGGCCAGCGGGCAAACGAATAGTGCAAATTATCCGAGCTTAGAAATGTACAGTTTATTGCTATAAAGAATGGAACAGAATGGAGCTTAAGGTAGAAGCGGCGTGATCCGTCGAAAGTCATAAATCTGAGGAAGAGAGGAATATTATATGAGATATAAAAGGATGATTTGCGCAGAGAGAGAGTGTACCTGAGCACGGAGGCGTCGATTGCCGACCCCTGCTCTCAAAATCCGATCTTGGTCCGGTGGTGGGGGGGGGGGGGGGGAGGCGCGGAGCGGAGCACTGAAGGGTAGGGATTTCCTGCTCCTGGGGCCCAAGGACCCTGAGTCGACTGCGACCGTCGGATTCGGCCGGGCAGAGACGGCAATATCAGCGCACTACTGACGGGCGAGGAGTCGGACGATCCTCGGGTCCGAGGTAGCTGCGCGGAGCAGAGGTCGTGCCAGAAGCCGAACCGAAGACATGAAGGAGGGGCACAAGCCGGGGCCGGTCGCCATGGTACAGCCGGGCGAAAAGTTGGAGGACCTGTTAGTCGCGGGCACATATGGCACCTCGGGCAAGGACGCAGGAAAATCTGAAAAGCAGTGGGAAAATTAGAGGTTGAAGATAAAAGTCAACAAGATCCATAGCACTTACCTGGGCCGTGGGGGGTTGACCATAGAGGGAAGGATTGTGGACGCCGAGGGCCGAGGCTGGAAAAAAAGGGAGAACTAGAAGGGGAAAAAAGAACCCCGCCAGCCTTGGGAGGGTTTAACGCGGCGAAGAGCTGGAGGCCCAAAACCAACGGGATCCAGCGAGAGTCGGAACCGGAGGAAAAGAGCGCAAGTACCGTACGAGGGAACGGTGAGAAAGGCAGCATGGGTATGGCGACGGCAGAGGCTGGAGCCGGCGATGAGTCGCAAGAGATATCACAAACTCGAAAGTCAAACAAATTGAGTAGTTGCAAAGAAAAAAAAACGAGAGAGGACGTGTTGTGTCGCTGTTATCGCGACACTACTTTTATACCCGTACTCAGTCAGTACACATGTGATTTATGTAGAAATGTCAAATATTTTATCATTTTTACATTTTACATTTTAAATTTTTTCCTGCATCTGTCATCCACATCACAGCTAAAAATTAATTTTATCATTGTGGCTATAATAATGATCCGATCTGAAAAAAATTCGGTAGATATGATTATTCCCTACGATACTGAATTTTTCGTTTTTTCCTATCTTCAAATTTGTGGAATTTCATCTTTTGCAGTGGCGGGAGGGGGCGAGGAAGAATTTTGAAATAAACTTGCACTCAAGGAATATCACAGGAATCTGGACAAAAAGTTTGGCTGCTCTAGCTATTCTAGTCTCTGAAATCGAGGCGCTCATTTGTACGAAAAACCAAATCGACTCGTTTTTGTGTGAGTGCGAATGCGAGGGAATAATGTTACTCGAAATGGTTTTTTATACCCGTACTCGAAGAGTAAAAAAGGGTATATTGTATTTGTGGTAAAAGTGGATGTGTGTAACATAGAGAAGGAATAATTTCCGACCCTCTAAAAGTATATATATTCATGATCAGCATCAATAGCCGAGTCGCGTTGTCTCGTGGTACCGGCGATTCGTGCGCCAGGGTTTGCCACGGCGGTGCAACGACTCAGCGCCTTACTAAAGAAAAAAAGGCGAAGTGGGAGTGGGAGTGGCCGCCCGAGCAGAAGCGGGCATTTAAGGCCGTGAGGAGTCGACTGGACCCTCCTGGTCCGGGGTCCGGGGTGCTGGGGGTGCGATGAGCGGCCCGCCTGTCAGCAGGTGCCCGGGAGTCAGGGCGTCTCCGTCGCTTGGGTCGGGGCTTAGTGGTCCCAGAGGGCGCGAGTTCAGCACCGCCTCGATGCCCACCATCACGCTCTCCAGCTCCTCGGCGGTGAAGAGCGCGCTTCCGGCCGACCTCAGCAGGAGGTTTTTGGCCGACTTCACTCCTGCTTCCCACAGCCCGCCCATGTGCGGAGCTCGAGGTGGCAGGAAGGCGAACTCGCAGCCGCTTCTCGCTGCGAACTCTCGAATTGAGTCCGCTTCCGTCTCCAGCGTCCTCCTCAGTTCGTCGAAGTGGCGACTTGCTCCGACGAAATTTGTCGCGTTGTCGCAGTTCACGCGGAGCGGACATCCTCGACGACCAACGAACCTTTGAAAAGCCAATAAGAAGGAGTTAGTCGTTAGATCGGAGACAATTTCTAGATGAACCGCCTTGGACGCAAAACAGACAAATAACGCTATGTAGGTCTTATAAGCGGGCCTACCACGAATTTTTAGTGTCATATAGACTGGGCCACAAAAATCAACGCCACATACTGCGAATGGGCGGAGAGCACGGAGCCGGTCTGCGGGTAGATTTCCCATCATTTGGGTCTGGAGGCGAGGCTTGCATTTAAAGCAGCGAATGCACGACCTGACCATTGCCCTGCAGACCTCCTGAGCGTTTACTATCCAAAAACGCTGCCTAAGGATGCTCACAAGTGCGCGTGGGCCGGCATGAAAATTCGTTTGATGCAGATGGCGAACATAGGTCTGCACAAACTGCGAGCGTTTTGTCAACAGCAAAGGAAACTTGGCATGGTATGACATAGGAGCGTTAACTAGTCGCCCCCAACTCGCAACAACGAAAAGGAGCACCAAGTCCCCATTTCTTCGTTGATGAAGGGATTCAATCGCTGAAGACTGGGGCCTAACCTGGTGCCTTTACGAACCCTTTCGATCTCTTCCTGATACTCGTTTTTGGATCAGCTCGACAATTTTGTGAAAAGCCTCATCGTACTCTACTGGTGACGGAGTGACTTCAAATTTAAGACCTTTGTCTTTACATTTTCGGATGAAGCGGAACACGCAAACAAACACTCTTAGCAGCTTGAGGTGTGACGAGTATCCCTCGATAATTTCTACTAAATTATTTGATTTAGCGGCCACGGTCAGTCCGACCGCTGTCTTTCTGGTTTCCAGCTTCAGCTCCTCTTCAGAAAGCTCGAAGTGGGGATTTCTGGGCCAGCTCTCTTCTTCTTCCTTCAAAAACGCTGGTCCACTAAAACAGATCGACTGCGAAATCTCCTCAATGTCACAACCTCTCGAAACTATGTCTGCTGGGTTCTGTTTAGTTGGAACATGCCGCCACGTAGCATCATCTGACCACTCCTGAATCTCAGCTACTCGGTTCGCAACGAATGTTGATAACGACGAAGGGTGGGATCGGATCCAATGAAGGGTCACTTCCGAATCCGACCAACACACCATTCGTTCAATCGGCACCTCGAGTAGCGATTTGAGTCGGTGACAGAGATCTGCGAGAAGGTGAGCGGCACATAACTCAAGCCTTGGAAGCGTTTTCGTCTTGAGCGGCGCTACTTTCGACTTTGCGGTCAACAACGAGACCTTGAAACCTTCTGCAGTCTTACTACGGATATAGACGCATGCTCCATAAGCTCTTATGGAGGCGTCGGCAAAGGCATGTACTTGTATCGGTGACATGGGATCAGTATGCACAAAGCGAGGTATGGCAATCTTCTCCAGCTGACTCAAGGATTCTTTTAGAAAGTTCCAAGATGTTTCCAGATTCATTGGAATTGACTCATCCCAATCTAGTTTGTTAAGCCACAGCTTCTGCAGTAGGATCTTTCCCTTGATTACCAAGGGGCTAAACAAACCAAGGGGGTCAAACAGCTTTGATGTCACCGATAATATGTTCCGTTTTGTCGCTCGGAGACCCATGACTGAACTGTCAATTTGAAACCTAAAAGACGTCTTCATGCGGTAGCCACGATATTCCCAACGCCTTGGTTGACTCCGAGTCCGAAATCGTTATCGGTTTAACTGTGCTCTCGGATGCTGAGACTTCAGCAGAGTTCGAGAACCACTTGGTCAGCTCAAACCCTGCGGTTTGAAGAACCTGAGCCACATCAAACTTAATGGTCTTTAACTCCTCCACGCAACCAGCACCAGTCAACATATCATCGACATAAAAGTCGGACCCGATAACTTTAGCAGCATTTGGGAATGAGAGCTTTGCAGACTCACTCAACCTTTTCAAACACCGAATAGCCAAAAATGGGGCAGGTCCAGTCCCATATGTTACAGTGTTGAGCTGGTATATTCTCAAGGACTCAGATGGGTCTCTTCTCCACACGATCAACTGAAACTGCCTGTCCGCTTCATTCACCATCACTTGGCGATACATCTTTTTTTACATCGGCAGTCAGGGGCGAACCTGTGCAGACGGAAGCGAAGCAGCGTTGAGTATAACTCCTCTTGAATAGTCGGTCCGACGTCAGAATGTCATTCAAGGCCACCTGAGATGACGTCTTCGACGACGCATCGAACACGACGCGAAGCTTCGTGGACGTACTTTGGGGCCGAAGGACACACTGATGTGGAATTACGTAGTGTGGAGCATAAGGACAAGTATTGTCAGTCGGCGACATATGACCTAAGGAGAGGTACTCTTCCATGAATTCCAAGTACATTTTCTTCAACTCAGGGTCGCGGGACAATCTTCTTTCGAGCGACAAAACCGCCGTTTAGCAATCTCGAAGGAATTGCCTAAGCAATTTGGATCGGATTTAAACGGCAGCCGTACTTCAAACCGACCTGAAGGCAAGACTTGAGTAGTCTTTCTATAATGCTCCTCACATAACTTGTGTCACTGACCAAACACATTATAGATTGTTCACGGCCTGTAACGAATTTGTCGCAGCTGAATTTGAATTCCGGAACCCAGAACCCCTTTGAACATGTTCGCAATCCAACATTTCTGTCACACGGACATAAAAATGTATGTCTGTATTGTCTTCAACTGGTTCGACTTCTGATTTGGGGTTTGGTGTTGTGGTTCGTAGCGACTTAGACGTGCGTGTGTACTGGGTACTCACAAACTGTGCGTGTATTGGTTATAGGATTTGGTCGTCGCATTTCGCGTTGAAATTTTTATATTTCTTTCCACATACCCTGACCTTCGAAATTTTTTGTATAGTGACGCGTTTTGAAGAAGCTTGTCACAGAATATATTTTCTTGTATCCTTTGTATGTTAATTTGTTTTATATAGGATAAAAAAAAATGATACACCGATATGCACATGTAAATCCTCATAATGGATATCATGTTTGACCTTACATTCGAAGAGATGCCCATTAGAGTATTGAAGGTGCGACGTGCAGTTTTTTTTTTCTCTGCGTTCCCTAAGAAAGCAAAGAACTGGGCAAATTATAGTTTTTCGAGTTTCATGCGCAAGTATGACCTGACCTGCCGTAACATAAATGAAGACGGGCAGAGTGGATGGGGAAGGTAGCGGACACTTGGGCATGGAAAATAAATAAAATATAAAAAGTAAAGCTTTTATTTACACATTTACACATGTACATATACTTATCTAATTATCCCTATTTTAGACACATTTATTTCAATTAAAATATGTACATAAATATTGTGCAAATGCCGTCGGCTTTCGACTTCGTATGCCGTATTAACAACTTTGTCAATGAATTCGAGTTTTTCAGAGACGTTTTATACTATAAATATGTAAAACATATATGTATGTCGCAGAATCATGTTAAGTTTAAACGCAACGGAAGAAATGTTAGTCAGTAAGGAACTTTAACATTTGAATAAAGAGGAATAGAATAACATTCTGTTATACTGACTGAGCATCACTGGGAGTGTAACTCAAGTGAGCATGGCGCCGGGTGTCTTTCTGTATGTGAGAGTTATTGCAGAAGATGATGCAATAGTTATGCGAAGTGATGAAATAAAAGAAGTGAGAGAGTAAGAACGATGGCCTGCGAGTCAGTCGGTTTTTGAGTACGGATCAGAAAACATCACTCGGGCGACTTGCTGTGCTTAAAAGGAATAACGGAAAATGGAAGAAGAAGATGCGCCGTCGTCTCCGACGCCTCAACCTTATGTTCCGACATCAGAAGTGGGATCGGCCTCGCCACAAAACTTATCAAACAATCAGTGGCGTGCGTTTTTGGAAGCGCAAAACCAAACTTTTCTGGACATAATTAAAACCATTCAAACTCCCAGAATGGCGACGCAACCCAGCAACAAAGTAACGCTGCCAAAGTTTTGTCCCGATACTGCGAATTCAGATGCCGCTGCATGGTGCAAAACCGTTGATATAATCATGGCAGAGAATATGCTGGAAGGTAGCGCCCTCGTCATGGCGTTAAGCAACTCTTTGGAAGGAGGAGCATCTCAATGGTTGTCCCAGATCTGCTACAGTGGAATAAAGTGGCCGGAATTTCGGGAATTATTTATTCAACGATACGAAGGTGTAGAGACGCCAGCCGCCATATTGTTAAATATGTTCAGCAGTAGGCCAAAGCCAACTGAGTGTGTGTCTGTGTATGCCAGCAGACAAGTAACGGCATTGCTATCGAAGTGGAAAAAAATGAGCAACGAAGAAATTGCGGTATCGGTCGTTCTGGCGCATGCCGCACAAATAGACAAACGACTGCAGCGATTGCTATTTACAACGAACATCAAAACCCGAAGTGAGCTGGAGCAACAATTGCGTGCCTATGCGTTTGGCAAGCGCAGTGACTGCGAGACACAGGACTACACCAGTGCCCCTGAGCGGAAGAAGCAGCGATCCTCGTGGCAAGGGAAGTGTCACTCTTGTGGCAAACCTGGGCATAAGATGGCGGAATGCCGAAGCAAGAAATCTGGAGACACAGGTGACTCAAAAAGTAATTGGACTCGCAGCAGCACCATACCGAAGAGGGACATGTCAGCCGTAACCTGCTTCAAGTGCGGCCAGCTAGGCCACATTGCAACTACATGTACGGCCACGTCATCGTCAAGCAAAGGGAACATGTATGAGAAGCGAGTGGATGTATGCAGCGTCGTCGAACCAAAGGGGATCTTGTACCAACAGGGTGAGCCCGTTCCATATTTTTTTGATTCAGGGGCAGAGTGTTCCCTATTGAAAGAAAAGCTAGCTGATAAGTTCATGGGCAAGAGGACAAATAACACTGTACTTATAAGTGGTATAGGTGAAGGCTCAGTAACATGTTCAATGCAAATTCTTGCTACTGTAGGGATATGTGAATTTTCCATTGAGATTTTTTGTTTCACGTTGTCATGGACAAATATTTAAAGCACGATGTACTGATTGGCCGTGAAATTTTAGGTCAAGGTTTTGGCGTAACAATAGATGCCAATAAGTTTGTTTTACATAAAATTAACACTGTCAATACACTGTCAAGCATTGCTGAGTGGAATTTCATGGATTCTATAAATAGTGACGTGAATTTGAGTCAGTCCGACCGGGTCGAACTAGCAGAAATATTAAAGTCGCATGCACCAACATTCATAAAGGGTATACCTAATCGTCGAGTTAACACGGGTGAGTTAGAAATTCGTCTGATTGATGCCAATAAAACGGTAATGAGGCGTCCGTATAGACTGAGCATTGAAGAAAAACTACTAGTGAGGGGTAAAATACAAGAACTCCTGGCCTCCAAAGTTATACGTCCAAGCTGTTCCCCTTTCGCAAGTCCAATGTTGCTAGTCAAAAAGAAGGATGGCAGTGATCGTTTATGCATCGATTATAGAGAATTGAATGCAAATACAGTCTCTGATAAATATCCGCTGCCCCTAATATCTGACCAAATTGATAGACTGCGTGGCAGCAAGTATTTCACAAGTCTTGACATGGCGAGTGGCTTCTATCAAATACCAATACATCCCGACTCGATAGAACGCACAGCATTTGTAACTACAGAAGGCCAATATGAATTTATGGCCATGCCCTTCGGTTTGAAGAACGCTTCATCTGTATTTCAGCGAGCTATAACGCGAGCCTTGGGTGAAGTGGCATATTCGTATGCGATTGTTTACATTGACGATGTTCTAATTGTGGCTAGCACAAAAGAGGAGGCTTTACTAGACTTAAGGAGGTATTGAAAAGGCTATCTGATGCCGGGTTTTCTTACAACATTAAAAGTGTTCCTTCCTGCAGCCTAGCGTTGAATATCTAGGGTATAAAATTGAAAATGGTGAAATAAGACCAAACCCGCGAAAGATTCAAGCATTGGCTGCATTGCCACCTCCACAGACGGTTACGCAACTGAGACAATTTATTGGTTTGTCATCCTACTTCCGACAATTCGTCCCTCGATTCTCCGAAGTAATGAAACCTTTATATTTGCTAACGTCAAAAAATAGCAAATTTGAGTGGCGTGAGAAGCACGAACTGGTGCGCCAAGAAATAATATCTGCATTGGTCAGCGATTCGGGTTCTAATCATTTATGACCCAAATCTTCCGGTCGAACTCCACACAGACGCTAGTGCAGATGGCTATGGTGCCATATTGATGCACAAGGTAAACGGTAAGACAAGAGTCATAGAGTACTTTAGCAGGTGTACTACGGGAGCAGAAACAAGATACCACTCATACGAGCTGGAAACGCTGGCTGTATACAACGCAGTTAAACACTTTCG
The DNA here is from genome assembly GCA_009664405.1 of Drosophila bifasciata. Classification (NCBI taxonomy): domain Eukaryota; kingdom Metazoa; phylum Arthropoda; class Insecta; order Diptera; family Drosophilidae; genus Drosophila; species Drosophila bifasciata. Next base: position 26,539,399 of record CM019041.1, read on the forward strand.
CCATTATCTTCATGGTCGTCCATTTGTTGTATTCACAGACTGCAATTCACTCAAAGCAAGTCGTCACAAGAAAGATTTGACACCGAGGGTCCATCGTTGGTGGGCGTATCTACAGTCCTTTGAGTTTGAGGTTGAATATAGAAAGGGAAATAGTATGGCACATGTAGACTTCCTTTTCGCGCAATCCACTACCAGTTGTCAAGCCTACTAGTGCAACTAAAATAGCTGAAGTGCGCATATGCATGGCTGATATAACGGATAACTGGCTACTCGCGGAGCAACATCGAGATACAGAAATTTCGGACTTAATGACAAAGTTGCAGAATAATGAACTGAAGCATGAAGATGCAAAAACATATGAAATGCGATCAGGGATTTTGTATAGGATAATACAGAGGAATGGACGAGGTCGATGTCTGCCGGTAATACCGCGAGCATTTAGATGGTCGGTGATTAATCACGTACATGAGGCCATAATGCACTTGGGGTGGGAGAAAACGCTAGACAAGGTATATACTCAGTATTGGTTTCCAAATATGTCCAAATACGTGCGGAAGTTTGTTGAAAATTGCATCACATGCAAGCTTTCAAAATCAACTTCGGTAAGGCCCAAATAGAACTCCATCCCATACCAAAAGTCAGCATACCATGGCATACAGTGCATATGGATATCAGTGGCAAGTTGAGTGGTAAAAATGACATCAAAGAGTATGTGATAGTGCAAATAGATGCTTTCACTAAATATGTTCATTTGCACCACGCTCTTAGCCTTGACACAAATAGTTGCATAGAGGCACTTAAGTCTACCATATGTATGTTTGGAGTACCGAGTCGTGTCATTGCCGACCAAGGCCGTAGTTTCGCTAGTAATGACTTTAAGCAGTTTTGCGCAACACTAAAAATTGACTTGCATCTTATAGCAACTGGTGCAAGCCGGGCGAATGGACAGGTAGAGCGTGTCATGAGTACTATGAAAGCAATGTTGACAGCGGTGGAGACGAGTAAGCGATCTTGGCAGGAGGCGTTAAAAGAGGTGCAGTTGGCTATGAATTGCACGGCCAATAGAGTCACAAAAAAAAGTTAGTCCATTAGAGTTATTAATCGGTAAAGAGGCTAGACCAATGGGCATGATGCCAATGGTAGAGGAAGAAGAGATTGACATTGAAGGTGCAAGATCAAAAGCTTTGCAAAATATGAACAAAAATGCACAATATGAGAAGCAACGATTTGACAAAACTAGGGCCAAGATTGTAAGCTACAATGTAGGTGACCATGTCCTGCTCAAAAGTGAAGAACGGCATCAAACAAAGCTGGATCCAAAGTTTAAAGGACCTTTTGTGATTGTAGAGAAGCTTGATGGTGACCGATATACGTTGAAATCTCTTTCAAGTAAGCGAACATACAAATATGCCCACGAACAGCTGCGTGCAATGCCTGACGAGGTAGATGCAGATGAGTGCGAGAGATCGCCGACTGAGGCACTCGTAGGTACCATGGACTCTAATTGAATCATTTACAAGGCTATGTGGGTCCTGAGGGACCGTGACGCAGAGTGTGCGTGTGAGCGTTGCAATGTGTGCAGCAAGAGCCTGAGAGTGTAAAGTGATGTAGAGACATTGTGGAAGAGAGAGAGTTATGGTACAAAAGAGATGAGAAAAGTTTAAGAGAAGAAAAGAAATGAAGAGTAGTGTGGCAAAAGGTGTGTTCGATGGATTGAGTGTAAAAAAAAAAAAGAAGAAATGAAAATGTGAGCAGGGCAAGGAACGCCATTGTAGTTCAACTTTGATTTTATGATTATTCTATTGATTTTGATTTTCACTTTATAATGGAAGGTAATATTTAGTTCATGTTTAGATAAAACAAAAAAAAAAAAAAAAGAAACAGAAAAGAAGAAGAAAATAATAAATTAAAATTGTTGTCATTTTAAGTTACGTTAAGAAACACGGCACGCGAGGACGCGTGAAAGTCAGGAAGGCCGTGTCGCAGAATCATGTTAAGTTTAAACGCAACGGAAGAAATGTTAGTCAGTAAGGAACTTTTAACATTTGAATAAAGAGGAATAGAATAACATTCTGTTATACTGACTGAGCATCACTGGGAGTGTAACTCCCGCGAGCATGGCGCCGGGTGTCTTTCTGTATGTGAGAGTTATTGCAGAAGATGATGCAATAGTTATGCGAAGTGATGAAATAAAAGAAGTGAGAGAGTAAGAACGATGGCCTGCGAGTCAGTCGGTTTTTTGAGTACGGATCAGAAAACATCACTCGGGCGACTTGCTGTGCTTAAAAGGAATAACGGAAAATGGAAGAAGAAGATGCGCCGTCGTCTCCGACGCCTCAACCTTATGTTCCGACATCAGAAGTGGGATCGGCCTCGCCACAAAACTTATCAAACAATCAGTGGCGTGCGTTTTTGGAAGCGCAAAACCAAACTTTTCTGGACATAATTAAAACCATTCAAACTCCCAGAATGGCGACGCAACCCAGCAACAAAGTAACGCTGCCAAAGTTTTGTCCCGATACTGCGAATTCAGATGCCGCTGCATGGTGCAAAACCGTTGATATAATCATGGCAGAGAATATGCTGGAAGGTAGCGCCCTCGTCATGGCGTTAAGCAACTCTTTGGAAGGAGGAGCATCTCAATGGTTGTCCCAGATCTGCTACAGTGGAATAAAGTGGCCGGAATTTCGGGAATTATTTATTCAACGATACGAAGGTGTAGAGACGCCAGCCGCCATATTGTTAAATATGTTCAGCAGTAGGCCAAAGCCAACTGAGTGTGTGTCTGTGTATGCCAGCAGACAAGTAACGGCATTGCTATCGAAGTGGAAAAAAATGAGCAACGAAGAAATTGCGGTATCGGTCGTTCTGGCGCATGCCGCACAAATAGACAAACGACTGCAGCGATTGCTATTTACAACGAACATCAAAACCCGAAGTGAGCTGGAGCAACAATTGCGTGCCTATGCGTTTGGCAAGCGCAGTGACTGCGAGACACAGGACTACACCAGTGCCCCTGAGCGGAAGAAGCAGCGATCCTCGTGGCAAGGGAAGTGTCACTCTTGTGGCAAACCTGGGCATAAGATGGCGGAATGCCGAAGCAAGAAATCTGGAGACACAGGTGACTCAAAAGTAATTGGACTCGCAGCAGCACCATACCGAAGAGGGACATGTCAGCCGTAACCTGCTTCAAGTGCGGCCAGCTAGGCCACATTGCAACTACATGTACGGCCACGTCATCGTCAAGCAAAGGGAACATGTATGAGAAGCGAGTGGATGTATGCAGCGTCGTCGAACCAAAGGGGATCTTGTACCAACAGGGTGAGCCCGTTCCATATTTTTTGATTCAGGGGCAGAGTGTTCCCTATTGAAAGAAAAGCTAGCTGATAAGTTCATGGGCAAGAGGACAAATAACACTGTACTTATAAGTGGTATAGGTGAAGGCTCAGTAACATGTTCAATGCAAATTCTTGCTACTGTAGGGATATGTGAATTTTCCATTGAGATTTTTGTTTCACGTTGTCATGGACAAATATTAAAAAGCACGATGTACTGATTGGCCGTGAAATTTTTAGGTCAAGGTTTTGGCGTAACAATAGATGCCAATAAGTTTGTTTTACATAAAATTAACACTGTCAATACACTGTCAAGCATTGCTGAGTGGAATTTCATGGATTCTATAAATAGTGACGTGAATTTGAGTCAGTCCGACCGGGTCGAACTAGCAGAAATATTAAAGTCGCATGCACCAACATTCATAAAAAGGGTATACCTAATCGTCGAGTTAACACGGGTGAGTTAGAAATTCGTCTGATTGATGCCAATAAAACGGTAATGAGGCGTCCGTATAGACTGAGCATTGAAGAAAAACTACTAGTGAGGGGTAAAATACAAGAACTCCTGGCCTCCAAAGTTATACGTCCAAGCTGTTCCCCTTTCGCAAGTCCAATGTTGCTAGTCAAAAAGAAGGATGGCAGTGATCGTTTATGCATCGATTATAGAGAATTGAATGCAAATACAGTCTCTGATAAATATCCGCTGCCCCTAATATCTGACCAAATTGATAGACTGCGTGGCAGCAAGTATTTCACAAGTCTTGACATGGCGAGTGGCTTCTATCAAATACCAATACATCCCGACTCGATAGAACGCACAGCATTTGTAACTACAGAAGGCCAATATGAATTTATGGCCATGCCCTTCGGCTTGAAGAACGCTTCATCTGTATTTCAGCGAGCTATAACGCGAGCCTTGGGTGAAGTGGCATATTCGTATGCGATTGTTTACATTGACGATGTTCTAATTGTGGCTAGCACAAAAGAGGAGGCTTTTACTAGACTTAAGGAGGTATTGAAAAGGCTATCTGATGCCGGGTTTTCTTACAACATTAAAAGTGTTCCTTCCTGCAGCCTAGCGTTGAATATCTAGGGTATAAAATTGAAAATGGTGAAATAAGACCAAACCCGCGAAAGATTCAAGCATTGGCTGCATTGCCACCTCCACAGACGGTTACGCAACTGAGACAATTTATTGGTTTGTCATCCTACTTCCGACAATTCGTCCCTCGATTCTCCGAAGTAATGAAACCTTTATATTTGCTAACGTCAAAAAATAGCAAATTTGAGTGGCGTGAGAAGCACGAACTGGTGCGCCAAGAAATAATATCTGCATTGGTCAGCGATTCGGTTCTAATCATTTATGACCCAAATCTTCCGGTCGAACTCCACACAGACGCTAGTGCAGATGGCTATGGTGCCATATTGATGCACAAGGTAAACGGTAAGACAAGAGTCATAGAGTACTTTAGCAGGTGTACTACGGGAGCAGAAACAAGATACCACTCATACGAGCTGGAAACGCTGGCTGTATACAACGCAGTTAAACACTTTCGCCATTATCTTCATGGTCGTCCATTTGTTGTATTCACAGACTGCAATTCACTCAAAGCAAGTCGTCACAAGAAAGATTTGACACCGAGGGTCCATCGTTGGTGGGCGTATCTACAGTCCTTTGAGTTTGAGGTTGAATATAGAAAGGGAAATAGTATGGCACATGTAGACTTCCTTTCGCGCAATCCACTACCAGTTGTCAAGCCTACTAGTGCAACTAAAATAGCTGAAGTGCGCATATGCATGGCTGATATAACGGATAACTGGCTACTCGCGGAGCAACATCGAGATACAGAAATTTCGGACTTAATGACAAAGTTGCAGAATAATGAACTGAAGCATGAAGATGCAAAAACATATGAAATGCGATCAGGGATTTTTGTATAGGATAATACAGAGGAATGGACGAGGTCGATGTCTGCCGGTAATACCGCGAGCATTTAGATGGTCGGTGATTAATCACGTACATGAGGCCATAATGCACTTGGGGTGGGAGAAAACGCTAGACAAGGTATATACTCAGTATTGGTTTCCAAATATGTCCAAATACGTGCGGAAGTTTGTTGAAAATTGCATCACATGCAAGCTTTCAAAATCAACTTCGGGTAAGGCCCAAATAGAACTCCATCCCATACCAAAAAGTCAGCATACCATGGCATACAGTGCATATGGATATCAGTGGCAAGTTGAGTGGTAAAAATGACATCAAAGAGTATGTGATAGTGCAAATAGATGCTTTCACTAAATATGTTCATTTGCACCACGCTCTTAGCCTTGACACAAATAGTTGCATAGAGGCACTTAAGTCTACCATATGTATGTTTGGAGTACCGAGTCGTGTCATTGCCGACCAAGGCCGTAGTTTCGCTAGTAATGACTTTTAAGCAGTTTTGCGCAACACTAAAAATTGACTTGCATCTTATAGCAACTGGTGCAAGCCGGGCGAATGGACAGGTAGAGCGTGTCATGAGTACTATGAAAGCAATGTTGACAGCGGTGGAGACGAGTAAGCGATCTTGGCAGGAGGCGTTAAAAGAGGTGCAGTTGGCTATGAATTGCACGGCCAATAGAGTCACAAAAGTTAGTCCATTAGAGTTATTAATCGGTAAAGAGGTTAGACCAATGGGCATGATGCCAATGGTAGAGGAAGAAGAGATTGACATTGAAGGTGCAAGATCAAAAGCTTTGCAAAATATGAACAAAAATGCACAATATGAGAAGCAACGATTTGACAAAACTAGGGCCAAGATTGTAAGCTACAATGTAGGTGACCATGTCCTGCTCAAAAGTGAAGAACGGCATCAAACAAAGCTGGATCCAAAGTTTAAAGGACCTTTTGTGATTGTAGAGAAGCTTGATGGTGACCGATATACGTTGAAATCTCTTTCAAGTAAGCGAACATACAAATATGCCCACGAACAGCTGCGTGCAATGCCTGACGAGGTAGATGCAGATGAGTGCGAGATCGCCGACTGAGGCACTCGTAGGTACCATGGACTCTAATTGAATCATTTACAAGGCTATGTGGGTCCTGAGGGACCGTGACGCAGAGTGTGCGTGTGAGCGTTGCAATGTGTGCAGCAAGAGCCTGAGAGTGTAAAGTGATGTAGAGACATTGTGGAAGAGAGAGAGTTATGGTACAAAGAGATGAGAAAAGTTTAAGAGAAGAAAGAAATGAAGAGTAGTGTGGCAAAGGTGTGTTCGATGGATTGAGTGTAAAAAAAAAAAAAGAAGAAATGAAAATGTGAGCAGGGCAAGGAACGCCATTGTAGTTCAACTTTGATTTTATGATTATTCTATTGATTTTGATTTTCACTTTATAATGGAAGGTAATATTTAGTTCATGTTTAGATAAAACAAAAAAAAAAGGAAAAAAAAAAGAAACAGAAGAAGAAAATAATAAATTAAAATTGTTGTCATTTTAAGTTACGTTAAGAACACGGCACGCGAGGACGCGTGAAAGTCAGGAAGGCCGTGTCGCAGAATCATGTTAAGTTTAAACGCAACGGAAGAAATGTTAGTCAGTAAGGAACTTTAACATTTGAATAAAGAGGAATAGAATAACATTCTGTTATACTGACTGAGCATCACTGGGAGTGTAACTCAAGTGAGCATGGCGCCGGGTGTCTTTCTGTATGTGAGAGTTATTGCAGAAGATGATGCAATAGTTATGCGAAGTGATGAAATAAAAGAAGTGAGAGAGAGTAAGAACGATGGCCTGCGAGTCAGTCGGTTTTTGAGTACGGATCAGAAAACATCACTCGGGCGACTTGCTGTGCTTAAAAGGAATAACGGAAAATGGAAGAAGAAGATGCGCCGTCGTCTCCGACGCCTCAACCTTATGTTCCGACATGTACTTATGTATATCGTTCTATATAAATTTACGTATGTACACATGTACAGATTTGCTTTATATTTAAAAAACTGTAAAAACTGTAATAATATTCTAATGGGCGCGCAATTGCATGGTGTGTGTACATGTGTGTACACATGGTGTGTACTCGAAAAACGATAATTTGCCCAGTTCTTTGCTTTCTTAGGGAACGCAGAGAAAAACAAAACTTGCACGTCGCACCTTCAATACTCTAATGGGCATCTCTTCGAATGTAAGGTCAAACATGATATCCATTATGAGGATTTACATGTGCATATCGGTGTATCATTTATTTTATCCTATATAAAACAAATTAACATACAAAGGATACAAGAAAATATATTCTGTGACAAGCTTCTTCAAAACGTGTCATTATATAAAAAATTCGAAGGTCAGGGTATGTGGAAAGAAATATAAAAATTTCAACGCGAAATGCGACGACCAAATCCTATAACCAATACACGCACAGTTTGTGAGTACTCAGTACACACGCACGTCTGTCGCTACGAACCACAACACCAAACCCCAAATCAGAAGTCGAACCAGTTGAAGACAATACAGACATACATTTTTATGTCCGTGTGACAGAAATGGTGGATTGCGAACATGTTCAAAGGGGTTCTGGGTTCCGGAATTCAAATTCAGCTGCGACAAATTCGTTACAGGCCGTGAACAATCTATAATGTGTTTGGTCAGTGCTTGTGTTCAGGAGTTAAAGGCTTTTTAGAAGATGGCAATTCTTCTAGTGACCAAAACTTTTGTAGTGTGCTGTCGATAGACACCACTGACTCTTCTCGACAACTCAGACAGTTCCTCGCTTCCTGGGTGACAGTCACCTTTGGACTGTATCTTCCAGACACAATCCAACCGAGAAGCGTTTTCTGCAGAGTTGGATAGTCAGGACCTTGTCTAATTTGACCAACCGATAAGAGTTCGAAAAATGACTCTGCACCTATCAACATATCTATTCTTTGTGGCTTGTAGAAATATGGGTCTGCAAGAGGTAGGTTCTTCGGGATTTTCCAGTCACTCACATTAAGTGCGTGATCAGGGTGGTATCCTGAGATTGACTTCAGAATCCAGAAATCGACCGAGAACTCACTACCATTGATTCGCGACTTCACCACCGTGTGTATCTTTTTCTTGACTTGTGAATTAGATTCTCCAATTCCAAGCAAGTTGATGCACGACTCCTCCCTACGGATCTGTAAGCGCTGTGCCAGGTCCTCAGTTATGAAGTTAGTTTGTGACCCAGAGTCAAGCAGTGCTCGGGCCAAAACATACTCTCCATTTTAGTTCGGACGCTTACGATCGACGTTGCCAGAATTACTCTATCCAAAGCTGTCGCATGGAGTGCATGCGAAGTGGAAGGGTTACTCTGACTAGGAGGGGAGAAGAATTCTCTGGGGTGATGGTAACGCTAAACTTTTATCCACAACTGTGTACCTATGCAATAAGGCATGATGTGAGCGGCCACACACTCGACACTTGCCAGCTTTGCATCGTACCACAGTGTGTCCTTGTTGCAGACAGTTGATGCAGAGCGATGCCGATTTGACAAACTCGAATCTTTGCATCACTGCAAGCCGCGCAAATGGACTGCAAGTAGTCAACAAATGGTCTTTTGCATTGCAGTAACTACATTGTTGGTTTTAGCATTCGCAGTAGAGCACGCGAATGAGCTCCGATTGTGAGGCTTGCTTGGCACAGCTTTCTGCTCCTGCTTTGGTTTTGCCGATTCTTCGGCCGAAAGATGCTGATATCTGCGATTAAGCAATTTTTCGCAGTCAGCCCAAAGCGGCAGCTTCTCATAATCGAGCTGTTCTTCCCATTTTTTGTTTGGTCACAGGATCGACTCTGTTCATGGCGAGATGAATAAGCATTGCATTCGAGATCTTTTGGTCATCGCCTATCGACAACAAGGAACCATATATCGATGAAGTGGTATCGATTAGGTTCCTTAAGGACGATGCAGATTGCTGGGTCATTTTGGGAAGACTAAATAGGGCAGCAATATGGTTCATAAAGATCAGACATTCGTTATCATAGACCCGTTTTAAGCTAGCCATGGCTTTCTCATAATTGCTCTCGGTTACTTGGAACGCCCTTACCGTTCCCAACGCTTCACCAGAGAGGCATGAAAGCAAATGGTTAAACTTTTCGATAACTGGAATGCTTTCGTCATTGTGAACAAGAGTCTCAAATAAAGTAATGAAGCCTTTGAATTCCGAATATTTTCCGCTGAACTTTGGCAGAGCTAACTTCGGAAGTCGAGCACGAGTTGGGGCTACAGAAGCTGATACTGAAGGTATTGTATCACTGGCTGTCTTCAAGGCGTCGATAAGCGACAGTATCTTTGCCTTGGTTACAATCGAGAGTTCTTCCAACTCGGCTCCAAAGTCATCGTCACTATCTATTTCTTCGATTGATTCTTGAACTTGGCTTGCCTTGGCTATAGTTGCTTTCAGTACGTCGAGTCTGCACTCGAGCTCTGTCAACTGCAGCGGAATCTCCCCAGCTTCCAGCCGGTCCGCTAGTCGGCGAATGCCTTTTGACACGGGAGCTGAGCTTCTTTTTCAGCTCTTCAAGAATAGGCTTATGATCTGATTTGGGATTCATCTTGACTCTCGATACTTAAGTGAATCACTAATCAGGGCTTTTCTCACGATAATATTATTTGCTGCGGCGCAAATTGTCGAAGCAGGAAGGTGTACCAAAATTAGGTCGAAAACAATATACCCGGCGACTAGAGGGTATCGCACCACTTAGCGGTCGGTTTAATACGGACCTAGGGTGTTGAAGCCAAATGAGGCGAAAAATCGATATACCCGACGATTAAAGGGTATCGAGGCACTTGGCGATCTGTTTAATACGGACCTAGGGTGTCGATGCCAAATGCGGCAAAAAACGGATATACCCGACGATTAAAGGGTATCGAGGCACTTTGGTGATCTGTTGGCGCAGGCGTGCCAACACAAAGCACACAAGAGCAACAACAAACAGCAACGGTGACAAGCGAAAGCGAAAACGAAAAATTCACCGCTGAAGCTGTGAACATATGCACATGTGTGTGTGTCTAAGCTGTGTTGGCGCTTGTGTATGCTGGGCCTGGCTGACCGACCGATAGACACCCAATTGAATTTCGAGGCACGCTTTGACAAATTGACAGTTGGATCCTTTGCACCAAAACTATATACCCGACGATTACAGGGTAGCGCGTCGCTTGGCGAACGGTTTGACTCAAAACGCGCCAAACACAAGAACACACCAACAACAACGACGGTCAGCAACGGTGACGAGCAAAAGCGAGAACGAAAATTCACCACTGCAGCTGCTACGTTGGTATGTGTGCGCTTGGCCAATGACCCAACTATGTATATATTGCGCAACGAAAACGAGAAAGGGGGAAAGGGGCGACAGTGATTGCAGTTACAAATTATATGTACATATGTTCTGCGTCCAAGATGGTTTGATGTATGTGAATATGTGATATATGTACAAACTCTACTAAATACATGCAAATCTAGCTCTACTATGTCATACGGATGTGCCAAGAATTGAAAGCGAGGTGCACTTATTTTCGCACAAGACAGTAACTGCGAGATTTTAATGATTCTGTCTTTACTCGAGCTTTCAATTTTTGCACAAATACCTCTAGTATGTATGTAAAACGATCCTGGGAATTCCACTTTCCTATGGCAGTTGGCAAATGTTGGCGGAATGGATATCCCTCGGTGGTTGAGATCGCTAGGTATTTTGTTGTTTGTTTGGTAGCCGTCCGTCGCGGTAGTTTTAGGTGTGTTACTTTTTGGGGGGTTGATTTTGCACACACACGCGACGCGGGCAGATGTATATTATATACACTTAAATATTCAATTTTTGGCGTATATTTTTCACCACTCACTCGTGTCACTGTCACTTTCTGCCTTTTTTTTTTTTTTTGCTATATTAATTTGCAAGTCCACCCGGGGGCGCCATGAAATTTTAGAATCTTTTTTTCTAAATTTATTTTAATACGAAAAACCGAGTTTGGTGGCTGCAAATTTCTATATATTTAAAAACGAGACGAGGGTAACAGACGTGCGTTCGATTTCAATGATATTTCTCGACTTCTTTTCCTTTTCGTTATAAAATATTCTTAAGCCTAACTAATCTAGGGCGGCGAAGCGGGGCGAATTCGCCAAGAGCGAGAGAGAGCTTTATTGCGCTCCCGCTTCGCCCTAAACTATCTTACACTAGACTTCAAATTTTTCCAACTAAAATCATGCGTCTTGACGCGAAAAGGGGAGAGACTGGTTTCCTGCGCCAGCCGAACATTGAACAGTGCGGAAAGGAATTACTCTTCCACGGAGAAGGAATGTCTAGCTATAGTGTGGGCCGTGAGAAAACTCAAGCCCCCCTGGAGGGGTACCACTTCAAGGTTTTCACCGATAATATGGCGTTGAAGTGGCTAAATTGCATTGAGAGCCCGACGGGGAGAGTCGCTAGATGGGCATTGGAGTTGCAGCAGTACAACTTCGAGATAGCGTACAATATCGTAGCCGATGCGCTATCTCGCCAGCCCATGGAGGCATATACCACGCAGAGCTGGCGACGAAGAGGCATGGAAGCTGTGCGTACCTAAAGACCTTCGCGATCGGGTCATGAAAGAGAATCATGACTCACCGGAGGCGGAGCCACGCCGGCGGCCGAAAGACAATGACGAGGATAGCCGCCGGTTTGTGAGGGCATATTTGCGAAAATGCGAGACATGCCTTTGATTCAAGCCAAGTCAGCTACAGGCGGCCGGAAAGATGCTCACCCAAGTGAATAACCATGAGCAACGGTCAGCGCGGATTTCGTCGCACCACTGCCCAGGTCAAAGCATGGGAACGCCATGCTATTAGTGTTGGTGGACCGCTTCTCGAAGTGGACCGAGTTGGTGCCACTTAGAAAGGCCACCGCGAAGGCACTAATAAAGGCATTCAGGGAACGCATTTTGTCACGGTTCGGAGTGCCCAAGGTGATGATCATCGACAATGGGGTGCAATTCACGAGCGGAGCACTGAAGGGTAGGGATTTCCTGCTCCTGGGGCCCAAGGACCCTGAGTCGACTGCGACCGTCGGATTCGGCCGGGCAGACGGCAATACCAGCGCACTACTGACGGGCGAGGAGTTGGACGATCCTCGGGTCCGAGGTAGCTGCGCGGGGCAGAGGTCGTGCCAGAAGCCGAACCGAAGACATGAAGGAGGGCACAAGCCTGGGCCGGTCGCCATGGTACAGCCGGGCGAAAGGTTGGAGGACCTGTTAGTCGCGGGCACATATGGCACCTCGGGCAAGGACGCAGGAAAATCTGAAAAGCCGTGGGAAAATTAGAGGTTGAAGATAAAAGTCAACAAGATCCGTAGCACTTACCTGGGCCGTGGGGGGTTGACCATAGAGGGAAGGATTGTGGACGCCGAGGGCCGAGGCTGAAAAAAAAAAAGGGGAAAACTAGAAGGGGAAAAAAGAACCCCGCCAGCCTTGGGAGGGTTTAACGCGGCGAAGAGCTGGAGGCCCAAAACCAACGGGATCCAGCGAGAGTCGGAACCGGAGGAAAAGAGCGCAAGTACCGTACGAGGGAACGGTGAGAAAGGCAGCATGGGTATGGCGACGGCAGAGGCTGGAGCCGGCGATCAGTCGCAAGTGATATCACAAACGCGAAAGTCAAACAAATTGAGTAGTTGAAAAAAAAAAAAAAACGAGAGAGGACGTGTTGTGTCGCTGTTATCGCGACACTACTTTTTATACCCGTACTCAGTCAGTACACATGTGATTTATGTAGAAATGTCAAATATTTTATCATTTTTTTACATTTTACATTTTAAATTTTTGTCATCCACATCACAGCTGAAAATTAATTTTATCATTGTGGCTATAATAATGATCCGATCTGAAAAAATTCGGTAGATATGATTATTCCCTACGATACTGAGTTTTTCGTTTTTCCTATCTTCAAATTTGTGGAATTTCATCTTTTGCAGTGGCGGGAGGGGGCGAGGAAGAATTTTGAAATAAACTTGCACTGAAGGGATATCACAGGAATCTGGACAAAAGTTTGGTTGCTCTAGCTATTCTAGTCTCTGAAATCGAGGCGCTCATTTGTACGAAAAAACCAAATAGACTCGTTTTTTGTGTGAGTGCGAATGCGAGGGAATAATGTTACTCGAAATGGTTTTATACCCGTACTCGAAGAGTAAAAGAGTATATTGTATTTGTGGTAAAAGTGGATGTGTGTAACATAGAGAAGGAATAATTTCCGACCCTCTAAAGTATATATATTCATGATCAGCATCTGTCGGGTTTCCCAGCCCGATGTTTAGGTATAAAAACTTGGTGTTAGTTAGTGGAGCAGCCTAACGTAAATCTAACTACATATGTTTGCTTATACGATTGAACACTGTATTGTAAATAGTGTAATTGCTTATGCTTATGGTTACGCTTATGCTCATTTCGCCACTACAGCTGCAGCATCTATGCTGTTCTCCCCGCTCTCTCTCTCTCTCTCTCTCTCTCTCTATCTATCGCTCGCACTCGGCTCAGCAGCAGCCCGAGCTTCTTTGGTTCTCTCTACCTCTTGCAGTGGGGCACGGGCAATTCGGTCCGCCTGCCCTCAAGCAGTCTGGATGTAACTATCATAGTTTTCGGTGCACTTTTTATACCCCAGCTACACACGCGTATTGCCGCTACCTCATATAATAAAAATAAAATTGTATTTCCAATTGAAATCCTCGGCTCTTTTATTTAAAACCTACCTTTTTGCAATAGCTATTAAAAACGCTTAATAGCTCAACATTTGGTGACCCCGACGTGATTGTTCAATAATTAATTGATTAGTACAATCACAAACTGCATTTATAAACAATAATTTTAGTTCGTTCGTCTGTTTTCGCTCTTCTGTAAATAGCCAGTGCCATCGACCACATAGCTGCTATACAAGCATATACACCAGCCGCTCTTACATACACGAATTGCGCTTGAGGTTCCCGTTTGTTACACGCGTTTCGTTTTGCGTTCCTCTTCCCGCTACGAACGTTTCTAGAGCGGCTGCTGCTATGGACGCTGCCAACGACAACGAAGCGGGGCGAATTCGCCAAGAGCGAGAGAGAGCTTTATTGCGCTCCCGCTTCGCCCTAAACTATCTTTACACTAGACTTCAATTTTTTTCCAACTAAAATCATGCGTCTTGACGCGAAAAGGGGAGAGACTGGTTTCCTGCGCCAGCCGAACATTGAACAGTGCGGAAAGGAATTACTCTTCCACGGAGAAGGAATGTCTAGCTATAGTGTGGGCCGTGAGAAAACTCAAGCCCCCTGAGGGGGTACCACTTCAAGGTTTTCACCGATAATATGGCGTTGAAGTGGCTAAATTGCATTGAGAGCCCGACGGGGAGAGTCGCTAGATGGGCATTGGAGTTGCAGCAGTACAACTTCGAGATAGCGTACAATATCGTAGCCGATGCGCTATCTCGCCAGCCCATGGAGGCATATACCACACAGAGCTGGCGACGAAGAGGCATGGAAGCTGTGCGTACCTAAAGACCTTCGCGATCGGGTCATGAAAGAGAATCATGACTCACCGGAGGCGGGCCACGCCGGCGGCCGAAAGACAATGACGAGGATAGCCGCCGGTTTGTGAGGGCATATTTGCGAAAATGCGAGACATGCCTTTGATTCAAGCCAAGTCAGCTACAGGCGGCCGGAAAGATGCTCACCCAAGTGAATAACCATGAGCAACGGTCAGCGCGGATTTCGTCGCACCACTGCCCAGGTCAAAGCATGGGAACGCCATGCTATTAGTGTTGGTGGACCGCTTCTCGAAGTGGACCGAGTTGGTGCCACTTAGAAAGGCCACCGCGAAGGCACTAATAAAGGCATTCAGGGGAACGCATTTTGTCACGGTTCGGAGTGCCCAAGGTGATGATCATCGAAAATGGGGTGCAATTCACGAGCGGAGCACTGAAGGGTAGGGATTTCCTGCTCCTGGGGCCCAAGGACCCTGAGTCGACTGCGACCGTCGGATTCGGCCGGGCAGACGGCAATACCAGCGCACTACTGACGGGCGAGGAGTTGGACGATCCTCGGGTCCGAGGTAGCTGCGCGGGGCAGAGGTCGTGCCAGAAGCCGAACCGAAGACATGAAGGAGGGCACAAGCCTGGGCCGGTCGCCATGGTACAGCCGGGCGAAAGGTTGGAGGACCTGTTAGTCGCGGGCACATATGGCACCTCGGGAAAGGACGCAGGAAAATCTGAAAAGCCGTGGGAAAATTAGAGGTTGAAGATAAAAAGTCAACAAGATCCGTAGCACTTACCTGGGCCGTGGGGGTTGACCATAGAGGGAAGGATTGTGGACGCCGAGGGCCGAGGGAAAAAAAAAAAAAGGGAAAACTAGAAGGGGAAAAAGAACCCCGCCAGCCTTGGGAGGGTTTAACGCGGCGAAGAGCTGGAGGCCCAAAACCAACGGGATCCAGCGAGAGTCGGAACCGGAGGAAAAAGAGCGCAAGTACCGTACGAGGGAACGGTGAGAAAGGCAGCATGGGTATGGCGACGGCAGAGGCTGGAGCCGGCGATCAGTCGCAAGTGATATCACAAACGCGAAAGTCAAACAAATTGAGTAGTTGCAAAGAAAAAAAAACGAGAGAGGACGTGTTGTGTCGCTGTTATCGCGACACTACTTTTATACCCGTACTCAGTCAGTACACATGTGATTTATGTAGAAATGTCAAATATTTTATCATTTTTACATTTTACATTTTAAATTTTTGTCATCCACATCACAGCTGAAAATTAATTTTATCATTGTGGCTATAATAATGATCCGATCTGAAAAAAAATTCGGTAGATATGATTATTCCCTACGATACTGAATTTTTCGTTTTTCCTATCTTCAAATTTGTGGAATTTCATCTTTTTGCAGTGGCGGGAGGGGGGCGAGGAAGAATTTTGAAATAAACTTGCACTGAAGGGATATCACAGGAATCTGGACAAAAAGTTTGGTTGCTCTAGCTATTCTAGTCTCTGAAATCGAGGCGCTCATTTGTACGAAAAACCAAATCGACTCGTTTTTGTGTGAGTGCGAATGCGAGGGAATAATGTTACTCGAAATGGTTTTTATACCCGTACTCGAAGAGTAAAAGAGTATATTGTATTTGTGGTAAAAGTGGATGTGTGTAACATAAAGAAGGAATAATTTCCGACCCTCTAAAGTATATATATATTCATGATCAGCATCTGTCGGGTTTCCCAGCCCGATGTTTAAAAACTTGGTGTTAGTTAGTGGAGCAGCCTAACGTAAATCTAACTACATATGTTTGCTTATACGATTGAACACTGTATTGTAAATAGTGTAATTGCTTATGCTTATGGTTACGCTTATGCTCATTTCGCTACTACAGCTGCAGCATCTATGCTGTTCTCCCGCGCTCTCTCTCTCTCTCTCTCTCTCTCTCTCTCTATCTATCGCTCGCACTCGGCTCAGCAGCAGCCCGAGCTTCTTTGGTTCTCTCTACCTCTTGCAGTGGGGCACGGGCAATTCGGTCCGCCTGCCCTCAAGCAGTCTGGATGTAACTATCATAGTTTTCGGTGCACTTTTATACCCCAGCTACACACGCGTATTGCCGCTACCTCATATAATAAATAAAATTGTATTTCCAATTGAAATCCTCGGCTCTTTATTTAAAACCTACCTTTTTGCAATAGCTATTAAAAACGCTTAATAGCTCAACATTTAGGACCCCGACGTGATTGTTCAATAATTAATTGATTAGTACAATCACAAACTGCATTTATAAACAATAATTTTTAGTTCGTTCGTCTGTTTTCGCTCTTCTGTAAATAGCCAGTGCCATCGACCACATAGCTGCTATACAAGCATATACACCAGCCGCTCTTACATACACGAATTGCGCTTGAGGTTCCCGTTTGTTACACGCGTTTCGTTTTGCGTTCCTCTTCCCGCTACGAACGTTTCTAGAGCGGCTGCTGCTATGGACGCTGCCAACGACACTATAGTGACAGTGACAAGGGAGCAAAACAGGGTGTCTTTTTGAGGATGAAGTCAACGGAACTCTGTGAGAAGGTGAAGAGATTGACTACCGCTTGGGAAGATGAGGCTGCTGTCTGCGATTATTACACCCTAGTGGGGAAGTTGGAGCAGATTGAGAAGCTGAGCGGGCAATTTGAGACATTGCACAACGAGCTCGAACAATTGGACTTCAGCGAGATTCAGAGTGGGCTGTGCGACAGGTTTGAAACGCTTTCCACTGCTCTCAAGGCTTCGATTCGGCGTGAAATTGATAGGATTAGCGGCTATATGCCACTGCATTCTACGGTTGCTGGACCAAATTTAACTTCTGGTTTTGCTGGTTCTCAGCCGCCACCTCTTCGCAGACCAGCATCGTCCCTGCCTCCCATACAATTGCCAAAAATTTAGTGGAGGATATGCGGATTGGACGGACTTTTACTCGATGTTCACCACCATCATCGACAATCATCCGGACCTCTCCAACATTGAGAAGTTCCAGCATTTACGATCTTGCCTGCGTGATTCGGCGTTGGAGACAGTTCGTGCGCTGGAAATTTCTGACAGCAATTATAATATAGCGTTGGATTTGTTGGAAAAAAGGTTTAATAATCGTCGTTTAATCTTTCAGGCGCACATTACTGAGATCCTGGGGCTGCAGTCTGTGGAGATTGGGTCAGTGTCGATGCTTCGGGAGATCTCGGACAAGTTTAACGCTCATATTCGGGCGCTCCAGGCTTTGGGCACTCCTGAGCAGATCGCAGGATGCATCATCGTGCAGGTGCTGCTTCGTAAACTGGATCCAGCGACTCAAGCCAAGTGGGAGGAACGATTAGAGGACTCAGCCTTCGTTAACTTGATTCCGTCATGGGAGTCCATGGCCTCGTTTTTGGAGCAGCGATGCAGGACGTTGGAAACTGTGGATTTTTGTTATGACGACCTATGTGCCGAGCGGTCAGGTGGGCAGGAGCAGTAAAGCTAGCCATTCAAATCAATACTTTGCCTTTAAGCAAAACACATGAGGTTGCGTTCTGTGCAATGACAGTGCTCACGGAATCCATCATTGTCCGAAGTTTATAGCACTGTCTCCATCAAATCGCTATAAAGAAGCAAAGAGGTGTTCCCTGTGTGTAAATTGCCTCAAGTCAGGCCATCGGTTGAGTAAATGCAGCTCCAGCAAATGCTTTTTACCTGTGGGCGTAGGCACCACACTCTCCTGCATTTTGGAGGTCCTGAAGCTACTGCAGCCCAAGATGGATCTGTGCTACTTAACACGTCCTCGCATCTCATCACTGAGTCCTCTGCTTCAGCCTCTGCATATTCTGCACTTATTGCCCACGGCCACCGTCCTAGTCAAAAATAGTTCTGGGGCCTTCGTTTCTTGCCGAGCGCTGCTAGATTCCGGCTCTCAACTGCATCTAATAACATCCCGTTTAGCTAATCAGCTTCAGCTTCGGAAGATAAAATCGTCCACTGTTGTTTCTGGAATAGGCGACTCCAGCCTCGTCACCGATGGAATGTCAGTGAAAATAAGCCTTCACTCGTTTGTCGACATACTCGGCTCCCATCACTGCTGTAATCGTCCCTAATATCACTGATCGGCAGCCAAGCCGCAGCGTGAACACTTGCAGCTGGATGATCCCTGGAAACCTGCCACTCGCCGATCCAGGATATATATACCTCAGGGCATCGATCTGCTGATTGGTGCAAGACTGTTTTGGAGCTCTTATGTGTTGGGCAATTCAAGCTTTCGCCAGGATTACCAATACTTCAGGAAACTCTCTTGGGATGGGTCGTGTCTGGAGGTTGTGATCGAGTCAAAAACGTGTCGTTGATGAGTTTAACAGGTCCCCAACATCCGATTTATCTGCGAAACCCTGCAGATTCTGTTGAAAGACAGGTTTCAACGGGGAGGATGTCGGGTTTCCCAGCCCGATGTTTAGGTATAAAAACTTGGTGTTAGTTAGTGGAGCAGCCTAACGTAAATCTAACTACATATGTTTGCTTATACGATTGAACACTGTATTGTAAATAGTGTAATTGCTTATGCTTATGGTTACGCTTATGCTCATTTCGCTACTACAGCTGCAGCATCTATGCTGTTCTCCCCGCTCTCTCTCTCTCTCTCTCTCTCTATATATCGCTCGCACTCGGCTCAGCAGCAGCCCGAGCTTCTTTGGTTCTCTCTACCTCTTGCAGTGGGGCACGGGCAATTCGGTCCGCCTGCCCTCAAGCAGTCTGGATGTAACTATCATAGTTTTCGGTGCACTTTTATACCCCAGCTACACACGCGTATTGCCGCTACCTCATATAATAAATAAAATTGTATTTCCAATTGAAATCCTCGGCTCTTTATTTAAAACCTACCTTTTTGCGATGCTATTAAAAACGCTTAATAGCTCAACAGCATCAATAGCCGAGTCGATATAGCCCTGTCTGTCTGTCCGTCTTGTTTGTCGCCCATTGCTCGAAGGGTATAAGAGCTAGAGCAACCAAACTTCTTATCCAGTCTGATGTGATATCTCACTCCTAGAAAAAAGTTTCAAAATTTCGCCCCGTCCATTAAGGATGCATACCCCATGCCTCGAATAGACTACATTCTGGACCAGCTGAGAGAAGCGCGTTTCATCAGCAGCTTGGATTTCAAGGACGGGTACTGGCAAATCCCACTGGAGAAAGACAGCAGGAAATTCACGGCATTCACGGTGCCAGGCAAGGGTCTGTTCCAGTGGAAGGTGATGCCGTTTGGCCTACACTCATCGTCGGATTCATTTCAAAGGGCGTTGGACCAGGTGATCGGTCCAGAGATGATGCCGGATGCCTTTGCATACCAAGATGACATCATCGTCATTGGCCGCACCAAGGGAGAAGCACCGACGGCACCTGGAGGAGGTCTTTAGGCGGTTGAAACGGGCCAATTTGAGGCTGAATGTGGAGAAGTGCCAGTTCTTCCGAAGGGAGTTGCGGGTATAAGGGTCATTTGGTGACGGGAGAAGGAATATGCACTTACCCAGAGAAGGTGGCCGCCATTGCGGAACCTAAGCCGCCGGCAAACGTCAAGGAACTACGCCAGTATTTGGGCGTTGTCTCGTGGTACCGGCGATTCGTGCGCCAGGGTTTGCCACGGCGGTGCAACGACTCAGCGCCTTACTAAAGAAAAAGGCGAAGTGGGAGTGGGAGTGGCCGCCCGAGCAGAAGCGGGCATTTAAGGCCGTGAGGAGTCGACTGGTGGCGGACCCTGTTCTGGCGTGCCCCGATTTCTGAAGGAAATTCGTTCTGCAGACGGATGCCAGTGACTATGATTTGGGGCAATCCTCACGCGAGAGACGGAGAAAAGAGAGAGACTGATTTCCTACGCCAGCCGAACATTGAACAGTGCGGAAAGGAATTACTCTTCCACGGAGAAGGAATGTTTAGCTATAGTGTGGGCCGTGAGAAAACTCAAGCCCCTGGAGGGGTACCACTTCAGGTTTTCACCGATAATATGGCGTTGAAGTGGCTAAATTGCATTGAGAGCCCGACGGGGAGAGTCGCTAGATGGGCATTGGATTTTGCAGCAGTACAACTTCGAGATAGCGTACAATATCGTAGCCGATGCGCTATCTCGCCAGCCCATGGAGGCATATACCACACAGAGCTGGCGACGAAGAGGCATGGAAGCTGTGCGTACCTAAAGACCTTCGCGATCGGGTCATGAAAGAGAATCATGACTCACCGGAGGCGGGCCACGCCGGCGGCCGAAAGACAATGACGAGGATAGCCGCCTGATACTATTGGCCAGGGATGCACCGGTTTGTGAGGGCATATTTGCGAAAATGCGAGACATGCCTTCGATTCAAGCCAAGTCAGCTACAGGCGGCCGGAAAGATGCTCACCCAAGTGAATAACCGCGAGCAACGGTGAGCGCGGATTTCGTCGCACCACTGCCCAGGTCAAAAGCATGGGAACGCCATGCTATTAGTGTTGGTGGACCGCTTCTCGAAGTGGACCGAGTTGGTGCCACTTAGAAAGGCCACCGCGAAGGCACTAATAAAGGCATTCAGGGAACGCATTTTGTCACGGTTCGGAGTGCCCAAGGTGATGATCATCGACAATGGGGTGCAATTCACGAGCCGGGCATTTAAGAAGTACCTCGAGCAGATGGGAGTACGGCATCAATTCACGACCCCATACGCGCCGCAGAAAAGCTCGACGGAACGCGCGAATAGGACGGTGAAAACAATGATTGAAACAATTCACCGAAAGGGACCAGAGATGCTGGTACGAGAAGTGGCATGGATTGATGCTGGCCGTAAACTCGGGGTCACGGAGTTAACGGGATACGCACCGGCGGTAATAATACAAGGAAGGGAGCCCAGACTACCAAAGGCCTTGTACGACGAGGAGACGCTCGGTACCGGCCAGGAGGCAACCACCCCGGACGAAAACGCAAAGAAACTGAGAGAGTTGTTTAAGCTGGTAAGGCGGAATTAAATAAAGGCGGCCCAGGATCAAGCAAGATATTACAACTTGCGAATGAGACATTGGAAGCCGAGGATTGGCGAAAGAGGTTTGGCTAAGCAAAACCACCTATCTAACACGGCAGAAGGATTCGCGGCAAAGATGGCACCAAAGTATGTGGGGACATACCAGATCATCGATTTCGTGTCACCGTTGATATGCAAGCTAAGGAGAGACAGCGATAAGCATGTACGGACGGTACAACATCGGTGATCTGAAGCCACAAACGGAAGAGGTGGCTAAATGATGGTTATTGAGGAAAAGGGGCGGACAATCACACCCATTCCAAACAAACAAAACAAAAGAACAGATGCACCAAAATATATTGTCACGAATGCGGAGCATGAGAGGAGGTTACAAGTGCGAGTCGTAAAGCTGGGACACGTATGGCAGGCATGGTCACGCAGGACGCCATCGAGAGCCAAGGCCAGCGGGCAAACGAATAGTGCAAATTATCAGAGCTTAGAAATGTACAGTTTCTTGCAATAAAGAATGGAACAGAATGGAGCTTAAGGTAGAAGCGGCGTGATCCGTCGAAAGTCATAAATCTGAGGAAGAGAGGAATATTATATGAGATATAAAAGGATGATTTGCGCAGAGAGAGAGTGAGGCGTACCTGAGCACGGAGGCGTCTATTGCCAACCCCTGCTCTCAAAATCCGATCTTGGTCCGGGGGCGCGGAGCGGAGCACTGAAGGGTAGGGATTTCCCTGCCCCTGAGGCCCAAAAGGACCCTGAGTCGACTGCGACCGTCGGATTCGGCCGGGCAGACGGCAATACCAGCGCACTACTGACGGGCGAGGAGTTGGACGATCCTCGGGTCCGAGGTAGCTGCGCGGGGCAGAGGTCGTGCCAGAAGCCGAACCGAAGACATGAAGGAGGGCACAAACCTGGGCCGGTCGCCATGGTACAGCCGGGCGAAAAGTTGGAGGACCTGTTAGTCGCGGGCACATATGGCACCTCGGGCAAGGACGCAGGAAAATCTGAAAAGCCGTGGGGAAATTAGAGGTTGAAGATAAAAGTCAACAAGATCCGTAGCACTTACCTGGGCCGTGGGGGGTTGACCATAGAGGGAAGGATTGTGGACGCCGAGGGCCGAGGCTGGAAAAAAAAAAAGGGAAAACTAGAAGGGGAAAAAGAACCCCGCCAGCCTTGGGAGGGTTTAACGCGGCGAAGAGCTGAAGGCCCAAAACCAACGGGATCCAGCGAGAGTCGGAACCGGAGGAAAAGAGCGCAAGTACCGTACGAGGGAACGGTGAGAAAAGGCAGCATGGGTATGGCGACGGCAGAGGCTGGAGCCGGCGATCAGTCGCAAGTGATATCACAAACGAGAGAGGACGTGTTGTGTCGCTGTTATCGCGACACTACTTTTATACCCGTACTCAGTCAGTACACATGTGATTTATGTAGAAATGTCAAATATTTTATCATTTTTTACATTTTACATTTTAAATTTTTTGTCATCCACATCACAGCTGAAAATTAATTTTATCATTGTGGCTATAATAATGATCCGATCGAAAAAAAAAAAATTCGGTAGATATGATTATTCCCTACGATACTGAATTTTTTCGTTTTTCCTATCTTCAAAATTGTGGAATTTTATCTTTTGCAGGGGCGGGAGGGGGCGAGGAAGAATTTTGAAATAAACTTGCACTGAAGGGATATCACAGGAATCTGGACAAAAAGTTTGGTTGCTCTAGCTATTCTAGTCTCTGAAATCGAGGCGCTCATTTGTACGAAAAAACAAATCGAGTCGTTTTTGTGTGAGTGCGAATGCGAGGGAATAATGTTGCTCGAAATGGTTTTTATACCCGTACTCGAAGAGTAAAAGGGTATATTGTATTTGTGGTAAAAGTGGATGTGTGTAACACACAGAAGGAATAATTTCCGACCCTCTAAAGTATATATATTCTTGATCAGCATCAATAGCCGAATCGATATAGCCCTGTCTGTCTGTCCGTCCGTCTGTCCGTCCGTCCGTCCGTCTTGTTTGTCGCCCATTGCTCGAAGGCTATAAGAGCTAGAGCAACCAAACTTCTTATCCAGTCTGATGTGATATCTCACTCCTAGAAAAAAGTGTCAAAATTTCGCCCCGTCCACTTCCGCCCCCACAAAGAGCGCACATCTGTGGCGTAAACAATTTTGAATATAACAAAATACAAAAAATGCAGTATCATAGACAAAGAACATATCTATCAGGTGCCCAAATCTGAATCGGATCGGATCATTAATATAGTCACAATAGAGAAAAACATACAAAAAACTTCCCTCCCTCTCTTTCGCACTCAAACAAAATCGAGTCGATTTGGTTTTTCGTACAAATGAACGCCTTGATCTCAGAGACTATAAGAGTTGGTTGCTCTAGCTTTTACAGCCTCCGAGCAATGGGCGACAAACAAGACGGAACAGACGGACAGACAGGAAATACCACAAATACAATATACCCTTTTACTCTTCGAGTACGGGTATAAAAATGGCGTCACAAAAATTTTATTGTAGAGATATCTGGAGGATCAGGCCAACAGCATGGGGGCAGTGCACGCCGAGAACCACCGCAGGGATGGCCGGAGCTCTCGCGTGGCAAGCGGTCGACTTGGCGGAGTGAGTCCCCAGAGCTGGAAATAATGGTGTCGCCTCTAGGGAGTCCCCTGACATCACCGAGGAGCGAGGTGTCCTCGTGTCAGTGGAGCCGGCCCCCGGGCTGAGGGAGCTGCTGGCCATGCAGACAACCGAGGAGGACCGGCGGGCGGAGGAGGTGGTGCAGCCGGAGAGACCGGGCCGCCTTCGGCAGGTATCGTGCCACGATACAATGCGCAAATCGGTTGGAGGAACCAGCTCCGGGACGGTTGCCGGAACCATATCGGCAGAAATATATTGACGGGTGGTGAACCGATCGACTGGTGAGCGAACAAGGTCAGAGCACACGAATGGCGCGCGCACGCCGATTCGAATCTGGTGGCATTCGAATCAAATTTAAATGCGATCAAATCGACAGGTGGCTGGGAGGGGAAACTGACAAGTTGTCCTCAAGTGAAGAAAGGGGGAAATGTGAGGAACTGAATTTCCTCACAAGGGCCTATAAAGGGTTAAGTGGGAGAAGGCACGGCGAATTCATCCGGGCCAGAGAGCCGATCGAGAGGAGAGGGGTCGGCGGGACGATCAGGTGGTAGCTCAGCGCATGACCATTGGTGGTCGTGAGAGCATGCCTGGCGCAGAGTCCCTTTAGAGAGGCGAGGTATGGAGGAGCGCGAAAGGAGCGGCGCTCACGCCGCTCGGGAGACAGCGGGATCGGGCCGGCAGAGGTCCAGCGCATGTTCAAATATGGACATGAGATCACGACAGCGGCTTGATCCCGTTAAGAACGAGGTGGAAACTCGTGGAGGCGCCGATGAAAAACTACCGACGACGCGTGGTTTTACCGTTGTTGCTAGGCAGCGACACGGACGTCCGCACCGCCTGGGGGTATAAATGGAGCCCAGCGACAGCGGCACGGGACAGTGAATCGAGGATCAGTAGACGGGCAGGTACGTGAATCAAAGCGAGTGAAAGCGATAATTCCACAAGTGAGTGAACGAACGACGTGAAGAGGACAACTGAGCAATATTTCAGCAAAGGGCTGAAATAAGGAGACCAGTTGAGCGCCAGATACTAGTCGAGGCTTGCTATTTGCTTGCTATTTGATTGCTATTTGTTTTGAACTTTCTTTTTGTTATTGAAAAAAAAATTAAAAACACATTAATTATGGAATTTTCTGTGGTCTGCGCTAAAAAAACTTGCAAGAAGCAGATCACTCACGATCAGCCGAACATACCTTGCTGGCTTTGCGACAGCGTAGTGCACGCAAAGTGTGCAGGTATTTCTGGCCGTGTGGTGTAATGTGCAGAATTAATTGGTGTGAGATAGTAAGTACCGATGTTGCTGGCACCTACGATTCGGGTGGTCGTACACCAATGGTATAGCAGGGTTTCGGAATGTGTACCTCTAGCTATGCTCTAACTAGCTCGCCGGAATGTCGTGGGATCTTTCTTACTCCCCTATGTGCCATACGAACACATTTGCACAGATATTTTTAGGTACACGTGATGCAACGTTCAGAAGGAACACTCAAACTATAACATTAAAAGCTTCGAAATGTCAATGGATGAATTATGGGACTACCGACAAATAGTATGGCTATATTCCGTTAATGTCGGGGAAATCAGATGACCTTGACCCCTTCTCTACCCTCCCTACCTTTTGTATACCTTCTATCTGACGGCATACCCTTAGCAAGTGTATCTCTCTACAGTAGTTCGGACTTAATCATGCTCTACTTAGGACAAACGCAACAGATTTAATATTTCATTTTTATCTAGTAATATTCATTTAATAATTCCACATTATCGAGTTTTGACTTCAGGTCGTTATCCAAAAGTATAGGTTTTGTTTCAAAACAAAAAAAATATACATATATATAGGGTAGGAAAAGAATAGGTTAAGAGAAACTTATATTTAGCTCTAAGCATATATATAGATATATAAGACTAATATCGGGGTAAAGAATATGAATATGAAAAAGAAACAATTCTAATATTGATATCGTAAGAATGAAAGGTTGAAAGAATGGCTACAAATCTAATCGCTTTTCAGGTAATTTACACCAAAATATAGAAATAGAAGTTTTCAAGACATGGGTACATTATAGACCAGACGAGACCCGTGTTAAAGGAAACTCGTTTACTCACTCATACTGTAATAAAAAAACTATCCAGCGCATCCGTTGAGCTCAAGGGGCGACGCAGAAACATATTCTGAGGAAAAGAGAGAAATTGTAATTATACCGGTCTTGGCTTCTAATTGGAATCAAATGGAGATTTCATTCTTTCCATACCCGTGTTGCGCTGATTGGATTGGGGATTACAAAGGGATTTCCTTTCTATCGTTTCTCTTTCTCTTTCTGGCTAAATCCTCATTACAGATAACTTCTTATATAGGTTTTCTTTTATTTTATATCTAGATAATAAAGAACTAATATAATCTTTTAGAAGGGATTACTATTAATGGAGAGAAAAAAAAGTAATGTCTAAAAAAAATCGAGATCTACGGTTGTACATCATCTCACGGCTCTCCAACTGCAATAGGGGTCTGCACGGCACAATTGTCTGTTCGTACAGTTTGAGAAGTACTGCGACGGTCATGTAGAACTTTCAGCCGAGAGTTTTGGCTGCACGCTCCATACATAAAGAGAGTAGGGTGACGAGGGTGGCTTATGGATTTCTGGGGAATTCACATGTACATCGTTCTATTAATTTCACTCAATCTCCTCTCCTACTTTTATATGTTCATATTGGTATTCATTAAAGTATTTATTCAGCCAGTCTGTCTCTTCACTTCACTAATTTTTGTTGGGTCGTTTTTGGTTGGTTTATTTCGTTAGTGATGATATGTAAGGTTCCTGAAGTTCCTGGAGTTCCTGGGGTTTCTGGGGAGATCCGAGGTCTCTCCCAACGCTACCAGAACGGTCGATGGACTTTGCTGCTCCCGTTCTTTTTTTTTTTCTCTTTTGTTGAGCCGGGTAGCACTCACTATGGAGAAAACAAGTCGGATTTCCAGCCCTAAGACACGAAACGGTTAGAACGGTTTCCGTTTATGGAACATTTAACTACCTTTTATCTTCCTTTTAAAACACAATAAATCGATTCCGGTCACCAGAACTAAGATCACCTTTGCACGTGTCTTTTTAGGTATATGCTTAGATTCACTCAGTTATCACTATGTTGAAAAAACACTACTGATCCACTGCAGCTTTACTTTGGTAATGGTTCGTCTAAAACCTTCGCTACTAACATAAGCTCTTACTGGGACTGTCGGAGCTTTACCTTCCACTAGCAACGGAGTAATCGTACGATGCTGGGCCAAATTTACCCCTAGCTTCATAATTAACGGAGTAATCGTACGATTCTAGGCGAAGCTTACGCAGAGCTACCACGACTAACGGAGTAATCATACGATTCAGAGCAAAGCTTTTACCTACATAAATTCCTCCGATCCACACTGCTTCGCTATGCCCAAACCTAAACTTTTCCATTAAAGCTTTAGCTAGCTACTCTGCAAGAATTACTCTCTTCTCTTAATTCTAACCCGAAGAGAAAATGCAACTCTCTTGACATGTTCTATATTGGTTTTGGAGTCACAACTGCCCACTACACCACAGTTGAGGAAGAGCTAGTATTTACTGTCGAAGCCTCAAACAGAAGAAGGACAGTTATTTAGTGTTTAGATTGTATGTCCTTAAGATGAAATATCCCTAAGTCTTTCCCCTGTTCATTCATCAGCTGATAATAGGAGCAGCCTACTCTTCTGGATGCCACAGCCGAATTAAAAAACTGGTGCCAACTTTGCACTAAATTTTTGATGGCATTGCTTTTGACAAAAGTTTCGGGCCAGTACAGGTTCTCCCACTTTAAACTCTACATTCCGACTACTTGCATTTTTTGTTCATTGGGCCTCTTTCACTTTTTTTCTTGGCCGCTTCTCGAATAGTTTGTAATGCTTCCGTATAACTAATTCGAGTATCATCCGATAAGAGTTTTAAACGGCGAAGCAACTCATAGTCCCTGCCATTTAGAACCATATTTTGCCCAAATGTTAGGAAATAGGGGGAATACCCCGTACTTTGGTGCACGTTGGACCTGAGAGCTGAACTTATTTCAGGTAGCTTAGTGTCCCAAGTGGAATGATCTTGGCTTATGTAAGCTCTTATAGCTGCTAACACCGACCTATTCAACCTCTCACTGGCGTTCGCCTGCGGTGAATATATTGCCGTACGAATATGTTGTATTCCAAAGCGAGTAAGAAACGCCTGAAACGCCCCAGAAACGAATTGAGATCCGTTATCTGTTAATATTACCTCGGGTACCCCAAATGTACAGAATAGACTGTTTTCTAGGTATTCGCACACCCGATTCGAAGTAAAGACTCTTAGAGGACACAGGAAATGAAATTTTGTGAAGTGATCTACGATAATAAGAAGACCAATATTCCCTTTCTTGGATCGGGGATAGGGACCCAGAAGATCCATATAAAGTTTTTGAAACGGACGATCAGATGCCATGGGTTTTCCCATTGGCGGTTTCAAAACAATGTTCGAATGTTTCGTGTGCCGACAAACTTCACAATGAGTTACGTATTCGCGTATTTGTTTATTCATCTTTGGCCAGAACAAATATCTTTTAATTTGTTCAAGTGGGGACGGCGCTGGCGGGGCAACCGCTCTGTGGGCATTCCAGCCACATCTCAGTGTTAGCACTCCAGCTACGCAAGCGGCTGCCCTCGCTTTCGCCTCATACTTAAGAGCATTTTTCCCCCCGGCGACGCTCTCTTCAATCTTAAATCCACCACGGGCACGCTCCCGCCCACGATCACGCTCCCGCTCTCGCTGCCGACAGCCCTCGGCAGCTTGAGCGCACCTTCCATCTACGCTCCCGCTCCAGCTTCGCTCCCCAGCAGCCCTCAGCAGCTGGAGCGTAACTTCACTTTCACTTCGTTCCTACACTCAAAGCGACTCGGGCTACATTCGCACGCGAGTACAGCTGTACATTTACATATACCGACACATACGAAATAAATCTATTGAAATCGACGACCCCGGCTTTTCTCTTGGACTTCTCTTGGACCCTTCTTGGAACTCCCGACTTGAACTTGCGACGCCCCTTGGCTCAAATATAATTTTTTCGATTGTTTTCCCCACGCCACTGTGAGCGGCATTAGGCGGATCATGGGCCCGAGTGATTACTTCTTGTGTAATTTCCCTAGGTATCCATAATTTCCAAGGTAGATTATCTAAACCACCATTCCCTTGATCAGGTTCGGTTCTTTTATAAATAAAATCATTGAGAATTTTCAGGTCTGGCAATTTTTCTTGATTAGCACGAATATTATCAATTAGGCTCATATATTCTGGTGATTTAAATTCTACGGCATTCAGATCGACTATGGGACCCTGTTCTTCCACCTCGGAAACGAAAAACCTCATCTTTACGCGATAAAGCATCGGCTACCACGTTTAGGGACCCTTTTCGGTGCGTAATTTGGAAAATAAATCCCTGTAGTTTTATGGCCCATCGAGCTAATCTACCTGACAACTCCTTTTGCCTCATTAGCCATTGTAACGACGCATGGTCCGTAATAACCTCAAACGCTTGACCTTCTATATAAGCACGAAACTTCTTGATTCCTTTTATCACCGCTAAGCATTCTAACTCCGTAACTGAGTAGTTTTTGGGCTTTTGATAACTTCTCGGACATGAATGCTATAGGTAATTCTTCTCCTTCTTCATTCTTCTGAGCTAATACACAACCAATCCCTACCGTACTAGCATCGCATAAAAGCAAAAAAGGTTTCGAGAAATCAGGAGTAGACAAAATAGGAGCAGACGTTAAGCACTGCTTAAGTTCTTCGAAGGCCTTGTTAGCCAAAGGATTCCACGCATATGCTTTCGGTTTCTTTAATAGTTCCGTGAGGGCACAACTAATCGTAGCGTAATTGTCTACAAAACGACGGTACCACCCCGCAAGTCCGAGAAATCGTCTCAATTGCTTCACCGTCTTAGGAACCGGAAATTCTTTTATAGCTTCAATCTTGCTTGGATCCGTCTTTACCTGACCGTATCCTATGATGAACCCTAAATACTTAATCTCACGCATACAAAAGTGCGACTTGGCAATATTTATTGTCAGATTAGCCTTTCGTAGGTGCACGGCTACTTCTCTAAGTAACATTAGGTGTGAATCGAAATCCTCGGATAAAATGAGTAAATCATCGAGGTATACGAAAACTCTCGTACGCAAACTAGCAGGTATTACATTGTCCATCAAACGACAGAGCGTCTGTGCGGCATTTGTAAGACCAAAAGGCATAACCGTATATTGATATAGTGGACGGTTGGGTATAGTAAACGCTGTGTACTGCCGGGAAGATTCCTCTAGGGGAATTTGCCAGTACGCGTGCTTCATATCGAGCCCAGTAATGTATTTGGCTGGGGGTAGTCGACTGAGTATTCCATCAATATGGGGTAGAGGGTATGCATCTTTCCGCGTATATTTGTTAATCTCCCGAGAATTAAGGCATAGTCTATTCTTATTCCCTTTTTTCACGAGTACACAATTGCTACTCCATGGACTATTTGAAGGTTCTATAACTCCCAGCTGGATCATTTTCTCTACTTCTTCAAACATCACCTTCTCCTTAGCTGGTGAAATGGGCCAATGACGTTGCTTGACGGGAACTTCGGCGTTAATCACCATTGAATGTTGTATGAGGTGAGTTCGACCGAGTCCCTCGCATTCGTACGACGGAAAAGTATTTATCACCGCATCTAGTCTTTTTCTTTGCTCCACGCTTAGCGAATGCATTTTGGGAATTTCCTTTGTTTCTGTATCATCTTTGGTCTCCAAAGAGTTAACCATTTCATCTTCTGTCAAAAGTTGAGATAATAGACCGAAGTCTTTCCAAAAAGTCGACTCCTAGGTAAACATCTTGCTTTAATCCTGGTATGATAAAGAATTCTACTTCCTTAATCTTTCTACGAAATTCAATGGGAACCACTAATTTAGACTCTACTGAACAAGCTTCGTTACTGGCCGTGCGTATGGTTCCTAAACACTTCTGAGATTTTGGGTGGTGTGTTAATGAAGTAGCCGCTCTCGCACCTAAACAACTAATGGTAGCCCCCGAATCTAATAAGGCTTTATAGCTTTGACCTTCAATCTTTACCTCCGTGTATAATCGGTTATCTGTACTCAGAATAACTGCGGAGACAAAACGTTTCCGTACAGACCGTACCATTTTCCAGAAAGCTCCTCCTTCGAATAGTCGATCGTTTAGGCTTAGCTATACATTTAAATAACATATTTATCTCTTCTAAATTCTCCTCTTCCCACTTCATCGTTTGTGTAGCTACATCCCTACCTGCACAAGCGGTGTGAAGTCGTATATCCGGGTTTTAAGTCAACTACACTTTTTAGAGGGCCTGTTTTTTAAGGTAGTTGTATTACAATTAGCTAGTGGATGTTCTTGGTCGGATGTACTGACTGGGCCTCTTTCGGTACATCCCGTTTCGAGTTTTTCGCTTGGTTACATTTGAGACATCGAGGTTTATAAACATAAATTTTGCACCACATCCATAGCAGAAAAACTCGCCTTTCTCCCAAACAATCATCGAAGCGATGTCCATCTTGATCGCAGTTCCAGCAGACTAATTTCTTACGATATAGCTGCGAAACACTTTCTTCTTCTATATCTTCGTCATCAGTAATTATTTCCGACACATTCGGCTTACCGAATTTACTTCGTGGAAAGGAACTATTGTTGTCCTTACAGAAGTTTTCATGTTTGCGAACTTCTTCCCTTAGGTCATTTCGATCACTGATCTTGAGATGCAAGAGTTCATATCGGAGAGCCGGTTTCGAATTCCGCTTCAATATATCTACCAACTTATGTTCACTAACCTCGTGGGAAAGTCTAGATACTAATTCTTCGATGGCCGTCTGGTAATCAACAAAAGATTCGCTCTCTTTCTGATGGCGTTTCCTTATCAACTCCCACAGGTCGAAATCGTCTTTAGCGTCGTCAAATCGTTGTCTAAACGATACCGAAAAAGTTTTGCCAAGAAAAACTGCGGGTTCTTCCTATGAAAGTTCCAAAACCAATCACTCGCTTTAGCCGTGAAAAAGCAGATGCATATTGTCACAGAGCAATCCGTAATCATTAGCTAAGGTAGCAGCTGTCAGGGAACGAACTCTGTAAAGGAATTCGTCGACGTGCATAGCCTCTTTAGATCCGTCAAACTTTAGTCGCCAACTGGCCAAGATATTAGCAGCCTTCCCAGGATCTATTGCCCTAATAGAGATATTTGGGTTGGATGTTCCCATTTCCCTTCCATTGGCTACAGACGATGAGTTTATTGACCCGTTTGGTTCGGTATTTGGCCTTTGAGTTTGCACAAGGTGTACCCTCGGACGCTAAGGTCATCCTACCTAACTGTCCCCTTAGCCTATCTTCAATCGAATTCTTGATGAACGAACTCAGTTCCAACATCATGTCCTTCTGTTGGCCTTTTATAAGAGCCTGAATGACCTCCATGGTACTTTCCGGAATATCTCCTTCGGAACGTTGACTGGCACTACCCAATGAATGATCCCTAAATTGTTGAGTCTGCGCCCTAGTCTGTATTCCCCTATACGACGCAGTTCCAAGTCCCCGTTTTGGCTTAGCCGGTTTGACCCTTTTGATGTCTTCTGTCTGGAGAATTGACTCTCGATTAGATCCAATGTCTAACGCCAATATTCCCGAACTCACACCAGGTGGTAGTTCGGCAGCTAGAGTGTTCTCACCTACGATTCGGGTGGTCGTACATCAATGGTATAGCAGGGGTTTCGGACTGTGTACCTCTAGCTATGCTCTAACTAGCTCGCCGGAATGTCGTGGGATCTTTTTACTCCCCTATGTGCCATACGAACACATTTGCACAGATATTTTAGGTACACGTGATGCAACGTTCAGAAGGAACACTCAAACTATAACATTAAAAGCTTTCGAAATGTCAATGGATGAATTATGGGACTACCGAAAAATAGTATGGCTATATTCCGTTAATGTCCCTTCTCTACCCTCCCTACCTTTTGTATACCTTCTATCTGACGGCATACCCTTAGCAAGTGTATCTCTACAGTAGTTCGGACTTAATCATGCTCTACTTAGGACAAACGCAACAGATTTAATATTTCATTTTTATCTAGTAATATTCATTTAATAATTCCACATTATCGAGTTTTGACTTCAGGTCGTTATCCAAAAAGTATAGGTTTTGTTTCAAAACAAAAAAAAAATATACATATGTATAGGGTAGAAAAAAGAATAGGTTAAGAGAAACTTATATTTAGCTCTAAGCATATATATAGATATATAAGACTAATATCGGGGTAAAGAATATGAATATGAAAAGAAACAATTCTAATATTGATATCGTAAGAATGAAAGGTTGAAAGAATGGCTACAAATCTAATCGCTTTTCAGGTAATTTACACCAAAAATATAGAAATAGAAGTTTTCAAGACATGGGTACATTATAGACCAGACGAGACCCGTGTTAAAGGAAACTCGTTTACTCACTCATACTGTAATAAAAAAAACTGTCCAGCGCATCCGTTGACCTCAAGGGGCGACGCAGAAACATATTCTGAGGAAAAAGAGAGAAATTGTAATTATACCGGTCTTGGCTTCTAATTGGAATCAAATGGAGATTTCATTCTTTCCATACCCGTGTTGCGCTGATTGGATTGGGGATTACAAAGGGATTTCCTTTCTATCGTTTCTCTTTCTCTTTCTGGCTAAATCCTCATTACAGATAACTTCTTATATAGGTTTTCTTTTATTTTATATCTAGATAATAAAGAACTAATATAATCTTTTAGAAGGGATTACTATTAATGGAGAAAAAAAAGTAATGTCTAAAAAATCGAGATCTACGGTTGTACATCATCTCACGGCTCTCCAACTGCAATAGGGGTCTGCACGGCACAATTGTCTGTTCGTACAGTTTGAGAAGTACTGCGACGGTCATGTAGAACTTTCAGCCGAGAGTTTTGGCTGCACGCTCCATACATAAGAGAGTAGGGTGACGAGGGTGGCTTATGGATTTCTGGGAATTCACATGTACATCGTTCTATTAATTTCACTCAATCTCCTCTCCTTTTTTATATGTTCATATTGGTATTCATTAAAGTATTTATTCAGCCAGTCTGTCTCTTCACTTCACTAATTTTTGTTGGGTCGTTTTGGTTGGTTTATTTCGTTAGTGATGATATGTAAGGTTCCTGAAGTTCCTGAAGTTCCTGGGGTTTCTGGGGAGATCCGAGGTCTCTCCCAACGCTACCAGAACGGTCGATGGACTTTGCTGCTCCCGTTCGTTTTTTTTCTTTTGTTGAGCCGGGTAGCACTCACTATGGAGAAAACAAGTCGGATTTCCAGCCCTAAGACACGAAACGGTTAGAACGGTTTCACTTATGGAACATTTAACTACCTTTTATCTTCCTTTAAACACAATAAATCGATTCCGGTCACCAGAACTAAGATCACCTTTGCACGTGTCTTTTTAGGTATATGCTTAGATTCACTCAGTTATCACTATGTTGAAAAACACTACTGATCCACTGCAGCTTTTACTTTGGTAATGGTTCGTCTAAAACCTTCGCTACTAACATAAGCTCTTACTGGGACTGTCGGAGCTTTACCTTCCACTAGCAACGGAGTAATCGTACGATGCTGGGCCAAGCTTACCCCTAGCTTCATAATTAACGGAGTAATCGTACGATTCTAGGCGAAGCTTACGCAGAGCTACCACGACTAACGGAGTAATCATACGATACGATTCCGAGCAAAGCTTTTACCTACATAAATTCCTCCGATCCACACTGCTTCGCTATGCCCAAAACCTAAACTTTTCCATTAAAGCTTTAGCTAGCTACTCTGCAAGAATTACTCTCTTCTCTTAATTCTAACCCGAAGAGAAAAATGCAACTCTCTTGACAAGTTCTATATTGGGTTTTGGAGTCACAACTGCCCACTACACCACAGTTGAGGAAGAGCTAGTATTTACTGTCGAAGCCTAAACAGAAGAAGGACAGTTATTTAGTGTTTAGATTGTATGTCCTTAAGATGAAATATCCCTAAGTCTTTCCCCTGTTCATTCATCAGCTGATAATAGGAGCAGCCTACTCTTCTGGATGCCACAGCCGAATTAAAAACTGGTGCCAACTTTGCACTAAATTTTTTGATGGCATTGCTTTGACAAAAGTTTCGGGCCAGTACAGGTTCTCCCACTTTAAACTCTACATTCCGACTACTTGCATTTTGTTCATGGGCCTCTTTCACTTTTTTCTTGGCCGCTTCTCGAATAGTTTGTAATGCTTCCGTATAAATAATTCGAGTATCATCCGATAAGAGTTTTAAACGGCGAAGCAACTCATAGTCCCTGCCATTTAGAACCATATTTTGCCCAAATGTTAGGAAATAGGGGGAATACCCCGTACTTTGGTGCACGTTGGACCTGAGAGCTGAACTTATTTCAGGTAGCTTAGTGTCCCAAGTGGAATGATCTTGGCTTATGTAAGCTCTTATAGCTGCTAACACCGACCTATTCAACCTCTCACTGGCGTTCGCCTGCGGTGAATATATTGCCGTACGAATATGTTGTATTCCAAAGCGAGTAAGAAACGCCTGAAACGCCCCAGAAACGAATTGAGATCCGTTATCTGTTAATATTACCTCGGGTACCCCAAATGTACAGAATAGACTGTTTTCTAGGTATTCGCACACCCGATTCGAAGTAAAAGACTGTTAGAGGACACAGGAAATGAAATTTTGTGAAGTGATCTACGATAATAAGAAGACCAATATTCCCTTTCTTGGATCGGGGATAGGGACCCAGAAGATCCATATAAAGTTTTTGAAACGGACGATCAGATGCCATGGGTTTTCCCATTGGCGGTTTCAAAAACAATGTTCGGATGTTTCGTGTGCCGACAAACTTCACAATGAGTTACGTATTCGCGTATTTGTTTATTCATCTTTGGCCAGAACAAATATCTTTTAATTTGTTCAGAGTGGGGACGGCGCTGGCGGGGCAACCGCTCTGTGGGCATTCCAGCCACATCTCAGTGTTAGCACTCCAGCTACGCAAGCGGCTGCCCTCGCTTTCGCCTCATACTGAAAGAGCATTTTTTCCCCGGCGACGCTCTCTTCAATCTTAAATCCACCACGGGCACGCTCCCGCCCACGATCACGCTCCGCTCTCGCTGCCGACAGCCCCCTCGGCAGCTTGAGCGCACCTTCCATCTACGCTCCGTGCTCCAGCTTCGCTCCCAGCAGCCCTCAGCAGCTGGAGCGTAACTTCACTTCACTTCGTTCCTACACTCAAAGCGACTCGGGCTACATTCGCACGCGAGTACAGCTGTACATTTACATATACCGACACATACGAAATAAATCTATTGAAATCGACGACCCCGGCTTTTCTCTTGGACTTCTCTTGGACCCTTCTTGGAACTCCCGACTTGAACTTGCGATTTGTTTGGCTCAAATATAATTTTTTCGATTGTTTTCCCCACGCCACTGTGAGCGGCATTAGGCGGATCATGGGCCCGAGTGATTACTTCTTGTGTATTTTCCCTAGGTATCCATAATTTCCAAGGTAGATTATCTAAACCACCATTCCCTTGATCAGGTTCGGTTCTTTTATAAATAAAATCATTGAGAATTTTCAGGTCTGGCAATTTTTCTTGATTAGCACGAATATTATCAATTAGGCTCATATATTCTGGTGATTTAAATTCTACGGCATTCAGATCGACTATGGGACCCTGTTCTTCCACCTCGGAAACGAAAACCTCATCTTTACGCGATAAAGCATCGGCTACCACGTTTAGGGACCCTTTTCGGTGCGTAATTTGGAAAATAAATCCCTGTAGTTGTATGGCCCATCGAGCTAATCTACCTGACAACTCCTTTTGCCTCATTAGCCATTGTAACGACGCATGGTCCGTAATAACCTCAAACGCTTGACCTTCTATATAAGCACGAAACTTCTTGATTCCTTTTATCACCGCTAAGCATTCTAACTCCGTAACTGAGTAGTTTTTTTGGGCTTTTGATAACTTCTCGGACATGAATGCTATAGGTAATTCTTCTCCTTCTTCATTCTTCTGAGCTAATACACAACCAATCCCTACCGTACTAGCATCGCATAAAAGCAAAAAAGGTTTCGAGAAATCAGGAGTAGACAAAATAGGAGCAGACGTTAAGCACTGCTTAAGTTCTTCGAAGGCCTTGTTAGCCAAAGGATTCCACGCATATGCTTTCGGTTTCTTTAATAGTTCCGTGAGGGCACAACTAATCGTAGCGTAATTGTCTACAAAACGACGGTACCACCCCCGCAAGTCCGAGAAATCGTCTCAATTGCTTCACCGTCTTAGGAACCGGAAATTCTTTTATAGCTTCAATCTTGCTTGGATCCGTCTTTACCTGACCGTATCCTATGATGAACCCTAAATACTTAATCTCACGCATACAAAAGTGCGACTTGGCAATATTTATTGTCAGATTAGCCTTTCGTAGGTGCACGGCTACTTCTCTAAAGTAACATTAGGTGTGAATCGAAATCCTCGGATAAAATGAGTAAATCATCGAGGTATACGAAAACTCTCGTACGCAAACTAGCAGGTATTACATTGTCCATCAAACGACAGAGCGTCTGTGCGGCATTTGTAAGACCAAAAAGGCATAACCGTATATTGATATAGTGGACGGTTGGGTATAGTAAACGCTGTGTACTGCCGGGAAGATTCCTAAGGGGAATTTGCCAGTACGCGTGCTTCATATCGAGCCCAGTAATGTATTTGGCTGGGGGTAGTCGACTGAGTATTCCATCAATATGGGGTAGAGGGTATGCATCTTTCCGCGT
The DNA here is from genome assembly GCA_009664405.1 of Drosophila bifasciata. Taxonomy (NCBI): domain Eukaryota; kingdom Metazoa; phylum Arthropoda; class Insecta; order Diptera; family Drosophilidae; genus Drosophila; species Drosophila bifasciata. Next base: position 26,577,701 of record CM019041.1, read on the forward strand.
ATATTTGTTAATCTCCCGAGAATTAAGGCATAGTCTATTCTTATTTTTTTTTTTCACGAGTACACAATTGCTACTCCATGGACTATTTGAAGGTTCTATAACTCCCAGCTGGATCATTTTCTCTACTTCTTCAAACATCACCTTCTCCTTAGCTGGTGAAATGGGCCAATGACGTTGCTTGACGGGAACTTCGGCGTTAATCACCATTGAATGTTGTATGAGGTGAGTTCGACCGAGTCCCTCGCATTCGTACGACGGAAAAGTATTTATCACCGCATCTAGTCTTTTTCTTTGCTCCACGCTTAGCGAATGCATTTTGGGAATTTCCTTTGTTTCTGTATCATCTTTGGTCTCCAAAGAGTTAACCATTTCATCTTCTGTCAAAAGTTGAGATAATAGACCGAAGTCTTTCCAAAAAGTCGACTCCTAGGTAAACATCTTGCTTTAATCCTGGTATGATAAAGAATTCTACTTCCTTAATCTTTCTACGAAATTCAATGGGAACCACTAATTTAGACACTACTGAACAAGCTTCGTTACTGGCCGTGCGTATGGTTCCTAAACACTTCTGAGATTTTGGGTGGTGTGTTAATGAAGTAGCCGCTCTCGCACCTAAACAACTAATGGTAGCCCCCGGAATCTAATAAGGCTTTATAGCTTTGACCTTCAATCTTTACCTCCGTGTATAATCGGTTATCTGTACTCAGAATAACTGCGGAGACAAAACGTTTCCGTACAGACCGTACCATTTTCCAGAAAGCTCTCCTTCGAATAGTCGATCGTTTAGGCTTAGCTATACATTTAAATAACATACTTATCTCTTCTAAATTCTCCTCTTCCCACTTCATCGTTTGTGTAGCTACATCCCTACCTGCACAAGCGGTGTGAAGTCGTATATCGGTTTTAAGTCAACTACACTTTTAGAGGGCCCTTTTTAAGGTAGTTGTATTACAATTAGCTAGTGGATGTTCTTGGTCGGATGTACTGACTGACTGGGCCTCTTTCGGTACATCCCGTTTCGAGTTTTTTCGCTTGGTTACATTTGAGACATCGAGGTTTATAAACATCATTTTTGCACCACATCCATAGCAGAAAACTCGCCTTTCTCCCAAACAATCATCGAAGCGATGTCCATCTTGATCGCAGTTCCAGCAGACTAATTTCTTACGATATAGCTGCGAAACACTTTCTTCTTCTATATCTTCGTCATCAGTAATTATTTCCGACACATTCGGCTTACCGAATTTACTTCGTGGAAAGGAACTATTGTTGTCCTTACAGAAGTTTTCATGTTTGCGAACTTCTTCCCTTAGGTCATTTCGATCACTGATCTTGAGATGCAAGAGTTCATATCGGAGAGCCGGTTTCGAATTCCGCTTCAATATATCTACCAACTTATGTTCACTAACCTCGTGGGAAAGTCTAGATACTAATTCTTCGATGGCCGTCTGGTAATCAACAAAAGATTCGCTCTCTTTCTGATGGCGTTTCCTTATCAACTCCCACAGGTCGAAATCGTCTTTAGCGTCGTCAAATCGTTGTCTAAACGATACCGAAAAAGCTTGCCAAGAAAACTGCGGGTTCTTCCTATGAAAGTTCCAAAACCAATCACTCGCTTTAGCCGTAAAAAGCAGATGCATATTGTCACAGAGCAATCCGTAATCATTAGCTAAGGTAGCAGCTGTCGGGGAACGAACTCTGTAAAGGAATTCGTCGACGTGCATAGCCTCTTTAGATCCGTCAAACTTTAGTCGCCAACTGGCCAAGATATTAGCAGCCTTCCCAGGATCTATTGCCCTAATAGAGATATTTGGGTTGGATGTTCCCATTTCCCTTCCATTGGCTACAGACGATGAGTTTATTGACCCGTTTGGTTCGGTATTTGGCCTTTGAGTTTGCACAGGTGTACCCTCGGACGCTAAGGTCATCCTACCTAACTGTCCCCTTAGCCTATCTTCAATCGAATTTTGATGAACGAACTCAGTTCCAACATCATGTCCTTCTGTTGGCCTTTTTATAAGAGCCTGAATGACCTCCATGGTACTTTCCGGAATATCTCCTTCGGAACGTTGACTGGCACTACCCAATGAATGATCCCTAAATTGTTGAGTCTGCGCCCTAGTCTGTATTCTATACGACGCAGTTCCAAGTCCCCGTTTTGGCTTAGCCCCTTTTGACTTTTGATGTCTTCTGTCTGGAGAATTGGACTCTCGATTAGATCCAATGTCTAACGCCAATATTCCCGAACTCACACCAGGTGGTAGTTCGGCAGCTAGAGTGTTCTCACCTACGATTCGGGTGGTCGTACACCAATGGTATAGCAGGGTTTCGGACTGTGTACCTCTAGCTATGCTCTAACTAGCTCGCCGGAATGTCGTGGGATCTTTCTTACCCCTATGTGCCATACGAACACATTTGCACAGATATTTTAGGTACACGTGATGCAACGTTCAGAAGGAACACTCAAACTATAACATTAAAAGCTTCGAAATGTCAATGGATGAATTATGGGACTACCGAAAAATAGTATGGCTATATTCCGTTAATGTCCCTTCTCTACCCTCCCTACCTTTTGTATACCTTCTATCTGACGGCATACCCTTAGCAAGTGTATCTCTCTACAGTAGTTCGGACTTAATCATGCTCTACTTAGGACAAACGCAACAGATTTAATATTTCATTTTTATCTAGTAATATTCATTTAATAATTCCACATTATCGAGTTTTGACTTCAGTTCGTTATCCAAAAAGTATAGGTTTTGTTTCCAAAACAAAAAAAAAATATACATATATATAGGGTAGGAAAAGAATAGGTTAAGAGAAACTTATATTTAGCTCTAAGCATATATATAGATATATAAGACTAATATCGGGGTAAAGAATATGAATATGAAAAGAAACAATTCTAATATTGATATCGTAAGAATGAAAGGTTGAAAGAATGGCTACAAATCTAATCGCTTTTTCAGGTAATTTACACCAAAATATAGAAATAGAAGTTTTCAAGACATGGGTACATTATAGACCAGACGAGACCCGTGTTAAAGGAAACTCGTTTACTCACTCATACTGTAATAAAAAACTGTCCAGCGCATCCGTTGAGCTCAAGGGGCGACGCAGAAACATATTCTGAGGAAAAGAGAGAAATTGTAATTATACCGGTCTTGGCTTCTAATTGGAATCAAATGGAGATTTCATTCTTTCCATACCCGTGTTGCGCTGATTGGATTGGGGATTACAAAGGGATTTCCTTTCTATCGTTTCTCTTTCTCTTTCTGGCTAAATCCTCATTACAGATAACTTCTTATATAGGTTTTCTTTTTTATTTTATATCTAGATAATAAAGAACTAATATAATCTTTTAGAAGGGATTACTATTAATGGAAAAAAAAAAAGTAATGTCTAAAAAATCGAGATCTACGGTTGTACATCATCTCACGGCTCTCCAACTGCAATAGGGGTCTGCACGGCACAATTGTCTGTTCGTACAGTTTGAGAAGTACTGCGACGGTCATGTAGAACTTTCAGCCGAGAGTTTTGGCTGCACGCTCCATACATAAGAGAGTAGGGTGACGAGGGTGGCTTATGGATTTCTGGGAATTCACATGTACATCGTTCTATTAATTTCACTCAATCTCCTCTCCTACTTTATATGTTCATATTGGTATTCATTAAAGTATTTATTCAGCCAGTCTGTCTCTTCACTTCACTAATTTTTGTTGGGTCGTTTTTGGTTGGTTTATTTCGTTAGTGATGATATGTAAGGTTCCTGAAGTTCCTGGAGTTCCTGGGGTTTCTGGGGAGATCCGAGGTCTCTCCCAACGCTACCAGAACGGTCGATGGACTTTGCTGCTCCCGTTCTTTTTTTCTCTTTTGTTGAGCCGGGTAGCACTCACTATGGAGAAAACAAGTCGGATTTCCAGCCCTAAGACACGAAACGGTTAGAACGGTTTCACTTATGGAACATTTAACTACCTTTTATCTTCCTTTAAACACAATAAATCGATTCCGGTCACCAGAACTAAGATCACCTTTGCACGTGTCTTATTAGGTATATGCTTAGATTCACTCAGTTATCACTATGTTGAAAAACACTACTGATCCACTGCAGCTTTACTTTGGTAATGGTTCGTCTAAAACCTTCGCTACTAACATAAAAGCTCTTACTGGGACTGTCGGAGCTTTACCTTCCACTAGCAACGGAGTAATCGTACGATGCTGGGCCAAGCTTACCCCTAGCTTCATAATTAACGGAGTAATCGTACGATTCTAGGCGAAGCTTACGCAGAGCTACCACGACTAACGGAGTAATCATACGATTCCGAGCAAAGCTTTTACCTACATAAATTCCTCCGATCCACACTGCTTCGCTATGCCCAAACCTAAACTTTTCCATTAAAGCTTTTAGCTAGCTACTCTGCAAGAATTACTCTCTTCTCTTAATTCTAACCCGAAGAGAAAATGCAACTCTTTTGACATGTTCTATATTGGTTTTGGAGTCACAACTGCCCACTACAGTGGGTGATGCCATCTCACAACGCAACGGTCTGCATTAAACGAAATGCGCTCGTTTATGAGGCTACGAGGATTGGCTTTAATGAGCTGATCGTGCGCTTTAAGAAGCAATACGATCGGCTCTTAGCCATGGACACTCAGTTCAGCAGTTTACAGCTGCTGGCTGAGTCTCCGCGGCGCAAGAAGTCCACTCCGTGGGACTTGCAAGCGCCAACTGCCTCACGGCCGCCGGCATCTGAAAAACTAACTCCGACCACTACGCCAGTGCAACAGTTGATTTCGTTTGCCACTCCAAGGGCAACGATCGCTGCTGGTGATGCAGATTCGGTAGCCGAATGCATTGTTTCGGAGAACATGCAGCCGACTGTAGCGTCCGTGTCCGTAGAGTCCATACCAAAACCCATAGTTATCCCATCCATTACGAACCCGCCAGTTGATGTACGTCCGGGACTACCGGATATTGCCATCACAGGTACCGCACCTGTGGTGCCAAAACCACTGTTGGGTATCCCACCAAAGCGGCAAGTTTTTGTCTCTCGGCTTATCCCTGATCTCCATCTAATGATGTAACTGCTTTTATACAAAGCAAAATAAAAGCCGATGGCCTAAAGGTGTAAAAGTTTAATCTCGCTTATGCCAGGGAGATAGCTTATTTTAAGATAAGCGTCTCCCCATCTCATTTCGACACCATTTGTTCTGCCAATTTTTGGCCGGAGCACTCGGTTGTGAAAGAGTATAAGGCTAAGAAGAAGAATAGGCCCCCATAACTCTCCCCGGCAGTCAGACCAGTGCTCCATCCTCATCTTCCCGCTCTACTTCCACCCATCCAAACAAATTGTTTCCTCTCTTTTAGTTACTTACCAGAATGCTATAGACTTACGTTGTAAGGTCAGCACTCTTTATCTGGAGAGTTTCACATTTTTGTCCCATATTATTGTGTTTACTGAAACCTGGTTGAAGCCGGACATCCTTAATTGCCAAGCTTTGTCAGATCGGCACACAATATTTATAAATCACCATTCGTCTCGATATGGAGGAGGGGTACTCATTTGCAGTGGACTCAAACTTCACGTCGGAACATTTCATATTCCAGGTTCAAGAAGACCTGAAATTCCTGTGCGTAAAGCCGATTATTCCAGATTTGTCTATTTTCATTACTTGCTCGTACATTCCACCTTCGTCGCATAGCTTTACATACGAGCAGCACCTGCCCGCTTTAAAAACTGTTTCTTCCTCGCAACAGATAAAGACCATATGATAGTTCTTGGTGATTTCAATTTGACAGGTACTGTTTGGTCTTCGGTAAGCGAGTATAATAAATTGGTGCCTATGTCACGATATGTCTTTATTGACTGCTTGATAAATCTCTCCCTGTCTCAAGTAAATTATGAGAAAAAATTCCTTTGGTCGATTTCTCGATCTGTGCTTTGTTTCGGATCCGACCATAGCGTTGCAAAACCGAGTCTTTCCGCTTGCTATACCTGAAGACTTCTTCCATCCTAAATTCGAAGTATCAGTCGATATTGAACCTTCTGTATTGTATCGATCGGGTAGGCTATCTGAACATGTCCGCTGCTTTCGTAAAGTGATAAGGGATTTGATTGGTCTGCTCTGTACTTGTGCCCTGAAGTTAGGAAAGCCACAAACAGTTTTTTTAATGTTTTTGGCACACTCTTTTGATTCTTGTGTCCCATATTTTTGTCCGATTAGATCTGGGAAGCCCCTTGGTTTACCAAAGAGCTATCCAGTCTAAAAAACATAAAATCAAGACTGCATAAAAAATGTCAAGAAGTTGGCTCTCTTCTTAACGCTCAATGCTATAAATATTACCTATCTCGATGCAGGATACGCTTTTCTCAGGACCCTAAACAGTTTTACAGCTTTGTAAACAGTAAGCGTAAAACGTCCGCTCATCCATACTCGCTCTCATTTCTCAATTCGTCTGGCGATCTTTTTGCCCAATTTTTCCAAACAACGTATTTCTATGAAAGCCACTCTGGTCAGCCGTATCCATACAGCTTACATAGATTGAACGGCATGTTCATCTTCTTGTTAAATGAAAGCTCACTGCTTTATGATCTTTGACTAGTTAAGCCGGTGTTTTCAGCAGGTCCTGACGGAGTCTCCGGCTGTGTACTTAGGTACTGTGCCGACGCTCTGTGTGGACCCCTGCTTGAACTTTTCACCCTATCCATTAAATCTTCATGTTTCCACCGATCTGGAAGGAATCTTTTATCATTTCTCTCCATAAGAAAGGTAGTTAGTCCAACGCAATGAATTATAGAGGTATATCGAAGTTACCCGCTATTCCTAAAATGTTTGAGATAATTTTAACCTCGCACTTGCAACATCACTGCAAATCAGCTATGTATGTATATCTCCAGCCCAGCACGGATTTATATGGCGACGATCAACAACTACAAATTCAGTAGAGTTTACCTCTTTTATAATTAACGGTCTCCAAGGTAACATGCAGACGGATGTCATTTACACCGATTTCAGTAATATATTCGACTCTGTAAACCATTCCCTTTTTAGCACAAAAGCTTTACATTTTAGGGTTTCCGCCGAATCTTTTGAAATGAATTTCAAGCTACTTTTGCTCTAGGTCCCAAGACCTTCAAAAACTCCTAGTCTTCACCTGTTCAGGTTACTTCTTGAGTACCACAGGGCAGCCATCTAGGTCCCCAACTTTTCACACTCTTTATTAATTACCTCCCTTCAGTATTAACAAACTCTCGAGTACTCATGTATGCGGATGATGTTAAGCTCCTGTGTCCAGTATCAGGACATTTCATTTCACTCTCGCTTGCAATCCGATCTCAATAACTTTCAGTCATGGTGTTGTGCAAATATTTTGCACCTGAATGCCTCGAAATGTAAAGTAATGACATTTCATCGCTCCAACCCCTTGGTGAATCTGTACACCCTCTGCGGTGGTTAAGGTGGCTCTATATTTCGCTCGTTCGTTCGAATTTAGAGTACGGTTCTTGTGTATGGTGCCCTCAGAACAAAGTACACCCAGACCGAATAAATCAGTCCAGAAAAAATTTCCGCTTGTTACTCTCGTAGATTGCTTTTAATACACCTTCCATCTTGACTAAATCTTAGAAATATGCTCTATGAGATTTTTTCGGTTCTTATGCTCGGATTATAATTCACTCTACCATATAATATTCACCACTAATTCACTTTCTCTCTTAAATAACTAATTCTAAAATACCTTTCTCGTAAATAGTAAAATTCTTTTGTAACTTTGAATGTTTAGCTCTAATTTTCCTCGAATATTAGTCTAACACCAATATTTCCTTCATATTCATGCGCAGCGACCCTCGGTCGGTTGGACGGGAGGAGGGCTGCGAATCTGCCTGGCATGCGCGCGCAACAGGAATCGGCTTGGTGCCGAAGAATTGGCCTCGTTTGAACAGCTAAAGGTTTGTTGAACCAATCCTCCAGTCTTGCATCTATTCAATCTAAAAGGAGTCACTGAGATTCAACCATAAAATAACGAGATTTTAAGAGTTGAAGCCCGTTAAGAGTGGCTTGCTGGGCGATATTTTTGCAGGAATTTGAGTTTGAGGTTGAGCGTCGGTCGGGTGTCAGAATGAGACACGTGATGCGTTTAGCAGAATAAATTACCTTCTATTAGAATATACGATCAATAGTAAAATATAGAAAGATCAAAGGTTGGACGTATGAGTATGGTATTTTGCATAAAGATCTCATTAAGGAACTCATTGTTATACCCGCCAAAGGCAAGGTCATTTTGGGATAAAGAAGACTGCTGATCTATTACAGAGAGATTATTATATACCGAGTTTGGCAAGTAATGTGGATATGTTTGTAAAATCATATTTGGAATTTATTGTGAGTGAGTCTAAACAGGGTCGGAAAGAAGGTTTTCTGAATCGTATCGGCAAGGGAGACAAACCGTTGAATACTGACCATGTGGGACCAATAGAGTTCACGAAAAAATGGTACAATCGTATTGTGGTATGCTTTCTCGAAGTATGTATGGTTGTACCCAACGACTGATTCAGAAGAAGTTGTTAATACGTTACAAAGGCAATCAGAGTTGTTCGGAAATCCGACACGGGTCATTACTGACAGTGGTACGGCGCTAACTTCAAACGTATTTAAGGAATACTGTGATTCGCAAAACATAGAGCATTTGCTTATTACCACTAGGTTGCCGGGGGGCCGAGCATGTCGTAAAGGTGCAAGAAGATGGCATATGATATGGAAGAAGAGTATCTTGCTAAATTACAGTTTAAAAGTTTAAAAGAAAAATATTTAGGACCTTATAGATATTTAGTCGAGAAGTTGGGTTAAGAGGGACTAATACTGTAGCGAAATACATGAAAAAGTGGTGTCCAGCTTTCGGCGCGAATGTAAATATCGGACGGCCGAATGTAGGAAAGGCATAAGTGGAAGTACCCCTAACACGAATAATCGAACTTGAACTTGCCGTGTAAATCTCGATCGAGCAGCGCGATAACGAGGCCGATTCTTTTTGATTCTTTTGAAAACGGTATCCGTGTAATTGCTATTGCTATCTATTGCTATTGTTTCAGATTGATGCGTGAACAATGTGCTATATAGTAATGTCCATTGGTCTGAGTCTCGCGGTAATATCGCACTGGCTGTATCTTCCTGAAGATACATTGCAGCCAGTTGATGGCCTTCAGAAGTTTGGCTGGAATATCATTGTCAGGACCTGGGGTTCGGGTTAAAGCCGTTTACTGCACAGTTGATGTTCCGTTTTTTAATAATGGATTTCATAGAGTTAACCGAACCTTCTGGGATTTTTGTCGAATGTGTTCTTAAAACTCAGAATTTTTATCTTTTACCTTGCGTCTGTGTGCGCTTACCATACACAATCCTACGAAGAACAGCTTAAATTTTATAACTGTTTTTAATTAAGAATATTTTTCTTACCATTCAGAAACATCGTAATTCTTTTAGAGGAGATTTGGTAAATGGCTAGGCCAATTTAGTCTTGGATAAAATTCGCACTCTTTATGTCAACAAATCAAATCAGTGCACGTTCTTTCCCGACATGCGTGTACCACACATCTAACTCACTTTGAAATCCGTGCAAATACTAAAAACCACTGGCTGCATAAATGTTTGCTTTTAATTAGAAGAAACCGAAAATTTCACCTAAACAAGGGCAAACAAAAATTCTGGATTACTTTGTTTTCCAAAATGTGGTTGTTATTGGGGGGCAAGTTTATGTGCGAGATCATTCGCCCCGAATTTTCAGCACCTTATCTTATAACATTTTTAAGATACTGAGGTAAGGTCAATAAACTCCTTGGAGTTTTTATACCCGTAATCGAAAAGTAAAAGGGTATATTGTATTTGTGGTAAAAGTGGATGTGTGTAACATAGAGAAGGAGTAATTTCCGACCATATTAAGTATATATATTCTTGATCAGCATCAATAGCCGAGTCGATATAGCCCTGTCTGTCCGTCCGTCTGTCCGTCTTGTTCGTCGCCCATTGCTCGAAGGCTAAAAAGAGATAGAGCAACCAAATTTTTTCCATACTGATGTTATATCTCACTCCTAGAAAAATGTTTCAAAATTTCGCCCCGCCCACTTCCGCCCCTACAAAGGGCGCACATCTGTGGCGTCCACAATTTTAAATATAACAGAAAACGAAAAATGCAGAATCATAGATGAAGACCATATCTATCAGGGGCCCAAATCTGAATCGGATCGGATCATTAATATAGCCACAATAGACAAAAACATACGCAAAAACTTCGCTCCCTCCCTTTCGCACTCACACAAAATCGAGTCGTTTTGGTTTTACATATAAATGAGCGCCTCGATCTCAGAGACTATAAGAGCTAGAACAACCAAATTTTTTGCCTAGACTCCTGTGATATCGCTTCAGTGCAAGTTTATTTCAAAATTTTGAAACGCCCACTCCCGCCCCCCAAAAGACGAAAATCCAAAAATGCAGTATGGTAGAAAATTACCATATCTACCAGATTCCCGAATTTGGTTAAAATCGGATCATTATTGGTTGGTAGAGTCGCGTTCACAGCGACTCCATACGTTCTTTCTCGTTATAAAATGTGGATCGTTATAATGGGATCATTGCCCCGATTACAGATTAACAATTTAGGATTTAGGTTGACTGCCGTGTTGTGCTAAACTTATGTAGCAGAAAAATATTAACATGCTTTTCAGTCCGTTTGCAGTTGATTCTGTGTTTATGTGCTTTTTTGCACAGGGCAACTTCTGGGAACCATTTCAGTGGGGACTTAGTATTGAATGTTTAAATAGAAATCTTCTGCAGCTCCCCGTTCGTTTATCTAGAGTCATATATTTCCGGCAGTCCCGCCCGATAAGCCTATCGTAGCTTATATTTTTATGGGCATTGCCGCGATTCCTAGCAGTCACGACCACGAGGATGCTTAATGTGAGCAAAAAAGGAATCAATCACAAGTCCGCTATACCTAGGCCATGTTGTGTGTGATAACGTTTCTGTCCACAAAGCAGAATACTCTTGAAAAATGTGATCGCTGTTTTCATTGCTTATATTATTGATTAAGTATCCAAATATTATTCCCTTTACTCATCGAATACATCATTAAACAAATTTAGCTAAAACGCTCTATGGGTTATTTAAAAAAAAAAATACACATACATATGTATTTATTGGTTATAATAAATATTATAAATAAATATATTATATATATATAAATATAAATATATATATATAAATATATTATATATATTATAATTACTTACTTTAAAGAATTACTTTATTCAGTTAAATTTCTTAGTTAATATTAATAATCTTGGTATTATTGATATTCCTGTTTTTTATGTCTTCCCTCATTTTCTTTTTGTCTTTCACGTACATATGAAAGTAATTCTGCTATGTATTCTCTTCACGTTATCTGTAAAAACAATCATAAGTTTTTAATATGAGAAAAATTATGCTGTGTTGCGGGTTAGAGCCATACACTGACCACTATCCAGTTCTGGGATGGTCCATAAGGTTTCGCTGTACCGGAAAATTTCCAAGTTAATAACTTGTTAAAAAAAACACCATCCATCTGGGATGTTCCTATTCCGCACGTTTCTATGCGATAACTCACATCATTTCCAAATTCAACCATTATTATTAACATTCACAAAAAAAGTTAAAGTCTCTGCGAAACTGTAAACAATATATGTATGAGAGGAAAATGGGATGAAAAACAATAAAACTTATCCGAATTGTCTAGGGCACAAAAAATCGAACTTTTGTTGGATTGAGTAGAATCATTCACAACTGCGACAACAGCTTTAGTGTTTTCGACATAGATTCTAATATCTCCAGAGTGTCAACCAGCACGGTTAGCTTTTGAAAGAATATATGTTGCTGCTATAAAACATTCATAACCATACCATTGCAACGGTTATCATTGTCATTCATTTTAATTATAAAATCAACAAAATTTTAAACTGCACCAAATTATATGCACAAACTTTTTTTTATAGGATCTATTATTGACTCACGGTTGGTTCCAGTGTGAATCGGACTTTCATATATGTCAAAAATTCCTACCGTTTCCCGAGATGTGGTCGCTGTCCCTCCCTGTTTATGATTACATCCTAATGGCAATCGGGGAATACCAGACTCAATTTTTCAATGATTTTATCTATTATATTTATGTTGTAAGAAAAAACTCCCTCAAATTCCATTAACAGAAGGTTGAAAATAATAAATCAGTATAATTGCTCATATTATCTACAATACATATTCCTGGTGTCTTCCATAGTTCTGTTGTTTTTCAAAATCTGGTTGCTCTCCTCGTCATTCAGAACTCAAATTAGGAAGCAATAGCCCGTATCTGTTAATGTCAGCGCTTAAAACATTTGAAAATACAACATAAATCATACCGACTGAGTACGGGTGGAAAGAAAGTGTCACGTACCGGCGACACCACACGTTATTGCTCGTTACATTATAATTTATTCTATGACTGTATGATAGTTTTTCCATTCCTTCTCGGCCGTCATTGCTTACATATTCGGAGGATATTTAACTTTTGCTTTGTAAATGTCAACTATTTGAATATTGTCGAATAGGTATCACATAGAAACGTGCGAAAAAGGAACTCCCAGATGGACAGTGGAATAACCAGGACAACCATACGGACCATCCCCAAAGTCGATGGTGGATGGTCACCTGTGGGAAAAGGCGATAATAGACTCTGTTTACTGAGCTCATCCCATGGAAGAGGTGGACATTTTTGGCAAATGCAAAAATCCGATTCACACTGGCTCCATCCATAATTCATGAAAAAACAGCCTATGCATACAAGTTGTGGCAGCCGGAAAATTGGATGCTGTTGTGACTTAAATGAATATTTAAACGAGAATGAACGTACGGTGTCGCTGTAAACGCGACTATGCTTTTATACCCGTACTCAGTCAGTACACATGTGATTTATGTGGAATTTTCAAATGTTGTATCAGTTTTTACATATTACATTCAACATTTGTTTGCTGCATCTGTCATCTACATCTACATCAGTTCTCACAACAACACACGTACACTGCACGAGGCAGCATGTTTGAGCGTGAGTGTGTGTGTGAGAGAATCTGCAGCGATAATCAACCCCAATAAATGACTTATGTTGCTTGGAGAGGGGGGAAATTGATGCTGAAAATTCATTTGATCATTGTGGCTACAATAATGATCCGATCTGAACCAAATTCGGGAATCTGGTAGAAATCGTAATTTTATACGATACTGCATTTTTGGTTTTTTTCTATCTTCAAAATTGTGGATTTTCGTCTTTTGGGCGGGCGGAAGGGGCGGGGCGAAATTTTTGAAATACACTGGTTCAGGTTTGGTATCACAGGAGTTTTGGCAAAAAGTTTGGTTGCTCTAGCTCTTATAGTCTCTGAGATCCAGGCTACACAAAATACAAAAACCAAATCGATTCGTTTTTTTGTGTGAGTGCGAAAGAGAGGGAGCGAAGTTTTTCGTATGTTTTTCTTTATTGTGGCTATATTAATGATCCGATCCGATTCAGATTTGGGCCCCTGATAGATATGGAATTCATCTATGATTCTGCATTTTTCGATTTTTGTTATATTCAAAATTGTGGACGCCATAGATGTGCGCCTTTTGTGGTGGCAGAAGTGCGCGGGGCGAAATTTAAAAACACTTTTCTAGGACTGTGAGAACACATCAGTCTGGAAAGAAAATTTGTATGCTCTAGCTCATAAAGCCTTCGAGCAATGGGCGACGAACAAGACGGACAGACAGACAGACAGACGGACAGACTGGGCTATATCGACTCGGCTATTGATGCTGATTAAGAATATATGTATAAACTTTATAGGGTCGGAAATTATTCCTTCTCTATGTTACACACATCCACTTTTACCACAAATACAATATACCCTTTTTAATCTTCGAGTACGGGTAAAAAAAAGCAATAGTTATGAATGTGATTAAGCAGTAAAATATTTTCTTACAAAAGCTAATCATTTTGCTGGTGATTCTATATCTGTCTTGAAAAAACTGAAGCCAGGAAAGTTGTGGTCGTTTGTGCTATACTAAATCCAATACAATTTGCAGGTGTATATATATATTCCCTATATTGCATGAGCTATGCAGATCTCTCATAAGCGAATTCTCAGAGGACTACATGTTCACAAGCTGTCTCACTTTCGCGTTGTGTCCGAGACAGTTCTGAAGTGTTTTCTTGCTGATTTTTCCTCTTTTCATGTCATTCGTTGTTCACATGAATTGCAGTGAATTAAACATATTTTTTTGGATCATTTCCGTAGTATATGGTGAATTGACGCCTGTGGGAATAGGTTACTACGGTGACCGTGGTACGGTCCCTGACTCTCAGGACGCGCCGATAATTTTCTCGATACTATCATGATAGTGGAAATACCATCTATAGTAGCGGCAAGGAGCACAATATATTATCGATCGTTAGACACCTCTAGTACATAGTATGTACTACATACGCAATGTAGGATAGTGACATCAACAAAACAGATTGTAAAACGTGGTGTAATTATTTACGTTTGTATCACAAGGTATACTATCCGAAAAATCTACATATTTACATACAGTAGCTCGAAGCTTATTTCGTGCAGCTAAAATATAAAAGTTTGAATAGCCACTGCTCGTATACTATAAAAGATAATCCAAAAATTTAAACGCAGTTTTTTTAGTCCAAATTGTAACATACAGTGCCGCACTTAAGTGTTGGCACAGTTGAAAATTTTAACTTTAAGGGATATTTCTAGGCTTCTGGATCATTTTCCAGAACCATTTTTATTTTTTATGCTTAAATTAAACATTTTTAAATTAAAACGCACAGTTTTTTTTAAATTTCATATCATACACTTAAAACTATTTATAATTTAGAATAAAATTAACCTTTTTAGTGACACAAAAGTCTTGGCACAGTTGCACTACTTATTTTATAAATTTTTAACTTAAGCTCGATCTGGTCATAATTTTTTATGAAATTTATAATGGGCGCCCTTAAAACACATTCTACTGAAATTTCATTAAAAATTTCAGTTTTAGTTAGTTATTCTGCATTTTTCCTTAACGTTTTTAATATTATTTCAGAGGCGCAAAGAAACTAATGTAGCTCAGCGAAAAATTGTCCTTCACTTGCACAATGAAGGCAACTCTTATGGCAAAATATCAACATTATGGAACTGAGACGATTTTCCATCAGAAGCATTGTGCAGAGGTTTAAAGGAGCATCAAACTTGGAGAACGCACCCAGAGCACGACGAACAAAGGCTTTAACTGACAGAGAACGCCAGTAGGTGATCCGCAAAATAAAGGTGGACCCCAAAATTTCGTCTTCCAAGATTGCCCATGAGGTCAAGGCTGAGCTTGGGACGCAAATCCACCCCATGACTGTAGGGAGAGCCGTGCTCCAAGCCAACTACCATTGTCGTGCTGCTAGACAAAAAGCCGTTGATCTCGGAGGTCAATAAAAAACGTTTTGCCTATGCTAGAGGGCACTTGAGCAAGCCAATCAATTCTGGGATCAGGTGCTCTTTTCGGAAGAAACCAAATTCAATATATTTCGATCCGATGGCCGTCAAAAAGTGTTAAGAAAACAGAAAACTAAATTTAAAAAAAAAAACCTGGCGCCCACGCTGAAACGCGGCCCTCCTTACAGTCATGGGGTAGATTTCTGTCCCAAGCTCAGCCTGACCTCAGCGGCAATCTTGGAAGAAGAAATTTTGGGGTCCACCTTTATTTTGCGGATCACCTGCTGGCGTTCTCTGTCAGTTAAAGCCTTTTTTCGTCGTGCTCTGGGTGCGTTCTCCAAATTTGATGCTCCTTTAAACCTCTGCACAATGCTTCTGATGGAAAATCGTCTCAGTTCCATAATGTTGGATATTTTGCCATAAGTTTTGCCTTCATTGTGCAAGTGAAGGACAATTTTCCGCTGAGCTATGTACATTAGTTTCTTTGCGCCTCTGAAATAATATTAAAAACGTTAAGGGAAAATGCAGAATAACTAACTAAAACTGCAATTTTTTAATGAAATTTCAGTAGAATGTGTTTTAAGGGGAGCCCCATTATAAATTTCATAAAAAATTATGACCAGATCGGGCTTAAGTTAAAAATTAATAAAATAAGTAGTGCAACTGTGCCAAGACTTTTGTGTCACAAAAAAGGTTAATTTTCTTCTAAATTATAAATAGTTTGAAGTGTATATGAAATTTAAAAAAAAACTGCGTTTAAAAATGTTTAATTTATGCATAAAAAATAAAAATTGACTGGAAAATGATCCAGAAGCCTAGAAATAGCCCTTAAAGTTAAAATTTCCAACTGTGCCAACACTTAAGTGCGGCACTGTATATAATTACCTAAAACGATCTTCTTAATTATTAAAAAACAAAAACAATAACATATCAAAAACCAATTTTAGGGGCATTTTTCATGCCGCAGTTTGTTTCGTGCACTCCATTTAAATTAACTTATTTTTCATTCTAGGGTTAATATTTTCTGTGGCCTCCTTTCTGATTTTGAACACCTTTCAAACGATTTACCATGGAAGAAACCAATTTGTTAGTTGTTTCTACTGGAATTCTTTGCCATTCCTCCAGTAAGCCAGATTTAAGGTCATTTTTATTGGAAATTTTCCGTTTTCGAATGACCACCTCTAATATTTGCCATAAATTTTCCATGACATTCAAATCTGGTGACAGTGCTGATTATACCCGTACTCGAAGAGTAAAAGGGTATATTGTATTTGTGGTAAAAGTGGATGTGTGTAACACACAGAAGGAGGCGTTTCCGACCCCATAAAGTATATATATTCTTGATCAGCATCAATAGCCGAGTCGATATAGCCATGTCTGTCCGTCCGTCTGTCCGTCCGTCTTGTTTTTCACTCATTGCTCGAAGGCTATTAGAGCTAGACCAATCAAATTTTTTTTCCAGACTGATGTGATATCTCACTCCTAGAAAAGTGTTTCAAAATTTCGCCCCGCCCACTTCCGCCCCCCCACAAAGGGCGCACATCTGTGGCGTCCACAATTTTAAAGATAACAGAAAACGAAAAATGCAGAATCATAGAGAAATACATTATCTATCAGGGCCCCAAATCTGAATCGGATCGGATCATTAATATAGCCACAATAGAAAAAAAACATACGAAAAAACTTCGCACCCTCTCTTTCGCACTCACACACAAAAACGAGACGATTTGGTTTTTTGTATTTTTGTGTCGCCTGGATCTCAGAGACTATAAGAGCTAGAGCAACCAAACTTTTGGCCAAGACTCCTGTGATACCAAACCTGAACAAGTGTATTTCAAAATTTCGCCCCGCCCCTTCCGCCCCCAAAAGACGAAAATCCACAATTTTGAAGATAGAAAAAAACAAAAATGCAGTATCGTAGAAAATGACCATATCTACCAGATTCCCGAATTTGGTTCAGATCGGATCATTATTGTAGCCACAATGATCAAATGAATTTTCAGCAGCAATCCCCCCACTCCTCTTGCAGAGTAAGTCAATTATTGGGGTTGATTGTTGCTGCAGCTTCTCTCACACGCACACTCACGCTCAAACATGCTGCCGAGTATTCGGTGACGCCTTTCCATGAGTGTAGGACAGCCACCGAGAAGATGCTGGATTCTCTCTATTTCCTCCTCGTCCCTGCAGCTGCGGCAGAAGTCATGGTGGGGCAATCTGTACCTAGTGGCCATGTGGCCGATGACACAGTGCCCCGTTATAACTCCCGTCAGTGTTCGCACCTGAGTCTTCCTGAAACCTAGGAGAGTCTTAGTGCGTTTAGGGTCATAGTGGGGCCAGAGCGAGCGTGAGATCTCACAGTGTTCCACCGTCTGTCTGATCTCGTTCTAGCTCGACCCTTCATCTGCGAGATGATGTCTCGCAGCGGCCTCCGTATTTCGCTGACTGCGTCCGCCAGTGGCATAGCCGATCCATTTCTGGCACACTCGTCCGCACTCTCGTTGCCCGCGATGTCGGAGTGACCCGGGACCCACGTGAGTGTGATTGAGTGCGCCCTGATCCGGTTTAGCGCGTCCACCGTATCACGTACGAGTCTGCTTGTGGTCTTGCAGGATACCAGGGCTTTGATAGCAGCTTGACTGTCAACGCAGATTGCTATGTTCCTCGGAGGTATCTCCAAGGTGTATAGAAACTTTGCCGCTTGCCATACTGCGTATATCTCCGCCTGAAATACACTGCACTAGTCTGGTAGTCTTAGAGATATGTTGGTTGCTAGTTCTTCAGAGAAGATTCCAGCTCCTGTCCCTTCGACTGTCTTTTGACCCGTCAGTGAAGATGGAGAGCACGTTCTGCCCAAGGGCAGCGTTACGCATCCATTCCTCTCTGTCCGGTATGTGTCCTTTTAAATTTCTCTTCCATGAAAACTTCGAGACACAGTACCATTCACCCGTTCCTCTTTCCTCCTTACAGAGTATTGTGGCGTGGCCATAAGGCGATGGCTTGATGAACCGCGCGGCTGAAAGCCCCACGGCACTTGTCTATGGACTCCAAGTTTAGCATGGTGTCCAGAGCAGCCTGTGGGGTGGATTTGAAAGATCCAGTGACCCCAAGGCATGCCGTCCGTTGGACTTTCCGGAGGTTCTCTAGGTGGGATTTGGTGTTGGCCGCTTCCAACCACACCAAGCTTCCGTACGTCAGAATGGGTCTTATTACCGCTGTATACATCCAATGGATGATGTGCGGTTGTAGGCCCCATGTTCGAAAGCAGCCATTGCCTTTTTCTTCCAACCCCCAGACCGTTTTGGTGTGCCCAGCTCGCGGTCGTTCCCAGTGCAGATTCCAAAAGATCACTGATTGTAGGTAGGAACTTACCTGCTACCAGTATCACTAGATCATCCGCATAGGCCACGACCTTGTATCCGCTCCTCCCCAACTGAAGAAGAAGGTCGTTGAGGACTAAGTTCCACAGGAGAGGGGATATAACCCCCCCTGCGGAGTACCTCGTGTGACCGCCTTCCTTGAAGAGGAGGTGCCAAGATTAGCGCTAATCGTTCTGCTCCTGAGAACGTTGTCCAGCCATATGGTTACCGTCGGGTGTGTGCCAATCTTGGTCAATGCGTCCGTTATTGACTCGATCCTGACGTTGTTAAAGGCTCCCTCTATGTCTAGGAATGCCGACAAAGCATATTCCTTATGGCTAAGAGTCTTTTCGATACTCCCAACAACTTCGTGTAGTGCGGTCTCAACTGATCTACCTTTGAGGTAGGCGTGCTGAGCTCCGCTGAAAACTTGTAACTCGAGTTTGGTTCTTATGTATCAGCCTTTCCATCGTTTTCAGCAAAAATGGGGATAGACTGATGGGTCTGTAGTCCTTTGGAAAGATGTGGTTTATCTTCCCGGCTTTGTGGATAAAGACCACTCTCACCTCTCTTTATGCTTGGGAGACATACCCAATTAGGAGACATCCTTCGAAGATTTTCTTCAGTCATGGTAGCAGGGGCAGGCAAGCTGCCTGCAACATGGCTGGTCGTATATCATCCGGTCCCGGTGACTTGTAGGGACCGAAGGATTTAATGGCCCAGATAATCTTGTCTGGTGCCATTATGTCACGTATGAGATCCTCAGTTTCCTCTCCCTGGTGTGGCTCAGTGTCGTTGATGTCGTTGGATTCGTCACCGGTAACATCTGAGCATCCCGGGAAGTGGGTGCTCATGAGGTGCTCTACGGATTCCTGACTGCTTTCTGCGAAGGCACGGTCCTGGTTGCGGAGCAGTCCAGGTGTGGTTGGCGCCTTTGATAGCACCCGTCGAAGCCTTGAGGCCTCGGTAGTACCATCTATGGCATCACAGAAGGCAGCCCATGACTCCCTTTTCGCCTTCCTAGAGGTGTTCTTGTAGGTGTTAAAGCTGCGGCGATATTCGTCCCAGATTTCCTGTGTATTTGTCACTTTTGCCCTGTTGAAGAGCCTCCTTGACTCCCTCCTGCCTTCGCTCAGCTCCCGCGTCCACCACGGATTGCGATTGGAGTTTGGAGGTCGGCTGATCAGGCAAGATTCAAGGAAGGCCCCTGTAGGGCTTTTTAGTGGCATTCTGAGCCGCTTCCTCTAGTGCTTCCGTTTGAAGGATGTTCCCTTCCGGTGGGGAGGGTAGTCCCTTCCTTACGCTTGGGATTGCGGTAGGCGTTGGGACTTTCTCTGTTCCATTTGATGCTGAACACTATCCTGTAGTCGTCCGAGAAGGAGCACTCACCGGACACATGCCAATCATCAATGGTTAGGGAGTCACACTCCGAGGCAAGTGTTATATCAATAACCTCTGCACGCTTCCTGTTTCGGAAGGTGGGATGGTCTCCCCGGTTGCACACAACAAGATTTGTGGACAGAATTTACTCGAACAGTGACTCTCCTCTAAATAGATAAAACTTGTATTTGGTTATAAAGATCACACCATTCTCAAGAGAAATCGGTTTATTTCGAGCTCATTTGCAAATTTTAGGTGATACTCCTTATTTGTTTGGCTTCTGAATAGCTTTGGTCGAGCTTCTCGAGCATTGAATTTATAGTTGTGCAACACACTGCGCACTGTATCAGCACTACAATTGTTCCCCATTTCGTGCTCTACATCTATAACTAAATTTGGAGCCGATAGCTTCGGACTTTCCTTAATTTTTCGGATTATTCGTAGCTCTTCGTGGTCTTTGAAAATTGTATTTCGTGCATTTCGTCCTTTATATTCAACCCGATTTTCACGAACAAACCGTTGGATGATATATTGTACATTGCTGGAGCATAAGGCTACTATTTCTGCAATGACACTATAACTTTTTCCACTTTTGAAGTATTTGAGAAATAAATTTTCGCTGCTAATCAAATATATATTTTTAAGTATTCAAAATGTCAAAATTAAAAAAATGTTGGCATTTTCAGCTCAAAATTTACAATTTTCTTGTAAAAAACTTAACTGCTCGAAACAAGCTGCGGAATGGAAAATAGCCCTAAAATTGGTTTTTGTTATATTATTGTTTTGTTTTAATAATTAAGCAGATCGTTTTAGGTAATTATACCCGTACTCGAAGAGTAAAAGGGTATATTGTATTTGTGGTAAAAGTGGATGTGTGTAACATAGAGAAGGAATAATTTCCGGCCCTATAAAGTGTATATATTCTTAATCAGCATCAACAGCCGAGTCGATATAGCCCTGTCTGTCCGTCCGTCTGTCTGTCCGTCTATTTTTTCGCCCATTGCGCGGAGGCTATAAAAGATAGAGCAACCAAATTTTTTTTCCAGACTGATGTATTCTCTCACTCCTAGAAAAGTGTTTCAAAATTTCGCCCCGCCCACTTCCGCCCCACAAAGGGCGCACATCTGTGGCGTCCACAGTTTTAAAGATAACAGAAAACGAAAAATGCAGAATTATAGATGAAGACCATATCTATCAGGGGCCCAAATCTGAATCGGATCGGATTATTAATATAGCCACAATAGACAAAATCATACGAAAAAACTTCGCTCCCTCTCTTTCGCACTCACACAAAAATGAGACGATTTGGTTTTTCGTACAAATGAGCGCCTGGATCTTAGAGACTATAAGAGCTAGAGCAACCAAACTTTTGGCCAAGACTCCTGTGATACCAAACCTGAACAAGTGTATTTCAAAATTTCGCCCCCTTCCGCCTACCCAAAAGACGAAAATCCACAATTTTGAAGATAGAAAAAAACCAAAAATGCAGTATCGTAGAAAATGACCATATCTACCAGATTCCCGAATTTGGTTCAGATCGGATCATTATTGTAGCCACAATGATCAAATGAATTTTCAGAAGCGAGCTGCCCCACCTCCCGCTACAACCATAACAAAATATACATTTATTTTGAGGGTTGCTGCTGCTGATTCTCTCACACTCACACTCGCACGCTCTGTCTCGTGCAGTGTACGTGTGCTGTTGGGAGAACTGATGTAGATGTAGATGACAGATGCAGCAAACAAATGTAAAATGCAAAAACTGATAATACATTTGAAAATTCCACATAACTCCGTACGTTCTTTCTCGTTATATATGTTAAAATTCTGACTAAAACGAGAAAGAACGTACGGAGTCGCTGTAGGCGCGACTCTACTTTTATACCCGTACTCAGTCTGTACACATGTGATTTATGTGGAATCTTTAAATGTTTTATCAGTTTTTTACATTTTACATTTAATATAGTTTGCTGCATCTGTCAGTTCATCAGTTCTCACAACAACACACGTACACTGCACGAGGCAGAGTCTGTGAGCGTGAGTGTGCGTGTGAGAGAATCTTTAGCGACAATCATCCCCATATATGACTTACGCTGCAATCTGTCGAGGGGAAACACTGAACGGGCGCGGGGTATTCCCGCTGCTGAAAATTCATTTGATCATTGTGGCTACAATAATGATCCGATCTAAACCAAATTCGGGAATCTGGTAGATATTTTCTACGATACTGCATTTTTGGTTTTTTTCTATCTTCAAAATTGTGGATTTTCGTCTTTTTGGGGGCGGGAGTGGGCGTGTCAAAATTTTGAAATAAACTTGCACTGAAGCGATATCACAGGAGTCTAGGCAGAAAATTTGGTTGTTCTAGCTCTTATAGTCTCTGAGATCGAGGCGCTCATTTGTACGAAAAATAAAATCGACTCGATTTTGTGTGAGTGCGAAAGAGAGGGAGTGAAGTTTTTTCGTATGTTTTTCTTTATTGTGGCTATATTAATGATCCGAGCCGATTCAGATTTGGGCCCCTGATAGATATGGTCTTTCTCTATGATTCTGCATTTTTCGTTTTCTGTTATCGTTAAAATTGTGGACGCCACAGATGTGCGCCCTTTTTGGGGGCGGAAGTGGGCGTGGCGAAATTTCGAAAGACTTTTCTAGGAGTGAGATATCACAGCAGTGTGGAAACAAAATTTGGTTACTCTAGCTCTTATAGCCTCCGGGCAATGGGCGATAAACAATACGGACGGACGGACAGACGGACATATACCACAAATACAATATACCCTTTTATTCTTCGAGTACGGGTATAAAAACGGCGTTTAAATTTTTTGGATTATCTTTTATAGTATACGAGCAGTGGCTATTCAAACTTTTATTTTTTAGCTGCACGAAATAAGCTCCGAGCCACTGTATATTTATGTATTCCTTATCAGCACCAGAGATCTAGACAATCAACAAAATATGTTGGTGTATGTATGTAGGTGTACTTGTTGCGAATGGAAACATCCTTTTGGCTGTTACACACAGTCGTATATACATATGTATTCCTAATGTTTAGGATCTACCTCAGAGAAAGAAGTATACATATGTCCATTGATATTATTTAAAAAAAAATATTAAGAACAAAAGAGAATGTTTTGAATTTTTTTATTTAACTCGTAAAAGTACATATTAACAAAAAATTAACAATTTTATTTTCATAAACTTTAAGGATTGCTAAATATTTAGTGAAAAAGTTTAAATTCATATGAAATAAGTATATGTCCATAACAAGTGAAAAGTCAAAATAGTAATGAAATAATTTTTCTGGGTTTTTTTAAATTTTTTTAATAGTATATATGTTTTCTTTTTTTTAGTGAAAATTTGAATTATCCGGGTTGGCATGGAGGTTGCCAAATTTTTGAGAATTTTAGGGTTAATTTGATGCCATTCCTGGAGCAATGCTCTTTTCAGGTAATTTACCGTATCAAACTGGCTTCCATCCTTGTAAACTTTTGTTGGATAATATTACCCAAAGATCTACTATTCGGCTTAGGTCCGGGCTGATTGCTGGCCACTGCAAAAAAGGGTATCATCCTATCATCCAAAAGTCGTTTGTTTTACGTGCCGTATGGATTGGCGCGTTGTCTTAATGAAAGATCCACTCATCCCCGTA
The DNA here is from genome assembly GCA_009664405.1 of Drosophila bifasciata. NCBI lineage: Eukaryota > Metazoa > Arthropoda > Insecta > Diptera > Drosophilidae > Drosophila > Drosophila bifasciata. The sequence continues at coordinate 26,601,601 of CM019041.1, forward strand.
AAGGTTTCCAGCAAATTCAATCTGTACTGTTTCTAACAACTCTAAATAGATTTCTCCATTGGTTCTGGTTCGTATAAAACAGAGTGGAGACTTTCCAGTATTCCCAAATCCAGCCTAAAACCATTAATGATCCTCCACCGTGGTTTTGCCTATGGCAGTGCTATCTTGGTTGTCTTTTATCGCGCCAATACTTTTGGCAGGAGTCAGGGCTGTCAAGTTACATTTTCTAACGTCCGAAAATATAACTTTAGTGAAATCCTGTGACCAAAATTCGTATTTTTCATCAAGTCCTAGTCGGGCGGTTATGTGGCGCTCAGTATCCTCGGTACAGAGTCGCGGGAAGCATATCTAACCGTTTCGTTTTCCTTTAAAATTTGATTTATACGTATTTTGGATGTATCAAGCTTCAGTTAACCTTTGATCTCCATGCAAGACTTGTTGTTTTGAACGGCTAGACGCCGAATATGCCTCTTACAGCGTGCATCGATTTTCGTGGGTCTGCCGCTCCTCTTTATTCTCGCATACATTTCAGAATTTTTAAGAAAATTTGCTATGTGTGTCCATGCCGATTTAGTCTGGTGGCAATATACGAAACATTCTTGCCAGATTCGGCCAGCCCTTTGATCAGACCGCGATCTTCCTCCGACAAATGCGTTCCACGTGGCATTCTATCGTAAAATCAAAATTTGAACACACATTTTTCATTCCAAACGGGTAAAGACAATGTTACTTACTTTTTTTCTGAATAAAGAAATTTTTTTGGATCACACTTCTTACCTTGACCACACGCGAAAGCACAATAATCTCAGCTTGGACATATGTATACTTATTTCCTTCGAAAACCACGAGTTGCTACACATATATTTTTAAACGGTACAAATAATGAAGCGCAAAAAGGAATACTGGACTGCGAGATCTTCATAAGAGATAAAAGAATAAACTGTCATGGCTACAAAAAAATTACCGTTACCTTCATAGAAAATATAAGCAAATTAAAAAGTGGACATATACTTCTTTCTCTGAGGTACATACAAGTGTTGGCACAGTTGGAAATTTTAACTTTAGGGGCCATTTTCAGGCTTCTGGAGCATTTTAAAGAACTTTTTATACCCGTACTCGAAGAGTAAAAGGGTATATTGAATTTGTGGTAAAAGTGGATGTGTGTAACATAGAGAAGGAATCATTTCCGACCTTATAAAGAATATATATTATTTTTTTGTGTATTTGCTTAAATTAAACGTTTCTAAATTAAAAGGCACAGTTTTTTTTTATTTCATATCATAAACCTAAAACTATTTATAATTTAGAAGAAAATTAATTTTTTTCGTGACACAAAAGTCTTGGCACAGTTGCACTACTTATTTGATTTATTTTTAACGTAGGTCCGATCTGGTCATAATTTTTTATATTTATAATGGGACTCCCCTTAAAAAACATTCGTCTGATATTTCATTAAAAAATTGCAGCTTTAGTTAGTTACTCTGCATTTTTCCCTAACGTTTCTTAAGTTATTTCAGAGGCGCAAGAAAACTAGTGTAGCTCAGCGAAAAATTGTCCTTCACTTGCAAGGAGGCAAAACTTATAGCGAAAAAGACAACACTATGAAATTGAGACGATTTTCCATCAGGAGCATTGTACAGAGGTTTAAAGGAGCATCAAATTTGGAGAACGCACCCAGAACAGGACAACCAAAGGCTTTAACTGACGGAGAACTAAAGTTAAAATATCCAACTGTGCCAACACTTAAGTGCGGCACTGTACGTGAGCGGCAGTCCAGCTGCAGAGCCTTTTCCTATCCACAATATATGGGACCTTGCCGAGCCAACGTCTAAACTAGTCAGCTGTGTTCAAAATAATAGTAGTGCTCCTCAACCTATTTTCAAAACCATTTTTTTAACACTTCCAGTCATCCAAATGAAACAGTTGATACCTTTTTGAATAGACTGGAATGTAAGCATTTTGTTACATTTGCTTTCCACCTTCTTGTTTTTCTTGACTTTAGGCGAATACCATGAAATGTTCAATAAAATAGTAGTGCTGGGATAAAGTAATTTTAAAAATGAAAAAAAGTAGCTCAGTATAGGTTTTATATATTATGATGAAAAACATTTTTGGAAATAGCAGTACTTTCTTTTTTGGAGCGTAAAAGAAATCATTGCTCGGTGCATAAGAGGAGACATAAGAGTTAGAAAAAAGGTTGGAGGTATAAGGGAGTTGGAAAATACGTTTTTGTACTCTTAATATTCCATTTAACTCAATTGACCAGAACAAGTAGACTAAAAATAAATTTTTAATGCGAAAAACGTCTTTTGCATGGATGGTCGACGAAGGCTAAAGGCTAGACCCAACCTTCAGTATCCTCAAAAAATATGAAACACATTTTAAATCGTTTTGCCAGTAATGTGACAGTTCGTAGACAACTAATTATACATTATTCAAGTCCAAGAAGTTCTGGAGAGTTACGCGTTTGGTCATAAAGCACATACATAGGTCCACGACTCAAGTTAGCAACGAGAAGGGACGTGTTACGTAGCTGTTATCGCGACACTACTTTTATACCCGTACTCATTAATTTATGTGGAACATGTGAAATATTTTTTCCTGCACCTGTCATCTACATCTACATCACTTCTCATAACAACACTGCAGGGCTCAAAGGTTGGCGGCTAGCCGCTGAAAATTAATTTCATCATTGTGGCCAGACTCTGAAATATGGTAGATATGCTCATTCTCTACGACACAGCATTTTTCTTTTTCTTTCTTTCTGGAAAAAAAATTTGGTTGCTCTAGCTTCTTTAGTCTCCGAGCAATGAGTGACAAAGAAGACGGACAGACAGACATAGACTCGGCTATTGATGCTAATATGGGGTCGGAAACGATTCCTTCTCTATGTTACTCACATACCCTTTTCTCTTTGAGTACGGGTATAAAAACACTTGTGGGCTGGCCTATGTATGTCACAGTCACGAAAATTACTTTTCACTGATGAGATTAAAGTTGTATTATATGGTAAGATAAACGGCAAAGAATAAATTTGACATTCAAAAAAAATTCGACTTCCCCCCAAAATCGGAAAAAAAAAAATAGCATTGGATATGCTGGGCTGAGCCCTATGGGGTCCAGCTCATATGAACTAGTACTTGATAGTATGGCGTTTGAGTATTAAAGAAAATTGTGTATGTAGGCATACTTTAGAACACATCAAATTCATCAATATTCAAGTTGAAAAAGGCCACTCAAAATAATATATCAGCATACTATTGATACAAAACATTTTCAAACACTTGCTAGGAATAGGGTTTCATCCAAAAATATTCACGTTTTGTCATGTTCAACTCAGTCCCTGAATTCTAATCTCATCTAAAACTTATGGGGGAATGTCAAATACATTGTTAAAGCAGCGAATCCAGACTAAAGTTTTGGCAAGTGGTTTAAGGATTATTGTCTGAAATCCTATTGAAGCGTTGGAAGGACCTTATGGGCCAGCCAGACCGGTGTATGACCGTAAAACCAACAATATTGATTAAAAACTATATATTAAGGCTTAAAAAACATGAAGAATAAAAACAGGGTTTTTAATTTGAGTTTCGTTGTTTTTTTTTTCCGATTTTCGAAAAAACACTATCATATCATTAAACAGCAGATACCTGGTCGAAATAAATATTGGGACACTCAGTTTTTCTTTTAAAGTAAATCGTATTTGCTTATCTATTATTTTTTAAAATTTTATTCGCAAGTATAAAGAGAAAATGCATTGAAATAAAATAAATTTTTGTAAATATCTGATCCTTTTCGAAAAAATTCAGGTCCTTATTTTTGCTGCCTTAGGAATAATTATTGGTACACTAAAATACAAATAATTTTCAAATTGTCGCCTATTGCTATAAACTTTGCTGGACAGTATTTACGAAACATTCTCGATTGGGTTTAAATCGGGGGAATACATGCAGGCCACCCCCAAAAGATCTATTTTTCGGTCCTTAAAGAACTGTTTTGTGGTTCTGGATACGTGGAATGCAGCGTTATCCTGTTGAAAAATCAACTTTTATCCCGATATGTTTCGCTAAACGGTATTAATACGTCGTCTATGAGGCTTATGTACAGCTGAGAATTCATTCAAGATGATACAAAACATACAGGGGATCTTCCGGGGTGTCCAAATGCAGCCCATACCTGAGCGAGCCGCCCCAAAATTGCGTTCACGGCGTATATCTTCTCCAGTACATCATTTTAACGTCAGGACTATCCAAGTTGAACTTTTTTTTCGTCACTGAAGATAACTTTCTCCCATTCACTTGTCCAAAATTTGTACTTTTGCAAATTCCAGACGATCTGCTTTGTGCCTTGGCAGAAGCATAGGTTTGCGTACCATTTTTCATACTTAATGTTACTATCTGAACTTAAAATTTGCTGAATACGACGGGTGCTGATGTCAAGAGACAGTTTAGCCTTAATATTCCGTGAACTAGTCGCTGTGTTTAAAGCCAAATTAATTATTTGTCGTTATGTTCGATCAGACACTAAGCAAGGTCGGCCGGTTTTACTGTTTTATTATATCCTGACGGGTTTTTTTATTTTTTTGACAGTATTCTTGCTTATTTCGGCATTATTGGCTGTTTCTCGAATGCTTTTCCCTTCCATGTGCACATTAAGGATATTTTTTTGCATATTCTCCGACAACTTTACTCCATTCCCCATTTTTTTACTTTATTTACGTGTGGAACTGTATTAAATGAACTTTTATTTAGCCTTTGATTGTTAAATTTACTTGTTCACTGCTAAAAAGAATAAAATACTCACCTTTAACTACGAAAAACTAGAATACACAGTCAATTAGCACCACTTTCCTGATGTTGTACCAATAATTATTTCGTACTAGGAAAAAAAAAACACGTCTCACAAAACTGGTCAGGAAAAGGTCCCCGAATACAAAATATAAACTTTGAACCTGCCGTTACTTTCTTGATATGCAGATACATTCAAACAAATTTGTGGGTCGTTACAAATGCTTACCATTTCTTAAAAATTTTGAAAAATATCTATGATAAGTGAGTGTCCCAATATTTATTTCGACCAGGTATCATGGGTATTCGTCTAAAGTCATGTAAAACAAGAAAGTGAAAAGCAAATGTAACGAAATTTCTTCGGTTTTCTAATGCTTACATTCCAGTCTATTCAAAAAGGTATCATTTGTTTCATTTGAACGACTGGAGGTAAAAAAATGCTTTAGAATATGTTGTGAGGAACACTACTATTATTTTGAACAAAGTTGTATGTACATATATGAAAATATATCCAAATATGAAATTCGTACCCTATAAAGTCTATGCATGCATATGTTCATACATACACCAAGAAAGAAAAAATGTGAACGAACGTGTTGAGTCGCCGTTACTTAGTCAGTACGCATGTGATTTATGTGCAATTTTTAAATATTCTATCAGTTTTTACATTTTTTTTGCTGTATGTCAGTGATGATGTAGATTATGCAGTGTTGATGTAAATCACTGCTCACAACAACACGCCGTTTCGTTCTCCGCGTACACTGCGCGAGGAAGAGTGTGTGAGCGAGAGAGACAATCAGTAGCGGCTGAAGGGTCGAAAGCTAACTGCCGAAAATGCATTTCATCATTGTGGCTATAATAATGATGTACGAATGGGCAAAGCAGCCGCGTTTGTCTGTGAGAGAGAGCGAGAGGGAACGATGCTTCTCCAAATGGTTTTCTCCACTGAGGTTCTACTAAAGATCCGATCTGATTCAGATTCGGCAATCTGGTAGATATGGTCATTCTCTACGATACTGCGTTTTTTCTTTTTTTCTATCTTTGAATTTTTTTGTGTGGGTGGGGCGAAATATTGAAATACACTTCTATTGAAGTGGTATCACAGGAGTTTGTACAAAAAGTTTGATTGCTTTAGCTTTTATAGCCGTTGACAACCAGGCGCTCATCTGGACGAATGGGCAACGCAGTCGAGTTGGTCTGTCAGCGAGAGCGAGAGGGAACGATGGTTTTCCAAATGGTTTTCTCCACTGTCATCCGATCCGATTCAGATTTGGGCCTCTGATAGATTTGGGATTTCTTTATGATTCTGCATTTTCCGTTTTTTTTTATCGGCAAAATTGTGCACGCCACAGATGTCTGCCCTTTGTGGGGGCGGAAGTGGGCGGTGTAAAAATTTGAAATATACTTGTAGGAGTGAGATATCACATCGGTCTGGGCTCTAGCTCTTATAGTCTCCGAGCACTGGGCGAAAAACAAGACGGAAAGACGGACGGACGGACAGACAGGCATGGCTATATCGACTCGGCTATTGATGCTGATCAAGAATATATATACTTTATGGGGTCGGCTTTAAGTTTTCTGCTTACTTTAAGCTTCCTTCTGTGCGTTACACACATCCACATTTACCAAAAATACAATACCTCTTTACTCTTCGAGTACGGGGATAAAAACCGCATGAAATTTCATGCTTTTGTGATTGCTAGTCGGTGGTTCTCGCAAATGTTAACCGATTCGTAAAATTTGTATTGTTTGTTGTAACTAAATCAGTATTAAACAAAAGTAAATATTATACATGAAAAAACTAAAGAAACAATTTAGTCTAAATAGAAAATCGGCTTTTCAAAACCAACTCAATTCTTTTTTTAAATATTAAATTTGATTCCCATTAAGTAAAAAAAAAACGAATAAAATTACAACATATTTAAACCTTGTAATAATTATATTTATTTTTTGCACCAAAACAATGTTCCGTTTTGCCTTATATATACGCACACAAGCGCACTGAAATACATATAAATGTGTGCGTGCCGAATACTGCTTTAATAGCGAGAAACCTGCCAAAAACAAAATCCAACAAATTTCAAATGAAAAAAAAATCTCTTAAACATAGTAAACTTAAAAATTGTTCACAATTATTCTTTGAATATTTTTTTTAATAAAATAAACTTGATTATATTATAGGATAATGGTAAAAAAGAAAATAGATCCATTTTTACTTCAGAATCAATGTCAGGCTGATCAAAATAATAAGTACAGTGTTAGTACTCTTCAATGCTAAGTCAATAATGTCGAAATGCTTGCCTTTTTCACAAATAAAGGTAAATATCATTTAGCTACCGTCATATAAACAAAGAATTCTAATTTGTCCTACTTTTCCGACTCCATAAAGTAAATATATTCTTGATCAGCATCAATAGCTTAGTCGATATAGCCTCTGTCTGTCCGTCCATCTAGAGCGTCTATCAGAGACTATATGAACTAGAGCCACCCTGAATTGTTTCCAGACTCATGTGATATCACATTGTTACAAGTGTGTTTTTATATTCCGGCCCGCCCTGTTCCGCTTACAAAAATGACGAAAATCTGTGGCATTTACAATTGTTAGGATACGTAAAAACGGAAAACACAGTATCGTAGAGAATGAAAATATCTAGTTAGATAGTTAACATGACATAACTTTTGAAAAAAAGAACAAAACAGAAAAGCGTTTGTGCAAACATATTGCTACTAAATTAAAAAAGCTTTGTAGAAAATTTTTAAAGTTTAACTTCATTGCCAGTGCATAGATACATGTAACATTTTCATCTTTTATTTGATTTTTTGTCGTTCAAAAACTTGTAATGGTACATTTAACAAAAGATAATCATTTTGTAACTTATTGTTAACTGAATTGGATAGCGACCTATGTACATACATATATATTCAGTGCCGCTTAACTGAATAGGTAATTTTTGAAAGTAAAACGATTATATCTCATCTAACTTACAAATTTTGATAAAATAGTTGTTATACCTGTTGTTACTCGAAGAGTAAAATGTGGTAACAGTGGATGTGTGTAACGCACAGGTGAAAGCGTATCCGACCTCATAAATTATATATATTGTTGATCAGCATCAATAGCTGAGTCGATATAGCCATGTCTGTCTGTCAGTACGTCTTTTTTTCGCCCAATGCTCGGAGACTATAGGAGCTAGAGCAACCCAATTGTTTTTCCAGACTGATTTGATATCTCACTCCTACATGAGTATTTCAATATTTCGCACCGACCCCACAAAAAGCGCACATCTGTGGCGTCGTAATTTTGAAGATAGCAGAAAACGATGCAGAATTAAGAGAAATCTCATATCTATCAGAGGCCAGAATCTGAATCAGATCGGATCATAAGTATAGCCAAAATATAGAAAACTATTTGGAGAATAATCATTCCCTCGCTAGCTTACATACCCACGCGGCTGCTTTGCCTATTCGTCCAGATGAGCGCCTGGATCTCAGAGACTATAAGAGCTGGAGTAATCAAACTTTCTGTCCATACTCCTGATATACCACTTAATGCAAGTGTATTTAAAAAATTCGCCCGCCCCCACAAAAAACGAAAGTCTACAATTTTTAAGAATGAAAAAATGGAAAACGGAGTGTTGTTGTGAGAAGTGATGTAGAAGACAGATGCAACAAAAAAATGTAAAATGTAAAAAATGATCAAATATTTAAAATCACATGTGTCACACTCAGTCACACTGACTGAGTACAGATATAAAAGTAATGTCGCGTTAACGACGACTCAATACGTTCTTTCTCGCTATTTTATAGATTAATTAATTGTTAAAACATTTTTTAAAATTTCAATTGCTTCAAATTTTTTGACACTCTAAATAATATTCTAACAGTTGCCAAACTTGCATTCTTCCTTGATTTTGGCTGCTGAACGTTTAAATTTAAAGGAATTCTAATTCGGCACTGTATAGTATGTAGTACATACATAGGTTAAGAAATATTCAAATCTGTGCGTGAAAAATCAAATTTTCTTTGGGATGTTTTTCCAAAAAGCCAATTCAATGCACCTAAAAATAGAGACAAATTTAATGCACCTAAAATAGAGACCAAAACTAGAATGTTACTTTTAATTCTACCTGAAAGATTCAGAATGTGCATATAAATTAAATTAATTGTTGCTTACTGAAAAAAAATAATTATCGTTGAATGCTCATCTCTCCTAACCTAACGAGCGTAAATGTGGTGAGCCTCGTGAAATGCCGCAGGTCTACTTTTATACCGGACACTCAGTCAGTATTTATGTGAGCGTATGCGGAATACACAGATTTTTCATTCTTTGTGGCTGCTGTTTGCTCTATCTATCTCTAAAAGTCTCTGAGATCAAGGCGACAAAAAAGACGTAGTCAAAAACTAACCAATATTTTCAACATTTTATATTATAGATACAGTTTAATTACGAAGTAAAGTTTTTACTAGATAGAATTTAAATGACGGAAAGAAAAGATTACAATATCAAAAAAGCTGAACATAGCTTTCATTTAGAGGAAAAACTCCGAGAAGACAATAAAATTCAAGAAACTGTTCAAAGTTTTGATTTAATGCTTGATGCATTGGAGACCAACATGAAAAAAGCTCTTTCAACGCATAGATCTCCACTTCTAAACATAAATGAACAAATCAAATTGGACAGTTATTTGGTATACTTAACAACCACATTATATTGGATGTATTTAAAATTACAGGGCTCAGATGTGTCTAAGGTAAATTTATAATATTAAGTACATACATATTTACATACACATATACAATAACCTTATTATTTAATGTATGTTTTCAGCATGGTATTATACATGACTTGGGTCGCGCCAAAGAAATTCTGTGTAGAAGCAAGGAACTAAATGCCTCACTCGAAGCTCCTCGTTTAGATATGCCTGCTGCCAAGCGATTCATTGCTGCTGGAATGCATACACGTTTTGTGGATATGGACGGCGTTATGGTTACTGAAGAGCAATACAAGCGAAGTCTTTTGGACCTTGGGAATAGTAAAACAAAAAAATAGTTGTTTTTTTAATAAAAGGCTGCAGAAATGTAGAATGTTGGGTTCATGTACAAACTTTTGCGCATACATATATATAATTCAAAATATTTTTCCATCTTTATAACAAAAATGTATAATAAAAGTAAAAAGAACATTTTTAACATAATACTACGTCCTACGCAATTACAACGGGAATCCCCGTATGCACAAAGCACGAGCATCCTCAGACGCACTGAAGTACCGGTTGGAATATAACAGTGTAGGGAAAACAAGGGGTCCCGTAAAAAATGCATAGATTCCGTTTACAGCTTACATTTTCATTTATTCATTCTAATAATTGGTCATACGTGTTTTTACTATGCAATGGTTCTACATACTTATACTTTGTGTTTTGTGCGTTTTCTATTAATATTTCGTAAAAGTAGAACATGTTCTCAAGGGTAATTTCTTGGAAAGATTTTTCAAGTTCGTGGAGGCATATAAAACGACCAGAGGGGTCCCAAGCTATAGTTCAAATATATGTCGTAGAGCCATTAATTGTGATTCAGAGACAGTTTGTCTCAATGTGTACATTTTTGCACAATCTGCGCAAATTAATTTTTTGCAGATGACTTCGAGTTTTCAAACGCTGATTTGTTTGGTGTAGGTTAGGTTAGGTTAGGTAGTATTGGCTGTCGGCTGTCCTAAGCCCGACACACATAGGCCGGTTTCGGCCCGTTGTGGTACCATCGAATCATATTTCCCTTCCCTGCTGTGAGAGACATCCTGTCAGCAATTATCCCATCCGGCTGCGCTAATAAAATTCGCTATCTTTCTGGGACACATATTGGACATTAGTGATATGTCTGTGAAAAGAGCGAGCTCAAGTGTTGTAGCCTTCTTCTACTGAGAGCCGGGCAGGAGCAGAACAGGTGCTCCACTGTCTCCTCCTCTTCCTCATCTCTACAGTTGCGGCAGTAATCATTATATGGGGCTCCCATCCTTCTGGCATGGGTTCCTATTAGCCAGTGTCCCGTGAGGGATCGAATGACCGTGCTGCACCTTTTTCTGCTTAGCTTGCAGAGCTCGGTGGTGCGCTTCTTGTTTATATTGGGCCACGTTTGTCGCGTGATGCGACATCGTGGTGTGTTTTGCCACCGACTGTCGTCTAGTCGCATGAATTGCTCTTTTATGATGAGCTTGCAGGTGGCCATAGGCATACATGTATCCTCTTTGTCGTGGAGAAAGGAGGTGGTAGTGCCAGCTCTGGCCAGTTCATCTGCTATGCAGTTACCTTCAATGTCCTGGTGACCCGGGACCCATATCAGGCTAATAGCAAACTGCTGGGCCATCTCGTGAAGAGATTTGCGGCATTTTGCTACATGGGCCGAGTTTGATGTAATCGCATTAAGTGATTTGATCGCAGCTTGGCTATCACTGTAGATGTTTATATGGGTTGCCGAAAAGGCAACTGATTGGATGCAAATCAGAGCTTCCCAGATCGCTGTGACTTCCCATTGGTCGGAGTCTCTAAGTCTCTGTTCCGTTTTTGAGGGATTTACTCCCAGACCCCGCGATTTTGTCCAGTCAGGCATAGTGTTTGAGGGAATTTTCCCGAGAATATTATGGCAACGTCATCCGCGTATGCCACCACTTTGCAGCCCCCCATCCAGGTCACACAGAATCTTGTTGACTGCTATGTTCCATAGAAGGGGAGACAGAACCCCACCTTGCGGTGTGCCTCTGTTGACATACCTTGACTGAGTGGACGACCCCATCGACGACGTCACCGTCCTGCATATTAGCAATTGATCGATAAGCGTCGCCAAGTGATCGTCCACCCCCAGGCTCGTCAAACCTTCCGTTATGGCTCTTGGTATGACATTGTTGAAGGCTGCCTCGATATCGAGAAAGGCAATTAGGGAATATTCCTTTGAATAAAGGGATTTTTCCACCGAAGTGATTACATCGTGAAGTGCCGTTTCTGTGGATTTTCCTTTCCTGTAGGCATGTTGTGCGTCTGACAGCATCTTTGGATTTATCGTAGTCCTTAGATGTAGCCCGACTAGTCTCTCAAATGTCTTGAAGTGAAAGGACGACAGACTGATTGGTCTGAAGTCTTTTGCGGTGGAGAGCGAGGCTTTTCCCGCTTTGGGAATAAAGACAATCTTTGCCTTAAGCCATGCGTCAGGAATTTTCCCTACTATGAGTATCTTGGAAAATATACTTTGAAGCCAGTTGGTTGCCATGTTTCCTGCCTTTTGTAGTTGGGCTGGGATAATCATGTCAGGGCCTGGTGATTTAAACGGGTTGAAGCTGTTTACTGCCCAGCTGATGTTCCGTTTTGAGAGGATGTGTGCCATCGAGGTAACCGAGCCCACTATAGCTGAATGGATCGGCTCCATGGTTGTCATTGTCGAATCCGGGGAAGTGAGTTTCTAGTAAGATGTGTAGGGACTCCTCACTGGAGCTAGTCCACGTACCATCGTTACGTTTGAGGTATCCCACTGAGGTGGTAGTTTTTGAGAGGATCTTACGCAGCCTTGCTGCCTCCGATGTTTCCTCTATTTCTGAGCAAAATTTTTGCCACGAGGCCCTTTTTGCCTTTCTTGTTTCTTTTTTGTAGAGGGCTAGACTGTGCTTGTAGTCGTCCCAGTGTACCTCCTCGTTGGCGCTTTTGGCTTTGTTAAAGAGAGCCCTGCTACTCTTGCGTAGGATATCTATTTCTTTTTGACCACCATGGGGGTTTCTTTTTCCCCCTCGGTTTTGGAGCGGGGCATGCTGTCTTGAAAGACTTGTTGCATGCTTCCGTGAATGTGTCCACTAGACGATTTAAGTCATCTTGAGTGTCCGGGCACCGTGGTGCCGTGATGGGGAGCAGTTCCTCCATGTTTAGAATGCTCTAAAACATGAAGGGTAATAAATAACCACATTTACGGCCGCACTTATGTACACCAATGTAAATTAATATTTGGACGTAAACTCATAAATTGTCCCAAAATACGAACCCTACAACCCTTATCTAGTCCTTAAGTGCATCGCCGAGATATCTCCTAAAAAGGATCCCACGCTAACACATGTCTGCAATGCGTTGGTCGCCGACGCAAAACACAATGTACTTATCTTATCTTACTACCTAAGCTATATATAAATCACACACACACATACTACTGCGTTGGCTCTAGACATAAGCCTAGTTTAACTTCACAGTTGAGCTACCTAAACTCATACATTTGAAATAAAGAATCAGTTTTAATATTGAACTCAACAGATGTAGATGTTTTTATCTCGGCTTGGTCAAGGCATCTACATTTTGGTCCTTCGACATCTTTGCAGTGCACCCTCTATGGTAATGCAACTCAGAGAATAAACCAGCACCTTAAAGATTCTGTTAAGTGCAAGTCACTTACAGCTACAGGTTGCTAAATAAGTAACTCTAGTATCCCCCCCTTGTTGGTAAGGTGCAGAGTATAAAAACAAAAAAAAAAAAGATACAAAGTCTTTTATGTTTTAATTAAACATTGAAAATTTTTTTTTTTGGAAATTGTAAAAATTTTGCCACCGTGCAAACATTGGCGTATTCGAGGCCGTAACATCGAATAAAAATAAAAATAAAAGTAAAAATTTTTTACATTGTGGTCGAGAAATCGACAGAGATAAAGTTACAAGTTAAAAGATTAACGAACACAAATTAAAAAAAAAAAACAAAAAACATAGTGACACAAAAAATTACTGAAACTACACCTCCAGAAGCAACGCCAAACGATCTACAACCACATTGCAACGACTAAAAAGGAACTACAACAACAACTACAAACAGCAGCTCCCATCGACCGCAGATTCATCAGCTGAGTTTTCTTTAAATTAAAATTTTTTTTTTTTAAGTAAATTTTAGTTAAAAATTTAATTTTTATATAATTTTCATTGTCGAATTAAAATATATACATATATAAACAACAATATGATGTCCAAAGAGACCATAGCCTTAATAAAAAGGCAAGTAGAGATAACGTCCATTATAAGGGCGTTAGAAGAATTTAAAACTTTAAGTAGTGAGCAGTTAAAAGATTTTAAATTGTTGTCAGCGGAATGCATACATAACAGTGATATACTGATGAAAATTGGTGTAGTCGATCACGACTATTTTAAGAAAAACCACTATTTAGCTATGATGGAGATATTAGAAAAAATACAAAAAACAGTCGATAGGCAAAATCAAATAAGTGTAGGCTCCGATATGGATAGTTCATACGGACTAGATCAGAAGGCTTCTAGCTTAGAGCAATGTGCGAAAAAAGATAGCAAATTATCAAAATCAGTAGAGCAGTTAAAAAAATATTTAGAAGACACATTTATTGCTATAGACGACGGCAAAAAAGAAAATTTTGAATTTAGGATAGAAAAAAATTAAATTTTTATTGGAAAAAGGTAATTTCTATAAAGGAAGACGAACTGATTGATAGGTATGATGATGTTTTTAATTGAATTAGAGTTTGACGTAGTAACTGTAACTAAGATCATGAAGAAAAACTTCAGGATAACGGGCCGAAAATTACAAATCAAAAAATTGATGATTTGCCAACACTTCCAAAAATTCAAGTACCTACATTCTTTGGGGATTCCAAAGATTGGGACCTGTTTTTGAATTATTTACTGAACTTATCCATTTAAGAGAGGATTTAAGTCCTACCTTAAAATTCAATTACCTTAAAATTTCACTTAAGGGAGAAGCGAGAAATGTAGTTTCTCACCTATTGTTAGGTTCAGGGAAAATTATGCGACCGCTTGGGAATTGTTAACCAAGCGGTACAAAAAAAAAAGGAAAATATTTTCCGATCAATTGAACCACCTTCTTGAGCTACAAAATTTAAATGTAGACTCAGTTAGGCAGGTGAGGATGTTTATTGACACTATAAATGAATCAATCCACTTAATCAAATTAAAGGCACAGTTATCTGATGAGGTTGATGTAATCTTTGCACACATAATTATTAAGAAATTTAATAAAGAGGCTCTGCAAATATATGAGAGCTATGTTAAGAATAACAAGGAAATTCAAAAATTGTCCGACGTCATGGATTTTTTGGAGCAACGATTTAACTCGATAAGCTCGGTTCAGGATGAAAAACCTGTTAAAAAAATATTTAGTAACAATAAAAAAGAATTTTCAACTAATAGTTGTCCGATTTGCAAAGGTATTGGGCACACAATATTTCAATGTCACAAATTTAGGGCTTTAAATCCATCTGAAAGAATGGATAAAGTTAAAAAGGCATTTTTGTGTTTTAAATGCCTAAAAACACAAATAATAAAAAATGCACTAGCGATACATCATGTTCACTGTGCAAAAGAAATCACCACAGCATGCTACATATTAATTATTTAAATCAAAAAAGTGAAAAAGTTAACACTTGCATGACGTCGGAACAAGCGTTGTTAGCTACAGCGCGTGTTCAAATAAAATCTTCTAATGGAGAATTTGAAACATTTAGAGCTTTGATTGACAGTGGGTCACAAAGCACAATTATTTCAGAAGAATCTGCGCAGATTTTGAAATTACCAAAAATTCGTTCTCAAACAGAGATCAGTGGGGTATCTTCCACGGGAAAGTGCATATCACAGCATAAAAGTAAATCTTCAAATCAAAAGTAAAGATTTACAAAAGAATTTTAAGGTTGAAGCCATGATACTGCCAAAATTAATGAAGGCTCTTCCAGTCAACACCGTTAATGTTGACAAATCAAAATGGGAAAAGTTTAATTTAGCTGACCCCGATTTTAACAAACCTGGCCGGGTTGACCTTATAATTGGGGCAGATTTATACGCTCATATTCTACAGAATGGAGTTGTTAAAATCAATGGGCTCTTGGGTTAAAAACTGAGTTTGGGTGGATTGTCTCTGGATGTAAAAAATCTAAAGGAAAAGAGGCAATTGTTGCAACTACTATCGAATTAAAAGATATGGATCGATATTGGGAAGTGGAGGAAGAAGACAAAAATGATATCGAATCTGAATTATGTGAAAACAACTTCATAAAACAACAAAAAGAGATTCAGACGGGCGATACATTGTGTCAATTACATTTAAAGAAGATGTCACCTTAGGAGATTCAAAGAAACAAGCACTAGCTCGTTTTATGAATCTGTAGAAAAAATTAAATAGGAATGAAAAACTTAAGGTTGACTACACTAAATTCATGGATGATTATATGGATTTAGGACATATGGTCGAGGTAAATAATGAAGGTAAATATTTTTTACCACATCAGGCAGTTATTAGAGATTCAAGCCTAACGACCAAGCTAAAAGAGTAGTTTTTGACGCTTCAGCCAAAACTACTAATAACAAAAAGTTTAAATGATATAATGCGGATTGGTCCACGAGTTCAAAAAGATATTTTTGACATTATTATTAAGTGGAGAAAATGGGAATATGTTGTATCAGCGGACATCGAAAAAAATGTACCGTCAGATAAAAATAGTCGAAAAAAGATAAAAAATATCAATATATTTTATGGAGGAATTCCCCGGAGGAAAAAATTAAAAATTATAAATTGACAACCGTCACTTATGGTACTGCATCTGCTCCATATTTGGCCACCAGAGTTCTGGCTGATATAGCAGACAAATGCCAGAATAAAAAATTAGTGAAATAATTAGATATGATTTCTATATGGATGACTTAATGACAGGCGCGTACTCTATAAAAGAAGCAAAAAATGTAATTAAATTAATTTCCAACGAACTACTAAAAGTTGGATTCAATTTAAGAAAATGGATTTCCAACAATTCAGAAATAATAAAAACGGTGGAAGACACTGGTGACAATAAAGTCCTTAGTATTGTTGAGAATGAAAGTGTTAAGACTCTGGGACTAAAATGGGAACCTCAAAAAGATTTTTTTAAGTTCAATGTAAGTCGCGGGTCATCCAAAATAACAAATAAAAGAGTGGTGTTATCGACACTATCGAAAATCTATGATCCCTTAGGATGGCTGGCTCCCGTGACCATTGTAGGAAAACTGTTCATTCAAAGGCTTTGGATAAGTAAAAGTGAATGGGATCAGGAATTATTGAAAGAAGATAGGAAAGACTGGGAAACTTACAAAGAAAATTTAATACATTTAGAAAACATTCGAATTCCAAGGTGGATAAACTCCAAAAGAATTTTCAGTAATACAACTTCATGGGTTTGCTGACGCTTCGGAAAAAGCATATGCTGCAGTAGTGTATGCAAAAGATAGGAAATGCTGTAATAATAGTAGCTAGCAAAAAGTAGGGTCAATCCAATTAAAAATAAAAAAACCATCCCGAAACTAGAGCTGTGTGCAGCTCATTTGCTTAGTATACTAATCCAAAGAATAAAAGAATCATTTGACAGTATGGTAGAAGTCTATGCTTGGAGTGATTCCACTATCACACTAGCATGGATTAAGAGTGGTAAAAGTAAGATCAAATTTATCAGACGAAGAACGGATGACATTCGGAGATTGACGAATACTGAATGGAATCATGTGAAATCCGAAGATAATCCAGCTGACTTAGCATCTAGGGGATCGATTCTGACAAACTGACTAACTGTGATCTTTGGTGGAAAGGTCCTAAATGGCTAGCTGAAGCAAAAGGAGCATTGGCCTCAACAACAAACTATAGAGGAAGCTGTACTGATAAACACATTAATAAATAACGAAAAAGACGATCCGATTTACGATTTATTGGAAAGGTATTCCTGCATTAAAAAAAATTAATACGTATAGTGGCTTACACGATTAGATTCATTTACATAAAACAAAGAATAAATCATATCCATTTTTTCTCTCAGTAAGCGAATTAAAGCTGGCTGAAAAGGTGGTTATAAAGAAACAGCAAGAATACCAGTTCCGTTTAGAAATACACTGCCTAAAAATAACAAAGAAATAAAAGACAAATAACAGAATTTTGTCTTTAAATCCGTTTCTAGACACGGATGGAATACTTCGAGTGGGTGGAAGATTGCAAAATTCCGCTGCCGAATTCGATGTGAAACATCCAATAATGTTAGACAAATGTCACATATCAGGGTTATTAATTAAAAATGCTCATAAAGAATCCTTACATGGAGGCATAAACTTGATGCGTAATTATATCCAAAGAAAGTATTGGATTTTCGGGCTCAGAAATTCGTTAAAGAAATATTTAAGAGAATGCGTCAAGTGCGCAAGGTACAGACAAAAGACAGCTCAACGAATAATGGGCAATCTGCCTCAATACAGAGTTACAATGACATACCCCTTCTTAAATACTGGAGTAGATTATGCAGGTCCTTATTACGTCAAATGTTCCAAAACCCGTGGACAAAAGACCTATAAGGGCTATATTGCTGTATTTGTTTGTATGGCTACCAAAGCCATACATTTAGAAATAGTCAGTGATTTAACTTCTGATGCATTTTAGCAGCACTTAGAAGATTTATCGCTAGACGAGGTAAATGTGCCAACATATATTCCGACAACGGTACAAATTTCGTAGGAGCTTCAAGAAAGTTAGATCAAGATCTATTTAAAGCAATCCAAATAAATTCTATGATTGCTGCGCAACTTGAAAAAGATAGGATTGATTGGTATTTTATTCCCCCGGCAGGACCTCACTTCGGAGGTATTTGGGAAGCTGGAGTAAAATCCATGAAGTATCACCTTAAAAGAGTGATCGGGGACCAGAGCCTAATATACGAAGAGATGTCAACGCTCTTATGTCAAATAGAGGCATGTCTGAACTCAAGACCTTTATACTCTGCAGAAAATTGAGTTGATCAACAAGAAGTTCTTACTCCAGGTCATTTTTTTAATTGGAAGACCAACATTAGATATAGTTGAGCCAATGACAGATGAAAAAATTGGAAATCTAGATCGATGGAAACTAATCCAAAAAGATAAGAAGAGACTTCTGGGAGAAGTGGAAAGAGGAGTATCTGCATACTCTTCAGCAGAGGCAAAAATGGAAGAGGGAAAGTCCTAATATAGAAGAAGGACAAATTGTCCTCTTAAAAGATGAAAATTGTCATCCAGCCAGATAGCCAATAGGAAAAGTGGAAAAAAAATCCATAAAGGCAAAGATGAAAAGGTCAGAGTAGTAGAAGTAAAATTGCAAGATGGATTTATCACCAGACCCATCAGTAAAATTTGTCCCTTACCCGGAATTAAGTCTGTCGACAAAGTTGAGTCTGATACTGAAGAAATCCAGCAAAAAGACATATTAGAAATTCATCGAGAATGTCCAAACTCAGTTTTATAATGGCCATGTTGTTATTTATATTAAGTTGTCAATTTTCTAACGCATCACCCAAAGTTAATAAACCGAAATATGCAATAGAAAAAAAATAAATAAGACTTCGGCAATATATTTAGATCCAATGGGGACGTTGAAATAGTAGCCTCCTCTTGGAATCTAATTATTTTCTAAAAATATGGACGCCTATTTTGAGATGCTGAAAAAGGGTAAAGATCTGATTCCGAAAAATGAAACTGATTTGCGAAAGGCTTCATACTTTCGAAGACCAATGCTTTTAGTTTTGGATAATACAGAAAAGAAATTGTTAGACTTAGAGGAAAATAACAAACTTTTCATGGCTCAAAAGTAGATCAAGAAATAAGCGAGCTCCATTTGGATTTATGGGATCCCTATATCACATTTTATTTGGGATAATGGATGAAGACGATAGGGTTCAAATGGAGGAAAATATGAAAAACTTATTAAGCAATCAGCACAATCTGAATGAGCTAAGTAAGAAACAAACTTCTTTAGTCGATTTTACAACAAACGTTTTAAAACAACTACTGATGAAGTCAATAGAAATTTTAAGGGAATGAATACGCGAATTGAGAATATGACTGCTATACTACAAGAATCATATTATGTATACAGAGAATCTATCAAATTCTTCATGATAACCAAACAATTAAGTGACATAATAGATGAATGCGAGAAAATACAATCTGGAATAATAAGCTTATTGATAGACATTAATCATGATCGACTTAACACTAACATTTTAAAACCCAGTCAATTAAAAGGGAGATTTATAAAATAAAGGATAAGTTATCAGAAAAGTTTGTTTTGCCAGGGAAAAGAACCGGCACAGAGCTAAAAGAAGTTTATACTCTACTAACGGCAAGGGGCTTATTTGTCGATAAAAAGCTTATAATAAACGCAAAGATACCTTTTGTTTGGTCGACATGCATCAGCTTTATTCAGAGTCGTTCCAATACCAGTCAGAATTGAACAACGCATGATTATGGTGCACGTCGATGTTCAGTATTTAGTTTATAACTTCGAGATAGATGCATATCACCTTATGAAAGAATCTACCCTTAACAAGTGTCAAAGGTGGCAATCTAATAAAAAAGAGTTTGTGAAGGAAGTTGGCCTTGGAGTAGTGCCAGCGATGGCAGTTGTGAACTGAAGCCTCTCAAACCAAATAGAGCAGCAAATTGCATATACAAGTCAATCGTTGAGAGCAAGTCGTATTGGATAGAGTTAGAAAAGAAAAAGTAGTTGGGTTTTTTAAGGTTGAGGATAATACAAAGGCTCGGTTACAATGCGGCACCACAAGCTTAGAGATAGTAGATTTGCCGGAACAAGGAATTTTAACAATTAGGTCAGACTGCACTGCTCGAGTTAATGATAAGATTCTAATTCCTCACCACAGTATAGAAACAGAAGCGCAAGAAACATTGTCCTTGTCATATATAGGAGACATTAGCGAAACACCCAAGATTGTTTGGAACCAATTAGACTCACCAATTATTAATCATACAGACGAAATAAACCGCTTAAAGAGTGAATTAAATTATTTGAAAACGCACAAGCTAGAATTAAAACAACTAAAAATTTCACCATCTTTCCGGGCACACATCTTTAATTTTAGTAATAATAATAACTATAACTATATTTGTATATTTTATAAGAAAAATAAATTTAAGGCGGCAATTGCAAGGCATTGTTATACCGGAAAGCATGGTTAGGTAAGGCGAACAATAAAAATATATGTTTCAAAGTAATGAACTTATGTAAAGAATAATGTATGAACTCAAAATTATAATTGAGAAATAAAATTGTAAAAGTACTGCTCGGCACTTTTTCTGGCCTTTTGCAGAATGTTTAGAATGCTCTAAAACATGAAGGGTAATAAATAACCACATTTACGGCCGCACTTATGTACACCAATGTAAAGTAATATTTGGACGTAAACTCATAAATTGTCCCATAATACGAACCCTACAACCCTTATCTAGTCCTTAAGTGCATCGCCGAGATATCTCCTAAAAAAAGGATCCCACGCTAACACATGTCTGCAATGCGTTGGTCGCCGACGCAAAACACAATGTACTTATCTTATCTTACTACCTAAGCTATATATAAATCACACACACACATACTACTGCGTTGGCTCTAGACATAAGCCTAGTTTAACTTCACAGTTGAGCTACCTAAACTCATACATTTGAAATAAAGAATCAGTTTTAATATTGAACTCAACAGATGTAGATGTTTTTATCTCGGTTTGGTCAAGGCATCTACACTCCATTTTTTTAATATATCTATCCCAGTTGGCTTTCCTGGGATTGATGAAATCAATTCGTTTTGGGCACTCGAGCCTCATGATTGTCTCAATGTACCTGTGGTCAGAGAAGGAATGGTCCTCTAGGACTTTCCAGCTCTCGATTAAGTCTGACATTGCGTGAGACACTAGAGTGAGGTCAATGACCTTCTGTCGGTTCTTTATAATGAATGTGGGGTCGTTACCCTGATTACAAATTACCAAATTAGAGTCAAGGATAAAGCTAAATAGTGACTCACCCCTCGCATTTGTGTCCGAGCTCTCCCATTGTGTGTGGTGAGCGTTGGCATCGCAGCCTATTAAAAGGCCTATGTCCGAACTTTCGCTTTCGCTGTTACCGCCTCAGCATTTACCCTCGGCGGTCCCCCACCGAAACCCCTACGGCAGCCAGACGAGAAGGAACCAAACACTTAGTTGGCAACAAAGTTGCCAACCAAACATAAACATCGGGGCCGCTGCCAAGACGAGCCCCACATAAGCATCCGGTCCGATTACAAGTGCATTCCGCTAGATCAGCATAAGTAGGGTAAACTTAAGGCATCGATACAAGAACTTGAGAATAAAGAATTCAGTTTGGAAGAATCATTCAAATAAACCACACCGTGTCGGCAATCATTTATTGGAAACTACTAACACCACTACTACTAATCATAACTGGCGCAGTCGGCAGCTCCTTGCCTACGAACGGATTCCACCGGAGGATTTACCATAAGAAGAGGATCCGTGACAGCAAGGATGACAGGATTATACACCATTATAATGATAATTACCTTGTAAGAAACTCCATTTCATCGCACGGGAACTCACAGATAAGATCTCGCACACAAGAAGACGATATTAACCAGAAAACGATTAAACATTCAACTAAGTACACAAATCACACAACAAATTACACTTTACACAATTACAATTATACATTACACACATATTATACACATAATTAAAATAATTATAAGCATAACACATAAGAATATATTAAGCAGTAGAGATCTAAGTACACTACTGACACAAGAAGTAATCGCATACAATAGAAGAGGTACGAAGAAGTAGATAAGAAAGAGGCAGCTCAGGAATAAAACAATAATTCTTATGACAGAAGAGAATAGGCTTGCACCAATGGCAACGACAAGCGTGTTAGAAGCTATCAAGGTAATAGACCTGGTAGAAATTATCCCAAAGTACGAAGGAGACTCTGGGAAATTAGATGGATTTATAGGAGCGGTAGAGCAGGTGCTAAATCTGATTAAAGGGGAAGAAAGGTCGAATGTAGGCGTAATCGAATTAAGAGCGGTAAGGAGCAAGATTGTAGGAGCAGCGGACAAAGTCCTCGATTTAGATGAGTCGGAGCTAAATTGGGATCAGATTAAGAAGGTATTAATTACCCATTTCAAAGATAAGAGATCAGAGCAGGATTTAATTATGGAGTTGACCCATATTAAAGAGAAGAAGTTGGAATTAGAAACCCTATATACCAAAGTTATGACCCTGAAGAAAGCCCTAGTGAGCCTGGCCAAGTCCAGCGAGCAAGGCATGCTGTTGAGGAACGAAAAAACCAAATGGTATGAGGAAATGGCCTTAAACGCATTTGTGTCGGCCTTAAAAGGACCGATAGGCGTAACTATACGGAACATGGGGGTATCCAGTATAGCAAAGGCGTATGAAATAGCTTGCAGGGAAAAGAGCTTGGGGACCCTGGAAGAAAAAGAAATAGAAACAAAAGGACAGGAACAGACGGACTCGCAGGCCAAAGGAATGAGAGAAACTCCAAAACAAGAACTAGACAAACAAAATAATTCCGCATCGGGGTCGCAGGCTGGCACTTGGGCACAGTACCGGTGGGCAGCGAATACCCAACCGCAGTTCCAAATGCCGTTTGCGATGCCCAACATGAATGGATGGCCAGGAGTTGGATTTCCTTATCCAATGATGGGTAATCCATTCAGGTCGGACACCTTTAACCAAGGGGAAACTGCTAATTATGGGAGACCATATCGCAGTTACCAGAATAGGAATACGAAGTGGAATTATGGCCAGCAGAATAGGGACAGACAAGGGTACGGCAATAACTACTTCAACAATAAACCGATGCAGGGCCAACTAGCAATCCAGGCACCTGGAGGGACAGAAGGTAGCGCTCAGACAAGGATGTCTAGGAACTCGAACTATTCCGGGCAATCTTACAACTCGAGCAACTCTAGACAGTCGAATAATACGGCCAATTCAAAACGGTCATATAATTCGACTAATAACTCGGAGAGGAGCGGAAATCGGCCGTCGACTAGTGGGCAGTTACATAATATCCAAGAAGAGGAGGCAAATTTTTCGGAACTAGCCTCGAACAACCAACAGGATATTTAGGGACTAAGAGGGGCCACTCAACCCTACCCTATGTAGCGATCCAAATTACTCCGAAACAAACAATTAAAATGTTAATTGACACAGGATCCACATTTTCTTTCATTCGTCCCGAACTAGCTCAATCACAATACGTGAAAGACCTACAAGATCCAATAGCGATTAAGACTATTACACAATCCCATAACATTTTTAAAGAAGCATATTTACCAACGTTCAAAGAACTGGGAGGAATAGGAAAGATGAGAATGTTGATTTTCAAATTCCACCAGTTTTTCGATGGGCTAATCGGGATAGATTTGTTACAACAACTAAAAGCAGTGATCGACATTGAAAATGGGTGGTTCCGCACGACTAATGAAAAGTTACAGATTCAGTTCGCTAAATATAGACCAAGCGAAGTACACACAATAGAAGCAGGAACAAAAAGAGTTATCTCGATCCCGGTACAGGGGTCTGATGGGGATTTCCTGTTGAGTCAGACAATAGTAAAGGAAGATATGATCATTTCGGAAGGTATTTACAGGGCAGTGGCTGGACAAAGCCTGGTAGAAGTAACAAATTATGCGGAGGTAGACCAAGAGTTGTTTTTAGAAGGACCATTAAAAGTCGTCGATTTCAAAACTGAGCAGCATTTTGAACTTAACAATATAGAAGAAACAGGTAACGGAGATAAAAACATACCGTTCCACAAGTTCAGGACGGGACATTTAAATAGCGAGGAGCTTAGGGAACTTCAGAGAATTTGTAGGAAGTACCCCAAGGTATTTCATAAAGAGGGGGACAAGTTGTCTTTCACTAACGCAGTCAAATACCAAATTAGAACGAAGGACGACATACCGGCGTACGCAAGACCGTACAGATACGCATTCAAAGAAAGACAAGAGGTAAAAAGACAGATCGAGAAGTTACTAGATCAGGATATTATTAGACATAGCCACTCACCATGGAGTGCACCGGTTTGGCTGGTGCCCAAAAAGAAGGATGCCTCAGGGGAAAGAAAATGGAGAATGGTGGTGGACAATAGGAAGTTAAATGAGAAAGTTATAAAAAGACAGATACCCCTACCTTTAATAAATGATGTATTAGATAGTTTGGGAGAGCAAAATATTTCTCAACCTTAGATTTGGCGAGTGGATACCACCAAATTGAGGTAAGAAGAGAAGACATCCAGAAAACAGCGTTCTCTGCAGAAGAAGGGCACTTCGAGTATGTGCGAATGCCTTTCGGATTGAACAACGCCCCCGCAACCTTTCAAAGGTTAATGAAGATTATTTTCGGAGAATTGCTAGGGAAGTTTTGTCTCATATACATGGACGATATAATGGTGTTCTCAAAATCGTTGCAGGAACACATGACAGATTTGGAAAAGGTTTTTAGGAAGCTTACAGAAGTAAATTTTAAACTACAGCTAGATAAGACAGAATTTTTGAGGAAAGAGGTAGAATATTTAGGGCATGTAGTAACACAACAGGGTATTAAACCAAACCCGGGGAAAATCGAAGCGATAAAAAAGATTCGAAATTCCCAAGACTAGAAACAGATCAAATCATTCTTGGGTCTGTTAGGGTACTATAGGAAATTTATAAGAGATTTCGCGGCTATAACAAAACCAATGACAAGACAATTAAAAGGGAAGAAGGCTGTACAGATAGATCAGGAATACAAAGAAGCATTCGAGGTATGCAAAACCTTACTATGTAACGATCCGATCTTACAGTTTCCCGATTTTGAAAAACCATTCATCCTTACCACGGATGCAAGCAACTATGCGATTGGCGCCGTCTTGTCCCAAGGAAATCTGGGAACGGACAGACCAATAGCATATGCTAGTAGAACGTTGTCAGAGTCAGAAGTGAACTATGCAACTATAGAAAAGGAAATGCTGGCCATTATTTGGGCGGTTAAGCATTTTAGGCACTATCTATTTGGCACAAAATTCAAAATAGTCACTGACCACAGGCCGTTAACCTGGCTGATGAGTGTCAAAGAACCTGATTCCAAGCTTGTGAGGTGGAGGCTTCAAATGTTGGAGTACGACTACGAGATTGTGTATAAGAAGGGCTCTTTGAACGTAGTGGCGGACGCATTGAGCAGAATTCAACCAGAACTCAATGTGTTAGAGAATGCCTCAGAGGTAGCAACGAACGGGGAGACGATTCACTCCGCTGAGGAGGACCTACAACTGGGATTTCCAATATCGGAAAGACCACTGAATGAGTATAATATTCAAGTGGTTATACAAGAAGGGAAACAGCGGGAGTAGTAAAACAAGTTCCATTCAGGAACAAATTACGAATTATTTGGACTGAAAACAATTTTAATGACGAAACAATTGGCCGTAGGTTAAAAAGAAATTCTAAAACCTAAAAAGAACGGTAGCGTTGTTGATTCCGGAAAACTTGGTGATAACAATCCAAGAAGTGTATTGCAAGTACTTTGCTTATAGCAAGTTGTATAGGGCAATAAGATGTACAGTTTTATTGCCAGATATAACGGAAAAAGTGAACAGGAACAAGCCATTAAAGATTATCACGAAAAAAGCAACCATAGGGGAATAGAAGAAACCTTAGCTCACCTGAAAAGGAAGGTGTTTTTTCCCCATATGAAACAGTTGATTACCTAAACAATAAATAATTGTGACAGTTGTCAAACCCAAAAATACGATAGAAAACCAAACAAGATAAAGTATAGCTTGACAGAGACACCAGAGAGACCGATAGAAATAATACACATAGACTTGTATTTTGTGAACAAGAAAAATGTACTAACCATAATCGACAAGTTCTCAAGATACGCTTGGGGATTAACGATCCCAGCAAAAGAAAGCGTAAATATAGTTAGGGCAATAAAAGGTTTCATGGCCTCATTCGGGGTACCCAAAAAGATAGTCTGCGATCAAGGAATAGAGTTTTCGTCCAACCTATTCAAAGACTTTTGCAGGCAGTACGAATTAGAACTGCACACAACGTCTTTTCAACAGTCGTCGAGCAATTCCACGGTCGAAAGACTACACTCCACGATAACGGAAATATACAGGTTAATACATGAAACAAAGAAAACAAATAAGTTGGAAATCAGACATGAGGAAATACTGGATGAGGCGTTTATAACATATAATAATGCTATTCATTCAGCTACTAAGCTAACACCGCAGGAACTATTCACAGGAGAACACATACTTTCTTAAATAACGTGTCCTTTAACAACGAGCACGACTATTTACGAAAGATCAATGCGTTTCAGGCGGGGTTGTACCCGAAAATCAAGGAAAGGGTAGAGCAACAAAAGAACAAGAGAATAGACGTAGCAAACACAGATAGACAAGAACCAAGCCCGGTACAGGCAGGAGATACAATATTTAGGAAGGAGAACAGGAGAGATAAGATTACACCGCGATTCTCAAAACACAAGGTGCTGGAAGATAATGGGGTCACACTAACATCAACCAGACCACAGAAAATTCACAAAGAGAAAATCAGAAGATTAACTAAACCAAATGAATAAATAATTACAGGTGGTCAGGACCATGGCCGCGGAAAGGAGCTTTGAAATACGACCATTGAGGGGAGACGAGCCGTTGGCACAGATCAATTTAGGCTCGGCAAAGATAATACAGACGCACAAGACGTTTGTGCACATAGTGAGACTACAGGAGTATCGAGAGGCGACAGAGAGCATAGGAACAATGCTCAGGGACATAGCTGAGGATGCCGAAACAAAAGATCTGGTGAGGGCACTCCAGAGTAAGCTACTAATGATAAAAACAAGATTAGAGGCTATATGCCCAAAAGAATAGAGAACAAGGGATTGATTAACGGACTAGGTTCAGTCGTTAAATCAATAACAGGGAATTTAGTCGCACAAGATGCAGAAAAACTAGAGGAAGAAATAAGAAAAATGCAGGAGGAAGAGAAAGGATTAAGGGAAGCCATAAGCTCCCAGGATAGAACAGTAGTAAGATTAGCATAATGTTTCGAAATGTAACAAGGTATATCAACGAGGAGCAAGCTAGAGTAGCCACGTATTTGAACAAATATGAAAACGGAATAAGCAAGACGTTGCTAGAAGAAGATAAAAAGAATCTATAAGCTAGAGTATATAGAAAGGATGTCTGTGACGATAGATATGTTAGGATTGAACCTAAATGATAGAGCAGAAAGCTTGCTATTAGCAAAGATAGGATTAATCTCGAAATTCATATTCGATAAACAGGAAGCGACGAAGTGCGTAAAAGAGTTAGAAGAACAGGGGATAAAAATAATATCCGACGAGCATATGTATGAGTTTTAGAATTGAGAGCAATTATGAATAGGACAGATATAATATTTGCCGTAAAATTACCAATTTTCAAAAAGGGAACGTATTCCTTACAAAGAATTATAGCGTTACCCATTAATAAAACGGAATTTATTATAACACCAGACTATGTATTAATCAATAAGAACGAAATGTTATACTATAAGAGCAAATGCCAGAAAATACGAGAATTGTATACATGTAAGAATGAGAAAATTGTGAACCAAGTTAACGAAGAATGTATTAGAAAACTGATCAGCGGAGAGGAAGCAACCTGCGAGACTAGGGATGTAGGACTTGTAAGGAGGATCTTCGAGCCAGAAGAAGGCTACATCGCGATTTTCAATGGTGAAAAGGTGAAGGTGCACACGGACTGTGGACAAGAAAGAACGATAAATGGATCCGCACTGATTACGTTCAGTGACTGCAGGACCATGATAAACAACATACAATACGAAGCCGGGGAGAAGCTCGGCACGGCAAAGTTAAACTTGGAAATACCCAAGGTTGAAACTATACACAAAAATATAACGACCAAAAACTGGGAATTCACGAACTGAGGATGGAGGACATTGAAACAAAAATACAAATCAACAAAATCCAGACGGGAACGGCGATTCACACAACAGCAACATATACAATGCTAACGGTGCTGTTGATAGTGGTGGCAACTATGGCAGGCCTTTCGAAAAGAACAACTACATTCACACCAGCGGTACCACCCATGCCAACTATTGCTCCACCTGTCACCTTCCCACCAACCATCGCTCCACTATGGTCGGTGGTTCAGTCTGAGGGGGGAGGAGTTACCGCCTCAGCATTTACCCTCGGCGGTCCCCCACCTAAACCCCTACGGCAGCCAGACGAGAAGGAACCAAACACTTAGTTGGCAACAAAGTTGCCAACCAAACATAAACATCGGGGCCGCTGCCAAGACGAGCCCCACATAAGCATCCGGTCCGACTACAAGTGCATTCCGCTAGATCAGCATAAGTAGGGTAAACTTAAGGCATCGATACAAGAACTTGAGAATAAAGAATTCAGTTTGGAAGAATCATTCAAATAAACCACACCGTGTCGGCAATCATTTATTGGAAACTACTAACACCATCACCGTGGCCCGAAAGCTCCCTTGGTTCGGACCTACTACTAATCATAACTCGCGCGTATAAGTTCTCCTGGAGGATCGCTTTCCTCGTGCGCCATGTAGGACGACACCAACCTCAGCTGTGTTCCTTGCAGCTCTAGGCTAACTGCCGTGTTGTCGCCGTTGCTATAGTCATGGAGCAGAAAGATATTAAGGTGCTTTCTAGCAAGAATACAGGTGCGAATTTCACCTTCGTTTTGAGCAGCGATTAGCTTGTACTCCTTCGTCGCTAATCCACAGACCTTGTCACCAACTACCCAAGACTCCTGGATTAGGACTACATCAGCTCCGCTCTCGTCCAAGCGGAGTATTAGGGCAGCAGCTGCTGCTTTACAGTGATGGAGATGGATTTGTAGTACCCGAAGGGACATCATCAGGTTTCTCCACCACTGTAATGTCGGCGTCAGTGTCGTCGACGATATCGTCGTCCTCCCGACACATGGCCTCAAAATCCTGCATCAGCATGGTATCAGAGGAGTAGCCGTCCAGCTCCGGCTCCAGCTCGCAGTCGGGTGCTTCGATCTCCGAGGCAGCTTCCTGCTCGACTGGGTTCTCGACAGGACGCGCCTCGGCCGCTGCATCCGACTTGTACACCTTTATGGTGACTGAGCTGAAGTCGAAGTTCAGCTCTCCTCTAGCTGCCTCTATCGGGGCCAGCGACTCCTTATTGAGGACGACCACCGCTTGGTTCGTGGGGCCTGTCGTCCTTTCTACCTTCACTACCTTCCAGTCCGAAGACGGAAGGAGTGGGTTTATCGCTGCAACATCTTGAGGATGCGGTCTGGCTCCTTGAAGGAGGCAGGCACCCACACTCTTGCCCTGGGTCTACTGGGCACCTCGCTCCAGTCAACAGCGACCAGCTTCGCCCCTGGGTAGACCTCTCCGTCCGACCTTATAGAGTTGGACGGATCGCGCGTCTTCGCAGGCAATATTTTCAATACAGTCCTGATACCACCCCATGTCCTTACAGACTGGTGGGGGGCCGGGCTCGGAATCCAGCAGCTCGAAGCAGCGGTCGGCCAGTGCCGCTTCCACCCACTTCCACTGGTTCCTGGGGATCCTCTCATCCGCACTGCCTTTGTCAAGGACGCCGATAAGCGTCCTCTCCTTGGCAATCTGCGCAAATGAGACATTCGGCAGCACTCTGGAGCGTTTCGGAGCGGGCCCCGGTGTATCCTGCGAGCGCTGCCTCTTTGGTTGTGGGGCCTCCTTCTCCGGCGCATGCTTGCCGAAGTTGGGGAGCACCCTAGAGGCCCACTCAACCATCTTCAGCCACTGATCCGATGGGCTGGACGTCATCGTGGCGCTCTGCCTACGGAGGATGTTGTCAGCGCTCCGTCCTTCGGCATACTTGTATTTCTTGGCTTGGGCACTGCTCGATGGTGCCTCGACCTCCGCAACCTTACCAGGCAGAGCAGCCGCAAGATTGCATGCCACTCTGTCAAAGTATTGGTTTTTGGGCCCGATTCTTCACCCACCCCAGAACCGGGATGGGACCCTTAGGGTTCGCCGCAGCACTTGCCGCCGAGCAGGATTTGCTTGCTGTGGTGCGGGTTAGGCCAGGCCTTTGGGCCGCTGCCTTGTATGGGATTGTTCCCAGTTGACAATTGGGGAGTGCCATGCTCATTTTTGTTTTTGTTTTGTTTTAAATCTTTAAACGGACAAGGTCCGCCCGGGCAGAGATTCGCGTTGCCCGGATAAGGCATACTTAGAACAGTGGGCAGCCAAGTCCCTGAGCACACCGTAAACGACTGGGCTAGTTTTTATACCGGGCCCCCAGCCAGGCTGACTCTCGGCACGGTTCGAGTGACACTCTTAGTCTGGCCTGGTGTGAGGTGAGTGTGGGGGTTGGGATGAGGGTAGGTAGTGTGTAGGGAAGGGAAGCGTGTGAGCTACACCCGCTGGCTGTCCGGACTGCTTATTTTCGGTACTCCTCCTCAGAGACAACTAAGTTCAATTTCTTTGGGATACACGTATATTCGCAACTAAGCTACCCAGTTGGCCGTTCGCTATCCGCAACCTGCGACCCGTCCGGTGGCTTCAGCTTGGCCCCCTCTGAGCCACATCAAAGTTCAATAGATACCAGACGACACAGACCTACCGTCTCTGACATCGAGCATGGAACCTAGCTATTGGTGCGGCTGGGCCAGCGTTCGCAGCTATGGGAGGAGATGAGGAGATCTCCTCATTCAACTCACTTGCATCTTTGTCGCCTTTCATGGATGAATTTGGAAACCTCAGGGTTGATGGTTGACTCAATAACTCTCCGTTAGATTTTGATTTTTCTTGCTCAGCAGCCATCCTCTTACAATCATCTCTCACTTTCAACAGCGGAAACTACAGCGGTCCTCGGGCTCTGCTGAACATATTCGATCCCAATATTGGCCTATTGGGGGAATGAAGATGGTATACAAAGCCGTGAACAAGTGCGTAAGACGCTTGTGGAACGAATCTTTCGAGAGCATCTTCCACAGGAGTGGCTCGACGGTTCACAGGCTAGACTTTTGCGAACCGTTTTTCTACAAGCCGGAAATACGCAACAAGGCTAAAATCAAATGCTAATTCTGCGTTTTCATTTGCTTCGCTAACAAGACTGATCATTTGGAACTGATAAAGGATTTATCTACTTTAATTTTTCTGCAGGTCTAAAGCGCTTTATATGCACCAGACGAAAGCCGCGACAAATTTGGTGAAACAACGCAACCAATTTTGTTGGCGACAGAAACGAGCTTGAGGAGCTAAAACGTCTATTTCTCAGCGACGATCATCATATGGCGGTCTTAGAATTTTGTTTGGTTGAGGAGATTGATTGGGCACTTCATACCCCAGCTCACCGCACTTTTAAGGCCTGTGGAAAGCTGCTGTGAAGACGGCTAAGTAAAATTCGGTGATTGGAGTTCACAAACTGCAGAAGCTGTAAGCGAAGTCCCCGCAGTTATTAATTTAAGACGTTTGGTATCCATTTCAGAGAGTCCTGCCGATCTAAACATTTTAAAACCGGCTTATTTCTTGCGCCCTCCTTCATCGATCGCTCAGCCTACTGTAACTCGGTTAAACTTCGATCGCCTGAGCGGCTGGTAGCGTGTTGCATATTCGCAGCAGATCTTCTGGTCCCGATGGAAAGAAGAATACATAACTTCACTACAACAGCGCTCACAGTTGCACACGCCAAAGCCTAGTTTGGCAGTCACAGACATGTTCCTAGTCGAGGATGAGAATCTGCCTCCCATGAAGTGGCCGTCAACAAGCTGTACCTGCTGCCCCTTATGGATGCTGTTGGACTTCCAACGGGGGGAGTAAGTCAGGTCAGGCATCATAAATATAGCTGAATCGTAATGGAGCAGATTAACTTTTATAATAATTTTTGATCATTTGCACTACCCAATGTACAGGGCATGTTCTTACGCACGTCAGCGGCCATATCTTTTGGCTATGTCTCCCGCTTGTGTCTTCTTGCTTTCGAATGACTCATTTATAGAAAACAATGAAGAGAAGTTCTTGATACTATTTGAAATCGGCAACTATTAGATAAAAATGTTTCTTACATTTTATATCTATTCAATCTATTCATGAATGTTCAAGTAATCAACTAACAGTTATAAAACTACTCCCTACAGAGGGTGGGAAATATTTATCGTCCTCAACACAGCTGATGAGACCACCTTATATAGTTGCATCATGGGCTGGCTCTATAGATCTAAAAAAACGTATGGCGTTACTTATCATTGGCAGCACTAATTTCAAATTAACTTCAACCCCATACATGTCTCCACTAAATTAAAGATTATGTGTCGAGACAACTGTGCATTATAGAAGAATAATTATTCGCACCCGCGGTGATTTAAAAAAATTATGTTATATATATATACATTTTTATTTAAGTTTGGGGCTGTCCATATATTACGTAATATCGTATCGTATCGTAATATATACGTGTTCATTTATTACGATTACGTATATATTACGATTACGTAATATATGGAGCCCCTTGAGAACTTTCTTAGTCTAATCCAAACATTTTAAAAGACTAACTGACTTGCTTCAACTTTAAATCGGCTACAAGAGCAACATGATCGGATGGGAAACAGATAGATGGTATAGCAGTATGAGCAGCTAGTTGTTCTTGTGTTGGCAATGGTACACATTGTAGTAGTTCAAAACAATCCTGTTGGCAATATATATAATCCAAGCATCCAGAAAAGAGAGTCGTGTAGTTGGTAAACCTCGGTGTACCGCAGGCTGAAAACATTTTAAAAGGCTGCCTAAGCTCCACATCCACAACGGCTTCATCAAGATCTGATAACAATAAGTTTTCGATTAAAAGTTATCAGTTTTTTTATAAACAATTTCTTTAACCTACTGCTGCACCAATCCTTTAAATTCTTATCCACGAACTGCTCGGTCATTAACTTGTAGATTCCGCAATCAGGAACACTATTAAAGTCACCGCAAAATATCAGTCCAATATTTTGCGGGTTTGTGATATTATGTTCCATCACAGACTGTTTATGTATGTGTTCTATGTAGGTCAGAGCAATGCCCATTTGCAGCAACCTGATGTGGTCTGCGTCCGGGTGGAAATATAAATGTGTGTTGGCCACCAGCACGTACTTATTTGTTTCCTTAATTTTAAGCAAACATATCTGCAAGGATAATTATTATTATAAAAGTTTTCTCTTATAAATAAACGAAGCATTCAAATTTACCTGCAGCGTTGTTGATCGATTACAAATGCGTGCTGCTAATTGCTTGTTGGTTTTAATTTTGTTCCAAAGAGGTTCGAAAATAGATAAAGAAGGTATGCTATTGCCTAGATGCAGCACATGGGATCCCAACAATTCGAAGCGCGACTTACGAAAGAAAAGGGAAACACCTTCACTGTACATGCCTTTTGGTGCCATCATTCCATAAAAATTGTGTGGTGGCATTTCCAGTACATTTTTCAAATCAAAGTCAAAAATCTTTTGGTCTACTTCTTGAAGACATAATAAATCAGCATTGTACCCTATGAGTTCTTTTATTAATAGTTGTTTTCTGTAGTCAATTCGTAGTGATTTTGGTGAACAATAGGGAAATAGGGTTTGACGTGAATATTCACTGTCCGCATACAAGTCAGCCAATATATTATAGGTAACCACCCGGATATGGCTAGGCTCACTTAGTAAGTTTATTGTGTGTTGCTGTCGAATCTGAAACGGAAATACATCTGGCACGGCCTGTACCACATATTTTGATATCTCTTCTGCCATAGGTCCGCATATTCCTTCTTTATTTCGTGGAGTAACGGCAAACTTTATATAGTATCCAACGTCTTTTTGTGATACTTGATAAGTCAGACCTTCACCACATTTCTCCCAATTCGGCGATCTAGCTTCTTGCTGTAATGTGATTTAAACTGATTCAAACTAACTAAAGATTATTATTTGAGATATTTTACCTGTTTTGATTTGAACCACATACCGTAACTATGCTCACGAACAGCAAACTGAATATGAAATTTATTTGGGTAAATCAGGCAGCCTGCTAATATGCACTTTGGAAGTTCCAGGAAATCTACCCACGGTTGGTTTAAC
Source organism: Drosophila bifasciata (assembly GCA_009664405.1). Taxonomy (NCBI): domain Eukaryota; kingdom Metazoa; phylum Arthropoda; class Insecta; order Diptera; family Drosophilidae; genus Drosophila; species Drosophila bifasciata. Next base: position 26,636,361 of record CM019041.1, read on the forward strand.
ACGATAGCAAATATTTGATCGATCACACGCAGTTTTAAACCAGGAAAATTATTTTGTAGGAGTTCAATCAGTGTCACCTGATTGAAACTGCAAGTAGATCCATCCCGATACATTTCAACTTGTACCTTCACAGGATTTTTTAGAATTAATTTCAAACAAACTCATATATAAAAATGTAAATAATATTCAAAATTTGTTCAAGCAATTCTGCAATAATATAATATGCGGCACAGAACTTTGCAAGCGTACCTGTTACTTACCTCAGGTAGTGCCCTTGCATTTTGTTCAGCAGTTGAGCCACGTTTGTTTGATTTATTTAAACATTTGTCAATCTCTTTTTCGACATTGTTTCGAATGCGGACAAGGAGTTTAAAAACAGGCTCATACTTCTTTCGACAGAAGCTAAAATCTCGATCCACGTTAAATTCTTGGTTAACATACCGAAATACAATTTTTATTTCATCAGTAGTTTCCACATTGCGAATATACACTTTATTTTTATCCATCGCGATACGTCTAGAATTTCTTGTTAGAGTACGAGCAAAACGCAAGTAAACCGGCGTCACAAACATCGTGATAGAAAACTATTGAAACAGTACCGATGGGCCTTTTCCCACAGAACACATCTATGAGAAGCGATGAGAAGTTTTGCCAGATGTGAAACTCACATTCCCACTGGCACCATCCACCATTCATGATGTAGATGCTGATGCATACAATTTGGTGCAAAAATTTTTTTTACTTGACAGGTTAGACCTTCGCCACATTTTTTTTACAATTGAAATGAATACTAATAATATTCCAATGGTTATGCATGTGATTCAGAAGCAAAATATATTTTTCAAATGCTGATTATCCTGCTAGACGTAGATGATGTCGATGTGTGGAATACACTAAGGACAAGAAGGTTGTTAATGCAATCAGAGTATTAAGATAAACGAGAGATTTTTTCTAAAAAAAAATTTACAGATCTAACAATTAAAATTTTTTCTGCATCTGTCAACTACATCTACATCACCTTCCACAACAACACGCCGATTTAATTCGTTTTCCGCGTCCACTGCACGAGGCAGAGTGTGTGAGCGAGAATCAGCGGCTGAAGGGATGGGGGCAAGCTGCTGAAAATGTATTTTATCATTGTGACTATAATAATGATCCGATCTGAAGCAGATGCGGTAATCTGATAGATATGGTCATTCTGTGCAATACTCCATTTTTCGTTTTTTTTTCTATCTTCAAAATTGTGGACTTTTGTCTTATGGGGGGCGGAAGAGGGAGTGGCTTAAGAGGGTATTACAGGATTTTGGACAGAAAGGTTGGTTGCTCTATCTCTTATAGTCTCTGAGATCCAGGCGCTCATCTGGACGAATGGACAAAGCCGATACGTTTGTGTGCGAAAGAGAGCGAGAGGCAACGTTGCCTCTCAAAATTTGTAACGGTCGCAGTTGAGCAACACATCAAAAAATGAGCTTATTGCTATGTGCCAGTTTCTCGCATGCAATAACCTTGATTGCGTTATCAGTGCAGATGTTCTGCATAGCATAGTTTGCGGTGGCTGAGTGCAAGCTCTACTTTTAAAACAGCTAAGCGCAGTTTTAGCAAGTGCTGTGTAGCACATCGAAAAAGTGCTTCAAATAAGTGGCGAGCAAACGAGTGCCGAGAGTTTGGGAGAAAACTCCCTGTGCGGGAATACACGCCTCCTGCCATTCCACCGTCCTCCACATCTGAAAAATTAAAAAAAAAAACCAAGAGACGAACAACGACCCTCCCGTGTGAAACCAAGAAGTAGAAAGGTACGTTTTGAAGCCCTGTACGGAAAAGTAGAGCGTGTGAAGGCTCATAGAGTTTTTTTCCGGCCATAGTGCCTTGGCCGCAATTGCGAGCCCATCCAGCATCGGTGGATGCTCCCATACCAAGCTACGCCCTTATCCCTTGTTCTGCCGCCTATCCTTGTTGTGTTGGCCAGTGTAATTGACCACTAAAATAGAATAACGGGAAAATTTTTCCTCGCGAGGTTACATAACATGCACATTTGCGCAGTTGCCATGCGCCTCCGTACCGATCAAGCTGCTGGAAGTAGCCACCTCCCTCACCCAACTGCGGAGCTGCTGATCCAAAAGTTTAAATTCTTCCACGTATCTGAATTGCATAAGAAAAAAAAGATGACTTATTGATGATGACGCCGACCGACGATGACCGCCTAGGAGTTGCCTTTAACACATCCGAGCACTTACACCGAAGCCAGAAATAGCCAGATCTTGTAGCGTAAAATGATTAAGTTTGTGTGGAGTATGTTTTATCCTATATTAGTGGGAATACATTTCTTAGATTTAACCTCAAATGAACCTTTCTTACAGACCGCAGTCGTTCCTCCCACTTTCTTTGATCTCGTCAATAGGAATAAATCCGAAGCGGGAAGGCATGGCTTAACTTTTCTAATTCTAGGTGTGACCACATACCACCCTAAATACATAATCTCTTTATAAATACTAAAGGAAAATACTATTGGTTTGCGACACTTGTCGTTACATTTGAATAGCCTGACTATCCAGCACTAAACAAGTCCGTTCCGCGACAGATGCATTGCATGAATTGGACACCATTACCACCAGGGAAATAGAGTTTGTGACCTTGTTAGAATTAAAAAAATTTTCCAATGCATCAACCCTTTGAGTCTTCAAGCGAACAGCCCGATTTGGTTATCGAATTGGTTATCTGTTAAACATCAACCATAGTACTGAGATCGAAAAAAAGAGCTCGCGAACAGAATAAGAATAGTCGCTATTAACGCGACACTACTTTTATACCAGTACTCAGTCAGTACACATGTGGTTGATGTGGAATTTTAAAATTGTTTTTCTCATTTTTTTCAATTAAAATTTACAAATTTTTTTCTGCATCTGTCATCTACATCTTCATCACTTCTCACAACAACACTGCACGGCTGAAGGCGTCTAGCTGCTGGAAATTCATTTCTTCATTGTGGCTACAGTAATGATCCGATCTGAACCAGTTTTTGTGGGTAATATGGTAGATATGGTAATACTCTACGATACTGAATTTTTCGTTCTTTTTTATATTAAAAACAGTGGACATTCGTCTTTTGTGGTGGCAGTAGGGACCGGGGCGATAATTTCGAATACACATGTCTTGATTTGGTATCACAAGGCTCTGGATAGAAAATTTTGTTGCTCTACGTCTTATAGTCTCTCAGATCCGAATAACCAAAACGACTCGTTTTTGTATGAGAGAGAGCGAAAAGGAACGATGCCTTTCCAAATGATTTGCTCCGTCGTGACTATAGTAATAATCTGATCAAATTCAAATTCGGGCTTCTGATAGATATGTGCTTTTTTTATGATCCTGCATTTTTAGTTTTCTGTTATCTTCAAAATTGTGGACGCCACAGATTTTGAAATACATTTGTAGGATAGAAATATCACATCAGTCTGGAAAAACAGGTTGCTCTAGCATTTATAGCCGCAATGGGCGACAAACAAGACGAAAAATCACGTTTCTTCTCCACGTTACAAACATCCACTTTTACCACAAATACAATATACCCTTTTCCTCTTCGAGTACGGGTATTTAAAGACAAACACAAAAAACCCGTTTCTATTAATACAGCTTTTTCACAGCTTCAACCGAAATTCTTCGCGAAAGGCGCCTTTCAGCGAGGGACCACTGTAAGACGTACGTGAGCAACGAACAAAAATAATTTCCAATTTCCCATTTGTGCGGGTGTTCACTTAAGCCAAACGGGCTGGTGCCAACGATATTCGGCTGCCGCTGGGCCTACGGTAAGCTGCTAATCAGTAGCTTTCCGTGGGTTTAGCCAATAGTTCCGCTTCTTGTTTTTTTTTTTTTTTTTAATTTTGCATTTTCTAACGCCTTAACGCTACACTAACAAACCAACGAAAGGTTTCATTTGAGTTTGCATTGCCGATTGCCATCACATTAAAACACATTAACATTAAACACATTAACAGATTAAAACGCACAGTTTTTTTTAAATTTCATATCATACACTTAAAACTATTTATAATTTAGAATAAAATTAACCTTTTTAGTGACACAAAAGTCTTGTAACAGTTGCACTACTTATTTTATTAATTTTAAACTTAAGCCCGATCTGGTCATAATTTTTATGAAATTTATAAGGCTCCCCTTAAAACACATTCTACTGAAATTTCATTAAAAATTTCAGTTTTAGTTAGTTATTCTGCATTTTTTCCTTAACGTTTTTAATATTATTTCAGAGGCGCAAAGAAACTAATGTAGCTCAGCGAAAAATTGTCCTTCACTTGCACAATGAAGGCAACTCTTATGGCAAAATATCAACATTATGGAACTGAGACGATTTTCCATCAGAAGCATTGTGCAGAGGTTTAAAGGAGCATCAAACTTGGAGAACGCACCCAGAGCACGACGAACAAAGGCTTTAACTGACGGAGAACGCCAGTAGGTGATCCGCAAAATAAAGGTGGACCCCAAAATTTCGTCTTCCAAGATTGCCCATGAGGTCAAGGCTGAGCTTGGGACGGAAATCCACCCCATGACTGTAGGGAGAGCCGTGCTCCAAGCCAACTACCGTTGTCGTGCTGCTAGACAAAAGCCGTTGATCTCGGAGGTCAATAAAAAAAGCGTTTTGCATATGCTAGAGGTCTCTTGAGCAAGTCAATAATTCTGGGATCAGGTGCTCTTTTCAGAAGAAACCAAATTCAATATATTTCGATCCGATGGACGTCAACAAGTGTTAAGAAAACCGAAAACTGAATTTAAAAAAAAACCTGGCGCCCACGCTGAAACACGGCCCTCTATACAGTCATGGCGTGGATTTCTGTCCCAAGCTCAGCCCTGACCTCAGCGGCAATCTTGGAAGAGGAAATTTTGGGGTCCACCTTTAGTTAAAGCCTTTGTTAAAGGCTTTGTCTGTCAGTTAAAGCCTTGGTCGTCCTATTATGGGTGCGTTGCCCAAGTTTGATGCTCCTTTAAACCTCTGCACAATGCTTCTGATGGAAAATCGTCTCAGTTCCATAATGTTGGATATTTTGCCATAAGAGTTGCCTTCATTGTGCAAGTGAAGGACAATTTTTCGCTGAGCTACATTAGTTTCTTTGCGCCTCTGAAATAATATTAAAAACGTTAAGGAAAAATGCAGAATAACTAACTAAAACTGCAATTTTTAATGAAATTTCAGTAGAATGTGTTTTAAGGGGAGCCTTATAAATTTCATAAAAAATTATGACCAGATCGGGCTTAAGTAAAAATTAATAAAATAAGTAGTGCAACTGTGACAAGACTTTTGTGTCACAAAAAAGGTTAATTTTCTTCTAAGTTATAAATAGTTTTAAGTGTATGATATGAAATTTAAAAAAAAACTGTGCGTTTTAATTTAAAAATAATTAATTTAAGCATAGAAAGTATATATGGTTCTTTAAAATGCTCCAGAAGCCAAGAAATAGCCCTTTAAGTTAAAATTTCCAACTGTGCCAACACTTAAGTGCGGCACTGTAGATGTAGATGACAGATGCAGGAACAGATGCAGGAACAAATGTAAAAAATGATAAAATATTTTTAAATTCCACATATGTATGTATGTATGTATGTATGTATGTAAATCACTTGTGTACTGACTAAGTACGGGTATAAAAGTAGTGTCGCTTTAACAGCGACATTCTCGTCCCTTCTCGTTTTCTATATAATTATATTATTTGTCTATGGTATTAATTTTATATTATTGAATTAATTATGTTATACTGGCCTGCTTATACCTTGTTTTATATATTTATTTTTATTTTTTTTGGTACATATATATACATACCTATACTTTTGTTAGGTTGTTAGCTCTCTCCAATTTTGTTTGTATTATTTAAATTATGAATGCAATTATATAGCTAGATTAGAATTCCTTTAAAAAACAGTATGGAAATATAACCTGAAATTTAATTATACCCGTACTCGAAGAGTAATAGGGTATATTGTATTTATGGTAAAAGTGGATGTGTGTAACATAGACAAGGAATAATTTCCGACCCCATAAAGTATTTATATTCTTGATCAGCATCAATAGCCGAGTTGAAATAGCCATGTCTGTCCGTCCGTCTGTCCGTCCGTCCATCTTGCTTATCGCCTATTGCTCGGAGGCTATACGAGCTAGAGAAACCAAATTTTGTTTCCACACTGATGTGATATCTCACTCCTAAAAATGTGTTTCAAAATTTCGACCCGCCCACTTCCACCCCCACAAAGGGCGCACATCTGTGGCGTCCACAATTTTGAAGATAACAAAAAACTAAAAATGCAGAATCATAGAGACAGACCATATCTATCAGGGGCCCAAATCTGTATCGGACCGGATCATTAATATAGCCACAATAGAGAAAAACATACGAAAAAACTTCGCTCCCTCTCTTTCGCACTCACACAAAATCGAGTCGATTTGGTAGAGCAACCAAATTTTTTGCCCAGACTCCTGTGATACCCAACCTGAACAAGTGTATTTCAAAATTTCGCCCCCACAAAAGACGAAAATCCACAATTTTGAAGATAGAGAAATACGAAAAATGCAGTATCTTAGAGAATAATCATATCTACCACATTCCCGAATTTTGTTCAGATCAGATCATTATTGTAGCCACAATGATCAAATGAATTTTCAGCAGCAATTTTCCCCGCCCCCTTGCAGCGGATTTACGCGGATTTATCCCTATTTATGGGGTTGATTGTCGCTACAGATTCTCCCTCTCGCTCACACACTGCTCATACATTCTGCCTCCTGCAGTGTACGTGTGCTGTTGTGAGAAAGATGATTATGTAGGTGTAGATGACAATGTAGCAAAAAAAATATAAAATGTAAAAACTGATAAAACTTTTGAGAATTCCACATAAATCACATGTGTACTGACTGAGTACGGGTATAAAAGTAGAGTCGCGTTCACAGCGACTCCATACGTTTCTCGTTGAAACCTGAATATGAGCGGTTAAACTACTAATTTCCTGGTGACATGAGGAAATAATGGGATATTGTGAAACATTAAGGGATTTCCGGAAATCGATTATTAATCGGAAATCATGGAAGGGTGGGTAAAGAATCTTGCGGGTCGAATATCACCTCAAGGCCTTACGTATTTGATCTTTCAGAGCCAATCGACAGATGCTTTGGTTCCCCCCCTCTCCCCATTTCTGCTTTGTTTTATTGCGAATATATGTACGGTATGGAGCTATTTTGTTTTTGTTTTCGGAGTTGAGATCCTTTTAGAGTCAAGGGATTCTATTAATATAGATAAATAATATAAACTTAATAGTTTGTGTAGTAGGAGTCGAGATGCGGTCACACGAACTACCCCAAGTTACCGAATGAGCACGGAATCAGTGAATCCCTATCGGCAGTGTCTCGAGAGCCGAAGCCACCTCGACTAGCTAGTGCTAGGGCTACTATAACTACATATAATAAATAGTGTTACAAATATAGCAAAATGTGGCTATAATGATCCGACCCGATCCAGTTTCGTGCTTCTGATAGATATGGGCTTTCGCTATGAGTCTGCATTTTCCGTTTTCTGATTTTTTCAAATTTATAGACGCCATAGATGTGCGCACTTTGTGCAGGCGGGAGATATCATATCAGTCTGAAAAAAAAATTTGGTTGCCTCCGATAGCCTCCGAGCAATGATAGCCTCCTAACAAGACGTACGGCCGGACGAACAGACATGGCTATATCTTGAGTCGAGTTGATGCTGATCAATAATATATTTACTTTATGGGGTCGGAAACGCTTCCTTCGGTGCCTTACATACATCCACTTTACCACAAAGACAATAAACCCTTTTACTCTTCGAGTACGGTTATAAATAAATACATTGTCGGGTCAGGCTGCATTAATATAGTTTAATCGAAGTGGTGTAGATTTACTTAAATAATAATAATACTTGATAACACTAGTCACGGAATTGCAGAACGAGCTTGAAAAATTGGACTGCGCCGAAATTTATTGTGCGACAACTGTGAAACACTGCTAGTACTCTGAAGTCTTTGATCATGTGCAAATTGCAAGGACTAGTGGCTGCATGGCTCTGCATTCTAAGTTTACTGGAGCAAATACAGCTACTGGTTTTGCTGGGTGCCCCCTTATCGTAATCGTTGGCCTGCCTATACTTCATCCCTGTCTCCGTTCAGCGGAGGATATGCGGATTGGACGGAGCTCACAACCATCATCAACAATCATTCTGACTTATCTAAAATTGAGAAGTTCCAGCATCTGCAAACTTGCCTACGTGATTAGGCGTAAGGGACAGTTCGTTCACTGGAAATATTTATTGGAAAAAGGGATTAATAACTATTGTTTAGTTTTTCTTGAGCACATTATTGAGAAACGGGGCTGCAGGCTGTGGAGAATAGTTGAATAGCTGAAAAGTTGAACGGGACTATTCGGGACTTGCAGGATTTGGGCACTCCTGAGTAGCTTGCTGGATCTGCATTATGTAGTTGCTGCTTCGGAAACTTTATCCAGCGACTCAAGCGAAAAGGGAGGAACGTTTAGAGGACACAGCTTTCGATTCCGTCATGGCAGTCTATGGCTTCGTTTTTGGAGCAGCAAGGCAGGACATTGTAAATAGTGGATTTCACTATGGCAACCTATGCGCCGAGAAGTCAGGTGGGCAGAAATAGAAAAGCTAACCATTATCTCCACTGAGGACTCATCTTCAGCATCTACCTCTTTTGCTCTTAATGCCGAGGGTCTCAATAATGATGTTGTTCTGCTATTCACGGCAAAAGTCTTGGTAAATTATCGTACCAGAATTTTTGTTCCCTGCCGAAAGTTTCTTGACTCTGGCTCTCAGCTGCACCTCATAAATCAGCTTCAGCTTGGAAAAATAAAATCATCGACAGCAGTTTCAAGAATAAGAGACTCCAACTTCATCACGGATGGTTTTCGGTCAGTATTCGCCTGCGCTCTCGCTCTTTGGAATATTCAACTCTCATCACTGCTGTTGTAACAGCCTCTAACGTAACAGAGCAGAACATCAAACCTACCACTAGCTGTTCGCGAGTTTTATTGACTGTATCAAACTCTTTCCAGGATTGCCATAAAGTTACTCTTGGGATGGCTCGAATTTGGAGGTTGTTCCCGTGTAAAGGGCTACTCTTTACTGGTTTCTCGTGCTCCAGCTTTGGGTAGAAAATTGCACCGAACCCGTAGTAAAGTCTACCGAAGACGAGCTAGATTTTTAAGCTCCCTTTGCTCAGTATTTCTGTCGATTGCAAAACGGTGATTATTGTGTTCGACTGCCAGCAAAATAAAATCTGGATCTCTTGGGGGAATATTACCATCAAGCTCCTCGTAGGTTCCTATCGCTTGAACGTTAGATCGTCCTTATGTAAATTCTCAGAATACTGCTTTCATAAATAAGTACCTTGACCTAGGTCATATGTCTCCCGTTCCTGTCGAATAATTCATCCGCTGCCGATACTTTTTTCCTCACCATTGCGTCATAGAGGAAGACAGCTTTTGATCCAAGCTTCGAGTCGTTTTTTATTTATCCGCATCAATTTAATATTTCTATTCCCTGATCGGTGTTTAAATTATTAATTATTAATTCAAGACCATTGGTATCCATTTCAGAGAGTCCCGCCGATCTAGAAGTTTCTACCCTGGCGTATATCTTGAATGCCGGTATCCTGCTGCGTTCACTGAACGCCAAAAAGGCTGGCAGTGCGTTTTACTTTTTCCTTCCGATGGAAGGAAGACTGAAAGGAAGAATGAATCACTTCACTGCAACAGCGCTCAAAGTGGCGCACTCCAAAATCTAGTTTGGCAGTCGCAGATATGGTCAAGGATGAGAATCTACCTCCCATGAAGTGGCCATTAGCTGGGGTGGTCGATGTGGTACCTGGAAGAGATGTGGTCGCACGGGTCTCTGTTCTGAATACGGCATATAGAATTATCAAGCGAGCCGTCGACAAGCTGTGCCTTCTTCCTCTTAAGGGTGCTGATGAAACTCGGACATAAACTAAGTTTAATCGTAGTGGTGCAGATTAACTTAAAGATTTAAAATAATAATCATAATAATCGTATGGAAAGAGCATTGTATACTTTGCATACTCTTTTTTTAAGCACCGAACAGTCGTTAGTCTTTTCGGCGTGTCAGCCAACAGCGTCTACAATATCCTGCATGAGTTTTGCAGAGCATTCATAAACGTATTATCAGAGGAATACATGTCCACAAACTAACTCGCTTCCAAGTTTTTATGCCCAAGGCAATTCTGCCGTGTTTTGTTCCTTCCCATGTTCCTGTCAGGCATTGTTTTACATTTTTGCACTGTATTTCAATTCTTCTTTGCGAATATAAATTATGGTTGGATTTGAAAATGATCGAATAAATATCGCATAGAAAAGTGCGAATTGGGAACAACCCATAGCTAAGCGATTTTCGGAACTCGGACCACCTAATGAATAATTGGTGAATGGTCGCCAGTGGGAAAAATCAATTCAAGAAAAGAGGACATTTGTTAGCTATGTCAACAATTGATATCGATATTAACAGGCAAACTCCCGTTTTCACTTTCGCGAAAAAATTCCGAATTACTTTATAAAACGGATAGTTGGGCGCTCCCGAAACACAAAAAAAGTTTCAAAAGAGCAGCATATTCCTCACCGAAATGAAAAGGTTTTTTATGCAATTAAATAAATCTTAATCGCAAGAGGAAACGAGAAGGGACGTGTTGTGTCGCTGTTAGAGCGACACTACTTTTTTATCCGTACTCAGTTTATCATTTTTTATATTTTAAATTTTGTTATGCATCTGTCCTCTGCATATACATCTCTTCTCACAACAACACTGCATGGCTGAAAGGTTGGCGGCTAGCTGCTGATATTAATTTCATCATTGTGACTACTGAATGATCCGATCTGAACCAAATTCGGCAATCTGGTAGATATGGTCCTTCTCTACGATACTGCATTTTTCGTTTTTTTCTATCTTCAAAATTGAAGACTTTCGTCTTTTGTGGAGGCGGAAGGGGGCGTGGCGAAATTTTGAAATACACTTGTCTTAGTTTGGTATCACAGAAGTCTGGACAGAAAGTTGCTCTAGCTCTAATAGTCTCTGAGATCCAGGGGACACAAAATACGAAAAACCAAATCGACTCGTTTTTGTGTGAGAGAGAGCGAGAGGGAACGATGCCTTTTCAAATGATTTTCTCCGTTGCGACTATACTAATGTTCCGATCCGACTCAGATTCGGGCCTCTGAAAGATATGGATTTTCTCTACGATTCAGCATTTTTATTTTTCTGATATCTTCAAAATTGTGTCCGTCTGTCTGTCCGTTATGTTTGTCGCCCATTGCTCGGAGGCTATAAAACTAGAGAAACCACATTTTATTCCCAGACTGATCTGCCATCTGACTCCCAGAAAAGTGTTTCAAAATACGCCCCGCACACTTCCACCCCCACAAAGGGAGTCCAGAATTTGAAGACAACAGATAACTTAAAATGCAGGTTCATAGAGAAAGACGATATCTATCAGGGGCCAAAATCTGAATCGGATCGGATCATTAATATAGCCAGAGTGGAGAAAATCATTTCGAAGAACATGGTTCCCTCTCGCTCGCACTCACTCACCAACGTGTCGACTTTGCCCATTCGTACAGATGAACGCCTGGATCTCAGAGACTACAAGATCTAGAGCAACCAAACTTTCTGTCCAGACTCCTGTGATACCAAACCAAGACAATTTCAAAATTTCGCCACGCCCCGTTCAGCCCCCCCTCAAGAGATGAAAGTCCACAATTTTGAAGATAGGAAAAAACGAAAAATGCAGTATGGTAGAGAATGACCATATCTACCAGATTGCCGAATCTGGTTCAGATTGGAAAATTATTGTAGCCACAATGCTGATATGAATTTTCAGCAGCTAGCCGCCAACATTTCAGCCGTGCAGTGTCGCTGTTTGAAGTAATGTACAGAGATGACAGATGCAGGAAAAAATGTAAAATGTAAAAAATGATCAAATATTTTAAAATTCGACATAAATTAAAAATCACATTCAAATCCACATATCACATGTGTACTGACTGAGTACGGGTATAAAAGTGGTGTCGAGTTAACAGCGACACAACACGTACTTTCTCGTTTTAAATATTTTAGGATATAAAAATATAAATTTTCAGTTATAGAAAAAATTTATTTGTAATATATAAGGATATACACCTTCAAAATGTTCAATTATATATAAGCTTAAAAAATGAGCAAATATGGTTATATATTTTTTTTCCCGATTATAAAAATTTGTATATATGTACATATGTATGTGCTATTTGCAATCCACATTTGAAATCGAGGGCTGATTAGTAAACCATTTTAAATCGTAAGAATATAGCGATTTTCGAAAAACATAGCATGGAAATTTTCGATTCGATTGACTGTCAAATCCAAAATTGCATGCTTATAAGTTTTGGCGATAACCAAAAAAATACAATTTTAATTTTTCCTCCTCCGCTACAACCAGGGCTGGCAATCCCATGGAGTGGAAATTCATTCTTTTTGCTTATGTTGTATTAAATTACTTTCGTCCATCTGCTTTTTCTGTTACCCAGTCACATTATTTTGCCAATAAAATATTGTGTAGCCCAGGATATGCCTGGGGAAGAGCTACCCTACCGGAGAAGTGAATTGCATTAACTTTGTTTACTTTAAACAAATTAGTAAACAAAACTCTAAGGATTGTAACCGTACAGAATGCAGTGCACAACGCTGATCGCGCGTCGCTAAAAAAATATACACATTTTGCTAGCAAAGAATTTTGGAACTAGGCTTTTATATGCTATTAAAGGAAACATAATAATAATAATATATAAATAGTATATTTAAAACATGAAAAGTTATATTTCGATGTATTATTAAGAGTACATTTAATCGATATTTTTAATCTTTTATGAGGCAGGGCTTATACGTAACAAGTAACCGATTCTAAATTCTCTTAAATTCAAAAAACAAGTTCCAGTTAAATGGCATTAATTCCGCCGGTCACACGCCTTACATCTTCCATAATACGTATACTGGGCTGTAATCCCAGTCTTATGACGTTGCAAGGCACCAATACCTATCTGCTTGGAAACGGAAAAAGGTAAGCATGTACAATCTCCAATCCAAAGTTCAAATAATAATAAAACTTGCCAATAAATCATCATCGATTAGACGGATACTGATTGATACTGGAGATAAAGATGTTCCTCAGTACATAGAACACTTAAACGATGTACTTTGCCGGGAGCAGGCCTCCATTGCCACCATCATCCTGACTCATTGGCACCATGACCATGTCGGTGGTGTCAAGGACATTGTTGGCACCAGACTGGCAGACAATGGTATGTAGCTCGTGAAGGGAAATAATTTTCTCTTGCTGATTCGTATTAGTGCTCTTCCATTCAGACTGTCAAGTATTTAAGTTTAGTCGGACCGATGCAAGTGATGTATGCCCAGAGGTTCCAGCTCACATAAAATTGCAACCGATGTCTAACAACCAAGAGTTTTCAGTAGAAGGAGTCAATATCCATGTTGTACACACTCCAGGACACACCACGGATCATATTGTACTAGCAATGGACGAAGGGACGCTTTTCAGTGGGGACTGCATTTTAGGTTTGTTTTCGGCTTGGATTGTGTTCTTTCATTACTATAATGCAGTCTTTCTGTAAGGCGAGGGTACTGCCGTCTTTGAGGATCTGTACGAATACATGAAAAGCTTGGATACAATTTTGAAAATCAAACCACAGCGTATCTTTCCGGGGCATGGAAATATTATTGATGAACCTGTTCCCAAAATTGAGTACTACATAAATCATCGCAACAATCGTGAACAGCAGATACTACAGTTTTTTATCCAACGCCCCCACAAGCGTTGGCAATCAATGGATGTTGTGCGGGTGGTTTACAGACATACCCCTCAGAAGCTTTGGCCCGCTGCGGCCTACAACGTAAGCCACCATCTCAAGAAACTGCAAAAGGAGGGAAAACTGCTGCTCAACGAGTTAGATGAAGGAACATTTTTTGTTTACAATCCAATAAGCTTGCTCTAGAACAGTGCTGGTCGCACAGCACTGACATTATATGCAGTGTGCTTTGGGCCGAATATTCCTGCGGCCGAAACCGTCTTAGTCAAAGTTTCAATTATTTTATCAACTCCTAGTTTGTTTTGGTATTCATTATGCTTGCTATTTTAAAGTCTTTCAATGAAATATAAATCACATTTGTAGGCCAAATAATAGGATATTACGCATTGCGCATCCATATTTTGGATACAAATTTTCGTTATAAATTTTGTTCGCTCAGTGTGTCTTCAAATAGTTGCGCAGCGTGGTCCTGCAAAAAATCGAGACAAAAGGGGCCGAAGTTCTATTATCGAAGCCACACGAAAGCTCGCTGCTTTTTATACCCGTACTCGAAGAATAAAAGGGTATAATGCATTTGTGATAAAAGTGGATGTGTGTAACATAGAGAAGAATCGTTTACGACCTAATAAAGTACATATATTCTTTATCAGCATAAATAGCCGAGTCGATATAGCCATGTCTGTCCGTCCGTCTGTCTGTCCGTCTTGTTTGTCTTGTTTGTGGCTATAATAGCTAGAACAACCAAACTGTCCAGACTTCTGTGATACCAAATCAAGACAGTGTATTTCAAAATTTCGCCACGTCTTCCTAAAAGATGAAAGTACACAATTTTTAAGATAGGAAAAAACGAAAAATTCAGTATCGTAGAGAATGGTCATATCTACCCGATTGCCGAATTGGTTTAGATCGGATCATTATTGTAGCCACAATGTTGAAATTAATTTTCAGCAGCTAGCCGCCTACCCTTCAGCTGTGTTTTTGTGAGAAGTGATGTAGATGTACTTAGATGACAGATGCAGGAAAAAATGTAAAATGTACAAAAATTATAAAATATTTTACAATTCAACATAAATCAAATGTGTACCGACTGAGTACGGGTATAATAGTGTCGCGTTAACAGCGACGCAACACGTCCCTTTTTGTTTACACTGTACTTTTACCGACAGTTCAGCAGCAGCACATTTTCCTATACCCATTAGGTAGGGCCGTGCCGAGTCCTGATCTAGAACTGCAGAATTTCAAAGTTCATCACACGCAGATTTAAGATACTTACTTCTACTACGAGTACCTCAATTTAGAAATAAAAACATTGACTTGGAAAAAAAACAATAGGATATTAACAAATTTTAAAGCCCCAAATCTATAAGAATAAGTCGGTTTGGTTCTTTGAGTGCAAAAAAGTTTAATTTTGTTGCGATAATATGTAAAAAAAAATATATTTTAAAAATACACAAAAAATGTTTGGTTAGCATTTTTATAATGTTATTTAATGTGTTTCCATCCGTTGTTTTAGCGTGAAGAAATCTGAACTATTGTAATTTTTATTCAGTATTTAAGAAAAATTATCAGGAAGAAAGTCATGGAACCGATTAAATCAAAATTTTTCAGATATTATCTGAAGTGTAGACTAATTCATTTAATTAGTGTGTTATAAGTGTATTCTGACTATTTCTTTCACCGTCTTCCTTTTCCAATTTTACTACTTTTTTGGCGTTGCTTTATAGCGACTGAAGAGCGTTTATCCTTCTTCTCTCGCGGATCTACGACGCGATAACGACCTTTTACACCAGCTGGACGACGGGCCCGACGCGACGCAGTGTGCTTTTTAGCGACTACATATGTAATCTCTTTTTTTCTTTCTTGCGCTTTCTTATATACCTTTTTAAGTTGCTTTGCCTTCTCATGGGTTGAGGCATCAGCGTTCTCCATTATTTTCTCGGCCATTTTTTTAGCTTTGGCCAGACGTTTTGTGGAACGGCGCTTCTTTCTTGCTTTTGCCTCCATTACTTTTTTTATAGGGCGCACATTTAGCTCCTGGACCTTGCGTTTGTATTCTTCGGTAAGCTCTTGAGGCACTGGTTGTGGCATAGTCATGTGTTCTTGTTCATCCTGCGTGAACCAAGCTGGAAGGTTTTCATCGTTAAAAGCATAACGGTTCCAGGCTGCATCAATAAGGTCGCGTTGTGTTTTTTTCCGCGAATCAAAAACGCACCAATAGCTAGCTCATCTTCGGTCAGACGTACCTTTTTAAATTTTGGCTCTGAAATTATAATATTGAAAAAAAAGTATAATATAATATTCAAAGGTACATGCATCCGAGGGCTGCTATTTAAGTTTCTGGCCTAGGTCACTTTCAGCCTGATTAAGATTAATAGTAATTTGCATTTGAAATTAAAGTATTTTCTGGGATAATCCGTTATATATATTTTTCTTGTACGACCAAGTCGATTTACGATAACGAAAAATGCATCTGTATAAAATTGAAATTGACACATATAAATGTCTGTGACATGATTTTCTACCGTATTTGATATGGATTTTTAACACAAGAATGATGAGACGAAGCACCATGCATTGCCAATTTAAAAAAACTGGTATTGCAAATTCAATCGTTGACTTTCTTCGTACAGGACGAATTTAGGAAAGGGAGCTTAACATAGGTAGGTAGGTACCCTTGGGCATTAATACCATTTTCCATGATCTGATACAGTGATAAAAACAGAGTGTTCGCGTTGGATTCTATGTGTCAATTGGTGTAAGAAAAGTATACAAAAATACGATCGTAACGGTTCAAAAGCTTTATATATTATCTAAATAGACGACGAATCATGGATATCGCTGTGAACGCGACTCTACTTTTATACCCGAACTCAGTCAGTACACATGTGATTTATGTGGAATTTTCAAATGTTTTAATTTTACTCAAAGAGTAAAAGGGTATATTGTATTTTTGGCAAAAGTGGATGTGTGTAACATAAAGAAGAAATCATTTCAGTATAAACATATATTCTTGATCAGCATCAATAGCCGAGTCGATATAGCCATGTCTGTCCGTCCGTGTTGTTTTTCACTCATTGCTCGAAGGCTATTAGAGCTAGTGCAATCAAATTTTTTTTCCAGACTGATGTGATATCTCACTCCTAGAAAAGTGTTACAAAATCAACGACTGGATCTCAGAGACTATAAGAGCTAGAGCATCCAAACTTTCTGTCTAGACTCCTTCGCCACGCCCCCTTCCGCCCACCCAAAAGATGAAAGTCCACAATTTTGAAGAAAGGAAAAAACGAAAAATGCAGTATCGTAGAGAATGATCATATAATATCTACCAGATACACAAATTTCATTTGAATCGGATAATTATTATAGCCATAATGATAAAATGAATGAGTTTTCAGCAGAGATTTGCCCCGCCCCTCGCAGCGTAAGTCATTATTAGGGTTGATAGCCGCTACTGATTCTCTCACACTCACACACTGCTCACATTGCTCACACGCTCTGCCTCGTGCAGTGTACGTGTGTTGTTGTGAGAACTGATGTAGATGTAGATGACAGATGCAGCAAACAAATGTAAAATGTATAATGTTAAAACTGATACAACATTTAACGAGAAAGAACGTACGGAGTCGCTGTAGGCGCGACTCTACTTTTATACCCGTACTCAGTCAGTACACATGTGATTTATGTGGAATCTTCAAATGTTTTTATCAGTTTTACATTTTACATTTGACATTTGTTTGATGCATCTGTCATCTACATCTACATCAGTTCTCACAACAACACACGTACACTAAACGAGACAGAGCGTGCGAGTGTGAGTGTGAGAGAATCAGCAGCAGCAACCCACAAAATAAATGTATATTTTGTTATGGTTGTAGAGGGGGGTGAGGCAGCTCGCTGCTGAAAATGCATTTCATCATTGTGGCTATAATAATGATCCGATCTGGACCAAATTCGGGAATCTGGTAGATATGATCATTCCCTACCATACTGCATTTTTCGTATTTCTCTATCTTCAAAATTGTGGATTTTCGTCTTTTGTGGGGGCGGAAGGAGGCGGGGCGAAATTTTGAAATACACTTGTTCAGGTTCGGTATCACAGGAGTATCACAGAAAATTTGGTTGCTCCAGCTCTTATAGTCTCTGAGATCCAGGCGTTCATTTTTACGAAAAACCAAATCGACTCGATTTTGTGTGAGTGCGAAAGAGAGGGCTATATTAATGATCCGGTTCGATACAGATTTGGGCCCCTGATAGATATGGTCTGTCTCTATGATTCTGCATTTTTAGTTTTTTGTTATTTTCAAAATTGTGGCCGCCACAGATGTGCGCCCTTTGTGGGGGCGGAAGTGGGCGGGGCGAAATTTTGAAACACTTTTCTAGGAGTGAGATACCACATCAGACTGGATAAAAGTTTGGATTTGCTCTAGCTCTTATAGCCTTCGAGCAATGGGCGTCAAACAAGACGGACGGACGGACAGACAGGGCTATATCGACTCGGCTATGGATGCTGATCAAGAATATATATACTTTATAGGGTCGGAAATTATTCCTTGTCTATGTTACACACATCCACTTTTACCACAAATACAATATACCCTTTTACTCTTCGAGTACGGGTATAAAAATTCCACATAATTCACATGTGTACAGACTGAGTACGGGTATAATGTATATGAACTTTTGATTTTTGGGGGGCCGGGCAAAGTTTCGAAATACACTTGTGATATCACAGAAGTGTGGACAAAGAGTTTGATTTCTCTAGCTCTCTTTATGACCCAATCCGATCCAGATTCGGGACTCAGATAAATATGCGGGTTCTGCATTTTCTGGTTTCTTCTATCTTCAAAATTGTACACACATTTGTAGAAGTGAGATATCAGATCAGTCTGGACAAATAATTTGGTTGCTCTGCTCTTATATTCTCCGAGCACTCGGCGCTCAACAAGACGGACGGACATGTCTCGACTCGGCTATTGATGCTGATCAACTTTATATACTTTATGGGATCGGAAACGCTTCCTTCTCAGCGTTAAACACATCCACTTTCACCAGAAATATAATATACTCGTTTACTCTTCGAGTACGGGTATAAAAATTGTAAAAACTGATAAAATATTGAAAAATTCCTCATAAATCAGAAGCATACATACTATATAGACTGACTGAATACAGTCGCGCCCATTACCACAAACTTAAATACCAGCCTAGGTATAACAAAAACTGGTAAAGCACTGATAGTCTACATTTTTAAAAACGACTTGTAAACACACTAACTAATTTTGTCTTACTTATAAAAAAAAATGATTGTATAGATAATTATTACCAACCTTTGGACATTTCTTCAGAAACAGTATCTTTGGAAAGCTCTTCAGAGTCAGAGCACTCTGAGCTGCTCTCCATCGTCATAGTTTCATGTCGGGCGCGTCGCTTAGCCTTTTTGCCCAAGGGCACCTTCCCATGTGTGTCCATGCTGAGGGTGCTCTTACCCAAAACAGAGACACCCTTTAAATTATACTCCTTGGCCATATTGCTCAGATCATAGTTTTCCTCATCGTCGTCCGATGGAATGTTTTGGAGATTGTTCTTCTCGTACCAAAGCTGTACACGTTGTTGCCGCTTGGTATCCTTGTCGCGAAAATCACTTGACTTTATGAGCGGATGCTCCTCGGGCTTTTTCTTGCCTTTACCATCGTTAAAAATATCTTCGGTAACGTCGCTTGGGCATAAACCTCCCTTATCGTTCATAATCTCATCGTCGTCTTCATCGTTACTTAATTCTGACTCCTCGTCGTTTTCATAGTTGCCATCGTCATCCAGTTGCTTGTCGTCCTTGTGGTACTTTTTGTACTTAGGCAACTTAGGAGTCTCTTTACCATCTAGTTCTATGTCGAAGTCGGGGTTAACATCAAGAATTCTATCCAAGTCAACAACAGAGTTAATAACTTTCAGATCGAAAATTTCATGCCCAGTTTCTTCCACAGGCCCGTCATCTCCCTTTATAATCATGTTGAGGTTCATCTTTTCGTGAAGCTTTGCCTTGGCTTTAAGCGTCTTCTTTCGCTTCCGCTTAAGCTCTTTTTGCTCTTCCACTGTCAACGTACTGATCTTTTCTTGTAGTTCAACACCTTCCATGTCCTCTATTTCTGTTTGCGTAAGTGTATTTGCAATTTTTTCCTCCGCTTCTGGCTCCACAATGACCGCCATCGTTTCAGTCTTAAAAAAACTATCTTTAACAGCTTTCCACCACAATACAATACCTTTAATGTCCTTGCGACCCAAAACCTTAAGGTCCTTACAGCATTCTAGAATCTCTGGTGTAGTTTTCTTGTGATTAGCTATACGCGCGTCATCAATGCGAATGGATCCTACACCTTGGAGGGCAGCTAGGCCATTTTCAGCTTTCATAAACTCTGAGGCCGCTAAATTTGTTCTCAATGATATGTCCTGTTCACTGTAGCCCTCGGCTTTAATGCGTTTTTGCCTTTCCGGGTGCAGCAGGCTATTTTTTTTCTTGCTTTCGAAGTCGAGCTCCTCGAACACGTACTTGCAGTCGAGCAGGCGGGGATCGATAATGTCGGGTGACAGATATTCCTGGCAAACTACAAATATTTCGGCTGACTCCTTGCGGGACGCACTTGGTTTGGTGGCATGTACCTTCTTGAAGAGCTGCTTGAGCACCCAGAGTAGAGCGTTGTAGTCCTTGGAGCGGAAAACTTTAGTCACAAACCACCCGCCGCCGCGCAGAAACTGAGTGGTTAACTTGAGGGCATTAAGAGTTAAGCAGATCTGCTGGTAAGCATCGTAAAGCCAATTACGACCCACGTTGGGGGCACCGTCGTGAAGGACAACATCCGCCTTCCATGACTGCAACTCCTTTGTTAATGATTGACGACATTTGTCCGTTGTAATGTCCTCTACTAAACCAATACAGCCTGTAATGGGTCGTATAGGGAAGAGGTCAACACCAATTACAATGCTAGATACTGGCATATTTTGTTTTGCCACCTGCATCCATCCACCAGGAGCTGCACATAGATCTAAGCAAACTTGCGACTGTTGGAGAAATCCGAATTTGCGATTTAGCTGTACCAATTTAAACGCGGCACGGGATCTAAAACCCGTTTCCTTGGCAAGTTGGTAAAACTTATCCTTCCTTGTCTTTCCTACTTTGGTCTTTTTGCCCATTTTTCTTTATTTTATTTATTGATTTCTGTATAATTACAAAACGAAGCACCCACGTGCTAATACTCTCTTCATTAAAGTTATGTTCATATCGATATATAAGTGTATCGATATTTGGAATATGTGTCAGGATGGCGTCTTAGCGACAGCGTCGATAGTACTAATCGTGTTACGACACTTGACTATGCTAACAGCAGCTAAGCTGCTAGCGCACTCTAGACACGTCTAGAGGATTTCAGTCTGCCTAAGGAACATCTGAGGTACTATTTGGGAAAAAATTATGTTTTCAAACTCATACAGCTAACAAGCCAACAAAGCTGTCTCTGACCATTACAACAATCGATCAATTTTGCCGCATAGCTGATACCAGCTGATCTCTCACTTCAGCCAATTCCCATAAGGCTAACTCTTTTTTCCCCCTTATAGACCTTACTGAATGACCACATGCCTATAATAAACATTCATTGAATTAGAGACCCATCGAGAACGGGGATATTTTTCGTATGGAAATTATATAAGCCCTCTGTTAACTTCTTAGATATATATATACTGGATTAGTACTAGAAAAAGAACAATCACCGATAAATTCGCTAGGTACCAAAACGTCAGCCAAACAACACTACAGAGGGAAGCATGAAAGAATACCGGCTGGCAAAAATTAATTGGGGAAAATAATGGCTACGCTCTACGTCTAGATCGGATCGGTTAATTTATATAGCCACAATGAAGAAAACCATATAGATAGGCATCTTTCCCTGTCGCTCTATCAAACACAGCAAAGCGACTAGTCTTTCCTTTCGTCTAGATGAGCGCTTGGATCTCAGAGACTATAAGAGCTAGAGCAAGGACACCTTCTACGCAATCTTTTGAGATATCACTTCAGTACAAGTGCATTTTAAAATTGTGCCCCGCCTTCCGCCCCCACGAAAGATGGAAGTCCACAATTTTGAAGATAGAAAAGAACCGAAAATGCAGTATCCTAGAAAACGACCATATATCAAAGATCGGATCATTTTTATAGCTACGATGATGATATTGACTGTCAGCTGCTAACCTCCTCCCCTTCAGCGGTGAAGCTGCTACTGATTCTCTATCACGCTCACACACTCTGCTTCGTGCAGTGTATGCGTGTTGTAGCTTGAAGTGATATATATGAAGATGACAGATGCAGCAATCATAAATAATATGTAAAAACTGATAAAGTATGTGTACTGAGTGAGAACGGGTATAAGAGTAGTGTCGCGGTAACTGCGACTCAATACGTTCCTTGTCATATATACTTGACAATGCCAAGCGCTCATTATCCATGTCGGAAAAAACGCAGTGGATTAGAATACGCAATTAAACTTTTACAAACAGATTATTTCGTGATGAAAATATCTGTATTTATATATGTAAAATATGTTTTTGATGACGGAAAGGTAGCAAATCTTTGGAAATCAACTATACTATAAAAGACGACAGGAAAATGGACTAAGGGACTCGCACATATGTCCTCTGGACACTTAGCCCACTCCGGGGGAGTGGTCGGAATTTTCGTATGATGTTAAATATCGATTAACACTGGCACCAGTGATAATTAAAACAAGAGGGAACGTTAATTAGCAGTTGTCGTGACACCACGTTTATAACATACTCTGTCTATAAATAAGCTTATTGTTTATGTGGAATTTTGGCGTTTTAGTCATCAGCTTTTTGCAATATCTTTTTGACTTTTTGCTGAGCATTCAAAATTGAATTATCAGTGGAATGTATATCCAGATACTAACTTACTTTCAAGTGTTTGTGCCCGAGATATTTATGATGAGTTATGTTGTTTTTCCCATACACTTGTAATATATTGTTCACATATTCGCAGGGAATTTTAAGATTTCATTGTCGATAACAATTATTTTTGGTTGAATTTGAAAAATATCTACCAAAAATAGCATAGAAAAACGTGAGAATAAAGAAAATGTGAAATAACTGAGAAATTTTCGGAGTTATATACCCTACGGACCACCCCAGAAGTAGATGGTGTATGATCTCCAGTGTGAAAAGACTATAATGAAACAATTAGGCAGGCTCCGGTTTGACTTTTCAGCAAACAAGCATTCTTTTTTATTTCAGCCGCTCTGGAATCCGCAAAGGTCGATCAATTTAAGTGGTACAATCTCATTTTCACAGGTAATTGTCTCAAATTCATGTCAATGTATCATAAAGTCATCTTGTTTTTCCTGTTGCAATTAAGATGAATTCTTTTGTGAAAAAATCCGTTAAGTTTTCAATTTGGAATATGTTGCCATATTGAAAACGGAAAATTTTTGAGTTATACGATGGCCTCATTCTCCGTTGTGAAATGTATAATACTAAGATTTTGTGAAAGTGATACCTGCCTGCATGATAAAATACATTTGCTCTGTGTTCTCTAAGGATAATATTTATATCCTTACCTTTTTGTTCAGCCATAATTCAGAAATATAATCAAATATTTGGAATGGACGAAAATGCCTTCGATATAAAAGTGCGTCACTGTCAGGTCGCATCGACGCATGATGCTTCCTAGTATAAACAAATTGTAAAAGTCATTTAACTGCGAAACATCGATGATTGTGTCCCACATATCATCGATTTTTTTAAAAATGGTCAAAATATATATATCGATAGTGCCACTTACTTGTTTTATAGCTTTGCAATATCTAGCCAGCTGCTGGTAGTTATATAAGTATGATTCAAAGTGTTGTCTTTAAGCTTGGGAGGCTCCGGTTAGATAAAAACTTTTAATATGTCGTTTTCTTTTTTTTGTATTCATACATATTTCCCTTAATTAGGCTTGGCAGCTGTACCGTTTCTAGTGCACAAGTTCGAGATAAGGGCTATTTAAGCCGACCCCGCCTGAGGAATCCGTACTGGAACCTGCGGAAACAACGCACTGTAAGAAAAGTCTCATTACTTACATTTAGTCATTTTAACATCGTTTTTGTATGTAAAAGAATACGGAAGACCTTGTGACCACGGAAAATAAGCATTTCATCAGTGAGTTAATTAACGAAAAATACGGTGTTGCAGCGCCAACTAAGAGCATACAGGTCCAAGAAAATACGTTGATACAGACATGTGGTCTGGAAGATGGCATTCGCCCTTGGTCGCCGCACACTAGGCGTTGCGGTGTGATAGCGCGTAAGATTGGTCAGTATCCGCTATGGCTTAAAAATGGGAAAAAAGTGCGCACCACATTGTTGCAGATTGCTGACAATCATGTTATTAAATACTTGCCACCTGAAGAGTGTCGGCCGCAGGAGAATCTGAACAGTGTGCATAATTGGAAAAAGTATGGATGCCTTCTCGTGGGCGCTGAAAGCACGAACCCAGCCATTCTGACGAAAGAATACTGCAATATATTTCGAAGTGTGGGCGTAACACCAAAAAAAAAAATATCATGCGTTTTATGGTCTCATCTCAGGAAGCACTATCACCTGGAACACCTTTGAATATTGCCCACTTTCGCGTTGGAGAATATGTGGATGTTCGAGGCAAAACGTGAGTATTTCAAAATGTATCTTAAATGTATAAAATAGTTGGAGATAATAGCACTAAAGGCTGAATTCTGTATAAACGAGAAAAAACGTACGGAGTCGCTGTAAACGCGACTCTACTTTTATACCCGTACTCAGTCAGTACACATGTGATTTCTGTGGAATTTTCAAATGTTGTATCAGTTTTTACATTTAACATTTGCGAAATTTTGAAATACACTTGTTCAGGTTTGGTATCACAGGAGTCTTGGCAAAAGTTTGGTTGCTCTAGCTATTATAGTCTCTGAGATCCAGGCGACACAAAATACAAAAACCAAATCGTCTCGTTTTTTTGTGTGAGTGCGAAAGAGAGGGAGCGAAATTTTTTAGTATGTTTTTCTCTATTGTGGCAATATTAATGATCCGATTCGATTCAGATTTTGGGCCCTGATAGATAATGTATTTCTCTATGATTCTGCATTTTTCGTTTTCTGTTATCTTTAAAATTGTGGACGCCACAGATGTGCGCCCTTTGTGTGGGCGGAAGTGGGCGGGGCGAAATTTTGAAACAGTTTTCTAGGAGTGAGATATGACATCAGTCTGGAAAAAAAATTTCTCTAGCTCTAATAGCCTTCGAGCAATAAGTGAAAAACAAGACGGACGGACAGACAGGTCTATATCGACTATATCGATGCTGATCAAGAATATATTTACTTTATAGGGTCGGAAATTATTCCTTCTCTATGTTACACACATCCTTTTTTACCACAAATACAATATACCCTATTACTCTTCGAGTACGGGTATAAAAAGATTATAAAGTACCCTTGCGCAATATATTTGGATGATGTTGATTGTGGATATGTATGTTTGTACATATGAACGTAAAGTAGGTGTTATGATTTTGTCACCTGATGGAAAAAAAAACTAAAAGGAACCTTGTGAGTTGCAGTTACCATGACACTACTACCCGTACCGAGTCAGTCTTTGATTTATGTCTATGAGCTTCTGTTTTATGTGGAATTTGCGTCATCTACATCTTTATATAGGGGGGCGGGGCAAAATTTTGAAATACACTTCTATTGAAGTGATATCACAGGAGTTTGCATAGATGGTTTGGTTTCTCTAGCTCCTATAGTATCTGAGATTCAGGCGCTCATTTAAATTACTGTGTGAGAGAGAGCGAGAGGGAAGGATGCCTCCAAAAGGTTTTCTTCATTGTGGCCTGATTCGGGCCTCTGATAGATATGGGCTTTCTCTTTGCTTCTGCATTATGCAGTTAATTATGCAGAAGAGTTCCAGTAACATCAAGCGAGTTCGACAATTTTTTCGGTTAGTTGGTCGCTTCATTATCGTCGGTAATGTAGTTCTCCAGCGATTTTACTTTGAATAACGAAATTTAATCAATCGACGTCCGTGTTTTTGGCTGCTTGTGTTGTCCGTTCACTTCATACAAACACCCAAGGCTACCTCAATCCCACGGTATGACTATTTGGCTCAATAATTTCGCTCACAGCGAACACCTGTGTTCTCGCACTAAATTAATTTTAAACGACCTTTAACGACCTTTAAACGTCCGTCCGTCCGTTCGTCTGGTTTGTTGCCCATTGCTCGGAGGCTATAGGAGCTAGAGAAACCAAATTTGTTCCCACACTGATGTGATATCTCACTCCTAGAAATGTGTTTCAAAATTTCGCCCCGCCCACTTCCGCCCCCACAAAGGGCGCACATCTGTGGCGCCCACAATTTTGAAGATAACAGAAAACAGAAAAATGCAGAATCATAGAGAAAGACCATATCTATCCGGGGCCCAAATCGGAATTGGATCGGATCATTATTATAGCCACAATAGAGAAAACCATTTCGAGAAATATCTTTCCATCTCGCTCGCTCTCACAACGTGTCGACTTTGCCCATTCGTACAGATGAGCGCCTGGATCTCAGAGACTATAAGAGCTAGAGCAACCAAACTATCCGTCCAAACTCCTGTGTTACCACTTCAGTACAAGTATATTTCCAAATTTCGCCACACACCCTTCTGCGTCTCCAAAAGACGAAAGTCCACAATTTTGAATTTAGGAAAAACAATAAAGAACGTACAGAGTCGCTGTGAACGCGACTCTACTTTTATACCCGTACTCAGTCTGTACACATGTGATTTATCTGAAATTTTCAAATTTTGTATTATTTTTTACATTTTACATTTTTTTGCTACATCTGTCATCTACATCTACATCACTTCTCACAACAACACATGTAGACTGCACGAGGCAGAATGTGTGAGCAGATGGTGAGCGAGAGAGAGAATCTGTAGCGACAATCATCCCCATAAATGATTTACGCTGCTTGGGGAAGGGGAAAATTTCTGCTGAAAATTAATTTCAATTTTAATTAATTTTTAATTAAAATTAATTAATTAATTTTGATCTGAACCAAATTCGGGAATCCGGTAGATATGACCATTCCCTACGTTACTGCATTTTTCGTTTTTTCCTATCTTCAAAATTGTGGAGTTTCATCTTTTGCGGGGGCGGTAGGGGGCGTGGCAAAATTTTGAAATACACTTGTCTTGATTTGGTATCACAGGAGTGTGGACAGAAAGTTTGGTTTCTCTAGCTCTTATAGTCTCTGAGATCCTGGCGTTCATTTGTACGAAAAACCAAATCGACTCGTTTTGTGTGAGTGCGAAATAGAGGGAATGATGTTTTCCGATATGGTTTTCTCTATTGTGGCTATACTAATGATCCGATCCAATTCAGATTTGGGCCCTTGATATGGTCTTTCTCTATAATTCTGCATTTTTCGTTTTCTGCTATCTTCAAAATTGTGGACGCCACAGATGTGCGTCCTTTGTGGGGGCGGAAGTGGGCGGGGAGAAAATTTTGAAATTTGGTTTCTCTATCTCTTATAGCAATGGGCTATAAACAAGACGGACGGACGGACGGACGGACAGACGAACGGACAGACATGGCTATTTCGACTCGGCTATTGATGCTGATCAAGAATATATATACTTTATGGGGTCGGAAATTAATCCCTCTCTATGTTACACACATCCACTATTACCACAAATACAATATACCCCATTTTTACTTTTCGAGTACGGGTATAAAAAAAGAATACAGTATCGTAGAGAATAATCTATTTACCACATTCCCGAATCAGATCGGATCATTATTTTAGCCACAATGATCAAATTAATTTTCAGCACCGATCTCCCCCACCCCTCGCAAAAAAATAGTCATTCAGGGATGATATCCGCTACTGATTCTCTCTCTCGCTCACACACTCTGCCTCATGCAGAGGACGCGTATTGTTGTGAGAAGTGATGTAGATGTAGATAGACAGATAGGTAAACAGATACAGCTAAATTTAATTGAATTTTTAAAATGTAAATACCAGAGCTCACAAATAACAGTTGACCGTTTCTTGCAGTCACCAAAAACTGTTTTTGCGCACCACTTGCGCAAAAGTCAGACAAGAACCGTTCACCAGTGTCTCTTGAACGAACGGTCTGTGCTCAACCAAAACCAATTTCGTATTTCCTTTTTGCTCTGCTCATTCGCTGACCGTTTTGCAACGAGCGAAGAAAAAAAAAAGTCTTTTGCATTTGTATGAGTGTATATGCGAATGATCAGTCTACTTGTAAACCACACTTGCACACTCACACTTTTTTAATAAAAAGGCACTGAAGTCAAAAGACCGTTTACGATGAGCCTTTCGTTTTTCGCACTTCTGCTGACCCTCAATAAGCGAGCGTTAAGTTTGATCGCTCTCTCTAAGTTGTTGTTGAGTGAGCATAAAAAGAACCTCGCAACTGAGAACAGTTAACCGAAAACCAAAACAAAGAGCAACGAAAAGTTCTGTTCAGAGCGAGAGCACACGTGCATTGTCTTTTTCGGTTGTGTTAGAGAGCAGACCGCAAAACGAAAAACGGTTGATTGTTATTTCCGAGCTATGGTAAATACTGATAAAACATTTGAAAATTACACATATATCTGAGTACGGGTATAAAAGTAGTGTCGCGTTAACGTTCTTTCTCGTTTTATTTTTAATATTTAAAAAATATTTACGCAAATCTGCCTAACATTTTTCATTGCAGCGTCGACCATGGCTTCCAAGGTGTGGTCAAGCGACATGGCTACAAGGGCATGCCTGCTTCACATGGCGTTACCAAGACACATCGCCGTCCCGGTAACATTGGCGGTGGTGGCGAAAAGGGGCGTGTCTGGCCTGGTACAAAGATGCCTGGTCATATGGGTAATCGTTGGCGTGTTCTTAAAGGTCTGCGAATTTGGCGCACAAACGCAAAGTACAATGTCATGTGGGTGCAAGGTAGCTCAGTGCCCGGACCTACTGGTGGACTAGTATATATATACGATACGCTTTTGCCCCTGCGGAAGCTGAAGCAAGCTCCACCATTTCCCACATTTTGCAACGAGGTGGAAACTAATTTGGAGGACATTTGGTATGAGCAGATGCACAAATTTAAGGATGAAACCATTGTATACGATCGCGATTAGCTTTATTTCCTATCAATTAATAAGGAGTTTTTAACATATAAAATGAAAGTTAAAAAAGCAGACGCGGTGTTACACAAATACTGTAAGAGAAAGCGAGAGGGAACGATGCCTCTCTAAATGGTTTTATTTATTGTATCTATAATAATGATCCGATCTGATCAGGATTCGGCAATATGGTAGATAAGGTAATTCTCTACTATACTGAATTTTCTGTTATATTCAAAATTGTGGACACCACAGATTTTCGTTCTCTTTGTGGGTAAAAGGAAGAGGGGGGAAATTTTGAAATGCACCTATAGCAGTGTGGTTTCACATAAGTCTGGAAATAAACATTGGTTGTTCTATCTTTTTTAGTCTCAGAACTAGCCGACAAACAAAACGGATAGATGGACGGACAGGCAGACATGACTATATCGACTATAACTTATCAATAATATATATACTTAATGGGGTCGAAAACGTTTCCTTCCATGCGTTGTACACATCCATTTTTACCCAAATTACAATATACCCCTTAACTCTTTAGGTACGGGTATACAAATCATAAGCTCCCTAGGGACGCCTACAGCTGATTTTGTTGCGACGATAAACTTATATAAACTGGCTTATCTATATTCTGTATTGTAACTGGTTAGTAATTTCGCACAAAACAGTGTATTGATAACCAAATCGGACTACAGTTAGCACGAAAACGGAAAGTGTTATTGCCCTTACAAAGATTTTTAGAGCAAATTACACTACTGAACACCATTTTTTCCGCTACGAAGCACTCGAACTTTTTTGGACCGTTTGAAACGTTTGCTGGTCTAACTCGCAGTATAGTTCAGTGCATTTTAAAGCTAGTTTATAGCTGCATTTATCAGATGTTCAAATTGGCAAAGTTCATTGCAAAAAATGTCAGGTACTTAAGTTATGTGAGAAATAGAAGCGCCAACTCTGAAAGAAGCATAAAAAACCTCGCAGTATAGTTCAGTGTATTTTAAAGCTAGTTTATAGCTGCATTTATCAGATGTTCAAATTGGCAAAAGTTCATTGCAAAAAATGTCAGGTACTTAAGTTATGTGAGAAATAGAAGCGCCAACTCTGAAAGAAGCATAAAAACCTGCGAACCGGCAATGTATTATACAACGTATTACAACAGATTATTATTATCGCAATAGCCAGTCGAACGGGAAACTTAATCCTATTCAATTGGAATAAAAGATTAGTACTACCTCCCTTTTGAATTTGCGTTTAATGAACGTCACTTAAATCACATATTTCATCACTTTTTAGACGCACAACATTGTACATTTGGCAATTTCGTATGATTCAGATTCATATTCTGCAGATAATTATGTAGAAGAGTTCCTGTCACATCAAGCGAGTTCGACAATTTTGTCGGTTAGTTGTGTGAGGACTTATCTCAGGCTGAGGTAGGCTCAGTCTGTCCAGGGTTTATACCTCTACAAGGAATTTGTAGATTGCCTCGCCTTTGGGCGAGGGCTTGGCCGTGACAAGGTCGAAAAAGAGCTCTAGTGGTGTTAACTCACCGTGTGGTGGTAGCAGTGGGAGAGAATGTTCGCGCTGGCGAATAAATACGCTGACGATCAAGTTCTTTTGTTGAAAGTGGTATTTATTGGTACTTAAATGTCTGGAAACTTAGGTCTCGTGTGTGTGGGGGGACCGGTGAAGTGTCGGTGACGTTGAGTGAATTGCCGGTACCGTGGGCTGATTGTTGGCGGATGAACTGCTGAACGGTGTGATCGACGTTGAACTGCCGATAGACTGATAGACTGATAGACTGCACCGATTGATCGGCGGCACGCGCTATTTAAAGCCGGCAGCCGGTGCTGCTGAGTCCGTAGTTCCGTCTTAACCTAGGAAGTGCTTGGCGTGGGGTTTTGGTCAGTGGGTGAGGGTGTGGGACGGTGTCGTGTGAATGAGTTTTTTGGGTCAGTGTCGTGTAAATAAGTTTTGGGTCGAGGTGTGGGGAGTGAGTTTTGCTGACTATGCAGCTGGACTAGTGGCTGGGGTTTGTGAGCGCGCTTTTGCTGAAATAGCTTCGCGAAAATTTAACAGTGTATCTGGGTCGGGTTGGCTGTATAACTGTATAATTGTTACTTAGGTGTAGTGTGTCTTAGTCTGCTAATTAGTGTATGTGTGTCTTAGTCTGCTAACGGGTGTATGTGTAGAGGTGTAGGTATTGTATAGGGCCCGGTCCATGTTCCGTTACACCCCCATTCGTTATATTTTGGGACCAATTTGGCATTCCTTGAGGACTCTTGGGCGTCGGTCCTTTGGGACGCAGAGTTTCCATGACACGTAGTCGTGGTCGTCGACTCCGTGGCCTAGATGCCTGTAGAGTTCCCCATTTCCGAAGACGTAGTCTGGGTATTTATCGGGTTCTTCTTTGGTTTTCTGAATCCTTCGTGTGAGCCGGGGCAAGTTGTTGCGTCCTCTTTGATTCTTGCTAGCGTTTCCAAGGGTTGTCGAGACAGGGCGTCGGCCACTACGTTTTGTTTCCCTGCTCTATAGTGGACGTCGTACTGATACTGTTGGAGTTCGAGCGCCCATCTCGCTACTCTTCCGTAGGGGCTCTCCAGAGTATTCAACCATTTCAGCGCGAGATGTTCTGTTATAACGTCGAACCGGTATCCCTCTAGGTAGCATCGTAGATTTCGGATTGCCCAAATGACAGCAAGGCATTCCTTGTCGGTGGCGGAGTAGTTTCGTTCGGCCTGGTTCAAGCGTCGGCTGACATTGGCGATGACGCGTTCCTTTCCTTCGATTTCCTGCGTGAGAACGGCGCCTATGCCGAGGTTGCTTGCGTCTGTTTGTAGTGAAAACTTTACATTGAAGTCGGGGCAAGCGAGTACGGGAGCGGTCATGAGTAGTTACTTTAGATGGTCGAAGGATGCTTGTTGCTCGGCGGCCCATGTCCATGTTTGTCCTTTCTTGAGTAGCTGAGACATTGGTTGGACGACTGTAGCAAAGTTGGGCACGAATCTTCGGTACCAGGATGCCATTCCGATGTACTGCCGTAGTTCCTTCAGGTTGGTGGGTGGATTGAGTTCTTTGACGGCAGCAATCTTGTCGGGGTGTGTGTGGATACCTTCTTCGCTGATCACGTGACCAAGATATTTGATCCGGCTTTGGAAAAAGATGCACTTTTCCGCGTTTATCCGCAGGTTTGCTTTTCGAAGGCGAGACAGGACTATCTCCAGGCTGTGTCGGTGGGCCTCGAAGTCTCGTCCGACGACGACAATGTCGTCCAGATATGCGAATGCGTAGGGTTCCATGTCGGCACCAATCTCGGTATCGAGGGCCCGTTGAAATATTGCTGGTGCAGAATGTAATCCGAAGAGCATCACTTTCCATTGATAAAGACCTCTGCCGGGGACCGTGAAGGCAGTGGCTTCTCGACTTCCGTTTGCCAGTATCCGTTCTTCAAATCGAGGGTGGTTATGAAGCGCGCTTTTTTTAGGCGTTCCAAGATGTAGTTGATCCTGGGCAGTGGGTACGCGTCAGGAATGGAGTGAGTGTTGAGTTTTCGGTAGTCCACGCACATGCGCCATTTGCCGTTATTTTTACGTGCGAGTACGATGGGAGCGCTGTGCGGGCTTCGTGAGGGTTCGATGAGACCTTCTTGGATGAATTGGTCGACTTGCTCGTCGATGATCCGCATCATGGCTGGGTTCTTGGGTAGTACCGCTGCTTGATGGGTAGATTATCCCTCATGACGATGGTGTGCTCGGCGATGTCGGAGGTTCCGTGGAGTTTATTGAACTTTGGAAGTTTTGTGTCCAGAAATTCTTGGATCTGTGGTGCCAGGTCCGGCGACCAAGGCTCGGAGACCGGTTCTGGATCGTGTTCGGAGGGATCAGTGATCTCGAAATCCGTGGGCTGGCTTGGGTCTTCTGGGAGGATGTTGGTGTCGAACGCGCTGGGGAGTTCGATCTTACGTGAGTCGTCGCTTATGTGGGCGACGATCGGGTTAGCGTTGGCTGTGGGTGGCCGCTTTGTCGCCTTTGAGGGTGTCCGTGGCTTCACCTTCTCCGTTGTGGGGCGGGTGCGTGCGTGCTCTGTGCTCGGTGCTTGTTTCGGATTCGTGTTTTCCGTTGTGGGCCGCTTTTGCTGCGGTTGGTTTCGGTGTCATATTCTTCGTTGCGGTATTGAGTGCCGTTTTCTTTGTGTTAGGTCGGGGACGTGAGTTCGCTGTGGTTGGCTTAGGTTTCTTGTTGCTTGTTTCGGTGTCTTGAACGTGGTTGGTCAGAACTGACGGTGGCATTGGTGCGGCGTGGTGCCGCATTGGATCGTCGTTTCGATGGCACATACGAAGTCCATGCCGACAATAACTTGCTCCAACATGTTTGGTAAGACCAGGAGTGGGATTTGAACCTCTCGTTGATCCAGCTTGATGTGCGCCAGTAGGACTTGTGTGACCTCTCTGACTGAGCCGTCAGCCAGGCATATGCGGACGCATGCATCTTGCAGGTTGGATTTGATGTCTAGTTGTCGTTTTTGGCTCATCCCGTGTCAGTCGAAGACGCGTGTCGTTTCCCGACGTGGCCTGGCGGCAGCAGTCGATGGTCCAAGTGCCGCGCTTTCCACATTCCCAGCAGAACAAGATCGAGGGGTGGGTGTAGTCGTAGGCGGTGTGCCCAGCTTGACCACACCGGCGAAAAGCTGTGCGTGGGTTGACAATGGTGATCATGCGATGGGCCACGTCCCGGCCCGTTGCACCGGTTGGATTCGATGACTGTCTCCAGGATGTGTCCGCTAAGTCCCAATGGGGTCTCCGAACTGGCGTCCGGTGGGAGTCACATTCTCTTCGATCTGGGCGCCTCGCCGGCCTGGTGTCTCTTGGTGCGCATCGGATGGGTGCGGGGATTTCGTACTCGAGGCTAACCGTGTCAGCTGTGACAAGCTTTCCAATTGGTCTCGTCGCACGTATAGCTGGATTCCTGGCAAGGCGTTGTCGTAGTTTTGGTTGAGCTGTTTAACTGGATCGTACCCGGCATGGTGCATGAGTAGCCGTATCTCGATGAGGTATTCTTTGAACGGTTCTCTCACCGCTTGCTTGCGGCCCCGGATCTGGTCGTCCAGTTGTTCGAAATACCGTGCTGGCAGGAAATATGACAGGAACTCCTGGCGGAAGTATCCCCAGGAGCTACACTGTAGTTGGCTGGTACGGTACTAACGGCTAGCTCGGTCGTCGAGTAGCTCGGCCATGGCCCGAGGCAGCTGGTTGGTGTCCACTCCATACGAGCTTGCGCGTTCCTCGAGTAGTTCCAGAAACGATATTGGGTCATTCTCTCCGCTGAACTGGATGCCCTATCCGCGAATGTGTTCCGCTGTGCGTGCGATGTGGTTGTTCTCTGCGTGGGCGAGCGGCAACCGTGACGCGTCGATGCTGACGTCTGTTGAACTGCCCCGATTGAGCAGCAGCGCGCGCTATTTAAAGCTGACACCTGGTGTGTGGAGCCGCTGCGCCCGCAGTTCTGTCTTGGGGGGGTGGGGTTCTTCGGGAGTGGGTTACTGTATGGGAATGGGTCTTTGGGTCGAGGTGTAGGTGAGTTTTGCTGGCTCTGCAGCTGACCTAGTGGGCGCGCTTTTGCTGAAATAGCATTGCGGAAATTGATTAGGATCGGGCTGAGTGCAGTGTAGGTTAATTTGGTTACTTATGTATAGTAGTCTTATGGTACTAATATGTGTGGTTGAATTATGTTGCTTAGGTACTAGTATGTCTTATGGTCTCATGATACTAGCATGTGTGGTTGAATGTATGTGTAGTAGTCTTATTTATAGGACCGTCTATGTTCCGTTATAATGCTTTATAGGGTCGGAAATTATTCCTTCTCTATGTTACACACATCCTTTTTTACCACAGATACAATATACCCTTTTACTCTTCGAGTACGGGTATAAAAACTATAATGGTTGGTTTAAACACACATTTTCAAAAGCAACAAATATACTTACACAAATTGAACTTTTTTCAGAAAACAAATTTTTACACAAAATGTTATAAAACACAAAATTTATTATAAAATGTTCTGTTACAGAATGACACCAAATGACGAAATTTGAGACGAAGTCTAACAGTTTTCTGGAAAACAAATCTGCTGATTTCATCGTTTTGCAATTGAACACGTACGTTTGCAGTCAATCTAAGTGTTTTCACAGAGTGCCACATTTGTTTACAAACACTCATTAATTTCATCAGCAGCAGTTTTTACATACATACATACATCCTTCATTCATTCTTGAGGAACCTATTTATGGAAAAGTAAATATTTGTTTGTGTAAACCATGCCACATTTTCTGGCTATCATTTAAAAAAACCGCACGTAATTTGGTGCACGCGTTGCGGAGACACATGCATACACACAGAATTTCAACATATTTCTTCTACATATTTATAGTATAGATTTAAAATATGAATCACTTTCGAATTACAATGTAGTTTAAACAACTCCAAAAATAAGGGAGCAAACTGTCATAGCTCAACTGACAAACAAATTTTGCAATTCAATTTAAACCACAATTAACAGAACTGTGTTCCAAGTATTGTGACATATTCTGACTTGAAACCGAATCAATAACAACAAATAATTTTTATAAACAGAAATTGAGATTGAAGGATGATGAACCAGTATACATAAAGAACTATCGAAGCCCTCATAGTCAAGTTGAGGAAATTCAAAAGCAAATGGGAAAATTTATAAACGACAATATAGTTGAACCATCACTATCAGAATACAACAGCCCACTTGTACTTGTCCCAAAGAAATCCCTTCTGGGCACAGAAGAATAGACAGGGCACAGACTATCGCCAAATAAATAAAAACTCCTGTCAGATAAATTTCAATTATATTTTGGATCAACTAGGTAGACCAAAATAGTTGTCATGCCTAGATTTGATGTCAGGTTTTCAAATCGAACTAGAAGAAAGTTCACGGAATATAACGTCTTTTCAACGAGCAATGGCTTATATCGCTTCACACGACTACCATTTGGTTTAAAAATAGCGCCAAATTCATTTTAGAGATGATGACTATTGCATTATCTGGACTCGAAGCTTCGCAAGCATTCCTATATATTGACGATCTACAAGTCATTGGTTATTCCGAAAATGTAACGGGAATCTGGTAGATATGATCATTTCCTATGATACTGCATTTTTGGTTTTTTTCTATCTTCAAAATTGTGGATTTTCGTCTTTTGTGGGGGCGGAAGGGGGCGTGGCGAAATTTTTGAAATACACTTGTTCAGGTTTGGTATCACAGGAGTCTTGGCCAAAAGTTTGGTTGCTCTAGCTTTTATAGTCTCTGAGATCCAGGCTACACAAAATACAAAAAACCAAATCGACTCGATTTTGTGTGAGTGCGAAAGGGAGGGAGCAAAGGTTTTTCGTATATTTTCCTCTATGGTGGCTATATTAATGATCCGGTCCGATTCAGATTTGGGCCCCTGGTAGATATGGTCTTTCTCTATGATTCTGCATTTTTAGTTTTCTGCTTTCTTCAAAATTGTGGACGCCACAGATGTGCGCCCTTTGTGGGGGCGGAAGTGGGCGGGGCGGAATTTTTAATCTTTTTTCTAGGAGTGAGAGAACACATCAGTCTGGAAAAAAAATTTGGTTGCTCTATCTCTTTTAGCCTTCGAGTAATGGGCGACGAACAAGACGGACAGACGGACGGACGGACGGACAGACAGGGCTATATCGACTCGGCTATTGATGCTGATCAAGAATATATATACTTTATATGGTCGGAAATTACTCCTTCTCTACGTTACACACATCCACTTTTACCACAAATACAATATACCCTATTACTCTTCGAGTACGGGTATAAAAACAATACCGCAAAGGAGCTCGGTACTCCTCTTAAAGTACCGGAGGGACAAGACCATTCCTCTATATCAACGCCTGGGAAACCAGGTCCAAAGAAGACGGGGAAGGAGACTTAGTCGGTCCACCGTCTTCTAGCAGAATCCGCTGCGAGGAGGGCTCCGATAAGACAATCGGGCCCATCCACGTCGGTGGGTACCGGGGTCAAACCGGTCATCGGGGTGGCTACCAAGCAGAGCGTTATCGCGGCTGGTAAGCGCCTCGCGACCGGGGAAACCCCATAAACCTCGGCAGGCGGCAAGTCTGCAGGCCAAGGAGGAAGGGACAGGAGGCGTGCTGCCTTCATACTGGCCAACGAAGATCCGCAGTATGTGGCATCAGCGAAAGGGATGGAGCAGAGGCTTTCGGCAAGCTCAATCATCCAAG
Source organism: Drosophila bifasciata (assembly GCA_009664405.1). Taxonomy (NCBI): domain Eukaryota; kingdom Metazoa; phylum Arthropoda; class Insecta; order Diptera; family Drosophilidae; genus Drosophila; species Drosophila bifasciata. The sequence continues at coordinate 26,673,717 of CM019041.1, forward strand.
ACTTCCAACCAGCCAAAACCGGAAAGGGAGCAGCCAAGCCCTCGAACAAGCGGCAACGCTCGGCGGAAGACAACGCCACACAGCCAGGCCAAGCCCAGCAAGCCAAGCGGGAGAAGACGCACCTGACCAACAGGTCTTTTGCGGAGGTGGCGAGGGGCAAAACCCTAGTTGGCGTCCTAGATAGGGGCGCCAGGGATGGTAATGTCCCCCGTGACAAGTGGCACCTGGTGGAGGCAGAGCTCCAGGACCGCTTCCTGGAGGAGCTTGCCGAGAACGGTGGACCCCTGCCCAAATGTGAGGACGCCGGGTGGCATCAGGGCATGGTGAAAGCCATCGCCTGCCAAGATGCACGCTCGGCGGCCCTCTAGATGAAGGCGGTGGCGGCGCTCGAGGAAGTCTATCCGGGAGCCAAACTGGAGGCCGTACGTTGGGAAGACGTCCCAAGCAGACCGAGGGCCCGAGCGTGGGTGTCGGTCAAACCTACAGAACCTGAGAAGATTCTCAAGGTTCTGCAGGTCTGCAACCCCCACCTTCCTACAGCCGATTGGAAGGTGGCCAAGGTCGAGGAGGTCGCAGGACAGAGGCGATCATCCTCGTCCTGAATGAGGAGTCGCTAGTGCTCCTTGGAGAGTCGTCAGGAGTGGTGGACCGTAAGGTGACCATAGTCCCCTACAAAAACGACTCCAAGGGAAAGCAAGCGGGGGTCCGCTTAAGCCGTCAAACTACTAAAAATAAAACTAATGACAAATATTAAAATCACTGTCACCGAACATAAAACTCTAAATTCCACAAAAGGAGTCATTTACTGCAACGAATTGCGCGGCATAGCCGAAAATTAAATACTCATGGAACTAAAAACACAAAAGTAACAGAAGTTAGAAAAATCTTAAAAAAACCACCAAAAAACACAAACACTGAAGAAAACAACACAACGCTAATAGAAACTGGACTCATCATAATCACTTTTGGAACCCTGAACCTCCCAAAAATTAAGAATCGGCTACGAAACAGTCTGAGTGCGCCCGTACATCCCCCTACCCCTACGATGCAGAAAGTGCCTCCGTTTTGGTCATCCAACCCCAGTATGTAAAGGCATAGAAATATGCATAAACTGCTCACATGCAAAGCACACAAACGAGAACGAGCTTTGCAAAAATGAAAAAATTGCCTAAATTGCAACAACCTCCACCGCAAATGCCCCCAATTCTTACAACAACAAGAACTAACAGCTATAAAAATTACAGAAAAAACAGACCACAAAACCGCACTTAACATCTATAACAACAGACACGGCCAACACATCAGAACATCTTATGCAAATACGCTCACCAATGTAACACAATACTCAACCATCACGCAAGCACCAAATACACATACGGCATCAAACACATTGTAACGAACCCTGGGACCAGGGCCCGTTACATTCATATACATATTCATATTCATAGCACTAAGTTACTTTGTCATATATAATCTATACACACAAACACAGTACACCTTACTTTGTAAATTTCCAAGTCACACGCGCCGATCGATTTCTGCGAAATCGACACAAGCGCCCCAGTTTCCCCCGAATTTCAAAACTACACTCATGTCATTTCTCGGTGCAACCGAGGCAATGACAGTGTCGGTGGCACGAGTGGAGAACTCGACACCACTTCCGTAACCAAAAACTTGCGGACTCAGCCATCGAGATCGGCCTTAAACAGCCCGAGCCCTCGATCAATCAGGGCAGTCCATCGCCTATCCTAAACAGTAACGGCAGTCCATCAGCCGAGCACCAAACGGCAGTCCATCGCCTATTCTAAACAGTAACGGCAGTCTATCAGCCAACAGTATCGGCAGTCCATCAGCCTATCCTAAACAGTAACGGCAGTCCATCCACAGCGGTTACTAGAACAAGTCCAGAACAAGAACCACACAACACAAAGACAATTAAAAATACAATAAAAAAGCATTAAAGAAAACACATCAAAAACTCAACCACCCAGTTGTCATCATTTCGTCGCCGAGCGCGTATACAAATAAGGTAACCCAAAAACATATTACCACACACACCAAAACTCAGGTGTCAGCGTTTTCCTTTCATCGCCAAGTGCGATTACCAAATTACCTGCACGGTAACCAGACTCTACACCCGCTCCACTTTCGGTCTCACGGCCAAGCCCTTGCCCTAAAGTGCCAGCACATCTTCAAAATTTCTTGTAGAAAATCCTGGAAAGACTGAGCCTACTTCAGCCTGAGATAGGTATCTTACAAGTGGCGCCCGAGCAGGGACTTTCTGGCAACTTTAAGGAAATTTCAAGAAAACCTGAACACGGGGCTACGTGGATTAAAGACCCACGGCCACCGAGAAAGAATAGTAGAGCTAACCACAGAACACAAGTCTGGTACAAAACCAAATTCGCGCACCCACCCGAATCCAGTCGCGAGTGCCACCGGGAAAGTAAACGCAGTGACCAAGTGCTAAAACAGTGAAAAGTGCCCAAAACAACACCGAGGAAAAACTCAGCCTATCACCATGGAAGCCTACGAAGACGACTTGAGCATTGATTTCCATACCAGAGAGCAAATCGCCAATCCAGGCGTCAGCATCGGCTGGATCTACAAGCGCCGTTTCTGGAACTACTCGAGGAACGCACACGTGCCTACGGGTGGACACCAACCAGTTGCCTCGGAGCATGGCCGAACTACTCACCAACCGAGCCAATCGCTGGTACCGTACCAGTCAACTACAGGGCAGTTCCTGGGTACATTTCCGCCATGAGTTTCTGACATAGTTTCTGCCCCCAAGGTATTTCGAACAATTGGACGACCAGATCCGAGGCCGCAAGCAAGCGGTGGGAGAACCATTCAAAGACTATCTGATCGATATACGGCTACTCATGCACCATGCCGAGTACGACCTAGACACGGAGCTTTACCGGATCTACGAAAACGCCCTGCCAGGACTCCAGCTATACGTGCGACGAGACGAATGGAAAAACTTGTCACAGCTAACCCAATTAGCGGCAGAGTACGTGCTTTTTCACGAGAGGAAACACGCAACGACCCCCGCACCCATGCGAAGCCCACCAAGAGACACCAGGCCGGCAAGACAACCAGACCGCAGATAAGGTGAGTCCTACCGTACCCCCTTTCGGACCCCATTGGGATTCAGCCGACACACCGCGCAGACAGTCATCGAATCAAAATAATGCAACGAACCACGACGTCGCCCATCGAATGATCACCACTCCCATTGCCAACCCACGCGCAGCCTGTCGCCGATGTGGTCAAGTTGGACACGCCGCCTATGACTGCACCAACGCTTCGATCCTATTCTGCTGGGAATGTGGAAAGCGCGGCACTCGAACCGTCGACTGCTGCCGTCGAACCACGTCGGGGAAACGACACGCGTCCTCAACTGACCCGGGATCAGCCGAGAACGACGCCTCCACAGAGCCGCGACTAAGCAACCCACTACACGTGAACGACGGCCGAATAGTGGCGACAGTGACAATAGGAGGACAAACAACGGAGGCCACCATCGACACCGGGGCATCCCGAAGTTTCGTCAGCGACAACCTGGCCCGACAACTAAACAACAACTCCAACCTGCAAGATGCATGCGTCCGCATACGCCTGGCTGACGGCTCAGTCAGAGAGATCACACAAGTTCTACTGGCGCACATCAAGCTGGATCAACGAGAGGCCCAAATCCCACTCCTGGTCCTCCCTAACATGCTGGAGCAAGTTATAGTCGGCATGGACTTCCTATGTGCCATCGAAACGACGATCCAATGCGGCACTACGCTGCTAAAGCTACAAGATCGCCACCTCACGCCAACACCACCGTCAGTTCAATCCAACCACATACAAGTCACCAACTCCAGCAACAAGAAATCTAGGTCAACCGCCGCGAATACACGTCCCCGACCTACCACAAAAAATCCGGCACCCAATACCGCAACGAAGAATACGACACCAAAACCAACCACAGCGAACACACTTCCCCGACCTACCATAAAGAAGACGGCACCCAATACTGAAACGAAGAATACGACACCGAAACCAACCACAGCGAGAGCAAAGAACCGGCCTACAACGGAAAACACGAATCCGAAACAAGTGCCGGTAAACTGCAACCAAGCAAACGGGAAAACGAATCCCACGGCCACTACGGAGCACCCGCGTCCTAAGCAAAACACAGGGGAACACACATCCCAAACACACCACGAGGATCTCACACATGAGCCAAGAACCAACACACTTGAACCAGGCGCTCGACACAGGAAGCCCAGGACCAAAACAAACTACGGGGCACACGCACCCCGAACCCACCACAAGGAGAGACACACACGAGACAAACGAACTTGAACCCGCTCGACACAGGAAGCCCAGGTCCAAGTTCAGCCACCGCGCACCCATGCACCCTACCCTCAACGGAGAAGGTGAACCCACGGACACCCTCAGAGACGACAACCAGCCCCGAACAACGACAACGGCAGAAACAGTGCAACAACCGAACCACGAGGGAAACAGCCACGCAAATCCCATGCTGGTCGGGTCCAATCATCGAACTAATACCCACAGAACCTCTCCACTCGGAACCGGAATCTAGCCCGATGACTCCCCCGAAACACCGACCGCAGCCCTGTCGTACCCACGGCCGACGCCACCCCGACCTTCGCCAACCCACTGGAGTACCTTCCGCGTACTGACGTGCCCAGTAGCGCCATGCACCACGCCATGCCTAACACCACGTCCGAAATCTTCGTCGCCCAAACAAGTCGTTGCTGCGGAAACAGAGTCGTCACTAAGACCCGCCTGGCCATACATCGATCTGGAGACATTACAACCCAGGTATACCGCCAGACCCACGAAGATTCGCCACTCACGTCCAACGCTACCCCGATCGTCGCCACATAAGCAACTACCCACGTAGGATCGAACACCCCAGCGAGTTCGACACAACCATCCTCCCAGAAGACCCAAGCCAGCCCAAGGATCCCGACACCCCCGATCTCACCGAACCCGACCCAGAACTGATCTCCGATCCCTGGCCGCCGAACATAGCACCACAGATTGAAGTTCAAAGTTCCAAAGTTCAATAATCTCTACGGGACCTCCAACATCGCCGAGCACACCATCGTCATGAGGGATAATCGACCCATCAAACAGAGGTACTACCCAAAGAACCCAGCCATGATGCGGATTATCGATGAGCAAGTCGACCAATTGATCCAAGATCGTACTCGTACGTAATAAGAACGGCAAATGGCAAATGTGCGTGCACTACCGACAACTCAACACTCACTCCTGACGCGTACCCGCTGCCCAGGATCAACTACATCTTGGAACGCCTACAAAACGCGCGCTTCATAGCCACCCTCGATCTGAAGAACGGATAGTCGAGAAGCCACCGCCTTCAAGGTCCCCGGCAGAGGTCTTTATTAATGGAAAGTGATGCCTTTCGGATTACATTCTGCACCAGCAACATTCCAACGGGCCCTTGATACTGTGATCGGTGCCGACATGGAACCCTACGCATTCGCATATTTAGACGACATTGTTGTCGTCGGACGAGACTTCAAGGACCACCTACACAACCTGGCAATAGTCCTCTCTCGCCTTCGAAAAGCGAACCTGCGGATAAACGCGGAAAAGTGCACATTTTTCCAAAGCCGGATCAAATATCTTGGTCACGTCAAGTCCTCTCTCGCCTTCGAAAAGCGAACCTGCGGATAAACGCGGAAAAGTGCACATTTTTCCAAAGCCGGATCAAATATCTTGGTCACGTCATCAGCGAAGAAGGTATCCACACTGACCCCGACAAGATTGCTGCCGTTAAAGAACTCAAGCCACCCACGAACCTAAAAGAACTACGTCAGTGCATCGGAATGGCATCCTGGTACCGAAGATTCGTGCCAAACGTTGCTACAGTAGTCCAACCAATGTCTCAGCTACTCAAGAAGGGACAAACATGGACATGGACTGCAGATCAACAAGCGGCCTTCGACCAACTAAAGGAACTACTCACGACCGCTCCTGTACTTGCTTGCCCCGATTTCAACGTCAAGTTCTCACTACAAACCGATGCGAGCAACCTCGGCATAGGCGCCGTACTCACGCAAGAGATCGAAGGAAAGAAACGCGTCATCGCCTATGTCAGCCGACGTTTGAACCAGGCCGAAGGAAACTACTCCGCTACAGACAAGGAATGCCTCGCCGTCATTTGGGCAATCAGAAAACTACGCTGCTACCTAGAAGGATACCGATTCGACGTTATAACCGACCATCTCGCGCTGAAATGGCTGAATACTCTTGAAAGCCCCTACGGAAGAATAGCGAGATGGGCGCTCGAACTCCAACAGTATCAATACGACGTCCACTACAGAGCAGGGAAGCAAAACGTGGTTGCCGATGCCCCTGTCCCGACAACCCTTGGAGACGCTAGCAAGAATCAAAGAGGACGCAACATCTTGCCCCTGGCTCACACGACGAATTCAGCAAACCAAAGAGTCCTCGAGGAATGCCATGATCAGCCCACGCCCACGGCAGGCCACGTCGGCATTCGGAAAACCATCACACGGATAACACAACGATACTATTGGCCCGGTCTATATCGCGATGTGCGGAAATACGTACGCAGCTGTTTGAGCTGCCAAAAGTTCAAGGCACTGTAACGCAAGCCCGTGGGTAAGATGCTTACCCGCAGGGCAGAGGAACCATTCGCCACACTATGCGCCGACTTCGTAGGACCACTTCCCCGATCAAAACGAGGGAACACCATGCTTCTGGTATTCTTCGACACCTTCACAAAATGGACCGAACTAGTGCCACTTTAAGAAAGCTACCACAGCTAGCCTAGAGCTAGCTTTTCGGGAACGCATTCTAAGTCACTTCGGCGTACCAAAACGATTCGTCTGTGACAATGGAACACAGTTCACCAGCCGCTCATTCCGCCTGTTTATGCAAACAGCCGGCGTTGATCTACAACACACCGCGCCGTATTGCCCCAGGAAAACCCTACAGAACGGGCCAATCGGACAGTGAAGACAATGATTGCACAATTCGTGGAGGACCATCAAAACACATGGGACGAACTCATACCAGAGATATCACTAGCAATTAACTCCAGTGTCTCGGGAAACAACTGGATTCAGCCCCGCCTTCTTGCTACACGGGAGAGAACCTCGCTTACCTGGAGCATTATACGACGAAGTTACACCAGGGACAGGAAGCCCTCCGGACACAGCCCACACTAAGGCAACCCGACTCAAAGAAGTATTTGCGATAGTGCGGAACAACATTCAGCGGGCGAGTCAAGAACAATCCCGTCACTACAATCTCCGCCGACGACAATGGCGCCCCACGGTGGGTCAACTAGTTGTGATCAGGCAACACCACCTTTCCAACGCAGCCGACGGCTTCGCTGCGAAATTGGCCCCAAAATATGATGGGCCATTCAAAGTCAAAGGTTTCGCGTCAACAAATATCGTCAAGTTGCAACACCCCGGAAGTCGGAAACTGAAAGTCGCAAATATCAACGACCTGAAAGAGTACCACGACACGTTGGACAGCGACCCTGCTGAGGAAGCAAACGACACCAGCGATCACAACGACCCCCTGACGACGGAAAACCACCAATAGAAACGCCAAAACACGTTGGCAAGAAACTTTGCCGACCCAGGAGTAACCAAAGCGGCCAATTGCAACCCCACCCGGAAGAAAGGGGGTGTAACGAACCGTTACATTCGTATAGATATTCACACTGATAGCACTAAGTTACTTTGCATTTCATATTCGTACTAATAGCACTAAGTTACGTTGTCATCTATACACCAACAACACAAACACCATACATCTGACACTGTACAATTTCCAAGTCCCACGCGCCGATCGATTTCTGCCGAATCGACACACGCGCCATAATTTCCACAAGAGTTACCCAACTCCAGTTTACCCCCCGAGTTACACAACTCCACGCAGGTCATTTCTTGGTACGACCGAGCCAATGACCACAGCCTAGACTCAGCTCATTTCTCGGTGCATCCGAGGCAATGACCGTGTCGGTGGCACGCGCCGGAGAACTCGACACCAACCCAGCACCCAGACTTGCGGACTCAGCACTGGAAATCGGCCTTAAATAGGCCGGGCCCGCGATCCATCGGGGCAGTCCATCGCCTATTCTATACAGTAACGGCAGTCCATCGCCTATTCTATACAGTAACGGCAGTCCATCGCCTATTCTAAATCGTATCGGCTCCGCGGGAACACTATACACGAAACCACTACACGACACAAGAAAAGACACAGAACACAAATAAAAGCCAGTTAAATAATATCAAAAACCAAAACTCACGAAGCGTCATCATTTCTTCGCCGAGCGCGAACACAAAAATCAGGTGACACAACCAGCCATATTACCGCATACACCAAAACTCAGGTGTCAGCGTTTTCCCTTTCATCGCCAAGTGCGATCACCCAAAGCACCTACACGGTAACAAGACTCCACGCCCGCTCCACTTTCGGTCTCACGGCCAAGCCCTACCCTAAAGTTCCAGCAATACTACAAAATTTCTTGTAGAGAACCCTGGACAGACTGAGCTTACCTCAGTCTGAAATAGGTATCATTACAATGCATGCGTCCGCATACGCCTGGCTGACGGCTCAGTCAGAGAGATCACACAAGTTCTACTGGCGCACATCAAGCTGGATCAACGAGAGGTCCAAATCCCACTCCTGGTCCTCCCAAATATGCTGGAGCAAGTTATAGTCGGCATGGATTTCCTATGTGCCATCGAAACGACGATCAATGCGGCACTACGCTGCTAAAGCTACAAGATCGCCACCTCACGCCAACACCACCGTCAGTTCAATCCAACCACATACAAGTCACCAACTCCAGCAACAAGAAATCTAGGTCAACCGCCGCGAATACACGTCCCCGACCTACCACAAAAAAATCCGGCACCCAATACCGCAACGAAGAATACGACACCAAAACCAACCACAGCGAACACACTTCCCCGACCTACCATAAAGAAGACGGGCACCCAATACTGAAACGAAGAATACGACACCGAAACCAACCACAGCGAGAGCAAAGAACCGGCCTACAACGGAAAACACGAATCCGAAACAAGTGCCGGTAAACTGCAACCAAGCAAACGGGAAAACGAATCCCACGGCCACTACGGAGCACCCGCGTCCTAAGCAAAACACAGGGAACACACATCCCAAACACACCACGAGGATCTCACACATGAGCCAAGAACCAACACACTTGAACCAGGCGCTCGACACAGGAAGCCCAGGACCAAAACAAACTACGGGGCACACGCACCCCGAACCCACCACAAGGAGAGACACACACGAGACAAACGAACTTGAACCCGCTCGACACAGGAAGCCCAGGTCCAAGTTCAGCCACCGCGCACCCATGCACCCTACCCTCAACGGAGAAGGTGAACCCACGGACACCCTCAGAGACGACAACCAGCCCCGAACAACGACAACGGCAGAAACAGTGCAACAACCGAACCACGAGGGAAACAGCCACGCAAATCCCATGCTGGTCGGGTCCAATCATCGAACTAATACCCACAGAACCTCTCCACTCGGAACCGGAATCTAGCCCGATGACTCCCCGAAACACCGACCGCAGCCCTGTCGTACCCACGGCCGACGCCACCCCGACCTTCGCCAACCCACTGGAGTACCTTCCGCGTACTGACGTGCCCAGTAGCGCCATGCACCACGCCATGCCTAACACCACGTCCGAAATCTTCGTCGCCCAAACAAGTCGTTGCTGCGAAAACAGAATCGTCACTGAGACCCGCCTGGCCATACGTAGATCTGGAGACATTACGACCCAGGTATACCGCCAGACCCATGAAGCTACGCCACTCACGGCCAACGCTACTCCGATCGTCGCCCACATAAGCGATTACCCACGAAGGATCGAACACCCCAGCGCGTTCGACACAACCATCCTCCCAGAAGACCCAGGCCAGCCACAGGACCCCGACACCCCCGATCTCACCGAACCCGACCCAGAACTGATCTCCGATCCCTGGCCGCCGGACATAGCGCCACAGATCCAAGAATTTCTGGACACGGAACTCCCAAAGTTCGATAATCTCCACGGGACCTCCAACATAGCCGAGCACACCATCGTCATGAGGGATAATCGACCAATCAAACAGAGGTACTATCCAAAGAACCCAGCCATGATGAGGATTATCGACGAGCAAGTCGACCAATTGATCCAAGAAGGTCTCATCGAACCCTTACGAAGCCCGCACAGCGCACCCATCGTACTCGTACGTAAAAAGAACGGCAAATGGCGCATGTGCGTGGACTACCGACAACTCAACGCTCACTCTATTCCTGACGCATACCCACTGCCCAGAATCAACTACATCTTGGAGCGCCTACAGAACGCACGCTTCATAACCACCCTGGATCTGAAGAACGGATACTGGCAAATACCCATGGCCAACGGAAGTCGAGAAGCCACCGCCTTCACGGTCCCGGCCGGCAGAGGTCTCTATCAATGGAAAGTGATGCCCTTCGGATTACATTCTGCACCAGCAACATTCCAACGGGCCCTTGATACTGTGATCGGTGCCGACATGGAACCCTACGCATTCGCATATTTAGACGACATTGTCGTAGTCGGACGAGACTTCAAAGACCACCTACACAACCTGGCAATAGTCCCTCTCGCCTTCGAAAAGCGAACCTGCGGATAAACGCGGAAAAGTGTACATTTTTCCAAAACCGGATCAAATATCTTGGTCACGTCATCAGCGAAAAAGGTATCCACACAGATCCCGACAAGATTGCTGCCGTTAAAGAACTCAAGCCACCCACGAACCTAAAAAGAACTACGTCAGTGCATCGGAATGGCATCCTGGTACCGAAGATTCGTGCCAAACGTTGCTACAGTAGTCCAACCAATGTCTCAGCTACTCAAGAAGGGACAAACATGGACATGGACTGCAGATCAACAAGCGGCCTTCGACCAACTAAAGGAACTACTCACGACCGCTCCTGTACTTGCTTGCCCCGATTTCAACGTCAAGTTCTCACTACAAACCGATGCGAGCAACCTCGGCATAGGCGCCGTACTCACGCAAGAGATCGAAGGAAAGAAACGCGTCATCGCCTATGTCAGCCGACGTTTGAACCAGGCCGAAGGAAACTACTCCGCTACAGACAAGGAATGCCTCGCCGTCATTTGGGCAATCAGAAAACTACGCTGCTACCTAGAAGGATACCGATTCGACGTTATAACCGACCATCTCGCGCTGAAATGGCTGAATACTCTTGAAAGCCCCTACGGAAGAATAGCGAGATGGGCGCTCGAACTCCAACAGTATCAATACGACGTCCACTACAGAGCAGGGAAGCAAAACGTGGTTGCCGATGCCCCGTCCCGACAACCCTTGGAGACGCTAGCAAGAATCAAAGAGGACGCAACATCTTGCCCCTGGCTCACACGACGAATTCAGCAAACCAAAGAGTCCTCGAGGAATGCCATGATCAGCCCACGGCAGGCCACGTCGGCATTCGGAAAACCATCACACGGATAACACAACGATACTATTGGCCCGGTCTATATCGCGATGTGCGGAAATACGTACGCAGCTGTTTGAGCTGCCAAAAGTTCAAGGCACTGTAACGCAAGCCCGTGGGTAAGATGCTTACCCGCAGGGCAGAGGAACCATTCGCCACACTATGCGCCGACTTCGTAGGACCACTTCCCCGATCAAAACGAGGGAACACCATGCTTCTGGTATTCTTCGACACCTTCACAAAATGGACCGAACTAGTGCCACTTAAGAAAGCTACCACAGCTAGCCTAGAGCTAGCTTTTCGGGAACGCATTCTAAGTCACTTCGGCGTACCAAAACGATTCGTCTGTGACAATGGAACACAGTTCACCAGCCGCTCATTCCGCCTGTTTATGCAAACAGCCGGCGTTGATCTACAACACACCGCGCCGTATTGCCCCCAGGAAAACCCTACAGAACGGGCCAATCGGACAGTGAAGACAATGATTGCACAATTCGTGGAGGACCATCAAAACACATGGGACGAACTCATACCAGAGATATCACTAGCAATTAACTCCAGTGTCTCGGAAACAACTGGATTCAGCCCCGCCTTCTTGCTACACGGGAGAGAACCTCGCTTACCTGGAGCATTATACGACGAAGTTACACCAGGGACAGGAAGCCCTCCGGACACAGCCCACACTAAGGCAACCCGACTCAAAGAAGTATTTGCGATAGTGCGGAACAACATTCAGCGGGCGAGTCAAGAACAATCCCGTCACTACAATCTCCGCCGACGACAATGGCGCCCCACGGTGGGTCAACTAGTTGTGATCAGGCAACACCACCTTTCCAACGCAGCCGACGGTTTCGCTGCGAAATTGGCCCCAAAATATGATGGGCCATTCAAAGTCAAAGGTTTCGCGTCAACAAATATCGTCAAGTTGCAACACCCCGGAAGTCGAAAAACTGAAAGTCGCAAATATCAACGACCTGAAAGAGTACCACGACACGTTGGACAGCGACCCTGCTGAGGAAGCAAACGACACCAGCGATCACAACGACCCCCTGACGACGGAAAAACCACCAATAGAAACGCCAAAACACGTTGGCAAAGAAACTTTGCCGACCCAGGAGTAACCAAAGCGGCCAATTGCAACCCCACCCGGAAGAAAGGGGGTGTAACGAACCGTTACATTCGTATAGATATTCACACCGATAGCACTAAGTTACTTTGCATTGCATTTCATATTCGTACTAATAACAACAAAGTTACGTTGTCATCTATACACCAACAACACGAAAACACGCGCCATACATCTGACACTGTACAATTCCCCCAAGTCCCACGCGCCGATCGATTTCTGCCGAATCGACACACCGCCATAATTTCCACAAGAGTTACGAGGCAATGACCAGTTTACCCCCGAGTCGACACAACCCCACGCAGGTCATTTCGGCCTTTGGTACGACCGCAGTCCATCCAATGACCACAGCCTATAGACTCAGTCCTCATTTTCTCGGTGCATCCGAGGCTATAACGACCACTACACGTCGGTGGCACGAACACGCCGGAGAACTCGACACCAACCCAGCACCCAGACGAACACAAAAAATCAGGGACTCAGCACAGGTGTCAGGAAATAACAAGACTCCACGCCCGCTCCACTTTCGGTCTCACGGCCAAGCCCTACCCTAAAGTTCCAGCAATACTACAAAATTTCTTGTAGAGACCCCTGGACAGACTGAGCTTACCTCAGTCTGAAATAGGTATCATTACAATGCATGCGTCCGCATACGCCTGGCTGACGGCTCAGTCAGAGAGATCACACAAGTTCTACTGGCGCACATCAAGCTGGATCAACGAGAGGTCCTGTCGGTACACCATATAATAATAATAATAAATAAGTAGAAAACAATGGAGTTATGTATAGAATGTAATTTAGTTCGTAAGGTTACGACATGAAGACCCGCCACTGTAAATCCAAGCAACATAAGCAACATGTAACTACACGCCCGCAGCATAGCCGACAAAGCGATGCGTGGGAATAAAGCACTCGTAAATTGAACTTCGTTTCGCACGGTTTATTTGATCGCCCTTTATCGCCGCCCACAGCTCTGGTCTGTACTGCTAATTCCGCGTCTCAAGCCTAAGTAAAGGCATTAAGCAAAAACAAAAAAAATATTTTCGAATTTTCTACATGGCGCCCGAGCAGGGACCTTGGAATTAGTTTCGTTTTTAAATAAATCGTTTCTCGACCAGAACGCTGTTCGCGAGTTAAAGCCGCGAAAACCCGCCAAGCCAACAATCGACAATCCAGAAGGAAGATCACGGAATCCACGGAAGACCACATTGAAGACCGCCATCCATACCTACAAACGAAGCAGAACATGGACATTGAGTTGCCAACGCCCAGGGAAGTGGATTCATCCGACGACCAGGTAACAATGCCAAAGCAATAGCGGCTAAAATAATAGCGTTTAATACCTATTGGCTTGGCATTGAACAGTATTGTACATACGTTCACCTACCGTTTAACTATTCGTGATACCCGGTGTAATCGGGAAGAGTATTAGAAGGCGCCAACGACATAGTTTACCGCTCATTTCGCATTTGGTAGCATTATTTCGCATTTCGTTTCGTTCGCCAAAAACATTGACCCCTTGCAGCGGTAAACTAATGTTCGCGCTCTTAATGTACAGCATACGGTTCTCTTAAGTTTACGTTCGTGCAGTACCCTCGTCGTAACTTTGCTCTCGCAGCTTCGTGGTTATCCAACTCTCTAACTGGTGTCGCCCAGCTTGTCGTTTGTGACGAGCTGATCATCCGCTCTTATATTGTGCCAATCAAGTGAAACATCGTTCGCCACTTCGTTTTTGGGTCGAACGCTGTTCTAATTTAGGTATTTGTGTGCGCTTTGACATCTAATTTTCTAGCTGTCGTATGCGCCAGAGAGCTGATCATCCGCTCTTATATTGCGCCACTCAATTAAAACATCGTTCGCCACTTAGTTTTCGGGTCGAACGCTGTTTTAATTGGGAGTCGAGTGCGTTGCGCGCATTAGAATTGCGTTTGATTATTGGTTCGAACTTGGTTCAAGCTCAGTGTGTCGAGCCAAACTTGGTGTTGGTTGCGTACGCTTAGCTTAGCGTTGCGCGCATTGAATTTCAGACGTTGTAACGAACCTGGGACCGGGTCCGTTACATTCATATACATATTCATATTCATAGCACTAAGCTATTTTGTATCGAATAAGAACACAAAACACAATACCACGTACCATATTTTGTAATCACAACCCAAAACCACGAACACCATACACCCGGCACTGTACGCCGATCGATCTTTGCGGAAGCAACACACGCGCCCAATTTCCGCAGAGTTACACCACTCCACGATTCCCACCAAATTACCCGACTCCACAACCGAGTCAATGACCAAAACCACATAACTCATTTCTCGGTACCACCGATGCAATGACCAGGTCAGTGGGACGCGCAGGAGAACTCGATACCACTTCCGTAACCACAAACTGCGGACTCAGCCATCGAGATCTTAAATAGCCCGAGCCCTCGATCAATCGGGGCAGTCCATCGCCGATCATAAACCAAAACGGCAGTCCATCGCCTATCCAGTAACGGCAGTCAATCAGCCAACGTTATTGGGTCCATCGTCCATCGGCAGTCCCGCCTATTCTAAACTAACAGTCCAGCCTATCATAAACCAAAACAGTCCAGTCCAGAACAAAGAACAAGAACCACACAACACAAAGACAATTAAATAATTACAATAAAAAGCATTAAAGAAAACCCATCAAAACAAACTCAACGAAGTGTCATCATTTCTTCGCCGAGCGCGAAACAACTCAGGTGACCCAGAAACACATTGCCGCGCACACCAAAACTCAGGTGTCAGCGTTTTTTTTTCCCTTTCATCGCCCAGAGCGATTACCAAACTACCTACACGGTAGTCAGACTCGACGCCCGCTCCACTTTCGGTCTCACGGCCAAGCCCTGCCCTAAAGTTCCCGCGAACTACAAATTCCTTGTAGGGAAGAATCCTGACAGACTGAGCCTACCTCAGCCTGAGATAGGTCCTCACAAGTGGCGCCCGAGCAGGGACTTACGGCAACTTTAAGGAGATTTCAAAGCCAACTTTCTGGCAACTTTAAGGAAACTTAAAGAGAAAACCTTAACACGGGGCTACGTGGATTAAAGACCCACGGCCACCGAGAAAGAATAGTAGAGCTAACCACAGAACACAAGTCCGGTACAAAACCAAATTCGCGCACCCACCCGAATCCAGTCGCGAGTGCCACCGGGAAAGTAAACGCAGTGACCAAGTGCTAAAACAGTGAAAAGTGCCCAAAACAACACCGAGGAAAACTCAGTCCAATCACCATGGAAGCCTACGAAGACGACGCGAGCATTGATTTCCACCCCAGCGAGCGAATCGCCAATCCAGGCGTCAGCGTCGGCTGGATCTACAAGCGCCGCCGAGACGAGCTGGAGGCCTTCGCCAAGGAATTCGAATTTGACACCGAAGGAACTGTCGAAGAGTTGCGCAAGAACTTTGCCACACTAGTCGCCAGACCACTCCCGCCGGGTGCCTGGACTCGCTTGGCAGAACTCGAGAGACAATACGCAAAACCAGCAGGACGCTCCAAGTCCCCGCTGCCCACTACTCCAGGACCATCAGGCACCGGAAGATGGGACCCCAAAGCCAGCTTGCATGTCCCCGCAGCCCCAGAGCCCACGCCCCGACCACCAGTGGTCACAGCCGCCGATCTTCCAAGGCCGCCCGCTACGGAAACCTCCCGCTCGCCCACACAGAGAATGGTGCCAGCGATAGACGCACCCATAAGCGGGCCCGACTATAACCACGTCGCACGCACGGCAGAACGCATCCGCGGATGGGGCATCCAGTTCAACGGAGAAGATGACCCACTATCGTTTCTGGAACTACTCGAGGAACGCGCACGCGCCTACGGAGTGGACACCAACCAACTGCCTCGGAGCATGGCCGAACTACTCACCGACCGAGCCAGTCGCTGGCACCGTACCAGTCAACTACAGGGCAGTTCCTGGTCACATTTCCGCCAGGAGTTTCTGACGTATTTTCTGCCGCCAAGGTATTTCGAACAATTGAACGACCAGATCCGAGGCCGCAAGCAAGCGGTGGGAGAACCATTCAAAGACTATCTCATCGAGATACGGCTACTCATGCACCATGCCGAGTACGACCTAGACACGGAGCTCTACCGGATCTACGACAACGCCCTGCCAGGACTCCAGCTATACGTGCGACGAGACGAATGGAAAACTTTGTCACAGCTAACCCGATTAGCGGCAGAGTACGAGCTTATTCACGAGAGGAAACGCGCAACGACCACCGCACCCATGCGAAGCCCACCAAGGGACACCAGGCCAGCAAGGCACCCAGACCGCAGAGAAGGTGAGTCCTACCGTACACCCTTTCGGAGACCCCAGTGGGATCCAGCAGCCCCACCGCGCAGACAGTCATCGAATCAAAATAGTACAACGAACCACGACGTCGCCCATCGAATGATCACCACTCCCATTGCCAACCCACGCGCAGCCTGTCGCCGATGTGGTCAAGCTGGACACGCCGCCTACGACTGCACCAACGCTTCGATCCTATTCTGCTGGGAATGTGGAAAGCGCGGCACTCGGACCGTCGACTGCTGCCGCCGAGCCTCGTCGGGAAACGACACGCGTCCTCGACTGACACGGGATCAGCCGAGAACGACGCCTCCACAGACCCGCAACTAGGCAACCCACTACACGTGAACGACGGCCGAATAGTGGCGATAGTGACAATAGGAGGACAAACAACGGAGGCCACCATCGACACCGGGGCATCCCGAAGTTTCGTCAGCGACAACCTGGCCCGACAACTAAACAACAACTCCAACCTGCAAGATGCATGCGTCCGCATACGCCTGGCTGACGGCTCAGTCAGAGAGATCACACAAGTTCTACTGGCGTCCATCAAGCTGGATCAACGAGAGGTTCAAATCCCACTCCTGGTCCTACCAAACATGCTGGAGCAAGTTATAGTCGGCATGGACTTCCTATGTGCTATCGAAACGACGATCCAATGCGGCACCACGCTGCTAAAGCTACAAGATCGCCACCTCACGCCAACGCCACCGGCAGTTCAAACCAATCACGTACAAATCCACAACCTCAAGAAATCTAGGTCAACCACCGCGAATACACGTAGGACCTACCACAAAGAATACGGCACCCAATACAGCAACGAAGAATACGACCCCGAAACCAACCACAGCGAACACACGTCCCCGACCTACCCCAAAGAAGACGGCACCCAATAATGCAACGAAGAATACGACACCGAAACCAACCACAGCGAAAGCGAAGAACCGGCCCACAACGGAAAACACGAATCCGAAGCAAGCACCGGTAAACTGCAACCAAGCAAACGGGAAAACGAATCCCACGGCCACTACGGAGCACCCGCGTCCTAAGCCAACCACAGGGATCACACATCCCAAACACACCACGAGGATCTCACACATGAGACAAGAATCAACACACTTGAACCAGGCGCTCGACACAGGAAGCCCAGGATCAAAACAAACTACGGGGCACACGCACCCCGAACCCACCACAAGGATCTCACCCACGAGACAAACCCCAACGAACTGGAACCCGCTCGACACAGGAAGCCCAGGTCCAAGTTCAGCCACAGCGCACCCATGCACCATTCCCTCAACGGAGAAGGTGAACCCACGGACACCCTCAGAGACGACAACCAGCCCCGAACAACGACAACGACAACGGCAGCAACAGTGCAACAACCAAACCACGAGGGAAACAGCCACGCAAACCCCTTGCTGGTCGGGTCCAGCCATCGAACTAAGATCCACGGAACCGGAATCTAGCCCGATGACCCCCGAAACACCGACCGCAGCCCTGTCGCACCCACGGCCGACGCCACCCCGATCTTCGCCAACCCACTGGAGTACCTTCCGCGTACTGACGTGCCCACTAGCGCCATGCACCACGCCATGCCTAACACCACGTCCGAAATCTTCGTCGCCCAACCAAGTCGTTGCTGCAAAAACAGAGTCGTCACTGAGACCCGCCTGGCCATACGTAGATCTGGAGACATTACCCCCCAGATATACCGCCAGACCCCCGAAGCTACGCCACCCACGGCCAACGCTAACCCGATCGTCGCCCACATAAGCGAATACCCAGGTAGGATCGAACCCCCCAGCGCGTTCGACACAACCATCCTCCCAGAAGACCCAAGCCAGCCAAAGGACCCCGACACGCCCGATCTCACCGAACCCGACCCAGAACTGATCTCCGATCCCTGGCCGCCGGACATAGCGCCACAGATCCAAGAATTTCTGGACACAGAACTTCCAAAGTTCAATAATCTCCACGGGACCTCCAACATAGCCGAGCACACCATCGTCATGAGGGATAATCGACCCATCAAACAGAGGTACTACCCAAAGAACCCAGCCATGATGCGGATTATCGACGAGCAAGTCGACCAACTGATCCAAGAAGGTCTCATCGAACCCTCACGAAGCCCACACAGCGCCCCCATCGTACTCGTACGTAAAAAGAACGGCAAATGGCGCATGTGCGTGGACTACCGACAACTCAACGCTCACTCTATTCCTGACGCATACCCACTGCCCAGAATCAACTACATCTTGAGCGCCTACAGAACGCACGCTTCATAACCACCCTGGATCTAAAAAGAACGGATACTGGCAAATACCCATGGCCAACGGAAGCAGAGAAGCCACCGCCTTCACGGTCCCCGGCAGAGGTCTCTATCAATGGAAAGTGATGCCCTTCGGATTACATTCTGCACCAGCAACATTCCAACGGGCCCTTGATACTGTGATCGGCGCCGACATGGAACCCTACGCATTCGCATATTTAGACGACATTGTCGTCGTCGGACGAGACTTCAAGGACCACCTACACAACCTGGCAATAGTCCTCTCTCGCCTTCGAAAAGCGAACCTGCGGATAAACGCGGAAAAGTGCACATTTTTCCAAAACCGGATCAAATATCTTGGTCACGTCATCAGCGAAGAAGGTATCCACACGGACCCCGACAAGATTGCTGCCGTCAAAGAACTCAAGCCACCCACGAACCTAAAGGAACTACGTCAGTGCATCGGAATGGCATCATGGTACCGAAGATTCGTTCCAAACTTTGCTACAGTAGTCCAACCAATGTCCCAGCTACTCAAGAAAGGACAAACATGGACATGGACCGCAGATCAACAAGCGGCCTTCGACCAACTAAAGGAACTACTCACGACCGCTCCCTGTACTTGCTTGCCCCGATTTCAACGTCAAGTTTTCACTACAGACCGATGCGAGCAACCTCGGCATAGGCGCCGTACTCACGCAAGAGATCGAAGGAAAGGAACGCGTCATCGCCTATGTCAGCCGACGCTTGAACCAGGCCGAAGGAAACTACTCCGCCACAGACAAGGAATGCCTCGCCGTCATTTGGGCAATCCGAAAACTACGCTGCTACCTAGAAGGATACCGATTCGACGTTATAACCGACCATCTCGCGCTGAAATGGCTGAACACTTTGGAAAGCCCCTACGGAAGAATAGCGAGATGGGCGCTCGAACTCCAACAGTATCAATACGACGTCCACTATAGACCAGGAAAACAAAACGTGGTTGCCGATGCCCTGTCCCGACAACCCTTGGAGACGCTAGCAAGAATCAAAGAGGACGCAACATCTTGCCCCTGGCTCACACGACGGATTCAACAAACCAAAGAAGAACCCGATAAAACCACGTCGAACGTTTTCGAGAATGGCGCCCTACAGACATCTGGGCCACGGAACGACGATCACGACTACGTGTCATGGAAACTTTGCGTCCCGAAAGACCGGGTCCAAAAGAGTCCTCAAGGAATGCCATATTCATACGGCACTAACCTCGGCATTCATAAAACCAAAACACGGATAACACAACCATATTATTGGCCCGGCCTAAAACGAGATGTGCGGAAATACGTACGCACTGTTTGAGCTGTCAAAAGTTTAAGGCACTGCAACGCAAGCCCGTGGGTAGGATGCTTACCCGCAGGGCAGAGGAACCTTTTCGCCACACTATGCGCCGACTTCGTAGGACCACTTCAATGATCAAAACTAGGGAACACCATGCTTCTGGTATTCTTCGATGCACCTTCTCAAAATGGGTCGAACGCGCAGGAGAACTTCGATACCACCACCGTAACTCTAGAGCTAGCTTTTCGGGAACGCATTCTAAGTCACTTCGGCGTACCAAAACGATTCGTCTGTGACAATGGAACACAGTTCACCATCGCCATTCCGCCTGTTTATGCAAAACAGCCGGCGTTGATCTGCAACAGTAACCGCACCGTATTGCCCCCAACGAAAACCCTACGGAACGGGTCAATCGGACAGTGAAGACCATGATTACACAGTAACGGCAGTCCATCGCCTATCGTAAACAAACGGCAGTCCATCGCCTATCATAAACCAAAAACGGGCAGTCCATCCGCCGTGGTCTAGAACAAACTCCAGAACAAGCCTTCTTGCAACACAAAACCTCAATTAAACCTGGAGCAATAAAACGACGAATTACAGAAAGGGACAAAACAAACTCAACGACACAGCCCACACTTCGCCGAACCCGACTCGAACAGGTATTCGCGACCCAGAGGAACAACATGCCGCGGGCGACCAAAACAATCGGTGGCAGCGTTTTTCTCCGCTTTCATCGCCCCAGTGGGCAATTTGTACTGATCAAACTACCTACACGGTAGTCAGCGCCTCGTTCATCCGCTCCACTTTCGGTCTCAAACATCAAAGTTTTCGGGTCGAACGCTGTTCCCGCGAAATATCAGTGCGTTCCTTTGGACACCGGCGTTTACAAAGAATCCTGACAGACTGAGCGTTCGAGCCAAACTTGGTGTTGGTTGCGTACGATAGCGTTGCGCCTCACAACGTCCGTTTCGTAGGGGATCGAACGTGGGTCGAGTTTGGTTCGCCGTGACAGAGCTCGGTTGCGTTTGTTGCGTTTTGTCTGTTCTAACTGTTGCAGTCGTTGTCGCATCGAACCTAATACGTTTATACGTGGGTGTTTGAATACTTTTGCCGTACTGTCGAACATTGTTCTCATTGAACGCAGTGCATTTCCTCAGGTTATCGTCGCCTTCGCTTAGCAAGTTTGAAGTTTAGAAGTTAGGAACAGCCAACGTTGGTAATTTAATCAACATGTCTAAAGATCATGATGAAGAGAAGGCAACTGGGAGCGGAATGTGTGGAAGCACGAGGCTCACAAAATTGTATGTCAGGTTGGAGAAGATAAGCGAAGATATAAATCGAATGAGGATAGCATTTGAGGAGGGTTCAATTTCGCTGGATCCATTACAAATCCAATGTCGTTTGGAAATATTGAACTCCTATATTGAAAAGCAATGGCCCTGCAGTCCGAGATCGATGTACTAGACCCAGATAATTCAGATAGGGCGGCGTTGGAAGAAACGTGTGTGATCACAAAGGCTCTGTACATGTCGGCAGCGACCAACAGATCCCCTCAACCATACATGAATTCAGCACCCACACACCACCACTCCAATTTGCCAAAATTGAAGTTGCCGAAGTTCAGCGGCAAGCATGCTGATTACAAACAGTTTATTAGTCTGTTTGAAAGTTTGGTAGATTCCGACCCGTCGTTGTCCAATATAGAGAAGTTCAACCATCTCATATCGTGCTTGTCCGATGAAGCCTTGGGAACCGTTAAGGCGTTCCAAATGTCAGATGCCAACTATCCAAAGGCGTTAGAAAGTTTGAAAAGGGTGTACGACAACAAGTGCTTAATATTCTTTGAGACACTTGCCCAGTTGTTTGACATTCCTGCCGTTACCAAGCCGTCAGCGTCTGCATTGCGATCAACTATAGATACAGTGTCAGCCATTCTGGAGTCGCTTTTTATCGTTAGGAGACGAGCGAGAGGTTGCTAACGCCATGATAATACATCTGGTGTTATCCAAGGTGGACCCATACACAAAAACAAAGTATGAGGAGCAGCTGAACTACGATGAGCTCCCTTGCTGGTCGGATTGTGCAAAAATGTTGAACCGCCGGTACCAACACCTTTCAGCAGAGGAGTCATCCAAAGCGAGAGGCAAACCGAAGTTTGACATGCCGTCGACCAGCAAGAAAACCAGCAGATCGTCATTTTTTTTCGATACCCCGAAAAGTCGATCGACCCCATGTGTGTATATTGCGGCGCCAACCATTCGATCGGAAACTGCCAGGGGATTTGGGGCAATACCCGTCTTGGAGCGTTTCGAGTTCGCAAAAGGCAAGCAATTATGCATTAATTGCCTCCAATCTGGACATAGGGTATCTCAGTGCACATCCTCTAAGTGCAGAGTTTGTTCACAGAGGCATCACACCCCTCTTGCATAGATACGCAGCTCAGAGCGCAGAAAGTCAGGCAATAGGAGTACAAGCATCGTCCCATCCTGCGCAGGTGAAGCAGGCATCCAGTGAGCCCGAGCATGTCATCCTTGCCACAGCAGTGGTAAGAGTTCGGGACAGATTTGGCCAAGTTCACCTAGCAAGAGTGTTGTTGGATTCGGGTAAACAGGTCAATTTCATGACAGAAAGTCTAGCGCAATCGCTAAGGTTGGCAAGGGTCAACCGTTGCCTGACAGTGACATCTGTAGGCAAGTCAAGCTCGGTGTCACTGTGAAGTCTCGACGACAATATACTCCAGGTTAAATAACCATAGTTTCGTAGCAGATTTCTGGGTTCTTAGCAGCATTACCAATCAGCAGCCTGACAGAAGTCTGCCCATTAAGCAGTGGAAAATTCCTGCGAATGCCAGTTGGCAGATCCAGCATTCCATCGACCTCAAAGGGTAGATATGCTGATTGGAGCAGACTCGTTCTTCGATCTGTTGTGCACAGGCCAAATAAAACTGGGTGAAGGGGCACCATTGTTGCAAAAAGACCCTTTTAGGTTGGGTAGCTTCAGGTCGGTGTAGCAAGCTTCTGACTGGAGTAGCCGCTTGCTGCGTCGCAACCTACTCACCGGAAGAAGACTCTCTGTCTCAAATGGTCGAAAGACTGTGGGAGATAGATGCAACGCCAGAAGAAAAACATGCTCAAACAAATTCGGCAGAGCAGCTGGCATGCGAAGAATTTTTCAAAGCCAATGTCTGCAATTTACCGACCGGAAGGTTTCAAATACCGTTGCCTTTTAAGACAGACCCAGTATCGTTGGGGTCGTCCTTCGAGGTCGCAAAACGTCGTTTCTTATCGTTAGAGCGACGAACGTTAAAGAGAGTGAGCTGAGAGACATGTATCTCAGTTTCATGAAAGAATATATCGAGCTCGGCCATATGTCTCCGACAGACAACGCGATTCCGCCAGGACCACATTATTTTATACCACACCAGTGCGTCCTGAGGCCTGATAGCAGTTCCACCAAGCTTCGAGTCGTTTTTGACGCGTCGAGCAAGACCACAACTGGGTGGTCATTAAACGATTTACTTATGGTGGGACCTACTATTCAGAGGGAACTATTTTTATCACTCGTTCGATTTCGGGTGAATCGGTATGCTTTAACGGCAGACGTTTCGAAAATGTATAGGCAAGTGGATGTGGCCGTAAAAGACCCGGAATTTCAACTCATCGTGTGGCGAGAACATCCCACCGATCAATTGCTGCAAATTTTTCGGTTGAACACTGTTACCTATGGTACTTCCGCAGCACCTTTCCTTGCCATTCGTTGTTTGCACGAGCTCGGTGTACGCCACAGAGACACCCACAAGAAGGGTTCTGAGGTGATCTGCAGTGATTTTTATGTAGACGACATGCTGACAGGAGCCGATGACGTAGACACGCTGAAGTCGATTTGCGATCAGGTGTCTGAGATTCTTGGCTCCGGAGGGTTTCAGCTTTCGAAATGGTTTTCGAACCATCCAGAACTAATGGATGGAAACAATGAGGAGAAATCTCTATCATTCAATGATGCCGATTCGACCAAAACATTGGGGATGAGGTGGAGTCCAAGAACAGATACGTTCCGGTATCATTTGGAAGATAGCTTCACAAACTTGAATCCGACTAAGCGCACCATTCTGTCAATTAGTGCTCGACTGTTTGATCCGCTTGGGCTACTTAGTCCAATCAGCATAACAGCGAAAATTTTCCTCCAGAAGCTGTGGCAGCTTCAGCTGGATTGGGATGAAGCCATCCCAATGGCACTGCATACAAGCTGGGAGAGGCTAAAGCTAAACTTGTGTGGTCTTGACAAAATAGCCGTGCCTCGGTACGTTATGGCTAGTGGGTGCTCGTCGATTCAAGTGCATGGCTTCGCGGACGCGTCTAGTCAAGCGTATGGGTGCTGCATTTATGTGCGAGCGCTTTTCGAAGGTCAAACGTACGTTCGATTGATCGCTGGGAAAGCAAGAGTAGCTCCAAAAAAAAACAAAGACCATCCCGAGGCTCGAATTGTGCGCCGCAGCGTTATTGGCGCAATTTTGGGCCTACGTAAACAAAGTTTTGGAAAAAGTGTCGAATCGAGAGCGTATTTTTCTGGACGGATTCAGAAATAACGCTACATTGGATTAAAAACCCAACCGTCGTCACTTGCAGTATTTGTCTCAAATAGAGTAGCCATGATTCAGGAGCTATGTCAGGGCATTACGTGGCGTCATGTCCCATCGCTGTCGAATCCAGCGGACTTGGCGTCTCGCGGATGCGAAGTGCCTGAGCTCCTGGAGTCCATATGGCTAGAAGGTCCGGAAATTTTTATGTGAGCCTGAGCATTGTTGGCCAGAGAACCCGCATTTTAACATCCCAGATGATGTGAAGAACTCCGAGGCGAAACGGTCCGCCCAGGTTCTAATTGGCGTTGCGAACTCGTTTTCAAATGAAATATTTTTCTCGTTTTTCGTCGTACCCCAAATTAGTTCGAGTTTTTGCATATGTATACCGATTTGCTAATATCGGCAAGAACAAGGAACGTTACAGGGAGCTAACTGCAAACGAGTTGCAGCAATCGTCTCTAAAATTGATGGAGCTGGTTCAGCGAAGCGTCTTCCTGAAGAGTTTAAGAAGCTGAAGAATGGGCATACGCTGCAACCGAGCCTGCAGATGATGGCCCCTTTTATCGAAAAAAAAGATCAGAGGAGGGGCGATCGTTTTACACTTATTGGGTCGGAGGAAGGCTGTTGCATGCTCCAGTGCCAATAGAGGCTAAGTTTCCGGTTCTACTTCCCGCCAAGAGTCAATTCGTCGAACTCTATTTAAGGAACCTGCATTTTAAAATTGTCACGCCAATGCAACTCCATTAGTAAGTTTGCTGAGACAAGAGATTTGGCTAGTAAATGCACGTCGAGAATGCACTCGCATAGTAAGGAGATGCATCCACTGTTTTCGATATAAACCTAAATTGATGGGTCAGATTATGGGAAATCTTCCAGCAGACAGGTTTAGGGAAGGTCGTCCGTTCCTGATTTGCGGGGTAGACTTTTGTGGTCCCATCAACGTCTCGCTTCGGATTCGAGGTCGTCAGCCGCTCAAAATGTACATCGCGGTATTTGTGTGTTTCGCTTCAAAGGCCGTCCATTTAGAGCTTGTCCCAGACCTGTCGACTAATTGTCGCTTTTGTCTCTAAAAAGCTTCATCGGAAGGGGTGGCGTTCCGCTGAGGATGTATTCCGACAACGGGACAAATTTCGTCGGAGCCCGGAACGCGCTGCAGAGGCTTCAGGAAGCGTTCGAGGAGCAGCAGTCCAGCCTGAGGACGTTCGCGGCGGAGCAAGGGATGGAGTGGAGGTTCATCCCCGGAGCACCGCACATTTCGGCGGTTTATGGGAGGCGGCCGTCAAGTCGGCGAAGCTCCTGATCGTGCGGCAGGTCGCGGACGCCGCGCTCACGGAGAGCGAGGTGAGGACCGTGTTGGCCGAGGCCGAGGCCATCATGAACTCCAGGCCGCTCACTCCAGCCAGCACGGATCCAAACGACGGAGAGGTGCTCACGCCAGGATTTTTGATCGGCCAGCCCCTTCGTTCGCTGCCGCAAGGGTGCGACCAGACGGACGGAGCAGCGGTACCACCTAACCCAAGAGGTGGCAACTACTCTCCGAGCTCAAACGACGGTTCTGGCAGGCTTGGTCGAAGGACTACGTCCACAACCTGCCAGGGACGCAGCAAGTGGCAAACCCCAGAGGCCAACATCGAGGTCGGCGCCATGGTGGTGGTCCACAACGACCATACGCCGCCGCAGCAGTGGATCACTGGCAGGGAACCAGCGTCGTCGTGGGAGCAGACGGAAAGGTCAGGGGTGGCAGAGGTGCGAACAGGAGGGGCGTGATTAGACGCCCAATCCATAAGTTAGCACTTTTGCCGATACGTTGAAGCCCGACGTGCGGTCGTTCAAGGCGGCCGGAATGTCGGTACACCATATAATAATAATAATAAATAAGTAGAAAACAATGGAGTTATGTATAGAATGTAATTTAGTTCGTAAGGTTACGACATGAAGACCCGCCACTGTAAATCCAAGCAACATAAGCAACATGTAACTACACGCCCGCAGAATAGCCGACAAAGCGATGCGTGGGAATAAAGCACTCGTAAATTGAACTTCGTTTCGCACGGTTTATTTGATCGCCCTTTATCGCCGCCCACAGCTCTGGTCTGTACCTGCTAATTCCGCGTCTCAACGCCTAAGTAAAGGCATTAAGCAAAAACAAAAAAATATTTTCGAATTTTCTACAGGTCCAAATCCCACTCCTGGTCCTCCCAAATATGCTGGAGCAAGTTATAGTCGGCATGGATTTCCTATGTGCCATCGAAACGACGATCCAATGCGGCACTACGCTGCTAAAGCTACAAGATCGCCACCTCACGCCAACACCACCGTCAGTTCAATCCAACCACATACAAGTCACCAACTCCAGCAACAAGAAATCTAGGTCAACCGCCGCGAATACACGTCCCCGACCTACCACAAAAAATCCGGCACCCAATACCGCAACGAAGAATACGACACCAAAACCAACCACAGCGAACACACCCCCGACCTACCACAAAGAAGACGGCACCCAATACTGCAACGAAGAATACGACACCGAAACCAACCACAGCGAGAGCAAAAGAACCGGCCTACAACGGAAAACACGAATCCGAAACAAGTGCCGGTAAACTGCAACCAAGCAAACGGGAAAACGAATCCCACGGCCACTACGGAGCACCCGCGTCCTAAGCAAAACACAGGGAACACACATCCCAAACACACCACGAGGATCTCACACATGAGCCAAGAACCAACACACTTGAACCAGGCGCTCGACACAGGAAGCCCAGGACCAAAACAAACTACGGGGCACACGCACCCCGAACCCACCACAAGGATCTCACACACGAGACAAACCCCAACGAACTTGAACCCGCTCGACACAGGAAGCCCAGGTCCAAGTTCAGCCACCGCGCACCCATGCACCCTACCCTCAACGGAGAAGGTGAACCCACGGACACCCTCAGAGACGACAACCAGCCCCGAACAACGACAACGACAACGGCAGAAACAGTGCAACAACCGAACCACGAGGGAAACAGCCACGCAAATCCCATGCTGGTCGGGTCCAATCATCGAACTAATACCCACAGAACCTCTCCCACGGAACCGGAATCTAGCCCGATGACTCCCCGAAACACCGACCGCAGCCCTGTCGTACCCACGGCCGACGCCACCCCGACCTTCGCCAACCCACTGGAGTACCTTCCGCGTACTGACGTGCCCAGTAGCGCCATGCACCACGCCATGCCTAACACCACGTCCGAAATCTTCGTCGCCCAAACAAGTCGTTGCTGCGGAAACAGAGTCGTCACTAAGACCCGCCTGGCCATACATCGATCTGGAGACATTACAACCCAGGTATACCGCCAGACCCACGAAGATTCGCCACTCACGTCCAACGCTACCCCGATCGTCGCCCACATAAGCAACTACCCACGTAGGATCGAACACCCCAGCGAGTTCGACACAACCATCCTCCCAGAAGACCCAAGCCAGCCAAAGGATCCCGACACCCCCGATCTCACCGAACCCGACCCAGAACTGATCTCCGATCCCTGGCCGCCGGACATAGCACCACAGATTCAAGTTCAAAGTTCCAAAGTTCAATAATCTCTACGGGACCTCCAACATCGCCGAGCACACCATCGTCATGAGGGATAATCGACCCATCAAACAGAGGTACTACCCAAAGAACCCAGCCATGATGCGGATTATCGATGAGCAAGTCGACCAATTGATCCAAGATCGTACTCGTACGTAATAAGAACGTCAAATGGCGGCAAATGGCGCATGTGCGTGGACTACCGACAACTCAACGCTCACTCTATTCCTGACGCATACCCACTGCCCAGAATCAACTACATCTTGGAGCGCCTACAGAACGCACGCTTCATAACCACCCTGGATCTGAAAAACGGATACTGGCAAATACCCATGGCCAACGGAAGTCGAGAAGCCACCGCCTTCACGGTCCCCGGCAGAGGTCTCTATCAATGGAAAGTGATGCCCTTCGGATTACATTCTGCACCAGCAACATTCCAACGGGCCCTTGATACTGTGATCGGTGCCGACATGGAACCCTACGCATTCGCATATTTAGACGACATTGTCGTAGTCGGACGAGACTTCAAGGACCACCTACACAACCTGGCAATAGTCCTCTCGCCTTCGAAAAGCGAACCTGCGGATAAACGCGGAAAAGTGTACATTTTTCCAAAACCGGATCAAATATCTTGGTCACGTCATCAGCGAAAAGGTATCCACACAGATCCCGACAAGATTGCTGCCGTTAAAGAACTCAAGCCACCCACGAACCTAAAAGAACTACGTCAGTGCATCGGAATGGCATCCTGGTACCGAAGATTCGTGCCAAACGTTGCTACAGTAGTCCAACCAATGTCTCAGCTACTCAAGAAAGGGACAAACATGGACATGGACTGCAGATCAACAAGCGGCCTTCGACCAACTAAAGGAACTACTCACGACCGCTCCTGTACTTGCTTGCCCCGATTTCAACGTCAAGTTCTCACTACAAACCGATGCGAGCAACCTCGGCATAGGCGCCGTACTCACGCAAGAGATCGAAGGAAAGAAACGCGTCATCGCCTATGTCAGCCGACGTTTGAACCAGGCCGAAGGAAACTACTCCGCTACAGACAAGGAATGCCTCGCCGTCATTTGGGCAATCAGAAAACTACGCTGCTACCTAGAAGGATACCGATTCGACGTTATAACCGACCATCTCGCGCTGAAATGGCTGAATACTCTTGAAAGCCCCTACGGAAGAATAGCGAGATGGGCGCTCGAACTCCAACAGTATCAATACGACGTCCACTACAGAGCAGGGAAGCAAAACGTGGTTGCCGATGCCCTGTCCCGACAACCCTTGGAGACGCTAGCAAGAATCGAAAAGAGGACGCAACATCTTGCCCCTGGCTCATACCCCACGACGAATTCAGCAAACCAAAGAGTCCTCGAGGAATGCCATGATCAGCCCACGGCAGCCCCGGCGTCGGCATTCGGAAAACCATCACACGGATAACACAACGATACTATTGGCCCGGTCTATATCGCGATGTGCGGAAATACGTACGCAGCTGTTTGAGCTGCCAAAAGTTCAAAGGCACTGTAACGCAAGCCCGTGGGTAAGATGCTTACCCGCAGGGCAGAGGAACCATTCGCCACACTATGCGCCGACTTCGTAGGACCACTTCCCCGATCAAAACGAGGGAACACCATGCTTCTGGTATTCTTCGACACCTTCACAAAATGGACCGAACTAGTGCCACTTAAGAAAGCTACCACAGCTAGCCTAGAGCTAGCTTTTCGGGAACGCATTCTAAGTCACTTCGGCGTACCAAAACGATTCGTCTGTGACAATGGAACACAGTTCACCAGCCGCTCATTCCGCCTGTTTATGCAAACAGCCGGCGTTGATCTACAACACACCGCGCCGTATTGCCCCCAGGAAAACCCTACAGAACGGGCCAATCGGACAGTGAAGACAATGATTGCACAATTCGTGGAGGACCATCAAAACACATGGGACGAACTCATACCAGAGATATCACTAGCAATTAACTCCAGTGTCTCGGAAACAACTGGATTCAGCCCCGCCTTCTTGCTACACGGGAGAGAACCTCGCTTACCTGGAGCATTATACGACGAAGTTACACCAGGGACAGGAAGCCCTCCGGACACAGCCCACACTAAGGCAACCCGACTCAAAGAAGTATTTGCGATAGTGCGGAACAACATTCAGCGGGCGAGTCAAGAACAATCCCGTCACTACAATCTCCGCCGACGACAATGGCGCCCCACGGTGGGTCAACTAGTTGTGATCAGGCAACACCACCTTTCCAACGCAGCCGACGGCTTCGCTGTGAAATTGGCCCCAAAATATGATGGGCCATTCAAAGTCAAAGGTTTCGGAAGTCGGAAACTGAAAGTCGCAAATATCAACGACCTGAAAGAGTACCACGACACGTTGGACGGCGACCCTGCTGAGGAAGCAAACGACACCAGCGATCACAACGACCCCCTGACGACGGAAAACCACCAATAGAAACGCCAAAACACGTTGGCAAGAAACTTTGCCGACCCAGGAGTAACCAAAGCGGCCAATTGCAACCCCACCCGGAAGAAGGGGTGTAACGAACCGTTACATTCACACTGATAGCACTAAGTTACTTTGCATTTCATATTCGTACTAATAGCACTAAGTTACGTTGTTATATATACACCAACAACACAAACACCATACATCTGACACTGTACAACCCCCAAGTCCCACGCGCCGATCGATTTCTACTAGTGATCCTTCTCCCGAATCGACACACGCGCCATAATTTCCACAAGAGTTACCCAACTCCAGTTTCCCCCGAGTTACACAACTCCACGCAGGTCATTTCTTGGTACGACCGAGCCAATGACCACAGCCTAGACTCAGCTCATTTCTCGGTGCATCCGAGGCAATGACCGTGTCGGTGGCACGCGCCGGAGAACTCGACACCAACCCAGCACCCAGACTTGCGGACTCAGCACTGGAAATCGGCCTTAAATAGGCCGGGCCCGTGATCCATCGGGGCAGTCCATCGCCTATTCTATACAGTAACGGCAGTCCATCGCCTATTCTATACAGTAACGGCAGTCCATCGCCTATTCTAAATCGTATCGGCTCCGCGGGAACACTATACACGAAACCACTACACGACACAAGAAAAGACACAGAACACAAATAAAAGCCAGTTAAATAATATCAAAACCAAAACTCACGAAGCGTCATCATTTCTTCGCCGAGCGCGAACACAAAAATCAGGTGACACAACCAGCCATATTACCGCATACACCAAAACTCAGGTGTCAGCGTTTTCTTTTTCATCGCCAAGTGCGATCACCCAAAACACCTACACGGTAACAAGACTCCACGCCCGCTCCACTTTCGGTCTCACGGCCAAGCCCTACCCTAAAGTTCCAGCAATACTACAAAATTTCTTGTAGAGAACCCTGGACAGACTGAGCTTACCTCAGTCTGAAATAGGTATCATTACAATGCATGCGTCCGCATACGCCTGGCTGACGGCTCAGTCAGAGAGATCACACAAGTTCTACTGGCGCACATCAAGCTGGATCAACGAGAGGTCCTGTCGGTACACCATATAATAATAATAATAAATAAGTAGAAAACAATGGAGTTATGTATAGAATGTAATTTAGTTCGTAAGGTTACGACATGAAGACCCGCCACTGTAAATCCAAGCAACATAAGCGCATGTAACTACACGCCCGCAGCATAGCCGACAAAGCGATGCGTGGGAATAAAAGCACTCGTAAATTGAACTTCGTTTCGCACGGTTTATTTGATCGCCCTTTATCGCCGCCCACAGCTCTGGTCTGTACTGCTAATTCCGCGTCTCAAGCCCTAAGTAAAGGCATTAAGCAAAAACAAAAAATATTTTCGAATTTTCTACATGGCGCCCGAGCAGGGACCACGGAATTAGTTTCGTTTTTAAATAAATCGTTTCTCGACCAGAACGCTGTTCGCGAGTTAAAGCCGCGAAAAACCCGCCAAACCAACAATCGACAATCAGAAGGAAGATCACGGAATCCACGGAAGACCACATTGAAGACCGCCATCCATACCTACAAACGAAGCAGAACATGGACATTGAGTTGCCAACGCCCAGGGAAGTGGATTCATCCGACGACCAGGTAACAATGCCAAAGCAATAGCGGCTAAAATAATAGCGTTTAATACCTATTGGCTTGGCATTGAACAGTATTGTACATACGTTCACCTACCGTTTAACTATTCGTGATACCCGGTGTAATCGGGAAGAGTATTAGAAGGCGCCAACGACATAGTTTACCGCTCATTTCGCATTTGGTAGCATTATTTCGCATTTCGTTTCGTTCGCCAAAAACATTGACCCTTGCAGCGGTAAACTAATGTTCGCGCTCTTAATGTACAGCATACGGTTCTCTTAAGTTTACGTTCGTGCAGTACCCTCGTCGTAACTTTGCTCTCGCAGCTTCGTGGTTATCCAACTCTCTAACTGGTGTCGCCCAGCTTGTCGTTTGTGACGAGAGCTGATCATCCGCTCTTATATTGTGCCAATCGAAGTGAAACATCGTTCGCCACTTCGTTTTTTGGGTCGAACGCTGTTCTAATTTAGGCATTTGTGTGCGCTTTGACATCTAATTTTCTAGCTGTCGTATGCGCCACGAGAGCTGATCATCCGCTCTTATATTGCGCCACTCAATTAAACATCGTTCGCCACGGAGTTTTCGGGTCGAACGCTGTTTTAATTGGGAGTCGAGTGCGTTGACACACCCCGCTGGGAGGCGAACTAAGATGGGGCGCTGTCGAGTTTCGTTTTCGCGCATTAGAATTGCGTTTGATTATTGGTTCGAACTTGGTTCAAGCTCAGTGTGTCGAGCCAAACTTGGTGTTGGTTGCGTACGCTTAGACTTAGCGTTGCGCGCATTGGAACCCAGACGTTGTAACGAACCTCGGGTCCGTTACATTCATATACATATTCATATTCATAGCACTAAGCTATTTTGTCATAAGAACACAAAACACAATACCACGTACCATATTTTTGTAATCACAACCCAAAACCACGAGCACCATACACCCGGCACTGTACGCCGATCGATCTTTGCGGAAGCAACACACACGCCCAATTTCCGCAGAGTT
This sequence comes from Drosophila bifasciata, assembly GCA_009664405.1. Classification (NCBI taxonomy): domain Eukaryota; kingdom Metazoa; phylum Arthropoda; class Insecta; order Diptera; family Drosophilidae; genus Drosophila; species Drosophila bifasciata. The sequence continues at coordinate 26,707,577 of CM019041.1, forward strand.
ACACCACTCCACGATTCCCACCAAATTACCCGACTCCACAACCGAGTCAATGACCAAAACTACCAACTCATTTCTCGGTACCACCGATGCAATGACCAGGTCAGTGGGACGCGCAGGAGAACTCGATACCACTTCCGTAACCACAAACTGCGGACTCAGCCATCGAGATCGGGCTTAAATAGCCCGAGCCCTCGATCAATCGGGGCAGTCCATCGCCGATCATAAACCAAAACGGCAGTCCATCGCCTATCGTAAACAGTAACGGCAGTCTATCAGCCAACGTTATTGGCAGTCCATCGCCTACTCTACACAGTAACGGCAGTCCATCGCCTATCGTAAACAGTAACGGCAGTCCATCGCCTATCATAAACCAAAACGGGCAGTCCATCCGCCGTGGCTACTAGAACAAGTCCAGAACAAGAACCACACAACACAAAGACAATTAAATAATTACAATAAAAGCATTAAAGAAAACCCATCAAAACAAACTCAACGAAGTGTCATCATTTCTTCGCCGAACGCGAACACGGTGACCCAGAGACACATTGCCGCGCACACCAAAACTCAGGTGTCAGCGTTTTTTTTCCCTTTCATCGCCCAGAGCGATTACCAAACTACCTACACGGTAGTCAGACTCGACGCTCGCTCCACTTTCGGTCTCACGGCCAAGCCCTGCCCTAAAGTTCCCGCGAACTACAAATTCCTTGTAGGGAAGAATCCTGGACAGACTGAGCCTACCTCAGCCTGAGATAGGTCCTCACAAGTGGCGCCCGAGCAGGGACTTACGGCAACTTTAAGGAGATTCCAAAGCCAACTTTCTGGCTTTAAGGAAACTTAAAGAAAACACGGGGCTACGTGGATTAAAGACCCACGGCCACCGAGAAAGAATAGTAGAGCTGACCACAGAACACAAGTCCGGTACAAAACCAAATTCGCGCACCCACCCGAATCCAGTCGCGAGAGCCACCGGGAAAGTAAACGCAGTGACCAAGTGCTAAAACAGTGAAAAGTGCCCAAAACAACACCGAGGAAAACTCAGTCCAATCACCATGGAAGCCTACGAAGACGCGAGCATTGATTTCCACCCCAGCGAGCGAATCGCCAATCCAGGCGTCAGCGTCGGCTGGATCTACAAGCGCCGCCGAGACGAGCTGGAGGCCTTCGCCAAGGAATTTGAATTTGACACCGAAGGAACTGTCGAAGAGTTGCGCAAGAACTTTGCCACACTAGTCGCCAGACCACTCCCGCCGGGTGCCTGGACTCGCTTGGCAGAACTCGAGAGACAATACGCAAAACCAGCAGGACGCTCCAAGTCCCCGCTGCCCACTACTCCAGGACCATCAGGCACCGGAAGATGGGACCCCAAAGCCAGCTTGCATGTCCCCGCAGCCCCAGAGCCCACGCCCCGACCACCAGTGGTCACAGCCGCCGATCTTCCAAGGCCGCCCGCTACGGAAACCACCCGCTCGCCCACACAGAGAATGGTGCCAGCTATAGACGCACCCATAAGCGGGCCCGACTATAACCACGTCGCACGCACGGCAGAACGCATCCGCGGATGGGGCATCCAGTTCAACGGAGAAGATGACCCACTATCGTTTCTGGAACTACTCGAGGAACGCGCACGCGCCTACGGGTGGACACCAACCAACTGCCTCGGAGCATGGCCGAACTACTCACCGACCGAGCAAGTCGCTGGCACCGTACCAGCCAACTACATGGCAGTTCCTGGGCACATTTCCGCCAGGAGTTTCTGACGTATTTTCTGCCGCCAAGGTATTTCGAACAATTGAACGACCAGATCCGAGGCCGCAAGCAAGCGGTGGGAGAACCATTCAAAGACTATCTCATCGAGATACGGCTACTCATGCACCATGCCGAGTACGACCTAGACACGGAGCTCTACCGGATCTACGACAACGCCCTGCCAGGACTCCAGCTATACGTGCGACGAGACGAATTGGAAAACTTGTCACAGCTAACCCGATTAGCGGCAGAGTACGAGCTTATTCACGAGAGGAAACGCGCAACGACCACCGCACCCATGCGAAGCCCACCAAGGGACACCAGGCCAGCAAGGCACCCAGACCGCAGAGAAGGTGAGTCCTACCGTACACCCTTTCGGAGACCCCAGTGGGATCCAGCAGCCCCACCGCGCAGACAGTCATCGAATCAAAATAGTACAACGAACCAGGACGTCGCCCATCGAATGATCACCACTCCCATCGCCAACCCACGCGCAGCCTGTCGCCGATGTGGTCAAACTGGACACGCCGCCTACGACTGCACCAACGCTTCGATCCTATTCTGCTGGGAATGTGGAAAGCGCGGCACTCGGACCGTCGACTGCTGCCGCCGAGCCACGTCGGGAAACGACACGCGTCCTCGACTGACACGGGATCAGCCGAGAACGACGCCTCCCCAGACCCGCAACTAGGCAACCCACTACACGTGAACGACGGCCGAATAGTGGCGATAGTGACAATAGGAGGGCAAACCACGGAGGCCACCATCGACACCGGGGCATCCCGAAGTTTCGTCAGCGACAACCTGGCCCGACAACTAAACAACAACTCCAACCTGCAAGATGCATGCGTCCGCATACGCCTGGCTGACGGCTCAGTCAGAGAGATCACACAAGTTCTACTGGCGCCCATCAAGCTGGATCAACGAGAGGTTCAAATCCCACTCCTGGTCCTACCAAACATGCTGGAGCAAGTTATAGTCGGCATGGACTTCCTATGTGCTATCGAAACGACGATCCAATGCGGCACCACGCTGCTAAAGCTACAAGATCGCCACCTCACGCCAACGCCACCGTCAGTTCAAACCAATCACGTACAAATCCACAACCTCAGCAACAAGAAATCTAGGTCAACCACCGCGAACACACGTCCCCGACCTACCACAAAGAATACGGCACCCAATACAGCAACGAAGAATACGACCCCGAAACCAACCACAGCGAACACACGTCCCCGACCTACCCCAAAGAAGACGGCACCCAATAATGCAACGAAGAATACGACACCGAAACCAACCACAGCGAAAGCGAAGAACCGGCCCACAACGGAAAACACGAATCCGAAGCAAGCACCGGTAAACTGCAACCAAGCAAACGGGAAAACGAATCCCACGGCCACTACGGAGCACCCGCGTCCTAAGCCAAACCCAGGGAACACACATCCCAAACACACCACGAGGATCTCACACACGAGACAAGAATCAACACACTTGAACCAGGCGCTCGACACAGGAAGCCCAGGATCAAAACAAACTACGGGACACACGCACCCCGAACCCACCACAAGGATCTCACCCACGAGACAAACCCCAACGAACTGGAACCCGCTCGACACAGGAAGCCCAGGTCCAAGTTCAGCCACAGCGCACCCATGCACCATTCCCTCAACGGAGAAGGAGAACCCACGGACACCCTCAGAGACGACAACCAGCCCCGAACAACGACAACGACAACGGCAGCAACAGTGCAACAACCAAACCACGAGGGAAACAGCCACGCAAACCCCTTGCTGGTCGGGTCCAGCCATCGAACTAAGATCCACGGAACCGGAATCTAGCCCGATGACCCCCCGAAACACCGACCGCAGCCCTGTCGCACCCACGGCCGACGCCACCCCGATCTTCGCCAACCCACTGGAGTACCTTCCGCGTACTGACGTGCCCACTAGCGCCATGCACCACGCCATGCCTAACACCACGTCCGAAATCTTCGTCGCCCAACCAAGTCGTTGCTGCAAAAACAGAGTCGTCACTGAGACCCGCCTGGCCACCACACATCGATCTGGAGACATTACAACCCAGGTACACCGCCAGACCCACGAAGCTACGCCACCTACGGCCAACGCTAACCCGATCGTCGCCCACATAAGCGACTACCCAGGTAGGATCGAACCCCCAGCGCGTTCGACACAACCATCCTCCCAGAAGAACCAAGCCAGCCAAAGGACCCCGACACGCCCGATCTCACCGAACCCGACCCAGAACTGATCTCCGATCCCTGGCCGCCGGACATAGCGCCACAGATCCAAGAATTTCTGGACACAGAACTTCCAAAGTTCAATGATCTCCACGGGACCTCCAACATAGCCGAGCACACCATCGTCATGAGGGATAATCGACCCATCAAACAGAGGTACTACCCAAAAGAACCCAGCCATGATGGGGATTATCGACGAGCAAGTCGACCAACTGATCCAAGAAGGTCTCATCGAACCCTCACGAAGCCCACACAGCGCCCCCATCGTACTCGTACGTAAAAGAACGGCAAATGGCGCATGTGCGTGGACTACCGACAACTCAACGCTCACTCTATTCCTGACGCATACCCACTGCCCAGAATCAACTACATCTTGGAGCGCCTACAGAACGCACGCTTCATAACCACCCTGGATCTAAAAACGGATACTGGCAAATACCCATGGCCAACGGAAGCAGAGAAGCCACCGCCTTCACGGTCCCCGGCAGAGGTCTCTATCAATGGAAAGTGATGCCCTTCGGATTACATTCTGCACCAGCAACATTCCAACGGGCCCTTGATACCGTGATCGGCGCCGACATGGAACCCTACGCATTCGCCTATTTAGACGACATTGTCGTTGTCGGACGAGACTTCAAGGACCACCTACACAACCTGGCAATAGTCCTCTCTCGCCTTCGAAAAGCGAACCTGCGGATAAACGCGGAAAAGTGCACATTTTTCCAAAGCCGGATCAAATATCTTGGTCACGTCATCAGCGAAGAAGGTATCCACACGGACCCCGACAAGATTGCTGCCGTCAAAGAACTCAAGCCACCCACGAACCTAAAGGAACTACGTCAGTGCATCGGAATGGCATCATGGTACCGAAGATTCGTTCCAAACTTTGCTACAGTAGTCCAGCCAATGTCCCAGCTACTCAAGAAAGGACAAACATGGACATGGACCGCAGACCAACAAGCGGCCTTCGACCAACTAAAGGAACTACTCACGACCGCTCCTGTACTTGCTTGCCCCGATTTCAACGTCAAGTTCTCACTACAAACCGATGCGAGCAACCTCGGCATAGGCGCCGTACTCACGCAAGAGATCGAAGGAAAGGAACGCGTCATCGCCTATGTCAGCCGACGCTTGAACCAGGCCGAAGGAAACTACTCCCGCTACAGACAAGGAATGCCTCGCCGTCATTTGGGCAATCCGAAAACTACGCTGCTACCTAGAAGGATACCGGTTCGACGTTATAACCGACCATCTCGCGCTGAAATGGCTGAACACTTTGGAAAGCCCCTACGGAAGAATAGCGAGATGGGCGCTCGAAGCCGTCAACAGTATCAGTACGACGTCCACTATAGACCAGGGAAACAAAACGTGGTTGCCGATGCCCTGTCCCGACAACCCTTGGAGACGCTAGCAAGAATCAAAGAGGACGCAACATCTTGCCCCTGGCTCACACGACGGATTCAACAAACCTCTCGAAGAAACGCCAAAACACGTCGAAAGGACCCGCGCGCCCTACGCCCGCAATTTCGATAACGACAGTGGCCACTTGTAACCCACCCGGAAGTCTGTGGGGGGTGTAACGAACCTCGGGTCCGTTACATTCATATACATATTCATATTCATAGCACTAAGCTATTTTTGTCATAAGAACACAAAACACAATGATTACCATATTTTGTAATCACAACCAAAACCACGAGCACCATACACCCGGCACTGTACGCCGATTAACTCCAGTGTTTGCGGAAGCAACACACACGCCCCAATTTCCGCAGACCTGGTTACACCACTCCACGATTCCCACCAAATTACCCACCTCCACAACCGAGTCAATGACCAAAACTACACAACTCATTTTCTCGGTACCACCGATTCAATGACCAGGTCAGTGGGACGCGCAGGAGAACTCGATACCACTTCCGTAACCACAAACTGCGGACTCAGCCATCGAGATCGGGCTTAAATAGCCCGAGCCCTCGATCAATCGGGGCAGTCCATCGCCGATCATAAACCAAAACGGCAGTCCATCGCCTATCGTTTCGCGTAACGGCAGTCTATCAGCCAACGTTATTGGCAGTCCATCGCCTACTCTACACATCAACGGCAGTCCATCGCCTATCGTAAACAGTAACGGCAGTCCATCGCCTATCATAAACCAAAACGGGCAGTCCATCCGCCGTGGCTACTAGAACAAGTCCAGAACAAGAACCACACAACACAAACCACAATTAAATAATTACAATAAAAAACATTAAAGAAAACCCATCAAAACAAACTCAACGAAGTGTCATCATTTCTTCGCCGAACGCGAACACGGTGACCCGAGACACATTGCCGCGCACACCAAAACTCAAAACACGGGCGCCAAAAATTTTTCGCCCAGAGCGATTACCAAACTACCTACACGGAGTCAGACTCGACGCTCGCTCCACTTTCGGTCTCACGGCCCAAGCCCTGCCCTAAAGTTCCCGCGAACTACAAATTCCTTGTAAGGGAAGAATCCTGGACAGACTGAGCCTACCTCAGCCTGAGATAGGACCAACGTCCGTTTCGTAGGGGATCGAACGTGGGTCGAGTTTGGTTCGCCGTGACAGAGCTCGGTTGCGTTTGTTGCGTTTTTTGTCTGTTCTAACTGTTGCAGTCGTTGTCGCATCGAACCTAATACGTTTATACGTGGGTGTTTGAATACTTTTGCCGTACTGTCGAACATTGTTCTCATTGAACGCAGTGCATTTCCTCAGGTTATCGTCGCCTTCGCTTAGCAAGTTTGAAGTTTAGAAGTTAGGAACAACCAACGTTGGTAATTTAATCAACATGTCTAAAGATCATGATGAAGAGAAGGCAACTGGGAGCGGAATGTGTGGAAGCACGAGGCTCACAAAATTGTATGTCAGGTTGGAGAAGATAAGCGAAGATATAAATCGAATGAGGATAGCATTTGAGGAGGGTTCAATTTCGCTGGATCCATTACAAATCCAATGTCGTTTGGAAATATTGAACTCCTATATTGAAAAGCAATGGCCCTGCAGTCCGAGATCGATGTACTAGACCCAGATAATTCAGATAGGGCGGCGTTGGAAGAAACGTGTGTGATCACAAAGGCTCTGTACATGTCGGCAGCGACCAACAGATCCCCTCAACCATACATGAATTCAGCACCCACACACCACCACTCCAATTTGCCAAAATTGAAGTTGCCGAAGTTCAGCGGCAAGCATGCAGATTACAAACAGTTTATTAGTCTGTTTGAAAGTTTGGTAGATTCCGACCCGTCGTTGTCCAATATAGAGAAGTTCAACCATCTCATATCGTGCTTGTCCGATGAAGCCTTGGGAACCGTTAAGGCGTTCCAAATGTCAGATGCCAACTATCCAAAGGCGTTAGAAAGTTTGAAAAGGGTGTACGACAACAAGTGCTTAATATTCTTTGAGACACTTGCCCAGTTGTTTGACATTCCTGCCGTTACCAAGCCGTCAGCGTCTGCATTGCGATCAACTATAGATACAGTGTCAGCCATTCTGGAGTCGCTTTTATCGTTAGGAGACGAGCGAGAGGTTGCTAACGCCATGATAATACATCTGGTGTTATCCAAGGTGGACCCATACACAAAAACAAAGTATGAGGAGCAGCTGAACTACGATGAGCTCCCTTGCTGGTCGGATTGTGCAAAAATGTTGAACCGCCGGTACCAACACCTTTCAGCAGAGGAGTCATCCAAAGCGAGAGGCAAACCGAAGTTTGACATGCCGTCGACCAGCAAGAAAACCAGCAGATCGTCATTTTCGATCGTCGATCGACCCCAAGTGTGTATATTGCGGCGCCAACCATTCGATCGGAAACTGCCAGGGATTTGGGGCAATACCCGTCTTGGAGCGTTTCGAGTTCGCAAAAGGCAAGCAATTATGCATTAATTGCCTCAATCTGGACATAGGGTATCTCAGTGCACATCCTCTAAGTGCAGAGTTTGTTCACAGAGGCATCACACCCTCTTGCATAGATACGCAGCTCAGAGCGCAGAAAGTCAGGCAATAGGAGTACAAGCATCGTCCCATCCTGCGCAGGTGAAGCAGGCATCCAGTGAGCCCGAGCATGTCATCCCTTGCCACAGCAGTGGTAAGAGTTCGGGACAGATTTGGCCAAGTTCACCTAGCAAAGTGTGTTGTTGGATTCGGGTTCACAGGTCAATTTCATGACAGAAAGTCTTGCGCAATCGCTAAGGTTGGCAAGGGTCAACCGTTGCCTGACAGTGACATCTGTAGGCAAGTCAAGCTCGGTGTCGAGGGTGAAGTCTCGACGACAATATACTCCAGGTTAAATAACCATAGTTTCGTAGCAGATTTCTGGGTTCTTAGCAGCATTACCAATCAGCAGCCTGACAGAAGTCTGCCCATTAAGCAGTGGAAAATTCCTGCGAATGTGGGTTGGCAGATCCAGCATTCCATCGACCTTTGGGTAGATATGCTGATTGGAGCAGACTCGTTCTTCGATCTGTTGTGCACAGGCCAAATAAAACTGGGTGAAGGGGCACCATTGTTGCAAAAGACCCTTTTAGGTTGGGTAGCTTCAGGTCGGTGTAGCAAGCTTCTGACTGGACTAGCCGCTTGCTGCGTCGCAACCTACTCACCGGAAGAAGACTCTCTGTCTCAAATGGTCGAAAGACTGTGGAGATAGATGCAACGCCAGAAGAAAAACATGCTCAAACAAATTCGGCAGAGCAGCTGGCATGCGAAGAATTTTTCAAAGCCAATGTCTGCAATTTACCGACCGGAAGGTTTCAAATACCGTTGCCTTTTAAGACGGACCCAGTATCGTTGGGGTCGTCCTTCGAGGTCGCAAAACGTCGTTTCTTATCGTTAGAGCGACGAACGTTAAAAGCGTGAGCTGAGAGACATGTATCTCAGTTTCAACCAAAAGAATATATCGAGCTCGGCCATATGTCTCCGACGGACAACGCGATTCCGCCAGGACCCATTATTTTATACCACACCAGTACGCGTCCTGGGCCTGATAGCAGTTGCAAGCTTCGAGTCGTTTTTGACGCGTCGAGCAAGATCAACTGGGTGGTCATTAAACGATTTACTTATGGTGGGACCTACTATTCAGAGGGAACTATTTTTTATCACTCGTTCGATTTGGGGTGAATCGGTATGCTTTAACGGCAGACGTTTCGAAAATGTATAGGCAAGTGGATGTGGCCGTCAAAAGACCGGAATTTCCAACTCATCGTGTGGCGAGAACATCCCACCGATCAATTGCAAATTTTCGGTTGAACACTGTTACCTATGGTACTTCCGCAGCACCTTTCCTTGCCATTCGTTGTTTGCACGACTCGGTGTACGCCACAGAGACACCCACAAGAAGGGTTCTGGGGTGATCTGCAGTGATTTTTATGTAGACGACATGCTGACAGGAGCCGATGACGTAGACACGCTGAAGTCGATTTGCGATCAGGTGTCTGAGATTCTTGGCTCCGAGGGTTTCAGCTTTCGAAATGGTTTTCGAACCATCCAGAACTAATGGATGGAAACAATGAGGAGAAATCTCTATCATTCAATGATGCCGATTCGACCAAAACATTGGGGATGAGGTGGAGTCCAAGAACAGATACGTTCCGGTATCACTTGGAAGATAGCTTCACAAACTTGAATCCGACTAAGCGCACCATTCTGTCAATTAGTGCTCGACTGTTTGATCCGCTTGGGCTACTTAGTCCAATCAGCATAACAGCGAAAATTTTCCTCCAGAAGCTGTGGCAGCTTCAGCTGGAGGATGAAGCCATCCCAATGGCACTGCATACAAGCTGGGAGGCTAAAGCCTAAACTTGTGTGGTCTTGACAAAATAGCCGTGCCTCGGTACGTTATGGCTAGTGGGTGCTCGTCGATTCAAGTGCATGGCTTCGCGGACGCGTCTAGTCTCGCGTATGGGTGCTGCATTTATGTGCGAGCGCTTTTCGAAGGTCAAACGTACGTTCGATTGATCGCCTGGGAAAGCAAGAGTAGCGACTAAAAACAAAAGACCATCCCGAGGCTCGACATCCGCCCGCTATTACCACCGCAATTTTGGGCCTACGTAAAGCAAGAAAGTTTTGGAAAAGTGTCGAATCGAGAGCGTATTTTTCTGGACGGATTCAGAAATAACGCTACATTAACATTAAAACCAAACCGTCGTCACTTGCAGTATTTGTCTCAAATAGAGTAGCCATGATTCAGGAGCTATGTCAGGGCATTACGTGGCGTCATGTCCCATCGCTGTCGAATCCAGCGGACTTGGCGTCTCGCGGATGCGAAGTGCCTGACTCCTGGAGTCCATATGGCTAGAAGGTCCGAAATTTTTATGTGAGCCTGAGCATTGTTGGCCAGAGAACCCGCATTTTAACATCCCAGATGATGTGAAGAACTCCGAGGCGAAACGGTCCGCCCAGGTTCTAATTGGCGTTGCGAACTCGTTTTCAAATGAAATATTTTCTCGTTTTTCGTCGTACCCCAAATTAGTTCGAGTTTTTTGCGTATGTATACCGATTTGCTAATATCGGCAAGAACAAGGAACGTTAAGGGAGCTAACTGCAAAGGAGTTGCAGCAATCGTCTCTAAAATTGATGGAGCTGGTTCAGCGAAGCGTCTTCTCTGAAGAGTTTAAAAAGCTGAAGAACGGGCATACGCTGCAACCGAGCCGCAGATGATGGCCCCTTTTATCCAAAAAAGCATCAGAGGAGGGGCGATCGTTTACACATTGAAAAGTGGTCAAAGGAAGGCTGTTGCATGCTCCAATGCCAATAGAGGCTAAGACGCCGGTTCTACTTCCCGCCAAGAGTCAATTCGTCGAACTCTATTTAAGGAACCTGCATTTTAAAAGCGTCACGCCCAATGCAAAGACATTAGTAAGTTTGCTGAGACAAGGATTTGCTGAAGTAAATGCGTCGAGAATGCACTTTGCCGCATAGTCGGAGATGCATCCACTGTTTTCGATATGCCTAAATTGATGGGTCAGATTATGGGCAATCTTCCAGCAGGACAGGTTTAGGGTCCCCGTTGCCCGTTCCAGGATTTGCGGGGTAGACTTTTGTGGTCCCATCAACGTCTCGCTTCGGAGCCCGAGGTCGTCAGCCGCTCAAAATGTACATCGCGGCCGATGTTTCGCTTCAAAGGCCGCCCACTATGGAAACCTCCTGTTCGCCCCCAGACCTGTCGACTAATTGACGCACCCTTTTGTCTCGAAAAGCTTCATCGCAAGCACGTGGCGTTCCGCGGATGAGGATGTATTCCGACAAGATGGACAAATTTCGTCGGAGCCCGGAACGAACGCGCAGAGGCTTCAGGAAGCGTTCGAGGAGCAGCAGTCCAACCTCACCGACCGGACGTTCGCTGGCGGAGCAAGGGAACTACAGGAGGTTCAGTCCCTGGGCGAGCACCGCCTTCGGCGGTTGGGTATTTTCGGCCGTCAAGTATTTCGGCGATTGGAGGATCCTGATCCGTGCGGCAGGTCGCGGACGCCGCGCTCACGGAACAGCGAGGTGAGGACCGTGTTGGCCGAGGATACGGCCATCATGAACTCATGCCGCCGCTCACTCCAGCCAGCACGGATCCAAACGACGGAGAGGTGCTCACGACAAGGCCCTTTTTGATCGGCCAGCCCCTTCGTTCGCTGCCGCAGGGGGGTGCGAGCCAGACGGACGGAGCAGCGGTACCACCTTTACCAAGAGGTGGCAACTATTCACGAGCTCAAACGACGGTTCTGGCAGGGTCGAAGGACTACAAAGCCAACCTGCAGGGACGCAGCAAGTGGCAAACCCCAGAGGCCAACATCGAGGTCGGCGCCATGGTGGTGGTCCACAACGACCATACGCCGCCGCAGACAGGTGGAATCAAACCAGTACAACGAGCGTCGTCGTGGGCCCAGACGGCATGGTCAGGGTGGCAGATTGCGAACCCACGGGGCGTGATTGTCGCCAATCCATGGTTAGCACTTTGCCGCCGCCGTACGAGCCCGACGTGCGGTCGATCCAATTCGGCCGGAATGTGGAAAACCATATAATCCGGACCGTCGAAATAAGGCGAAAACAATGGAGTTATGTATAGAATGTAATTTAGTTCGTCAACTGAGGTTAGCCGACATGAAGACCCGCCACTGTAAATCCAAGCAACTAAGCAACATGTAACTACACGGCCGAAAGCATGGCCGACAGTGACAATGCGTGGGACAAAAAGCGGACTCGTAAATCGAACTTCGGGGCATCACGGTTTATTTGATCGCCCTTTATCGCCGCCGACAGCTCTGGTCTGTACTGCTAATTCCGCGTCTCATACGCCTGGCTGACGGCTCAAAGGCGATCACAGCAAAAACAAAAAATATTTTCTGGATTTTCTACAGGCCCAAAAAACTCCTGGTCCTCAGAAACATGCTGGAGCAAGTTATAGTCGGCATGGACTTCCTATGTGCCATCGAAACGACGATCCAATGCGGCAAAATATACAAAAAAACACGCTCCCTCTTTCACCACAAAATTCAATCAATTTGGAAGTCGCAAGAAAGGTCAACCACTATAAATACACGTCCCCAACCTACCACAAAAGACTACGGCACCCAATACCAAACCTGAATACGACCCCAAAGCAACCACCCGAACACACGTCCCCGACCTACCACAAAGAAGACGGCACCCAATTTTGCAAAGAAGAATACGACACCGAAACCAACCATTGCGAGAAAGAAAGAACCGGCCTTACAACGGAAAAACACGAATTTGGTTCAAGCACCGGTAAACTGCAGCCAAGCAAACGGAAAACGAATCCCACGGCCACTTACGGAGCACCCGCGTCCTAAGCCAAACCCAGGGGAACACACATCCCAAACTCACCACGAGGATCTCACACACGAGAAAGAATCAACACACTTGAACCAGACGCTCGACACAGGAAGCCCAGGATCAAAAAAACAAACTACGGGGCACACGCATCCCGAACCTACCACAAGGATGTAAACACGAGACAAACCCCAACGAACTTGAACCCGCTCGACACAGGAAGCCCAGGTCCAAGTTCAGCCACCACGCACCCATGCACCCCTACCGACAACGGAGAAGGTGAACCCACGGACACCCCTCAGAGACGACAACCAGCCCCAAACAACGACAACGACAACAACGGCATGGTGCAATAAAACCACGAGGGAAACCGCCACGCAAATCATTTGCTGGTCGGGCCCAATCATCGAACGAATCTCCACAGAACCTGTTGCCGGAACCGAAATAGCCCGATGACTCCCCGAAACACCCACCGCAGCCCTGTCGAACCCACGGCCGACGCCACCCCGATCTTCGCCAACCCAGTTGTACCTTCCGCGTAATGACGTGCCCACTAGCGCCATTCACCACGCCATGCCTAACACCACGTCCGTCACTTAGTCGCCCAAGTATAGTCGTATGCTAAAACAGAGTCGTCTAAGACCCGCCTGGCCGTACATCGATCTGGAGACATTACAACCCAGGTATACCGCCAGACCCACTAAACGCCGCCACTCACGGGCAACACCATATCGTCCCAATAAGCCTTTCAAAATCAAGAGTCTTATTTCCCAGAAGAAAGTTGTAGTCACCCAGAAGACCCAAGCCAGGATCCCGACACCCCGATCTCAGGTGAACGCGATCCAGAACTGATCTCCGATCCCTGGCCGCCGGACATAGCACCACAGATCCAAGAATTTCTAGGACACAGATGTATGTATTTCCAAAGTTCAATAATCTCCACGGGACCTCAAACATCGCCGAGCACACCATCGTCATGAGGGATAATCGACCCATCAAACAGATTTTATCACCAAAAGAACCCGGCCATGATGCGGATTATCGACGAGCAATTTCGACCAACAGCATATAGAAATATATGTCTCATCGAAATTCACAACATACTAGGTAAATCTTTTACATATACGTAAAAAAAACAACAAATGGCGCATAACATAGATCACTGAGGGACTGACGCGTACCCACTGGTTAGGATAAGACGGCATCCTGGAGCGCCTACAGAACGCACGCTTTATAACCACCCTCGATTTAAAGAACGGGTACTGGCAAATACCCATGGCCAACGGTGGTGAGCAGCCACCGCCTTAACGGTCCCCGGCAGGGGTCTTTATCAATGGGAAAAGTGATGGTTTCGGAAAGGGTTACATTCTGCATGAAAAGCAACATTCAAACGGGCCCTTTGCCGGGTAATCAGCCGACATGGAACCCTACGCATTCGCATATTTAGACGACATTGTCGTCGTCGGACGAGTCGTTCAAGGACCACCTACACAACCTGTATGCCGATCAATAGTGCCTCTCGCCTTCGAAAAGCGTGACGGCGGATAAATGGGGGAAAAGTCTATACAGCTTTTCCAAAGCGTTTTTCAAATATCTTTGGTCAGATCATCAGCGAAGAATTTATCAACACGGTCCCCTGCCAAGATTGCCTGCCGTCAAAGAATGTCTGGTTCAAGCCACCCACGAACCCAAAGGATCTACGTCAGTGCATCGGAATGGCATCCTGGTATCGAAGATTCGTTCCAAACTTTGCATCAGTAGTCCAACAATGTCTGTGTCCTACCCAAGAAAGGGACAAACATGGACATGGCTCTGCGGAAACGTGGTTGAGACCTGCCCTGTCCCGGACGCTGAGTTCCCTTGGAGACGCAAGCAAGAATCAGTGGCTGCTTGGTTGTCCGAGCCCCGCGCACACGAAGTGTCCGTCAAAGAGTTTGAACCTGATAAAGATGGCTAGGCCACGGAACCGACGATCACGACTATTACCTGGAAACACTGCGTCCCAAAGGACCGACGCCCAAGAGTCCTCATAAGGAATGCCTCGACCAGCCCACAGCAGGTCATCTCGGCGTTCGGATCTGATCACGCGGATCGCACAGCGATAGAATTGGCCCGGCCTATACCGCGATGCCCACTACGCAGCCCTCACAAAGGCCGTCAAAAGTTCTGGTGGCGCACTGCAGCGCAAAAAACAAAAAACCTAAACCCAGAAGGGCAGAACAGCCCATATCTATCAGGGGCCACAATGCGCCGAATCTAGTGGGCCACAGCCTCATTAACAAAACGAGACAAAAACACCATGCTACTGGTATTTTTCGACACCTTCTCAAAAATGGACCGAACTAGTGTTTTCGTAAAATGAACGCCTGGAGCTTTTCGGAGAACTCATTCTAAGTCACTTCGGCAAACTTTTGACGATTTGTCTGCGACACCAAACCTGAACAAGTGTTTTTGCAAAAGCCGGCGTGGATTCGCCCCGCCCCTTCTGCCCCCAGGAAAACCCTACGGAACGGGCCAATCGGACGGAAAAAACTAAAATTGCACAATATCGTGGATGACCACCAAATCACATGGGATGAGCAGATACCCGAATTTCACTGGCAGATGAATGTTCATTTTGGGAATTTTGATCAAACGTGATTTTCAGCGGTTTTGCGGGGTTGACCTTGGATACCGCCAAAAAGTTCTACATTTTATTAGGGTTGTTGGTAAGTCGCTGGTCGTTAAATTCCTGAACTGATTCTCGCCGTCCTGACACATTTCACGCCAAACATGCTGCCTCGTGCAGTGTACGTTGATTGTGATCCGGTTGTAGATGTAGATGTTTCGGCCAGATGCACCAGTTCCGTAAAATGTAAAACTGATCTGAAAATTGTTCATAAATCAGTGAGTACGTTGATAAAAGTCTGCGTTCTTGAAGCGACTCTGTACATTGTTCTGATTTTCTCGTTTTTTGCCCTGTTTGAAGCGGAGCTGTTCCCGCCATCGAAATCTGGCGCCCTTTGTGGACCGGAAGTGGCGCGGGGCGAGGATGTTGAGACTGCGGGCGTCACGGTGGTGTAAAAAAGAGTGGCCACCAACGTCCTTATAGCCTCCCAGCAATGCGTGACAAACAACTCTGTCAAGTCGGCGCGCGGTGGATTTGTTATTGTGTGTCACGTAGGCTAAAAAGGAGGAGTACGTTCTTGGAGGTTGCAGGTAGCCGTATTTTTCCGGAAAGGACTACAGTCGCCATCGTATGGGGATGACCATAGCTACCAGATTAGTCGTTTGGTTAAGATTTTTATCCATATGATTCCGTCGTGGTGGTTATTATGGCGGTCAGGGCCAGAAACATTTTTTCAGCGTGGTTAGTCGGAACTGGTATTCTCTCTCGCTTACACACTCTGCCTCGTGAAGTGACAGACAAAACGTGTTGTTGTGAAAATTGTAAAGATGGTAGAACAAAATTTAAGCTGTAAATTAGGGTGGTCGTAGGTTTATTTTGAAATTCCGGCCCTAAATTACATGTGTATGGTCTTATTGCTGTACGGTAAATTTTGTCGCGTAAATGGCGCATCACCACCGTTGCTGTTTGCTGGGTTGACGTTCTCGAGTTCGGTTTTTTTTTTTTTTCGTCGTCGTCCTTTCGATTTACGCTGGTGTTTAAATCGGAAAAGTCAATTCTGTGCCCCGTATATAAAGTTTCTGCTGTTTCTGGTGGTTTGACCGTTGCCAAATCAATGTGGAATTTTTTCCTATCAGTGTCCTTGGATCGGCAAAGTTGCTGTCCACCGTGTTTTGTGTTTCTTTGGGCTTTTGTGCGCTTCGCTGCGTTTCTTTTGACCGCTGGTGTCGTTTGCCTCTTTTGAGTGACTGTCTTCATGCTGAAGTCTGGAAGCCCGCCGTTGATATCCACTTTCTACGGGTTAGCTTCCGTGTTTGCCGCGCAGTATTTCTATTAATCTCATTGTATGCCTTTGACTTTGAATGGCAAAATTTTTATTTTAGCTAGTTAGAACGCGAAAACCGTCGGCTGTGTTGCCGCGACTCTACTTTTTTATACCAGTACTAGTTGGCCCACCGTGGGGATTAATGTGTTGTTTTCAAATTTAGCGACGGGTTTGTTCTCGCATTTTGTTTGAATGTCATGTTCGCACTTCATCGCGAATACATGTTTGAGTCGGGTTGCCTTAGTGTGGGATCATTAGCGAAAATCATCCCCATAAATCGTCGTTACGCCTCAAGGGCAGCGGGTTCTCTGCCGTGTAGCAGGAAGCTCGCAGCTGAAAATTCATTTCAATTCATTTCGATCTGAACCAAATTCGGGACGAGTTCGTAGATATGGTCATTCTGGTCAATACTGCATTTTTTAATCATTTTTTCTATCTTCCGATTGTGGTTTTTTAGGTTTTTGGGGGGGCAATACGGTGCGTGGAAAAATTTTGAAATAAACGTGCGGAAGAAGCGAGCGGCTGGTGAACTGCGTTTGGTTGTTCTACGAATCGTTTTGGTACTCCAAAGTGATCGAGGAATGCGTTCCCGAAAAACCAAAACGACTCGATTAGCTGTGGTGCTTTTCTTAAGTGGCACTTTTTCGTATGTTTTTTGAGAAGGTGTCGATGATCCGATCCGTTTCAGTTTCCTCGTTTTGATCGAGGATATGGTCTTTCTCTATGATTCATAATTTTTCGTTTTCTGCTATCTTCAAAATTACCCACGGGCTTGATTTGCGCCCTGAACTTTGGGGGCTCAAGCAGCTGCGGCACATCGCGGTATAGGCCGGGAAAAATATTTGTGCGATCCGCGTGATGGTTTTAACGATCAGTATGGAAAAAAATTTGGCTGGTCTCTATCTCTTTTAGCCTTTGGGCGTCGGTCCTTGACGAACAAGACGGACAGACGGATAGTCGTCAGATCGTCGGTTCCTATATCGACTCAGGTATTTGATGCTGATCTTTGAATATATATACTTTATATGCGAAAGCCAGGTTCTCTATGTTATACACATCCACTTTGATTCAAATAGCAATATCCTAGGGTTGTCTTTGGGATACGGGCATAAAAAGAACAAAACGTTTCATCGGACCTTTCCCTGATGTTTTTCGTACCGATACTTTGGAGGAGAGCGCCCATCTTTTTATACCATTCCGTCAGTTTTAACCCCAGTAAATTCTCCGCGAAATAACCTGCCGATAATAACGTCGCTGTCGGTGTCCTTCAAGGTAGCAACGTAGTTTTCTTATTATCGTTTGTTTTACCGTAACGCTGAACAAAGTTTCCTTCGGCACCGCGACACCCAGGTTACCACCTTAGCGATGACGCATTTCCTTTCTGCTTCGATTATTTGTCTCATGGTACAAATTTTGCCAATTTAATGCTTTCGCATCAGGCATAGTTTTTTTTTTGTTTTTTTTGTGTTGAAATCAAGCACTAAGCAAGTCTCTAGATAGGTCACGTCATACAGTTCCTTTAGTTGGTCGAAGCTGCTTTTGATCTGCGTGTCCAGTCCATGTCGGGCCATTCGGCTCTGGCAGCTGAGACATTGGTTGGACTACTGTAGCATAGTTTGGAACAGTCTTCAAATTTTGAGCATGTTCGCTCATGACATGACGTAGTTCCTTTAGGTTCGTCTGGTGGACATAAAAAATGCTTATGTCTTTGACGGCTTCAATCTTCTTCGATTTCAGATTTGGGTTTACCCTTTCGCTGTTGACGTGACCAAGATATTTGATCCGGCTTTGGAAAAACTGTGCGTGTTTCCGCGTTTATCCGCAGGTTTGCTGTTCGAGCATTGAGGGACTTTTCTTATTTCTTCTTACATACCTGGTACTTTAAAATTCGTCCGACGACGACTATGTCGTCTAAATATTTGAATGCGTTGGGTTCCATATCGGAAAAACTAGAAGGGAACGTTTGAATGTTGTCGCCGCAGAATGTAATCCGAAGGGCATCATTTTCCATTATAGAGACCTCTGCCGGGGACCGTGAAGGCGGTGATTTTTGTGGAATTTGCAAATGTTTTATGGGTATTTTACATTTTCCGTTTTTCAGATCGCATCTGGTCATGAAGCATTTAGTGCGTTCTGTAGGCGCAACAAGACAGTTGATTCTGGGCACGTGGTCAGCGTTTGGAATAGAGTGTGTGTTGAGTTGTCGGTAGTCAGTAGCGGATATCATTTGAAATTTCTATTAACGTACGAGTACGATGGGGGCTCGATGCTGGGCTAATTATAGGGTTCGATGAGACCTTCTTGGATCCATCTAAACCAGATTCGATAATCGCTTTTTCGTTGGGTTCTATTTTAAGATACCTATCTCAGGCTGGGTCGATTAGTCTGCTCAGACGATGGTGTGCCGGCATGGAATTTCCCGTTCGCTGGAACTTTGGGCAGGGCTTGGCCGGGAGACCGAAAGTGGATGGAGCGTGGAGTATGTCCGTGTAGGTAGTTTGGCGGTAATCAGTTCTGGGATGAAAGGGGTTCGCTGACACCTGAGTTTTTGGTGTGTGCGGTAATATGGTTCTGGGTCACCTGAGTTGTGTTCGCGCTCGGCGAAGAAATGTTGATACCACTTCGTTGAGTTTGTTTTGATGTTATTAAATGGTTTTATTTGTGTTCTGTATTGTTTCTTCGTGGTTCTGGTGTCGTGTAGTGGGTCTTGTATTGTTTCAGATCTACTATGGCGTGGTGTTGGTAGCCGCGGCGGATGTACTACCGTTTGGTGCAACGACTTGTTTGGACGACGGATTTCGAGGGGCTGGGGTGCTAAGGCCGATCTCGATGGCTGCAGTCCGCAAGTTTGTGGCACGGAAGTCGTGTCGCGGTTCTCCGCTTTGTGCCACTGACACGGTCATTGCCTCTGTTGGCGAAATGGCTGAGTGTAGTTTTGACAGGGGTGCGGTCGGTTGCACCGGGAAATGACTGTCATGTAGTTTTAAATTCGGGTTCTGGGGGCGCGTGTGTCGATTGGTTCGAATTAGGACCCGACCGGCGCGATTTGCGTGGCTACAGAGTCGTGTATGGTGTTGCACTGTTGTTGTGTGCGAGATTATATTTGACAAATAACTTAGCAGAATGAATCGAATATGTTTATGAAGTCGTAAGGCGCCGTGGTCCAGGGTTTGTTACATCGGAGCGGCTGCGTGGGTGGGTTGCCTGTTGTTATTTGCTGGGTCGGCAAAGTTTCTGGCCAACGTCTTTTTGGCGTTTCTACTGGTGGTTTTGCCGTCGTCGGGGGTCGATGTGATCGCTGGTGTCGTTTGCTTCTTCAGCAGGGTCGCTGTCCAACGTGTCGTGCTACTCTTTCAGGTCGTTAATTTTTGTTTCAGTTTCCCACTTCCGGGGTGTTGCAACTTGACGATATTTGTTGACGCGAAACCTTTGACTTTGAATGGCCCATAATCGGGTTTTTGGGGCCAATTTCGCAGCGAATCCGTCGGCTGCGTTGGAAAGGTGGTGTTGTCTGATCAGTACTAGTTGGCCCACAGTGGGGGCGCCATTGTCGTCGGCGGAGATTGTAGTGACGGGATTGTTTTGACTCGTCCGCTGAATGTTGTTCCGCACTATCGCGAAAACTTCTTTGAGTCGGGTTGCCTTAGTGTGGGGCTGTGTCCGGGGGCTTCCTGTCCCTGGTGTAACTTCGTCGTTTAATGCTCCAGGTAAGCGAGGTTCTCTCCCGTGTAACAAGAAAGCGGGGCTGAATCCAGTTGTTTCCGAGACACTGGAGTTAATTGCTAGTGATATTTCGGGTACGAGTTCGTCCCATGTGTTTTGATGATCCTCCACGAATTGTTGAATCATGGTCTTCACTGTCCGATTGGCCTGATCCGTAGGGTTTTCCTGGGAGCAATACGGTGCGGTGTGTTGCAGATCCACGCCGGCTGTTTGCATAAACGTGCGGAACGAGCGGCTGGTGAACTGTGTTCCATTGTCACAGACGAATCGTTTTGGTACGCCAAAGTGACTGAGAATGCGTTCCCGAAAAGCTAGCTCTAGAGTGGCGGTGGTAGCCTTCTTAAGGGGCACTTGTTCGACCCATTTTGAGAAGGTGTCGACGAATACCAGAAGCATGGTGTTCCCTCGTTTTGATCGGGGAAGTGGTCCCACGAAGTCGGCGCATAATGTGGCGAAAGGTTCCTCTGCCCTGTGGGTAAGCCTCCTACCCACGGGCTTGCGTTGCAGTGCCTTAAACTTTTGGCAGCTCAAACAGCTGCATAGGTATTTCCGCACATCGCGATATAGGCCGGGCCAATAAGATCGTTGTGTTATCCGTGTGATGGTTTTCCGAATGCCGAGGTGGCATGCCGTGGGCTGATCATGGCATTCCTTGAGGACTCTTTGGCGTCGGTTTTGGGACGCAAAGTTTCCATGACACGTAGTCGTGATCGTCGGCTCCGTGGCCCAGATGCCTGTAGAGTTCTCCATTCTCGATGACGTAGTCGGGGTATTTATCGGGTTCCTCTTTGGTTTGCTGAATCCGTCGTGTGAGCCAGGGGCAAGATGTTGCGTCCTCTTTGATTCTTGCTAGCGTCTCCAAGGGTTGTCGGGACAGGGCATCGGCAACCACGTTTTGTTTCCTGCTCTGTAGTGGACGTCGTAATGATACTGTTGGAGTTCGAATGCCCATCTCGCTATTCTTCCGTAGGGGTTTTCCAGAGTATTCAGCCATTTCAGCACGAGATGGTCGATTATAACGTCGAACCCGTATCCTTCAAGGTAGCAACGTAGTTTTCGGATTGCCCAAATGACGGCGAGGCATTCTTTGTCTGTGGCGGAGTAGTTTCCTTCGGCCTGGTTCAAGCGTCGGCTGACATAGGCGATGACGCGTTCCTTTCCTTCGATCTCCTGCGTGAGTACGGCGCCTATGCCAAGGTTACTCGCATCGGTTTGTAGTGAAAACTTGACGTTGAAATCGGGGCAAGCAAGTACAGGAGCGGTCGTGAGTAGTTCCTTTAGTTGGTCGAAGGCCGCTTGTTGATCTGCGGTCCATGCCCATGTTTGTCCTTTCTTGAGTAGCTGGGACATTGGTTGGACTACTGTAGCAAAGTTTGGAACGAATCTTCGGTACCAGGATGCCATTCCGATGCACTGACGTAGTTCTTTTTAGGTTCGTGGGTGGCTTGAGTTCTTTAACGGCAGCAATCTTGTCGGGGTCGGTGTGGATACCTTCTTCGCTGATGACGTGACCAAGATATTTGATCCGGTTTTGGAAAAATGTGCACTTTTCCGCGTTTATCCGCAGGTTCGCTTTTCGAAGGCGAGAGAGGACTATTGCCAGGTTGTGTAGGTGGTCCTTGAAGTCTCGTCCGACGACGACAATGTCGTCTAAATATGCGAATGCGTAGGGTTCCATGTCGGCACCGATCACAGTATCAAGGGCCCGTTGGAATGTTGCTGGTTCAGAATGTAATCCGAAAGGCATCACTTTCCATTAATAAAGACCTCTGCCGGGGACCTTGAAGGCGGTGGCTTCTCGACTTCCGTTGGCCATGGGTATTTGCCAGTATCCGTTCTTCAGATCGAGGGTGGTTATGAAGCGCGCGTTTTGTAGGCGTTCCAAGATGTAGTTGATCCTGGGCAGCGGGTACGCGTCAGGGAGTGAGTGTTGAGTTGTCGGTAGTCCACGCACATTTGCCATTTGCCGTTCTTATTACGTACGAGTACGATGGGAGCGCTGTGTGGGCTTCGTGAGGGTTCGATGAGACCTTCTTGGATCAATTGGTCGACTTGCTCATCGATAATCCGCATCATGGCTGGGTTCTTTGGGTAGTACCTCTGTTTGATGGGTCGATTATCCCTCATGACGATGGTGTGCTCGGCGATGTTGGAGGTCCCGTAGAGATTATTGAACTTTGGAACTTTGAACTTGAATCTGTGGTGCTATGTCCGGCGGCCGGGGATCGGAGATCAGTTCTGGGTCGGGTTCGGTGAGATCGGGGGTGTCGGGATCCTTGGGCTGGCTTGGGTCTTCTGGGAGGATGGTTGTGTCGAACTCGCTGGGGTGTTCGATCCTACGTGGGTAGTTGCTTATGTGGGCGACGATCGGGGTAGCGTTGGACGTGAGTGGCGAATCTTCGTGGGTCTGGCGGTATACCTGGGTTGTAATGTCTCCAGATCGATGTATGGCCAGGCGGGTCTTAGTGACGACTCTGTTTCCGCAGCAACGACTTGTTTGGGCGACGAAGATTTCGGACGTGGTGTTAGGCATGGCGTGGTGCATGGCGCTACTGGGCACGTCAGTACGCGGAAGGTACTCCAGTGGGTTGGCGAAGGTCGGGGGTGGCGTCGGCCGTGGGTACGACAGGGCTGCGGTCGGTGTTTCGGGGAGTCATCGGGCTAGATTCCGGTTCCGAGTGGAGAGGTTCTGTGGGTATTAGTTCGATGATTGGACCCGACCAGCATGGGATTTTCGTGGCTGTTTCCCTCGTGGTTCGGTTGTTGCACTGTTTCTGCCGTTGTCGTTGTTCGGGGCTGGTTGTCGTCTCTGAGGGTGTCCGTGGGTTCACCTTCTCCGTTGAGGGTAGGGTGCATGGGTGCGCGGTGGCTGAACTTGGACCTGGGCTTCCTGTGTCGAGCGGGTTCAAGTTCGTTGGGGTTTGTCTCGTGTGTGTCTCTCCTTGTGGTGGGTTCGGGGTGCGTGTGCCCCGTAGTTTGTTTTGGTCCTGGGCTTCCTGTGTCGAGCGCCTGGTTCAAGTGTGTTGGTTCTTGGCTCATGTGTGAGATCCTCGTGGTGTGTTTGGGATGTGTGTTCCCTGTGTTTTGCTTAGGACGCGGGTGCTCCGTAGTGGCCGTGGGATTCGTTTTCCCGTTTGCTTGGTTGCAGTTTACTGGTGCTAGCTTCGGATTCGTGTTTTCCGTTGTGGGCCGTTTCTTCGCTTTCGCTGTGGTTGGTTTCGGTGTCGTATTCTTCGTTGCATTATTGGGTGCCTTCTTCTTTGCAGTAGGTCTGGGAAATGTAGGTCGGGGACGTGTATTCGCGGTGGTTGACCTAGATTTCTGGGTGCTGAGGTTGGTGACTTGTATGTGATTGGATTGAACTGACGGTGGCGTAGCTTTAGCATCGCGGTGCCGCATTGGATCGTCGTTTCGATAGCACATAGGAAGTCCATGCCGACTATAACTTGCTCCAGCATGTTTGGCAGGACCAGGAGTGGGATTTGAACCTCTCGTTGATCCAGCTTGATGTGCGCCAGTAGAACTTGTGTGATCTCTCTGACTGAGCCGTCAGCCAGGCGTATGCGGACGCATGCATCTTGCAAGTTGGAGTTGTTGTTTAGTTGTCGGGCCAGGTGGTCGCTGACGAAACTTCGGGATGCCCCGGTGTCGATGGTGGCCTCCGTTGTTTGTCCTCCTATTGTCACTATCGCCACTATTCGGCCGTCGTTCACGTGTAGTGGGTTGCTTAGTCGCGGGTCTGGGGAGGCGTCGTTCTCGGCTGATCCCGGGTCAGTTGAGGACGCGTGTCGTTTCCCGACGTGGTTCGGCGGCAGCAGTCGACGGTCTGAGTGCCGCGTTTTCCACATTCCCAGCAGAATAGGATCGAAACGTTGGTGCAGTCGTAGGCGGCGTATCCAGCTTGACCACATCGGCGACAGGCTGTGCGTGGGTTTGGCAATGGGAGTGGTGATCATTCGATGGGCGACGTCGTGGTTCGTTGTATTATTTTGATTTGATGACTGTCTGCGCGGTGTGTCGGCTGAATCCCAATGGGGTCTCCGAAAGGGCGTCAGGTAGGACTCACCATCTTTGCGGTCTGGGTGCCTTGCCGGCACCTTGTCTCTTGGTGGGATTCGCATGGGTGCGGGAGTCGTCGCGTGTTTCCTCTCGTGAAGAAGCTCGTACTCTGCCGCTAATCGGGTTAGCTGTGACAAGTTTTCCTATTCGTCTCGTCGCACGTATAGTTGAAGTCCTGGCAGGGCGTTGTCGTAGATCCTATAGAGCTCCTTAACTAGGTCGTACTCGGCATGGTGCATGAGTAGCCGTATCTCGATGAGATCGTCTTTGAATGGTTCTCCCACCGCTTGCTTGCGGCCTCGGATCGGGTCCTCCAATTGTTCAAAATACCTTGGCGGCAGAAAATACGTCAGAAACTCCTGGCGGAAATGTGCCCAGGAACTGCCCTGTAGTTGGCTGGTACGGTGCCAGCGACTGGCGACTGGTCGGTGAGTAGTTCGGCCATGCTCCGAGGCAACTGGTTGGTGTCCACTCCGTAGGCACGTGCGCGTTCCTCGAGTAGTTCCAGAAACGATATTGGGTCATCTTCTCCGTTGAACTGGATGCCCCATCCGCGGATGCGTTCTGCCGTGCGTGCGACGTGGTTGTAGTCGTGCCCGCTTATGGGTGCGTCTATCGCTGGCACAATTCTCTGTGTGGGCGAGCGAGAGGTTTCCATAGTGGGCGGCTTTGGAAGATCGGCGGCTGTGACCACTGGTGGTCGGGGCGTGGGCTCTGGGGCTGCGGGGACTTGAAAGCCTGCTTTGTGGTCCCATCTTCCGGTGCCTGATGGTCCTGGAGTAGTGGGCAACGGGGACTTGGAGCGTCCTGCTGGTCTTGCGTATTGTCTCTCGAGTTCTGCCAAGCAAGTCCAGGCACCCGGCGGAAGTGGTCCGGCGACTAGTATGGCAAAGTTCTTGCGCAACTCTTCCACAGTTCCTTCGGTGTCGTAACCGAGTTCCATGGCGAAGGCCTCCGGCTCGTCTCGGCGGCCGATGCTGACGCCTGGACTGGCGATTTGCTCGCTAGTGTGGAAATCAATGCTCGCGTCGTCTTCGTAGGCTTCCATGGTGATTGGACTGAGTTTTTTCCTCGGTGTTGTTTTGGGCACTTTCACTGTTTTAGTGGTCACTTGGTCACTGCGTTTACTTTCCCGGGGGCACTCGCGACTGGATTCGGGTGGGTGCGCGAATTTGGTTTTGTACCGGACTTGTGTTCTGTGGTTAGCTCTACTATTCTTTCTCGGTGGCCGTGGGTCTTTAATCCACGTAGCCCCGTGTTAAGGTTTTCTTGAAATTTCCTTAAAGTTGCCAGAAAGTCCGTGCTCGGGCGCCACTTGTAAAATACCTATCTCAGACTGAGGTAGGCTCAGTCTGTCTAGGGTTCTCTACAAGAAATTTTGTAGATGTGCTGGGACTTTAGGGGGCGTAGAGTCTGGTTACCGTGCAGGCAATTTGGTAATCGCGCTTGGCGATGAACGGCAAATGTTGACACCTGAGTTTTGGTGTATGCGGTAATATGTCTTTGTGTTACCTTGTTCGCGCTCGGCGAGGAAAGCGCTGACACCAGAGTTTTGGTGTGCGGTAATATGTTGTTGGGTTTACTTTATTTACGTTCGCGCTCGGCGAGGAAATGATGACACTTCGTTGAGTTTCGATGTATATTAGTTGTATTTATTCTTGTTTTTATATTGGTTTTATATTTCGTGGTAGTTATTGAGTGTTTTCGTGAGTAGCGTCGGTAACCGCGGCGGATGGACTGCCCTTTCGGTTAAGGATAGGCGATGGACTGCCGTTACTGTTTAGAATAGGCGATGGACTCCCCTGTTTGATCGAGGCCTCGGGCTATTTAAACCCGATCTCGAGGGCTGAGTCCGCAAGTTTGTGGTTACGGAGGTGGTGTCGAGTTCTCCACGCGTGCCACCGACACGGTCATTGCCTCGGTTGCACCGAGAAATGAGCTGAGTGTAGATTTGGCACTTTTGGTCATTGACTCGGCTGTACCGAGAAATGACCTGCGTGGAGTTGTGTAACTCGGTGGAAATCGTGGAGTTGTGAAACTCTGCGAAAATTGTGGCGCGTGTGTCGATTCCGCAGAAATCGATCGGCGCGTGGGACTTGGACATTGTACAGTGTCAGGTGTGTTTGTGTTGTTGGTGTATAGATTATATATGACAAAGTAACTTAGTGCTATGAATATAAATATGTATATGAATGTAACGGGCCCTGGTCCCAGGGTTCAGCCCCCGGACACAGCCCACACTAAGGCAACCCGACTCAAAGAAGTGTTCGCGATAGTGCGGAACAACATTCAGCGGGCGAGTCAAGAACAATCCCGTCACTACAATCTACGCCGCCGACAATGGCGTACCACGGTGGGCTCATTGGTACTGCTCCGGCAACGTCACCTATCAAATGCAGCTGACGCCTTCGCTGCCAAATTGGTTCCAAAATATAACGGGCTATTCAAAGTCAAAGGTTTCGCGTCAACCAATATCGTCAAGTGGCAACACCCCGAAAGTCGGAAACTGAAAGTCGGAGATATCAACGACCTGAACGAATATCACGACACGTTGGTCAGACAATCCAGTCCGCATGAAAGGGGGGATGGTGTAACGAACCCTGGGACCAGGGCCCAGCACTGAGTTACTTTCTCATATATACATCTATACACAAACAACACAAACACAGTACACCACACTCTGTAAATTTCAAGGTCACACTGCGAAATCGACACACGCGCCAAAGTTCCACCAAGTTACACAACTCCACGCAGGTCATTTCTCGGTACAACCGAGTCAATGACCGTGTCGGTGGCATGAGTGGAGAACTTGACACCCCTTTCCGTAACCAAAACTTGCGGACTCAGCCCTCGCGATTGGCCTTAAATAGCACGGGCCATCGAGCACCAAACGGCAGTCCATCAGACGATGTGTGTGCCGGGCAGTGTACGCCATCGGTACGGGCGTCGGTGTGGTCGGTGGCAACTCCCACTCGGACCAAAAATCCCTCTTGGTCGATGGGGCGGTCTCTCGTCGTTCGGCTAGGACCAGCCGTGGGTCTGGCTTAGCCAGCACGACACTCCGCGACTCAGCTGCTCCCTCCAATCGCTCACACACATACACACCCAGTGGAACACACTCGGTTTGTCCCGCTCTATTTGGCTCGCCTCCTGGGGCACACGGCGCCTCCTCTCTGGGTAACACGGGGGTACAAGGAAACCCAGTCTGCTAGGGATCTAGGCTATCCAGGTCCGAAAACCCTCGGAAAACTCCTCGGCGAACTCAAAAAAACTCCGGAAAATCTGAATCTTCTCCTGGATGAGCTGTTTTTGTCCTGACTCTCGGACACGGATATTTCATTCTCGCAGATGGACCGCAACCGCTTCGCGAGCTTGTAGCATGACCCGTGCAAATACATTTGCTGCCCGAAGACAGTAAAGAACGGAAACACGCCTGTTGCCTAAGAATCGCATTGAGAACTGTGCGATTCACCCGTTCTGCCGCATTGCTTTGCGGAGAATACACAGGCGTCCTCGTATGGGTCACTCCAAACGCTTCAGTCATCTCCCTAAATGTTTTTGAGATTAACTGAGCCCCATTATCCGAGTGGATAGTCTCCGGCACCCCAAACTTATAAAAAACTTCATGGACGAGGAACTTCACTACTTCCTTCGCTGTGGCCGCCTTCATTGTTTTCAAAAATGTGAACTTTGAAAAGTGGTCCACCACAATGAAGATCCACGCCTGACCATTCATCGACCGCGGATATTTCCCCAAGAAATCTATATATAACTTTTGGAATGGACGCTCCGTGACCACCTCTTGTCCAATTCCAGCCTGCATTCGGTGGTTCTGCGCTTTCGACTCCTTGCAGACGATACAACGTCGGATGTAGTCGCGAACTTCTACTGCCATGTTCGGCCAGTAGAACTGCCTACGCAACAGATGTAGGGTCACTGAAAATCCACCGTGGGCCGTTTTCTCATCGGGGTGCGCCTGATCTATCAGTGCTTGTCGGCGGACTCGAAACCCACAATTTCCAGATCGATCCCTCTAGTTGATCATCGAACCGTTCCAAGCGCATGCGTTTGAATACCATCCCGTCAATAATTTGGAGATCAGGTAAGCGGTCTTGATTATCAGTGATTTCTTTCATTAATTCTTGATATTCTTCAGATTCAAACTCCACCGTTTCGAACCCCAACACCCTGCTCGGATCCACTTCCAACTCTTCAATGCTGCGCGACAATGTATCTGCCACTACATTGTCCACTCTTTCCGGTGTTCGATGCCGAAATCGAAGGCTTGCAGTTGAAGGGACCAACAAGCTAAACGACCATCCAAATTTTTCATCGTCATGAGCCATTAGAGACTGGCATGGTCAGTAATGACTGTGAAAGGCGTCAGTCATCCTTCTCGGTCACCGAATAGTTCTTCTGGTGGCAGTTCAGCTTGGCGGAGAAAAACGCAATCGGCATCTCGTTCTGCTTGTCATCACGCTGGAAGAGTACAGCTCCTACCCCATAGTGAGAAGCAGTGCGAGATGTAAAAGGGCCGCTTGAAATCTGCGTGTACCAGGACCGGTGCCAAGGTAAGTGCAGTTTTCAGCTATCCCATTGCTCGCGTTGCGTCCTCCGTCAATCTAAATTTTCCTTTAACCGACTTTTTCAGGACATCTGTCAGTGGAACGGATAAATCTGCGAAGTTCTTCATAAAGCGCCGATACCAGCCCGCAGTACTCAAGAAGCTACGCAATTCTCGGACAGATCGTGGCTCCGGAATGCGTAAAATAGCCGACACACGATCTGGATCCATCTTCAGCGTTCCTCCTCCTACTATAAAACCCAGGTATTTAATCTGTTTATAGCAGAAATGAGATTTCCCTAACCCAATCGTCAAATTTGCCTTTCGTAGTCGCTCTGCAACCTGTCGGAGCATCGTCACATGCTGTTCGAAGTACTCGGATATAATCAGCAGGTCGTCGAGGTATGCATACACATTCGAAAGCATCTCTACCGGAATAACCTTATCCACCAATCTACAGAGCCGTTGTGCAGCGTTGGTCTTCCTGGCACAGTGAACGCAGTATAGGCTCGGCTCTGCTCGTCCAGATCGATTGGCCAAAATGCGAATTTTAAATCGCCGCTGGAGATGTAGATTGTCTGATCGAGACGCGACAAAATCCCTTCGATGCTAGGCAGTGGGTAGGCGTCCTTGATGGTCAGGTTGTTGAGCTTTCGGGCACTGTGCTCGATGACTCCCAAAGCCAACATCTTGTCCACCTCCACACAAAACCACCTTCTGCATCGCTGGCGACAATGGATAATGTCGGTCCTTTACCGGCTCGGCATTCTCCACAAGCTGGATTTTATGCGTCTCTATCGACGTCTTGACCAGGCCTACTCCCTCAAACGTCAGGAATTCTGCCTTCACCTTATCCAAGGCGGTTTGTTGCTCCTCCGACAACTCCCATTCCTCCTGGACTATCTCCTTTTTCGGTCCTTCTACATAGTGGGCGACTTGGTCAGCCATCACTTCTTCCACCAATCTGGGAGAAGCTGATGCTTGACCGTGTCCCATCACCTCAGGAGCCAATGCAAAAGCCCGCCAAAAGTCTACTCCCAAGTAAATTTCCTGCTCCAAGAACGGACATAAGAAAAATGTTAATCTCTTAACCTCTCCCTTATATCCCACAGGTAATTCCACTCGGCCAACGAATGCCCGATCTTTTCCATTTGCCGTCACTTTGTATGAGTACCAACGAGCCTCTACACCCAGCTTCTGCAGGAATTCCTGGCCATTCCTGCCAAGCATGCTGTGTGTAGCGCCTGAGTCCAACAAACCTCGAAAAAATTCGCCCATTACCGAGATTTCCGCAAATACTCTCGGGTCAGCTTTATGACCGATCGTCTCTGCCTAAGCCTGGAACGCGCCTTCTTAGCTCGCGCTGACAGTAATCGCATTCAATCCACCTTTAGGTCGGAAAATATCCTGTTCCGGGCTTCTAAATATTTCCTTAGCCGCTCTTCATACGGTAGGTTCCTTAAACTAACATTCAAATTATTATATGATCTATCTAATTATTTTTTTTTTCTCCTACTTCCGATTCACAGGCCCCATCTGTGAGCGTGATTCCCCTGCTTAGATCGCACTCTTCTTCGCGTTTCCCGCACAGTTCGGACATGTCGGACAGTACGTATCGGGCTGTCCACAGCGGTAGCAGAAGATTCGCCTCCCCGATGCCATACAGTCGCGAAAACCATGATCGAGTTTCCCGCAGTTCCAGCAAACCAGCTTAACGGGAAGACGACGCGTCACTTGCGCCTCCTCACAGACTTCTGCCTCCTCCTCACTTCTCGATAACTCCTGCGAGACCTCGCTGACGTTTGCTCCTCGTCCAAAGTTAGTGGCTTTCGGTGCGCCTCGCCACGAAGATCGGGCCTTCCTCTTCAGGTGTGCCTCTATTTCCACGCAATCATCCCGCAATCGATCTAGCGAGTAGACTCGTAAGCCATAAACAAAACTCGCTATCTCATCTGTGAGCGCCTTTTTGACAATCTTTATCATTTCTGTTTCAGCTGGTGGCGTCTCTACCCTCGACGCGAGCTTCCTCATAGCATGGAAAAACTCTTCAACGCTTTCGTTTGGCCTCTGCGTCCACCCCCGCAGTTCCCTCATTCTATCGAACTCAGAAGCCGTGCCTCGGAAACGTGCTACTAGGTCGCCAACTCCTTAACTCCTTAACTCCTGCCAATTCTCCCCGCGATGATCCCGTACATACTGCCAGTACCATTCCCGAGCGTTTCCTGTTAGCAAGTGATGTATGCCCTTCATCACTTCATCCCACGGACATCGCATTTGAGCCTGCAGAAACTCCACTCGGAACCCGAAATCCTCTACGGTAACTTTATTGGCGTCGCCATCAAATGTAACATCCATTTCTCGACTCGGCCCTATCGTGGCTACGGTCGATACTGCGGCGACTCTGGACGGTGATCTTCGCGTGGACTGCTAGTTCTTCGCCCACCGAATCTCCTATTTCTGTTTGGACCCGGACCCACATTTGTCGCTATTGGATTTATCCATTCCCGAGCCCGGTTGTATCCCCGTCGGTGCTGCTCCCCAAATGCGGTCGCCCCTACTCCCGAAGACGGCTCCGGACCATCCCTGTCGTGGCTCAACCGTGACCTCAATGGTTTTGGAGGCGGCATGGCTGCATCGGTTGAACTCGGATTCCTTTTCGGTATAGCACCTTGATGCCTTGCTCGGTATGGCCTTCCCGTTGCGGTACTGTCGGCTGTGGCGGCTGCTGTTTCAAAAGCTGGAGTATTTCATTCAGCTCGCGCATCATCCCCATGAACCCCATGCGCAACTCCTCCTGTAAAACTCTACTTATAGAGTCAGCCTGCGCTGCTCTATGCGTAGCCTGCGCTGCTCTATTCGTAGCCTGCGCCTGAGCAATCGCTACGTTGGCTGCTGTCGCCAATTCAGGCGCAGTAAATCTGGTTGACCCGGCTGCGCTAGGCGATACTCCGAGTCAGGCTAAGGAAGAGAGCGCGGGTTACTTATTTGAAACAACTTTGAGTTTTTCCAACTCACTCTTTTTTCTTAATCGGGCTTAACCCCACTTGCGGTTTTCTTTTTTCTGGAGCTCTGGCGCAGGCGTGGTCTTTCTCGTCTCTCTATCTAATTTCTTTTATCCTCCTTTCCCCAGGTTCTTCGATACCCCCAAGGAGTCTCTCAGGACCCACCCCCTAGGTGGCGCATCGTTCCAGCCCTGGGCCAACTATCGATTGTCGCCGGGGACTGGAACATGGATGCCGTGATTATATGTGTGTTTTATTTCCTAGAAATAACTCTCGCTCTCGACTGATTATCGATCATACTTAGTGTGGCCACATTTCTCTTATTGGCAGTGTGGGCATTTTTCTCTAACTTGAATTATGTTACAAATAATGGTATTCAGGATTTTGACTAATAGTAGATATTGAATATACAAATAATAATGAGATTCTTCACAATAGGAAGAATAAAGGAAAAGGCGTTTCGATTCCACGGATTCCCTTGAATTCAAACGACATGCCATTCGACTTTAAGCGGTTACAGTTTCCAGTGCGAATAGCATTTGCAATGTCGATAAATAAATCTCAAAGGCAGTTTATGGCATTAATCTGAAAAATCTAAGTTTTTCGCATGGCCAGTTATATGTCGCCTGTTCCCGTGGCGAAGTACCAACCAAACTATATAGTCGCCAGAGAAAAAACCAAGAATGTTGTTTATCATAAAGCATTACAATAATAAACACTTTCTTTCTAAAATATTTTTCAGTTAACTATACCAATTCGAAATTGTTACGAACCTTTTTGGTGGTGGGGCAAGGCCGGCTAGCCAGTCATCCCAGGGCTGGATATTTCCCAAGCCCTCGGTTCGCACAATATACCTACACATCGAACATCTCGGAAATGACAAATAGAAAAATAAACGACAATTCAAAAAATAAAACACATGGACTCTACACTCAAATAAACCGACGTGGACCAGGATGAGGTTTCGGTGGCTTACCTCCGACGTACCCACCCTACCAGAGATCTGGATCAGACCCTGTTCGATCTCCCTGCCAGGTGCAGTCTCCCTCTCACTCTCTCTTCGCCAAGGTTCACCTTCCCCCATGACAAAACTCTTAACACTTCATGTATTCATAAATCACTTATACATATATATTCATATTCACAAACATTTGTTTCTACTTAGATTGAGATGGGGTACCTGATACTTTATGGTCGACCTCCCATTCTAATTCTCCTTTTTCTTTTACACTTTCACATTGCCTTACATTGCCCTATACACTGCCTAAGGGGAATAAAGGGGCGATTAATTAAATAAATAAATATAAATATAAATGACTACATGTAATTACAAAGAAAATTTTCAACTAAACATATAATTAAATAAATTTATATAAATAAACAAAACAAAATATATATAAATAAATAAATATATTTAAAATATATAAATAAATAATAAATAACTTTGCGGGAAATTTCTTTTTGTAGTGAGGGCCAGGGCCAAGTGGCCAGGGTGACGGGGCTGAGAATCTAGTGAGGGGGAATTTTACATATTTTTTTTTTTCTTGCCGTTTTATTTTGGGGAGGACTCACTCGGTTCGGAATGCCCTGCTGCCTATTGCTCGATCCCGAGCTTTTGGCTATGCTTCCTAAGAAAACACTCAAATTTCTTTTTTCACTTGTATTTTTTTTGTATGTTTTATTCACTCACTTTAATCCCTCTCAACTGCTCGCCGCCGATGGTTTTTTCCTTCTAACCTACTCGGCTCAACCGCTTCTCCAGCTACCTCGGAGCAGACGATCGTCCCTCTCTTGCCCTTTGAACCAGGTTCAAGGGCATGGCTGGCTTTCGAGTGTGTGTGTGTGAGTGCGTGGCTTGTCTCGGGACACCGCTACGTCTGATTGCCCTCGCCGCGGAATCCTCTCCCAAAGAGGAATCTGAACATCTCCCTCAGACTGCCCTCCTAGGTGGCGCCCCTCTCCACCAGACTCTTCCCCTTAAATGTTAGCCATGCCACCCTGTCACTTTCCCCTTCCTCGCTGGTATTTTTGCCTATCGATACCTTCGAATGCAACACCTAGCAAAAATTCGGGCGACCATAGACGCGAGGAATTATTCGCAAACATCGAAGGGTTTCTTGGTTTTCCTCAGAACTACAGGCTTTCCACGGCTTTGCGGTGCATCGGCTTACGCGCTCAACGTAGGCTTACACCCACTCTCTTGCTAGACTCTGCGTGAGTTTGCTTTCCCTACTTTTCATTCAGCCCTCTACAATTTCAGGTCTTTGGCGTGAAAAATTCCCACAGGCTTCCCCGAAAGATCCTCCAACTCGTAGGCATTACTCCCTACTGGGCGTATGACTCGGCACTTCAAAATTTCCGGGCGAACTTGGCGTTGTAGCTTTTGCCAAAGTCGCTGAGGGTGAAGTTGCGCCTGTAGACTTCTTGGCCGGGTCTGGCGTAAAATATTCGGGCCCGTTTCTTGTACCGCTGGCTACTGCGCTCATAGGCTTGATGCAGTTTGGTCTTTATATGCTCACGGATAATTTGACGCTTATCCGCCGGGTCCAACACGTGCACCTCATGCTCCGTCAGTGACTGCAGCTTCCTTGCCAACCTATAATAGCTCCCATTCAGGAACATTTGTTGTCCGAAAACTGCGAAGAACGGTCTTATGTTCTTATTGCAGCCAGTACCGTCCGGTTCACCCTCTCAGCTGCGTTGCTTTGCGGCGAGTATACAGCTGTGCGCATGTGTCGGATGCCGAAAGTGTCCACCATGTCCTGGAACACCTTCGAGAGGAATTGTTTCCCGTTGTCGGAGTGGATTAACTCTGGCACACCGAACTTGTAAAACACCTCCTGCACCAAGAATTGAACAACGTTCGTAGCGGTCGCCTCTCTCATCGCTTTTAGGAATGTGAACTTGGAGAAATGGTCCACGACGACGAAGATCCAAGCCTGTCCTCTCTTCGACCTGGGATACTTCCCAAGGAAGTCAATGTATAGCTTCTGGAAGGGTCTCTCCGTGACTACTTCCTGGCCAATTGCCACTTGGCTCCGGTAATTGGGTGCTTTGTACTCCTTACATTTGGTGCAGCTTCGAACATATTCTCGCACCTGTGTCGTCATCGCTGGCCAGTAAAACTGCCGCTTTAACCGGGGCAGGGTCCTCTTCATCCCTCCATGTCCAGATTCGTGGTCTTCATGTGCCTTGGTGACGAGAGATGTAGTCAGCGATCCTGGAATCCATAAATTCCAAATGGAACCTTCCACTTGTTCATCCATTACGTGAAGGCCATTCGCTTAAATATGAGGCTCCCTTCTACTCGCAGGTCCGGCAAAGCTTCTATGTTCTTACAGATTTCCTCACGCAGATCCTTGTAGTCGTCCGATTCGAATTCTGTCGTCTCAAATCCCAGGATCTCCGTTGGACCTAACGACACCTCCTCGATGCAGCGTGAAAGCGTATCCGCCACGATGTTCTCGACTCCTTTGCGGTGTTCGATCCCGAAGTCGAACCTTTGCAGACACAGGGACCATCTCGCCAGACGCCCGTTCAGATCCTTTAATGACATTAGCCATTTCAGGCTGCCGTGGTCGGTAATTACGGTAAACGGCATTAACTCTACATACGGTCTGAACTTCTCTATGGCCATCACAGCAGCTAAACACTCCTTCTCCGTTACAGAATAATTCAGCTTGTGTTTATTCAACTTGGCGGAGAAAAAGGCTACCGGACGCTCTGCTCGGTCATCATCCAACTGGAACAGCACAGCTCCCACTCCGTAATTCGAGGCGTCGCATTGGATGAAGAAGGGACGTCTGAAGTCGGCACCAGCACCGGAGCTGTGGTGAGCGCCCTCTTCAGCGATTCTATGGCCGCTTCTGCCCCCGTAGACATCGAAAACTTCCCCCGCGGATGCTTCTTTAGGGCATCGGTTAGTGGAGTCGCGATGGATGCAAAATCCTTAATAAAGCGCCTGTACCATCCTGCGGTGCCTAAAAAGCTTCTTAGCTCCTTCACAGACGTTGGATTTGGAATCTTCTGGATGGCCAAAATCCTCTCCGGGTCCATCTGCAACGTGCCGGCTCCGATGATGAATCCTATGTATTTGAGGGACCTAAAGCAGAATTTTGACTTTTTTAAGCCTATCGTCAAATTTGCCCTTTTCAGGCACTGGGCTACCAATCGTAGATACCGGAGGTGTGTCTGGAAATCCGGGGCAATCACTAATACATCATCCAGATACACAAAAACGTTTGATCTGAGCTGCGTAGGGATCACCTTATCCATAACCCGACACAACCTCCGGGAAGCGTTGCACAGACCGATCGGCATCATCACGAACTGGTACAGCGGACGACCAGCCACGGTAAATGCCGTGCACTTCCGACTTTCCGGATCCAGCTTTTATTTGCCAGAACGCGAATTTCAGGTCGACACTAGAAATATAATATGTCTGGTCAATCCGGGACAGTATGCCTTCGATGCTCGGAAGAGGGTAAGCGTTCTTTACGGTAAGTTGGTTCAACTTTCGCGCGTCCAAACAGAATCTATTTTTGTTTGGTTTCCGCACCACCGTCGTCCGATTTCTCCATGGACTATCGCTAACATCAATAACTCCTAATTCCAGCATTTTGTCTACCTCGGTCCAGACCACTTCCTGCATCGCTGGGGATTGAGGGTAGTGTCGGTCCTTAAAGGGTTCCGCACCCTCCACTAACTGGATCCGATGCTGCTCTACTGAAGTTACTCCTAGTCCGGCATCTTCGTACGTCAGGAACTCCTTCTTGACCTGTTCCAGCTCCTCCGATTCCCTTTCGTCCAGATCCCAAGCATCCACATCCACGTTCTCCTGACGATCTTCCACATATTGGCTGACCTGCGACATGTGAACTTCGTCCAACTGTGCCTCGCTGGATGTACTGGGCTCCTCTCCCAGGACTGTTGGAGCCAACGCGAAAGACCTAAAGAAGTCGACACCCAAGTACATCGCTTGCTCAAGGTAAGGGCATAAGTAGAATACGATTTATTTGCGCACTCCTTTGTATTCCACCGCGACCTTCAGCTTCCCGATGATGGATTTGTCTTCTCCTGAGGCTGTCTTGACGATGGAAACGTATCTTTCCATTTCCTCTCCGAGGTCTGTCAAGAGCTCACGGCTGCCTTTGCCTAGCACGCTGACGGACGCTCCAGTATCAAGAGTCCAGCAATCCGCCTTCCTCGGATCTCCACTTCGGCAAATACTCGAGGGTCGCTTCCTGCTCCACGCCTGACTGCTTCGGCTACCTCTTTCCGAGTCTGTCGTCTTTTCCGGAATCGGGAACGGGCCATTTGGAGCCTACGGCTGACTCCGCGCATCCCTCCAGCTGCCGATCATCAAAGATCCGGTTTCGGACATCCAAGTATCTCCTCATCCTCTCTTCGGCCGGTAAGAACTTTAACCTATTCTAAACTATTATATTTAAAGGATTATGTTTGTTATTAATAGTTCTAGCGTTTCTTATTTTCTCACGGGCTTCGGTCCCGATCGCTGATCTCCCGCCTTCATCATGCCCGCTCGTGCGTTTCCCGAACAATTTTGACATGTTGGCGTAAACGCATCTGGCTTTCCGCAGCGGTAACAGAATATCTTCCGTTCCTTCACCACACAGTCTCGGAACCCATGGTCAAACTGGCCACAGTTCCAGCAGCATAGTCTCGGCTTGTTCAGCAGGTGAGTTTCCTCTACCACCTCTGATTGTTCTTCCTCCAATCGTTCCAACTCTGGTTCTAGCTCCTCCACTCGCTTTCCGGATGATTGGAATTTCGGCGCCATACGATACCCCGACCTCTGCTCCCGTCTGAGAAAATGATGCTCCACCTCCAAGCACTCACCCTCAGCTGCTCCATGTTCTACGCATTGATCTAAAATATTCCTCCACAGATTCTCCCTAGGTTTGACGTCGCTCGTGTAACGCGCGTAGCCGCTCAAACTCGCCGCCTACTGCTCGGAAACGGGATACCAACTCGTCCTTCAAGTCCTCCCATGTCTCTGGAGGCCGCTCTCGTACAAATTGCCAATACCACTCGGCCGCCTGTCCCTTGACGAGATGGTGGAAATTGTCTAGTACCTCGTCCCACGTGCGTCGATTCTGCCTGCGGAGGAACTCGACCCTGAAGACAAAGTCTTCCACGGACATCTTATTTGGGTCTGCATCCCCGTCGAAGTGGATCTCCCACCTGTCGACACATCCCCATCTCGACGATCTCGAATCCTCTCTCCTGTAATACGGCGATGTGACCCTCGGACCTGCGCAGTCTCCTGGTTGCTCGCGATTCCGCCTTCCAGCGCTTGGACCCAAATCTGTACTCTCCACTCCTCGGGACCAGTTCTGGCTCAGCCTCTCCGGCTTCCTCGGAGGCTGCGGATGGTTGTGGGCACCATCCTCTCTGGACTCCTTGGGATTCGTTCCGGTACTCGGCCTCGGCGGGAACTCTTCAGGAGCTGGCTGATAGACGCCATGATGGACATTGCGAGCACCATCGGTTTGGCCTCTTCCCAATCCCATATCCTGGATCATTTCTATGTTCTGGCGCAGTGGTGACATCGCTTCCGTTATGGCACCCATCAGCTCCATAAACCCGCGTCGTATCTCCTCCTGCAGCATCCTGCTAATGGAGACGTTCATCGCTCCTCTCTGCGTCTCGTGAGCTTGCGCGATGGCGACGTTTATGCCGGAGACTATTTCCGAGGGGCAGGGCGTTCACGTCTCCGGGCAAGTTCCAGCTGTCTTCACCACCCTCGGCTCCTTGCATAATCTCTTCTCAGATGGAGCTTGGCGGAGGAGTCCTGCGAGTCATTTTCAGTTTGGACCGCAAATTGTAGGTGCTCATGAAACTACCTGCCTACTTATCTCAACCTATCCTGTTTATTTGCTAGCTTATTTATATGTTTACTTCCACAGACCACTCAGCTATACGTTTACCATCTTTTTGGACTTATCACAAAACTCGAAATACAAAAAAAAACACTAAAGGGGGGAAAAAAACCATGACTACTGGAGCATCCTATGCACCTGGTCTGCTACGTCCTTCCTCGTCCAACGTCTGACATCTCTGCGAGCACTGTTGACTTCTTATCTTCTTACGAAGATTAAGAGTCAAGGGCGCTCACTCTCCTACTTCGATGCTTCATTCCCACTACCCTACTGGACGTTATTCGCGGGATATCGTAGCTATTCCGAGTGCTACGCGTGGCCGACACATGTCCCCACAGGCCACTCAGAACAAACATCTCTTCGAGATACTACTCTCCCGGTCCCATCCAGAGGTAAGTAAGGGAAGCCACACTAACATTTTTTTTGCCCTTATCTAACTTCGGGAACTTTTTCTTTTCAGGCTCTCTCTTTTCGCACACCAGGCTCAGGATGGTTGCGGAATCTCCTCTGCCAGTGCCAAACCAAATCCCCTCTAAGAGCTCCTCTTTCTCGTGATCAGATAAGTACAAAAAAAAACAACGTACAAAACAAAAAGGCAAATTTACTTTGTGGATTCTTTTTGCCATTCCAGATCCCTCAACGCCGTGCATCTGCGAGCCGACTTCTACTGTCCCTCACAGGCCACCGGAACACCGACGGACCCAGACTGCAAGATACCACCCGAGATCGTTTCTCACGGTTGGAAATTTATATAACCTTCGACCTGCATATGATTCGCATCCTTGCTCTCCCTCTTCTGTGGTCGAGCACAGGCTGCGACTCTTGCTCCTGTCTAAGATTGGGCGCCATTATTGTTACGAACCTTTTTGGTGGTGGGGCAAGGCCGGCTAGCCAGTCATCCCAGGGCTGGATATTTCCCTGGATATTTTCGAACATCTCGGAAATGACAAATAGAAAAATAAACGACAATTCAAAAATAAAACACATGGACTCTACACTCAAATAAACCGACGTGGACCAGGATGAGGTTTCGGTGGCTTACCTCCGACGTACCCACCCTACCAGAGATCTGGATCAGACCCTGTTCGATCTCCTGCCAGGTGCAGTCTCCCTCTCACTCTCTCTTCGCCAAGGTTCACCTT
Source organism: Drosophila bifasciata (assembly GCA_009664405.1). Classification (NCBI taxonomy): domain Eukaryota; kingdom Metazoa; phylum Arthropoda; class Insecta; order Diptera; family Drosophilidae; genus Drosophila; species Drosophila bifasciata. Next base: position 26,747,702 of record CM019041.1, read on the forward strand.
CCCCATGACAAAACTCTTAACACTTCATGTATTCATAAATCACTTATATATATTCATATTCACAAACATTTGTTTCTACTTAGATTGAGATGGGGAACCTGATACTTTATGGTCGACCTCCCATTCTAATTCTCCTTTTTCTTTTACACTTTCACATTGCCTTAGATTGCCCTATACACTGCCTAAGGGGAATAAAGGGGCGATTAATTAATTAAATAAATAAATATAAAATAAATGACTACATGTAATTACAAAGAAAATTTTCAACTAAACATATAATTAAATAAATTTATATAAATAAACAAAAAAAATACATATAAATAAATAAATACATACAAAATATAGGCGTGAACGGCAAAATAACTTTGCGGGAAATTTCTTTTTGTAGTGAGGGGCCAGGGTGACGGGGCTGAGAATCTAGTGAGGGGGGAATTTTACATATTTTTTTTTTTTCTTGCCGTTTTATTTTGGGGAGGACTCACTCGGTTCGCAATGCCCTGCTGCCTATTGCTCGATCCCGTGGTTTTGACTATGCTTCCTAAGAAAACACTTAAATTTCTTTTTCACTTGTATTTTTTTGAATGTTTTATTCACTCACTTTAATCCCTCTCAACTGCTCGCCGCCGATGGTTTTTTCCTTCTAACCTACTCGGCTCAACCGCTTCTCCAGCCACCTCGGAGCGCCGGCATGGCCGGCTTTCGAGTGTGTGGGTGAGTGCGTGGCTTGTCTCCGGGACACCGCTACGTCTGATTGCCCTCACCGCGGAATCCTCTCCCAAAGAGGAATCTGAAGATCTCCCTCAGACTGCCCTTCTAGGTGGCGCCACTCTCCACCAGACTCTTCCCCTTAAATGTTGGCCTACCCCACCACCAAAAAGGTTCGTAACAAAATCAATATTTATAGTTAAGACAGTACAACGTCTGTCGGGTCCGCTAGTAATATAAATACTTTTATGCGGTCAGAAACAATTTCGTCTCTGCGTTACACGCATCCAATTTTACCACAAATACACAATACGCCGTAACTCATTGAGTACGGGTATAACATATTTTTGTATCACACTTAGCTTTCCCACACGCAATACCACAATAATTTCAGTACGCACATATACTTATTGTCTATGACAACCACGAGTTGCCAGACATATGAACTAAAACGGTTATAATAATGAAGCCCAAAGTGGACCATTGGTCCATTGGTTCATTGACCAATACCAACTTGCAAATATAAAAAAAACGTTATCTTAAAAAAACATTAGCAAATTAAAGAGGGCACACATACTCATTTTTCTCTTAGGTACTTGCTGCGTTGAGGAAATTGTATTCAAACATTATTCAATAGCGTATAACGAAGATATGTATGTGTACCTTCATGAGAATGTTTGCGAGTAAGTGTACGAGGTTTTATGAATGCTTTTACATGTTTGGACCTATTGCTGTTGAATGAAATACAGGAGGAGGATAAATTCTTCAGTCACTAAGAACTTTCCCTCACATGCAAGTTAACGATATGCTAAGATTTGATTAAACTACCCGACACCAATATTCCTCTTCGTACCAAAACCACTTTCTCTTGAATGATTTGGGGCTTTAAAAATACTTAATGATTTTTATACCCGTACTCGAAGAGTAAAAGGGTATATTGTATTTGTGGTAAAATTGGATGTGTGTAACATAGAGAAGGAACCCATAAAGTATATATAATATATATTCTTGCATCAATAGAGTCGATGTAGTTATGGATGTCCGTACGTCTTATTTGTCGCCCATTTCTCTAAGGATATAAGAGCAGGAGCAACCAAAATTTTTTTCCAGACTGATGTGCTATCTCACTCCTAGAAAAGTTTTTCAAAATTTCGCCCCGCCCACTTCCGCCCCCACAAAGGGCGCAGATCTTTGGCGTCCACAATATTAAAAAATAACAGGAAACTGCAAACGCAGAATCATATATAAAAACCAGAAAGAACGTATGGGGTCGCTGTGAACGCGACTCTACTTTCATACCCGGACTCAGTCAGTACACATGTGATTTATATGGAATTTTCAAATGTTTTATCAGTTTTTACATTTTAAAAATTTTGAAATACACTTGTTTCGGTTTGTTATCACAGGAGTGTGTTCAGAAAGTTTGGTTGTTCTATCTCTTATAGTCTCTGATATCCAGGCGACACAAAATACAAAAAACCAAATCGTGTGTTTTTCTCTATTGTGGCTATATGTTAATGATCCGATCCGATTCAGATTTGGGCACCTGATAGATATGGTCTTTCTCTATGATACTGCATTTTTAGTTTTTTGTTATACTCAAAATTGTACACGCCACAGATTTTCGCTCTTTGTGAGGGCGGAAGTGGGCGGGGCGAAATTTTGAAACACTTTTCTAGGAGTGGGAACTTACATCAGTCTGGAAATTTATTGCTCTAGCTCTAATAGCCTTCGAGCAATGAGTGAAAAACAAGACGGACGGACAGACATGGCTATATCGACTCGGCTATTGATGCTGATCAAGAATATATATACTTTATGGGGTCGGAAACGCCTCCTTCTGTGTACACACATCCACTTTTACCACAAATACAATATACCCTTTTACTCTTCGAGTACGGGTATAACCATATCTATAAGAGGCCCAAATTCGGATTATTGGTATAGCCACAATGGAGAAAACCATTTCGAGAAACATCATTCCCTCTCGCTCGCACTCACACACCAACGACCCGTTGGTTTACCCTTTCGTACAAATGAACGCCTGGATCTCAGACTATAAAAGCCTATAAAAGCTAGGGCAACCAAACTTTCTGGTTAAGATCGGATCAATGTTATAGCCACAATAATTAAATGAATTTTAAGCAGCTAGCCGCCCACCACTTAGCTGTTTTGTTGTGTGCAGTAATGTTGATTCAGATGCAGGAAAATATGTAAAATGTTAAAAATGAAAAAAAAAAATATATAAATTCCACATATATCACATGTGTACCGACTGAGTACGGTTATAATGTAGTGTCGCTTTTATAGCGGCACAACACGTCCTTTCTCGTTGTATCCTATGCAAGAACTTTTTGTTACAAATGTTTAAAAAGTGGTATTTTCATTTTGATTGAAGGTTTTTTCAGAGGAGACGCTTCTCTTTTTAACATAACGTAAGTCTCTTACATCTGCTTATAATGAACTTTTCCATCCTGCAAGGTGATAAATAGATCTGTTAAGTTAAATTGAACAGTTCTTACCTTCAGCTTACCTTCTGGGAAATATTAAGTTATCAAATGAAAAAACTTTACTCCAGTACTTATTAAAGACTTCTGTTATGCTTAACAGAGACTAATCGATAAAAAAATTGCGCTGCGTCAGCTGTTTGGATGAATTCACTATTAGTTGTTGCACAGACTTTTTTTCAGATCAATTTTGAGGTCAGTTTAGCTCAATCTCACTAGTTATGGTGTCAACTCCATGTCAATGCATCAATAAGTCATCTATTTTTTCAATTACAAATCTTGTAATAAAGATTTGGTTTATTGTATAAAAAGCCATGTACTTTTTTTCGGGGTGGAATTTGAAATCGGAAGTGCTTCGTGTTTTACAAATGTAGAAGCGCCTAACTTTCCGTTTTGAAAAGTAAAGCCTGTATGATTTGAAATTCTGGAAGGACACTGCAAAGTTTGAAATTTTACAAAACCCGAATATCAAAAGGAAATCTAAAAAGTTTGAAATGATAGTCTGTAGTCTATACACTGAGTTGGTGTACGTTTACGTTTTTGCGAAGTGGGAGCGACTAATAGAGCTGCAATATCACGATGTCAAATTTCTGTTGCTATTAACAAAACACTCGCAATTTTTGCGGATCTATGTATGTGCGTCATCAACACCAGTGTAATTATACCCGTACTCGAAGAGTAAAAGGGTATATTGTATTTGTGGGAAAAGCGGATGTGTGTAACATAGAGAAGGAATCATTTCCGACCCCATAAAGTGTATATATTCTTAATCAGCATCAAAAGCCGAGTCGATATAGCCATGTCTGTCCGTCCGTCTTGTTTTTCACTCAGTGCTCGAAGGCTATTAGAGCGAGAGCAATCAAATTTTTTTCCAGACTGCCCCGCCCACTTCCGCCCCCACAGAGGGCGCACATTTTTGGCGTCCACAATTTTAAATATAAAAGAAAACTAAAAATGCAGAATCATAGAGAAAGACCATATCTATCAGAGGCCCAAATCTGAAATATGAAGCCACAATATAGAAAACCATTTCGAGAAACATCATTCCCTCTCTTTCGCACTCACACAAAAACGAGTCGATTTCGTTTTTCGTAAAAATGAGCGCCTCGATCTCAGAGACTATAAGAGCTAGAGCATCCAAACTTTTTGTCCAGACTCCTGTGATATCGCTTCAGTGCAAGTTTATTTCAAAATTTTTCCACGCCCCCTCCCGCCATCACAAAAGACGAAAATCCACAATTTTGAAGATAGAGAATAACGAAAAATGCAGTATCGTAGGGAATGATCGTATCTACCAGATTCCCGATCGGTTCATTATTATAGCCACAATGATAAAATGAATTTTCAGCATAAATTTCCCCCTTCCCCTTGCAGCGTAAGTCATTTTTAGGGTTGATAGTCGCTACAGATTCTCTCTCACACTCACACACTGCTCACAGTTTCTTCCTCGTGCAGTGTACGTGTGTTGTTGTGAGAAGTGATGTAGATGACGTAGATGTAGATGACTGTTGTAGCAAAAAAATTTAAAATGTAAAAACTGATAAAACATTTGAAAATTACACATAAATCACATGTGTACTGACTGAGTACGGGTATAAAAGTAGAGTCGCGTTCACAGCGACTCCGTACGTTCTTTCTCGTTTTTATATCTGGCCACGAGCACCTGTGAGTATTTTTCGCCAGCGTGTTTTGGATCCTTAACTCCAAGAAGGTATACAGTCAGTCAGTACAATCAGCTTTAATTATAAGCTTCGAAGACCTATGCAAATTTAGGGAAATTTACCCACTGATCGATTCCGTGCTCTTCGCCCTTTACTTTTTGTGGTGCTACAATTTGTGGACCAGTCTACACAATCTCGAAATTTCGTAGAAGGTTCTGGAGTCCAACAATTTGGACAATTACAACAAACATTTGTGTAGATTCAACCATTGACTACAATTTATTTGCTTTCCAAAGGTTCGTGGAACCGGAGGAGTCCTGCACTGTGACAATGCGACGAACTTCGTCGGAGCGAGCCACCACCTTCAGCGTGTTCACACCACTACAAGCTGAGCATATTCGATGACTATTGAAGGCAGGTGTAAAAACTGACATGAGTCTATTCCTGTGATAGTGGGCTTCCATTACACTGAGTATGCGGTTCTCCCATGCGTACGTGGTGATTGCTACTTACGGTCTAGTTCTGAATTCGCAGTCCTTGTATAGACCGCACAATTAGGGCTGCTAATCCTAGAAGAAGCGACAGTAGTATTTCGCCATACGCACGTCATTTTTTTTCGTGTACGTTCCTTAGTAATGATTTACATCTGAAGCAAGCTTTCAATGTTTCTTATTAAAATTAAGAAAGAACGTGTTGAGTCGCCGTTAACCTACTACTTTTATACACTACATTTATACTCGTACTCAGTCAGATAGTCAGTCATGTGAATAATGTCAAATTTGTAAACATTTTACATTTTTTTGCTGTAAATGTCATCTACATCTTCATCACTTCTCAGGACAAAACGACGTTTCGTTCTTCGCGTACACTGCACGAGGCAGAATGTGTGAGTGTGTGTTTCGTCCGCACATCTGGACGAAAGGGAGAAAGAAGAACAGAAGAGAGAAAGAGAGAGAACGAGAACAACCGATAGTTCTCCAAATAGTTTTTTTTATTGTGCCTATACTAATGATCCGATCCGATCCAATTCAGATTCGGCCCTCTGATAGATATGGGTTTTCCCTATGATTCTGCATGATTCTATGATTCGTTTTCTGTTATATTCAAAATTGCAATCTTCGCCACAGATTTGCGCCCATTGTGGGGGCGGGGCGAAATTTTGAAATACATTTATAGGAGTGAAATAGCACATCAGTCTGAAAACAAATTTGGTTTCTCTAGCTCTTTTAGTCTCCGAGCAATGGGCGACAAACAAGACGGTCAGACGGACGGACAGGCATGGCTACATCGGCTATTGATGCTGACCAAGAATATATACACTTCATGGGGTCGGAAACTCTTCCTTTGTGTTACACACATTCAATTTTACCAAAAATACAATATACCCTTTTACTCTTCGAGTACGGGTATAAAATACTATTATAAAAAAGTACAACTTGCCGCTATACCGATTTTCTATCGCGCTTGCAAAAATCATCCAAAACGTGATTACGTATATATGGACAGCCCCTAAGGGATCTTGTTGAATTATCTTTAAAAACAACGAGAAAGAACGTACGGAGTCGCTTTGAACGCGACTCTACTTTTATACCCGTACTCAGTTAGTACACATGTGATTTATGTGGAATTTTCAAATGTTTTATCAGTTTTTACATTTAACATTTTTTTTGCTACATTTTCATCTACATCTACATCAATTCTCACAACAACACACGCACATTGCACGAGACAGAATGTGGGAGCAGTGTGTGAGCGAGAGAGAGAATCTGTAGCGACTATCATCCCCATAAATGACTTATGCTGCAAGGGGGCGAGGGAAATCGCTGCTGAAAATTCATTTGATCATTGTGGCTACAATAATGATTCGATCTGAACCAAATTCAGAAATCTGGTAGAAATGATAATTCCCTACAATACTGCATTTTTTATTTTTTTCTATCTCTAAAATTGTGGACTTTCATATTTTGGGGGTCGGAAGGGGGCGTGGCGAAATTTTTAAACACACTTGTACTGAAGCGATACCACAGGAGCTTGGACAGAAAGTTTGGTTGCTCTAGCTCTTATAGTCTCTGAGATCCAGGCGTTCATTTGTACGAAAACCAAATCGACTCGTTTTTGTGTGAGTGCGAAAGAGAGCGAATGATGTTTCTCGAAATGGTTTTCTACATTGTGGCTATACTAATAATCCGATCCGATTCAGATTTAAGCCTCTGATAGATATGGTCTTTCTCTATAATTCTGCATTTTTAGTTTTCTGTTATTTTCAAAATTGTGGACGCCACAGATGTGCGCCATTTGTGGGGGCGGAAGTGGGCGGGGCGAAATTTTGAAACACTTTTCTAGGAGTGAGATATAACATCAGACTGGATAAAAAATTTGGTTGCTCTAGCTCGTATAGCCTCCGAGCAATGGGCGACAAATAAGTCGGACGGACAGACAGACAGACATACAGACGGACGGACAGACATGGCTATATCGACTCGGCGATTGAAGCTGATCAAGAATATATATACTTTACAATATACCCTTTTACTCTTCGAGTACGGGTATAAAAACGGTACAATAATGCATGTATGTATGTGCATATAACATGTGCATTGGAATAACATGTTAACAAGACTATACCATTTTGACAGAGCCGATTAAAAAAAAAGGAAGTTGAAAGAGGTAGACAATTTTAATTACATTCTTCCAAGTCTCCTGATAAGGCCTCCATGCCTTCAATAAATGATTTATTACAATAAAATGACACGTTAATTTCAAGATGCTATTACCACGTTTTAATGAATTTGAACCCTTTGTGATTTCTTTCATATTTATGTACATACATACGTACATGTATGTATGTACATACCTGCAAATTGCCACCATGGTATATGTACATATGTACATATATACTTAACCCGTCATTTTAATTAATATTTACGAAGAACTTATTCAATAAATTGATCCTTCCAAATACATATGTATATGTATTACTATGAATGTGAATATGTATTCACATACATACATTAATTTGAGTAGCGTTTGCTTAACACAATTTTCTTTATTATTGTATGTATGTATGTATATTCTAAGTATAACGCTGAGTTGACGGCTATGACATAAATTATAAATTAATTTTAATAACTTTTATTTCTGAATATGGTTTGCTTTTATGCATGTCAGTTATTTTTGGATGAACACATACCCTTTTTTTATATTTAAATGCCAATTTGTTTGTTGACACATTTTAATTGGTTTACTTTTGTAATTTAAATGACTAATTACAAAGATACACTTTCTTCATTAGTTGTATTCGATTTCAGTATATATAGTATGTAAATAAAAAGAAAAATTAACAACAAAAAAACTAAAATATCTATGTAAAGGTGAATTTTTTATGCAATTATGTTGTATTTATTTAAACACAATAAAACTCATAATAAATTTTCATTTTGATAGTAACACGGAAAACTAACTAACAATTTTGAGAAACTGCGCTGACTTATAGTTTCTGTTTTGAAATTATAGAACCAAATGAAGCATTAAATGTATAATAGCTTCGTTTTATATTTAGCTACATTTTCAGAAATACATACATTATTTACGTTGTAAGCTTACGAATTATAAAAAAAATTCACGAATCATATAGGAGTGCATCGAGTGTAACATTGCGACGTACTTATAAAAAGCACAGCTCAAAAAAAAATGCAATGGGCTAAGACACTGCAGACTTTAAAATACCATTTTTGTAATTAGCACACCAATACATCATTGGGGTATTAAGGTTTAAAGAATTTTTTTTGATGAATTTGAGTTTAGTGGAATTTATACCTTTAACTGCTTTCAAGGTGTTTCAGTTATGTGAATTGCATCGATATTTAGCCATCAAAACCAAGCTTAAATAATTATAAGGCCGTACATACTTTATTAATGAAATACCAGTATGTGTATGTACCTTAGATCAAGATAAGAACTTTAAATAATTTTAATATGAAGGAAAACATCTAACCGTGATGCATGGTCCTACTGCTGGAAAGTAAGTCAACAAAATTTAAAAACAGTAATTTACCTAATAACAAATGAGGAAAACAATCGAACAAAATTGTTGTGTATGATAGTGTCTATTATTTTCAAGGGCTGTTTTTGCAATCTTAATGTTTTTATTTTACTTTCCCGCCCATTACTTCCGGTATGCATGTATTCATATGTATGTATGCATGTATGTATGTTAAGATTTTGTTAAACATTTATGAATCGTTTATGTATTGTAGGATTTAAAGTGATTTTTCAATTTATTGTTGTAGCTTATATGGCCATCATATTATATGTAAATAGTTGTTCACTAATACATAAGTATGTTATTTAAATCATTATTAATTTTTTTTGTATATAAATTAAGGACTTAAACATAATAAGAAAATTTTTTTTATAAAGTGTTTTGTTTACTTTTTTTCATTACTTGATTTTTAAAGTTTTTTACGCAATAAGTTTAATATACTTTTATTTTTTGCTGTGATTTTTTTATTTTGTAAATGCTTTAACTTTATTTGACTTCGCTTCATCAGGATTTACTTTCTGAAGTTATGTTTATACGTGAAAAATTGTATTTTGTTTGAAGTCATACATGCCTTCAATGATACTGTTTTAATGTGCAAACGACATATGCGTCATGGTGTTGTACTCCTGGTCGTACTACACTCGTCCACTCATGAAGTAAGTTTTCTGTACGTACGTTTTAAACCGTTACTGTAACCCGAATTCTGACAAAACAACTTACTGATTGACTATCAGCGGGGCCTTCATTATATTCTGTTTTGAATTTACACTAATAATATTCTTGTATGCGTGTGTATGTCTATTTGTAGTTGCGTTTTGGTTTGTTGTATAATTTAAGTTAATAAGTATATAGCAATATAAATAATGTTGTATATAAAGTTCTTTGTTGTTGTGGTCTACATTCTAGTCAACGTCGCTGCGCCTATCTTTTCAAAACCTGGAGACACTCATCATAAATTAAGCACAGGGGGGTTACACCAAATCATGTACATCAGATCACAATGTAGATGGCGTACCACTAACCGCTGACTGCGCAACCGTTGACCCCACCCCACCCAATAATGAAATTTTAATCTCGCTTAGTTCCATACACGCAAAAAAGAATCCCATGATCCAGTTGCCACAGCCATACCATTCTCAGTGACTCCCAAGCACGATACACGGTTATCGTGGCCGGCAAGAATACCAGACCGTTCAGCTTTCATCGTGTCCCACACATTGCAGTTGAAGTCGTCATATCCCGCCAATAACAGCCGGCCGCTCTTTGAAAACGCCACAGAGGTAATGCCACAAATGATGTTGTCATGAGAGTACATAGCAAGCTCCTGATCGGCGCGTATGTCAAACAGGCGACAGGTTGCATCATCCGATCCGGTGGCAAACGCTTGTCCATTTGGAAAAAAAAGGTTACTGCATTGATATCAGATTCATGACCTGGAAATGTTTGTTTACAAACACCCTCCCGAATATCCCACAGCTTAGCAGATGCATCGCATGCTCCAGAAACGAAGGTTTTACATTGCGGTGCTAATGAAAGAGCCATAACATCTCCTGTGTGGCCCAGGAATGAAGTAACTTGCAAACCAGTCTCGATATCCCAAAGGCCACATGACATATCACCTGAGCTGGTAACGATTTGATTGTCGTCCAGGAAGCGGCAGCATGATAGATAACCACCATGACCCGGAAGCTCTCGGGACACACGAACATTGCCCTCTCGCGTCTTTTAGGTTGTAAATTGAACACATGTTGTCGAGCCCACCGCAAGCAACATAGCTTCCCGATGGAGCGTACGCGCAGGTCATAACCCACGAAGATCGCAATGGAATGGCGTGCACTTTATTCGTGGTGTGCGAGTCCCAAACAATTAGCTTGCCATCTTGTGAAGCTGATACAAGGTTTCTGGAGTCGTTGCCCCAATGCATCGCGTAAATTTTCGCCAAATGGCCACGCAACGTGCGTCGGGTGCGCATTTGTATGCGTCCGATAGGTTCAGAGAGGCGGCTGCCTGCAACAAGGATGTGTCACAGGCGGCCTTGCGAGCATCCCGTATAGCATTTTTGAGGGATTCGGCTTCCTGCCTAAGACTGTCCAGTTCATTCATCTTTTATCGATAAAACGGATTATTTTTTCTTTTGTTTTTGAATATTTAATTCAGGTGTTTCCCGATTTCTGTACTCGGCGAAGGCTCTTAGCGATGTTGGAGGGCCGGAAGTTCTAGTTAAAAAGTATATCAGATTTCATTAGGTCTCAACTGAGATGATTTTAAATTAAATATACGTACGTGAATTTTTTTGAAGCGTACTGGTATCGTCCTAAGAATTAGCAGATCCTTGTGACGTTAACAATCTATTTGTATTTGACCATGGATTAAATGTCAATAGACAAAGCCTTTTTGGTGTCGTGCGACTATTTTTTTCATACACTATACATACATTTTGTCCTTTATATCCTTTTCTTAATTACGATGTCGTTTGTTACCCGAAACTCTGAAAACTTAAAAATTTGCCACTGTATATCGAACTATGGTGCGTGTGGTGTAAATAGATCGGTGTTAAGAAATATATTTTGTTATCATGTCTCTATTATCCTGAAGGGTTTTTTTTTGTTCCTGCGACTCCATAGACTTGCGACAAAACTGATGTCAGTTTATTATTGGTTTCGCCCACTTTTTGTGTCTTCCGGCACAAATTATAGCAATCCGGTTGTTTTCTATTTGTTCAAAAATATATTTTTATGGCAGCTTGAGCGACACACACTTGTTCTTCACTTCTTCTTAACAATCACTGAAATTTCCGAGTTATTTGGTTAATATTTAGCGTAACGGATTTTAGACTCAAAATGGCACTATCTTTAAAATATGTTCTTGTATGCTACAAGATGATACAAATTTTCCTTTCTATTGCCTATCCGTTAGGTAGCCTGCTTCTGTTGGCTATTCACTTTCCTTTTTTGTACACCAAAATTGCAATTTTGCACCACCATCGATGCGTACAACGCAGATTAGAGTAAGCAGCACGACCAGTGACACGAAGCGGTGCGCAATCGAGAGCGCGTCAGCAAAAGCAGGTCGACGTGACCACGGGCGGTGAGACAAAAACAGTCAAGATTATTTGTCCCATTCACACCAACGCCAAGAGCGCACAGTAAATATGACAAAGAGCAAGAAAGAAATAGAGAAGAAAAAATAATCAATTTTAAATAGTAGAATATATTTTTTCGAGACAGTAAAAATAAGTCAGAATACAATACACAAATTATTACAAGCTTAGCTAAACTTGCAATGCGAGCTAAAACTAACTTATTCCAAAATATGGCATGTGTGCATGCGGAAAGAAATGGTTGCATGTACATATACGCATATATGTAAAAACACAAGAAAATTTTTTATTAAAGTACATACACAAAGTAAAACTAGATCAGTCATTAAAATAAGTTATTTGAAGTTATCTTTAACAGACGAATTTACAAATTATAGAATTGTAAACCGTACTTACACTTACAAATCAGGCTGGGCACTTAAAAAATTTTGTTAACTGTTCTCAATATAAGTTGAATTAGACAAGTAATTACAAGTGAAAATTTTTGTCAACGAAGACACCAATCCGCAACTTTTCATTTGCACTCTACAATTGGCAGCCAACACCTAGAAACAATTTAGTGCCGTCCAAAGAAACAAACGATGTATTCAAATAATTAACTCGATAGTATCGACATATTAAATGTTCTCGACTGTCACCAACCATCCAGTTTATATACTGGTCGCTCTCAAGTTTGCTGCGAGAGCTACCAAGGTCTTCGTCTGAAGTCGGACGTCACATTTGTCTTATGACATGACGAGCCGAGCGACCGTGTGTTCCCATTCAAAGCGGGTTTGTATGTAGGTTTCAGGTTACGCAAATGTGGTTGTGTGTGAGATTCTGCTATAATTGACGTAACACAAATAAAATCTCGAATCTCGTTATATAAATTTCTTACTTACCTTACAATGAAAAGATTATTATAACGAGATTTCTTATATAATTGATACCATCCATCTTCAAAAGATATTTTTATCGCCGAATTTGCTATAATACATAACTGTAACCCAATAAAAAAAATTATAAATCTCGCTACAATAATCTATCACTTCTCTCTTTTTTTTTGTTTACTTTTTTATAATAAAAATGAATATTAATAATAAAGCTATGGGTATGTATGTGATTCAGCAGAAAAAATATATTATTGCACAAGCTAGGAGTGTTGCTGAACATGAATGATGATGATGAGACCAAATTAACGAGGAGGAGATTTTATAATACATATATAATATATCTCTGTTGAACACAATGCAGCCAGAAAGGTTTTGGTCGTTTTTGACTGCTTCTACTAAATCCAAACAAAGCTTAAGCTTAAAAAATATACGTATACGATATGTTTTCTGAGAAGCAGTTCGGGACCTTTTGGACGATCAAAAGATTTGGGAAAGTTTGCGAATGGAGACGTCCTGCTTCTCTGTTTTGGGTAAACGTTAGGATAACTATAGAAAAAGGACACGAACTGCCGAGCGCCAACTCCTCCGAAGAGGCGCATTGCCATAGCATTGTAAACGTTTGGCTCTTCTTCTGAGAATCGCGAACCGCAGAATCGGAATGCTTTTCTGCGTGTCAGCCAGCACCGTCTGTAATATTCTGCTTGAGTTTTGAAAAGCATTCATTAAACCATTTTTTTAAACCATCTACTTTGTGACTCTGACAATTCTGATCGATATTGTTGTCCTGTTAGGTATTGTTCACATATTTGCAGTATGGTTGCTTTTACACATAATTGAATAATTATCGCATAGTATCGTTAGAATTAGTAACATCCCATATGGTTGAGAGAATAGCTGAGAAATTTACGGAATGCCAAAGTTTTAGGGATTATCCCCGAAATAAATGGTGAATGGTCGACATTGAGAATAGGCTCTTACATCCCCTCCTAAAGCATAGTACTCTGATCGAAAAAAAGAGCTCGCGAACAGAATCAGGGTTGATATTCGTATGAAAGCGATAAGAAAATTGTTCGAGCAAAACAGTTTTCTAGGGTCTTTCCGAAAGTACTACCTTAGATCAAAAAAAAGACCGATAGATCCTAGAAAAGCAGCCTAGTGTATATGCTGGAATGCGATGGTATTTTTCTAGTCCCTCAAAAAAGATCTCTCTTCTTGTATCAAAAAAATAAGTAAACATGGCAAAGTGGAGGGCAAGAAGCAAAAACAAACAAGCACAAGGCTACGAAGATATTATTTAACGAATAAAGGAGGTCGAAAAAAAGGAGCTGCTGTGGAATTTAAGTAGGAATAATGCGAAGGCATCTGCGTAGGTCTCCCTTACTTCCATTGGCGCCAAAATCCGAATAGTGTGACCGTATGGAGTGCAGTGCACACCTCTGGTCACACCACTGGCCGATAGAAATATATATGACATGTGTTCGCTAGCAACCAGTTTTTTGATCTGCATACTGTACTTAAAACAGAAACATTTTCCTCACAGATATAAGAAGTATTAGGAACGTCTTAAAACGAATCTTAAATCTAATAGAAATAAATAATTTTTTAAAAATTTAGATTCAGGGTTCTCTCTTCTAGCAAAAACTAAGTAAACATGGCAAAGTGGTGGGCAAGAAGCAAAAACAAACAAGCACAAGCACAGCCAGATTCAATCAGATACTGATAAATTCAAAACTGCCAAAAATATAGCAAGTGGCGAAGTTTGAACACAAATACTCGTGCAAGCTAGCGATAGTATATAAAAAACGAGAAAGAACGTACGGAGTCGCTGTTGCCGCGACTGTACTTTTATACCCGTACTCAGTCAGCACACATGTGATTTATGTGGAATTTTCAAATGTTTTATCAGTTTTTAAATTTTACATTTTTTTTGCTACATCAGTCATCTACATCTACTTCATCTACATCACTTCTCACAACAACACACGTACACTGCACGAGGCAGCATGTTTGAGCGTGAGTGTGCGTGCGTGTGAAGCTGCAGCAACAATCAACCCCAATAATTGACTTACTCTGCAAGAGGAGTGGGGGATTGCTGCTGAAAATTCATTTGATCATTGTGGCTACAATAATGATACGATCTGAACCAAATTCGGGAATCTGGTAGATATGGTCATTTTCTACGATACTGCATTTTTATTTTTCTATCTTCAAAATTGTGGATTTTCGTCTTTTGTGGGGGCGGGGCAAAATTTTGAAATACACTTGTTCAGGTTTGGTATCACAGGAGTCTTGGCCAAAAGTTTGGTTGCTCTAGCTCTTATAGTCTCTGAGATCCAGGCTACACAAAATACAAAAACCAAATCGACTCGATTTTGTGTGAGTGCGAAGGGGGAGGGAGCGAAGTTTTTTCGTATGTTTTTCTCTATTGTGGCTATATTGATGATCCGATCCGATTCAGATTGGGCCCCTAATAGATATGGGCTGTCTCTATGATTCTGCATTTTTCGTTTTCTGCTATCTTCAAAATTGTGGACGCCACAGATGTGCGCCCTTTGTGGGGGCGCAAGTGGGCGGGGCGGAATTTTGAAACTTTTTTCTAGGAGTGCGAGAACACATCCGTTAGGAAAAAAATTTGGTTGCTCTATCTCTTTTAGCCTTCGAGCAAGGGGCGACGAACAAGACGGACAGACGGACAGACGGACGGACAGACAGGGCTATATCAACTCGGCTATTGATGCTGATCAAGAATATGTATACTTTATATGGTCGGAAATTACTCCTTCTCTATGTTACACACATCCACTTTTACCACAAATACAATATACCCTTGTACTCTTCGAGTACGGGTATAAAAAGATATGAAGATACCATCGCATACCAGCAAATACCATCGGCTGCTTTTCTAGGATCTATCAGCCTGTTTTTTTTTTTCTATCTAAGTTCTACCTTCCATACAGACCCTAGAAAACAGTTTTTACCCGAAAAAAATTTCTTATCGTTTTCATACGAATATCAACCCTGATTCTGTTCGCGAGCTCTTTTTTCGATCTCAGTACCATGCTTATTATGCTTTTAATATATAAGGAGACTTATAATTTTATCAAGGTCAAATTATATTTGAATAATGAATGAAGATATATGAAAATATCGAGTATTTTAAGGATTATATATTGACCATGAATTTTATTGCATGGCTGCTACTTATTAGTGAAGCAGCTTGTGATGGACTACATTTTTGGTTTTATTATCAGGTGCAAGAACAAATAACGCAGATGGTCTGCCGACCCGTGAGCATGCCACGTATATTTGACCATAGGAAAAACATTGATTTTCTAGATTCAGACCACAAACTTTACAGGATTGGCTTTGTGATTTCCTTATGGTCATGGCGAATGCAAGACATATTGGAAATTGAAGTAGTTTAAACTCAAACGGCATGTCGGTTGGAATCATCGGGATCCTTGGAATGACGACTTCCTCACCTTCGAATTTTCCTTTGAGTATCTTCGCGTAAAGCACATTATTCAACAATTTCTTTATCGTCAAACGCGTTCCGTTGCACAGTTTTGGTGGGTTTAGGTTTCGAAGCATGATTACTACGGAGCCAACCTTTAGTCGTAAATTGTGCGGCGGTAAGCCTGGAACATCCAATAGTCTAAAAATTCAATTGGTTAGTTAGTGGCTTCATCTTCATTCACAGTCAATTGATTTGAAAGAATGTAGTACACCAACGATCTCATTCTGAATTGTGAAGTTTAAGTCATCTTCATCTTTAATCTCAGCCGCCAAACTTGCTCGCTCACGCAAGCATTCATTATTTTTGTGATTAGTAATGATGTTTGGAAATACTTTGTTGATGTGTTCGTCTTTTGATGAGACAAGTTACAGAAATTCTGAGGAAATGAACAATGTGGCTGCTATTCCAGAAGAAGCAACTGCAACCGCAACGTTGGATCTCGCACGAACAGTGGATAGTACTACTGACATGTGAAATGTCTTACCAGTTCCACCAGGTGCATACAGAAAATATAAACCATCAATTCCATCATCAATTGCCGACGTCAAATGTATCATAAACTTCCTTTTCTTGGTGATTCAACAGCGGTACATTCGTTTGAACTATTAAATCTAATTCTTGGTGAGATCATATTCACTTTCCCATTCAAATTCCCGATTAAATGCGCAATTCATTTCACGATTTGTCGCTTTCATTACTAACCTGACAAATAAATTACCACTTGGTAAACCAAGTTTTCGATCAAGATCAAAGCCCGATTATGTATTTCCTTATTCATCTGAAGGTCGGGATTTCTTGAACTTACACATTTAATGTAAAATGTCTTCTCCTTCTCATACTTGTATTTTTGCCACAGGTTAGATGGGTTCGATGAAAAGCATGTCGAAATGATGATAGCAAAAATGTGCGTATCTAACTTGGAGATGCAGAGATAATTTCTTCAACGATTGTCGTTTCCCAATGGGTATCGTTTGCTAGAAAATTTAGTTTTTCACATGCAGCACGATATGTTGGGAGTACTCTAGCATTAACAGTCCATAGTGACTCAAATAACGTTGGGCAACGCACATTTACCAGCAACAACCGCAAATAGTAGCAATCATCATTCTTTTGGATGAACTGCACATCTGTATAACCAAGAAAATTATTCGGTGAAGCATTTCAATTATAATAACGTGGCATCTCCGAGTAAAAGAAAAAGTTCGCACAAACGGATCGCTTTGGAAGATCGCAAAGAAATTTTTCAATGTTGGCGCTGGAGGTGTTTGAGCACGTTGAACAACATTCGAAGCCGTGAAATATACTCTTTGACCAATCTAAACATGCACCACCAAATGCACAACTGTAGGATTACGTTCATGAATATGGAATGCGTATATACGCCAAATCGCTTTATTGCAGTTCACATACCGATCAACTTGATAGCGCGCAATTTCATTGTTGTTATTGGATGTTTGGGTGCCAAAAACCGCCATATCGCTGGCTTTTGTAACATTTTTGCTGATGTATTTTGTGGATTTTACTAAACTGCAATACTTGACGTTGCAATGTCTCTTGAACGTTTTTGAAATAATTGGCGATTGTGGAACAATCCAACAATTGTCCACCACGAAATCAATTCTTTGCACTTTTGTGATGTTAGTTCGACCGTTATCATCCGGTGATCGACGCCGATATAGTGGATAGCCATCGTAGCCGGTGACGGTCTCCGCCGTTAATTTCCGCTGATATCGTTTGGAACACTAGCCGTCGATCATGCAAGGTTATTGGGGATTGATGGCGCAGGTGTGGGTCGGCTTTGTGATCGGGAATCTCGGCACATATGATATCATCGATTTTGTCTGAATGTGTGCGTGTTTTTCCATTTCATTGATTACATCCAGCATCAAATTTCTCCAAAAATGCATTGTTTAACAATGAAGTTCATCAGAGACCGCATTTTTGCCTGAATACACGTGCTGTGATGTCGTGTCGATCACTTGATGTTTGTCCGGGTAGGAGCAATTGATCAATTTCTATCCATTTTTTATTACAGGTTAAAGTAACAAAAAGATCTGGCGGAATATGGCATGGTACAAGGAGTTCTAATTATTAAATAGAACATAGAAAGGTTCGTGCCGGACGTAGTTCGATCTACAGAAGGGCAATCGGATAGGTCGGAAAGTCCGGGTTGTCTGGGTTGGTCTGGATGGAACCGCAAAGCATATCTGTTCCAACAGAGGTTGGGAGTCAACAATTCTATCAAAGCCCTAAACGCTTGGCTGAAATTATTTCAAAGCGTGGAGGCAATACACACTATTAAGAAAGAAAACAAATTTATTAGCTCTAATTAAATAAAATTATTTGTGTTCCAGTGTAATTATTTTTAAGGCAGAAAAAATAAGGACCTGAATTTTCTTTGAAAGGATCAGATATCTAATAAAAATATCATCTTATTTCAATGCATTTTCTCTTTATACTTACGAATAAAATTTAAAGAAAATAATGTATAAGCAAATACGATTTACTTCAAAGAAAAACTGAGTGTCCTAGTTGAGTTTATATGTAGCTTTACATCTTCCGTTGTAGTTTCAGGGAAGAGGCGAGAGACAAAGATTGCCTTTTGAGGTACCACTGCTCTTAGTTGAAGTCCTGGGGCAGAAACGCTGGCAGCAGCAGAAGCAATGGATGGAAAAGGAACGGTAGCAGAACAGTGAGGACAGTTAGTCCCGGAGCAGAAACGGGCAGCGTCAGTACGAGTTGTCTCATAAAAGTACGTATTTCGGCCTCAATCTCCTGGCAGGCTAAACATGACCAAGTCAGACTAACACGCTTTGAGATTAGATCATGTAGCCGACCAAGATTGCCACCCACAGCACATTTTATGTGGGAAAAATTGTCACATAGCCAGCAGCTAAGGTATACATGGCCGACAATGGTGCCACCGAATTCGGAATGAGAGCGCAAGCTATATGAGAAAGCAGGCAGCAGAGTGAGCGACGATCAGCAGAAGCAGCGGCAGACGATCCAGCGAGGCGACGAAAACAGCCGGTAAAGCTCACGAAAGTAGAGACATCGAAAGAACAATTCAAAAGGAATGCAGGCGAAGTTCAGAGAGAGTGAGAGCAAGAGAGTTTGCACTTGCGCGCTCCAAAGCGTGAGAACGAAGGCAATGCAGCAGGCGCACGAGCGATGACCACAGAGAGCAGTTATTCAAAGCGGAATGAATAAAAGCACTAATAAATTGCAAGAGCAAGTCTGTTTAACGATCGAAATGTTGAATTTATATTAACTCAATTGTTTGCAAGTGAAACTCATATAATCGGCATACTTAGTGATCAGTTATGATAGGTTTAAAGATATACACGATAATTTGTGATTAAAATTGAATTATTTTATCAAAATGGCAGAAGCGAGGTGAAAGAACGACCTTAAAGACCTTAAAGAAAGAACGGCTTAAGCAACTGACAATTGACAATATGTCATTGGTTTTTGCGCATATTCATGCTATGTACCTACCTATGTACGTCGCTGGCAGAATAGTTAATGGAACAATATAAGCTGGATTGCCTTCCGTTCTAATTACAAGATTTGAACGTGTTGGTCGCGGTATGGCTTTTTTAATGATTATATCGGTACAATAAGTTAATATAAACTCGAAACAAACATATCAACCGGTCAAATTCAAAATTCAATTCAACAATATATTAACCATATACGACATTACGATTAACTGTCAGTTGCGTTCACAACAAATGAATTGCTAGATGCTAGATTGCTGGATTTTTCGTAGACTTTCGCTTGGTTCTAAGCTATCTCCCCACCAATTTTCAGCCAAATCAGTTAGCCGTTCTTGAATTATTAATAGTGTAACACACATGACTTTCTTTTTATATAAAGATATATAATTATTTATATATATAATATACTGGTAGACCTGCGTGCTTCGCTGCTTACTTATTTAATTTGCAACGACTGTTCGTTTATTAATAGTCATAGCAAAAGCAAGACTAATAGGAAATTATAGTCATTCTCGGAATTCTGTTGGTAATAATGGCACACCGACGATCAGCTTCATCTTCCGCGTTCCCGATCAAATACAAAAGTAACATAGAGCCAGCTCGATGGTGTACTTGACCGTGAATTTGAAGCATACAAGTAATTCTTTATTCATTTCATAATTAATTTTGACTCGCTTGGCCGTCAATATAACACTAAACTATCCTATCCTATCCCGGCGACCGCGAGTCCTCTGCAGCTGGCCGCGACGCCGGCGTAGGGCAGCATAGAAGTGCTGACGCCCCGTAGACATTCGGGTCGGATCGACCGAGATCGTCCGGTCCCACGCCTGACAAAGTGCAAACCCGGCAGAAATTCCTCCGCCCAGTGTATTATTCTGTTAGCACTCCTTAACTACTCCCATCTCTTAGTTTTGACCGTCCTCCGTCGAACCAATGTTTTTCAATGTTTTTCACCAATGTGCTTGCGTAGCATCCACCAGGATATTCCAATCATGATGGCGCATAGGGTCAAGTCTATAGTTGTTGCCAACACGGGAATGGTGTCGGGTGACATTGATCTTTACAGCAGTGGTAACACCAGCCAGTCTCTTCGGGGCGTTGTTGAAATTAGTGTATCTGGTCCCATTGATGCGGGCGACTTGGTCGAAAGTCACCAAGAATGTTTCACGTGACGTTATGTTCTGGGCCATCATTGGCGGCCACGATGACAGTAGCGTCGTTGATTATTATGTCGCCCGCGTCTGCCTCCACAACTGGGGGCAGATTGTTATGTTGCGTGCCATAGTGTGCCACGGCCCCTGAGTGCAGATCTTGAGCGTTCGTTGATATGATCACGAAGAGATACTGAATGAGGGCCCTAGTAAAAAAGAAAGGTAAAAAACTTATTAACTATAAGAGTTCAAGGCCCATAATTTACGTTACACTATAAACGCTCCATCTTTACTTCAGGTTGTCCTTATGGACCACCCTCCCTTTTATGATAACAGTAGTACCATAATTTACGTTACTCTATAAGCGCTCCATCTTTATTTCAGGTTGTCCTTATGGACCACCCTCCCTTTTATGAGAACAGTAGTACCCAAATCTGCTTGTACTCTGTTCTCCACACTTAGTGGCGTGAGCTTGTCTCCCAGCCTCTTGTTGGCTTTGATGAGGACTCTTTCGCCTACGTCAAACACCCTGTTTCGCCGACTCGGGTTGTTTCGGTCCAGCTGTTCTTGCTGAGCTTTTTCGAGTTTTTGGCGAATTTCCATGCCGAAGTCCGAAGCCGCGGGTATCACTTCGATCGGCTTCCTCTTTGTGACGGAGTGGAATGTCTTTGTTATATTCTATAGATGCCTGAAGGATAAGTTCGACCGTGTTCTTGATTTTTCTCTGCAGTTTCAGGCACCTAGCGATTTCTATCCGTGTGCTGTGAAACCGCTCCACCTGCCCGTTTGATGTGCTGTGCAAGGGTGGCGCATTTGCGACGTCAATGTCAAATTGGTTTTTAGGGTTGACCGGATGGCCTCTGAATTAAACGCTGCTTCTTTAATGCAGAAAATCCATTTAATTTCAGGAAAAAGGTTAACAATCTGCTGGATTTGTGGTTTTACATCCGCGATAGTGCGGGAAGAAATTGGTTACACTAAAGAAAATTTTGAGAACTTGTCGACTTGCCGTAAAAAAAATGTTCCCAGCCGTTGAGTAAGTGTCTAAACCTATCCGCGAAGGCATTGGTGTGGTCCGCAGTTCCTGCATTTTTGGATGCCTGTCATACTTGGACTTTGCATATATACGACAGTAAGCAACCACTTCTGCTGCTATATTTCCCAACCTCGGAAAGTAATAGTCGCGCACTTCCTGTTCTATATTTTCTTGGGCTGTCCTGTGCGCTCAAGAGCGCGATCGACTCGGCTCTTCACCATGGGATCTAGCCGTAGGCCTAGCTTGACCTGTGACTCGCTCTTCAAAAGACGAACACAGCCGCAACTACCAAAACCAGCCCCAATTTGTGAACCCCTTTACTCGCAATAAATACAAGCCGCATTTAATTGACGCCCCCGATCTTTTTACTGGGAATATTGCCGGGACATCCACCCTCCTACAAACATTGGTCCTTCGAGCCGGATCTTCGCCTTCCCTATAAGGAGGAATCCAACCTGCAAGCATCGGTGGATTACATCGCTACTTCCCAAGATAAGTACGACTTCGTCTCCCGATTGGTTTTATTCCCCGCAAGTCCGCGTTCCGTTATATATGTATATATATTCTTATATACATATCTTCATTATTTGGGTTCCATCCAAATTACAGACACATAATAACATACATCGCTACATGCATTACACACATTTAATTTCAGGAAAAAGGTTAACAATCTGCAGGATTGGTGGTTTTACATCCGCGATAGTGCGGGAAGAAATTGGTTACATTAAAGCAAATTTTTAGAACTTGTCGACAGCCGTAAAAAAAATGTTCCCAGCCGTTGAGTAAGTGTCTAAACCTATCCGCGAAGGCATTGGTGTGGTCCGCAGTTCCTGCTTTTTGGATGCCTGTCATACTTGGACTTTGCATATATACGACAGTAAGCAACCACTTCTGCTGCTATATTTCCCAACCTCGGAATGTAATAGTCGCGCACTTCCTGTTCTATATTTTCTTGGGCTGTCCTGTGCGCTCAAGAGCGCGATCGACTCGGCTCTTCACCATGGGCTCTAGCCGTAGGCCTAGCTTGACCTGTGACTCGCTCTTCAAAGACGAACACAGCCGCAACTACCAAAACCAGCCCCAATTTGTGAACCCCTTTACTCGCAATAAATACAAGCCGCATTTAATTGACGCCCCCGATCTTTTTACTGGGAATATTGCCGGGACATCCACCCTCCTACAAACATTGGTCCTTCGAGCCGGATCTTCGCCTTCCCTATAAGGAGGAATCCAACCTGCAAGCATCGGTGGATTACATCGCTACTTCCCAAGATAAGTACGACTTCGTCTCCCGATTGGTTTTATTCCCCGCAAGTCCGCGTTCCGTTATATATGTATATATATTCTTATATACATATCTTCATTATTTGGGTTCCATCCAAATTACAGACACATAATAACATACATCGCTACATGCATTACACACATATATAAATACATCGGCACACTCCGAGTGCAAAACATAATAAAGTGTTAATTATAATTAAAGTGTTTTTATTTCGCATATATACACTTATCCACATTTATTTCCATACATATATACATTTATTTCCATAGTTGGCCGCAATATATTTATATTGCCAACTATATATGTACCTAAAATAACCCTACGCACATACAAGAAAATACCACGTTCCGTATTTAAATACCGTATTCCACACATACATTCCGCGCATATCCACATACATTTAACAATAAATTCTGCGATTCCGAACAGTTTACGCGTTCCAGCAACACCTTTGGTCGCCACAAGATATAATATTATCTCCAATTCCGTAATAAATTATCCTCAACCTAGGCACAGCGCATTTCCATAGCTATTTCGCATTTTTTTTCGTGCCAATTTGTTGGAATTGTCTGTCTATGTATACTGTTCAGTGTATGTTCCGAACTAGAGGTGACAACGTGTAAGGACAACTATCGGTATCACGAACACCGACAAATAAAACAAATACAAATGTTACGTTGGTTCCGCTTCAATTAAAAGCCGACTGTACAAGGAATAATTATTTTTGTTGTTATTTCATATCCAGTGGCAATTAGTTTCTTGGACCCATTCCTCGTGCTTGTGGTTCCTATCGGCTCTACAGCCGCCGCAACAGAACAAGAAAGATAACAATTTCGTACGCAATCCTTCCGAGAAAAAATATTATTTGCCCACTGCACAAGTCCGTCAAAAGGTAAACGGAGAAGCGCCGCACTAACAACATTTTTTAAAATATTGTCACAACCAGTGTGAACGTTCCTCTCCTCGGCGTGTATCAATTGATCCACTCATTGTTTGGGAACCTCGATCCAGAGCGACCCCAAATAATCCGAGTCGGTATTGAAAATTGTTGTCCAACATAGAGCGAGGCCTTTTCTTTTCCATTCACCCAGAGTGGGTTTCTCTTTTTGCGTATTTACGGAAGTTATTGCCTTCTGTTGTGGTGCCCTGCCCAGCCTAAGTTTTTTTTTTGTTTTCCTTCCGTCAATCCGACTTCAGCTTCGGACTTCGCAGCCACACTCTGCGCGTGGGCGTACGTAGTATGCCAACGGGTGACAAGGACAGCAAAGGGTTTCTGGCTACGACCTCTCCACGTCGGCTACGCGCCTCTTCCGCCTCAGGAACTACCCACACTCAGAGGATCAAGTCGCCAGTCACTCCCAGAGCAGCCAGTAGCAGCCCTGCTGCCAGGACCAAATCGGTCCTCTTCCCGTCTCCCTTCACTCTCAAGGTGCCAGCTCGGATCCAAGACGATCTCACCAGCTCTTCCGTTTTCAGTCCCGTCAGCTCAAGACCCGTTATTAAAATGGCTCAATCCGCCACCACTACGGCACGAGCAAAATTAGCCGCCGCCATTGGCCGATTGGCTCATGTGGAAGCGCGCATCACTGCCGCTCCATCCGCATCTCTTTCCGTGGTTCGCCGAGGACAAATTCTGAGTATGTGGGCGGATGTCGAGGCGGAGTACAAAGCGTTCTCCGCAGTGATGGTTGGCGAGGATCCAAGGGTCCAAGAGGACATCCGAGATAAGTACGGCGAGTGTTATGGGGTATTTGAGCAGCGCCTCGCTAATCTCAATACTCAGCTGGCCCAAACATCAGTCCATCCGTCTGCACCGCCGACTTACCAGGGCGGCTGTCGACTGCCCCCTGCGACATCGAGGTCTTCACAGGAGATTACGTCCGTTGGCATACTTTCCGAGATTTATTTACGGCAATTTATAAAAATAATTCTAGGCTGTCTCCGGTAGAGAAGCTATATCATCTCACCGCTAAGACAAGTGGCGATCCGAAGGCCATAGTCGAAAAGTCCCCGCTCACAAACGATGGGTTCGAGTCGGCATGGTCGGCCCTCCGAAACCGATATAAAATAATCGGCTCCTGGTGACCAACCAGATCAATATTCTGCTCTTTCTGCCTCGCGTCGAGTCGAGACCAGCCGAGCTTTGAAAGAGCTCCAAAGCACGATGCAAGTGGTCCTCACCGCTCTTGCTCACTCCAAGGTCTGCACGGACAACTGGGATAGCCTCCTTGTGACTATCTGTGCCTCCAAGTTGCCGAAGTTGACCCGGTCCCTGTGGGAAGCATCCGTCACCGACAAAAAGAGGTTCCTCCATGGGCGGAAATCGACGCCTTCCTCACTCAGCGCTATTTGACGCTAGAGGCCATGGAGAGCGACCCGTACACTTCAAAGGCCATCCGAACCCACCACTGTCCAAAGGTATCTTGAATTCGCAGCCCTCCGGAAGCAACTCCAACCCGTTCCGGTCTCAGGGGAGTCCCGTGCCCAGGAAGTTTCACTCCTTCCAGACACAAGTGAGTCCAAAGAGAAGAACGTGTGATCTCTGCTCTAAAGAGAACTATCCGATCCGACTTTGTCCGCACTTCCTACAGATGACCGTGGATGCGCGGGCCAGTTGCATTAAAACAAGGCAGCTGTGCTTGAACTGTTTCGCAAGAGGGCACCAGCTCCGGGAATGCCAAGGCGCCCGCAGTTGCTTCACTTGTGAAGCCCGCCACCACACGCTTCTGCATCGGGGTACCTCAGCTCCCAGCGAATTGACTTCCGCGACCGCGGAGGAGTCCGGTTCCTCCATCGTTCCAGCCAACGTTCAGAACTATTTTCCTCGGGAACAAGAGCGGTGCTTCTCGGCCCTGCAATGATCAACATTTGCCACCGAGGGACAAATTTCCGTGCTCGCGCTCTAATCGACTCGGGCTCCGAGGCAACGTTCATTACGGAACGTCTCTTTAAAATCTTTCAACTACCATTCCGCCTTATTCAAGCCCAAGTTTCAGGCCTTAATCATACTGTAGCAGCTCAGTCCAAGAAGCTCTGTGATTTTTCCATTCGCTCCCTGGTTACGCCGAGCGTTCAGTTAAACGCAACGGCCTACGTCCTGCCAGAGATCGCCGGCAATCTTCCTTCATATCCGATCCCGCAGAACGCGCTGCGAGACTTGCCGAACCTGCCATTAGCAGACCCTACGTTTTATGAGAGCTCACAGATAGACGTTCTGATCGGAGCCGATCTCCTTCCGTCCGTATTGTTAAGCGGCTCACAGACCGACATCTGTGGCTCCCTCCTCGGACAGGAAACTATCTTTGGGTGGGTGCTTACCGGTCCATTGCCAAGTGCTGTTCCTGACCAGATTGCATCCTTCTCCACTCGAATTTCCCACGTCCGCGACGCTCCGTTAGACAAACTTCTCACAAAGTTTTGGGAGGTGAAGGATCTACCTATCAAGGTAGTAGGAGAGTCGGACTCCTTTTGCGAAAGCCATTTTATTCGAACCACGTCAAGAACGTCAAGCGGGAAGTACGTGGTAACACTGCCGTTTCGTGACCCCGCTCATTGTGGGTCAGGCCTGGGGCATTCAAGGTCCATTTCTCTAGCTCAGTTTCTCCGAAATGAGATTCGGCTAAAGAGAAACGTTCCATTTCAAGAGCAGTATAACTCTGTGATCCGTGAATATTTAGATCTCGACCATATGACAGAGGTTTCGTCCACTAATGATTCCGCCAATTATTATCTCCCGCACCATGCGGTAATCGCCGGAGAGCACTACTACGAAAGTCCGCGTGGTATTCAACGCGTCCAGCCCTTCTGCGAACGGTACGAGCTTGAACGATCTGCTTCATGCTGGTCCGGTCCTCGAATCCGATTTAACCATCCAAATCCTGAAGTGGCTCTATTTCCGATACGTCTTCAACGCCGACATTACAAAGATGTATCGCCAGATTTGGGTACATCCGACGCACACCCCTTCCAGCGAATCTTATTCCGAAACCAGGCGGGTGAGATTCGGGATTATGAGCTGAAAACCGTGACTTTTGGAGTCAATTGCGCTCCGTTTTAGCCATCCGGATCCGACGCTTGCCGACGACATCCAGTCGCGATTTCCAAAGGCAAGTCACATTGTGCGGCATGTACGTCGTTCATGTACGTCGACGACGTCCTATCCGGAGCAGACTCCGTCAAGGAAGCTCAGCTGGCCATTCACGAATTGCAAGCCGCCCTCAACTCCGCAGGTTTTCCACTGCGTAAATGGATGTCCAATCAAAAGGAGATTTTGGACGGGCTTCCAAATGACCACCTCCTGCACACCGATTTTCTGGAAATCGATGCCGAGAGCACGGCAAAGACCCTCGCAGTTCGCTGGAAGGCGACGTCAGACGAGTTCTTCTTTGTTCTTCCCGTGTTCACGCTCGAGTCATCCTTCACCAAGCGAGAAGTTCTTTCTCAGATTGCGAAGCTGTTTGACCCCGCGGGGTGGCTAGCCCCATTCCAAGATGGATTTGTGCCCAGCCATCGGTAAAGGTCGAACATCACGGTTTCTGCGATGCCTCCGAAAAGGCGTACGGTGCAGCGATCTACGTGCGCGTCAAGTGTGGCCATCATATCACGGTGCATATGCTATCAGCAAAAACACGAGTTGCTCCCGTGAAAACCGTCTCACTTCCTCGGTTAGAGCTGTGCGGTGCAGTGCTCCTTTCCGAAATGGCGACGGCTATCCTGCCAAGCATGCCGACAAAAGATCCTCGATGCTACTACTGGACCGATTCGACTATTGTGCTGGCCTGGTTGAGCAAGCCAGCGTGCCACTGGACTACCTTTGTGGCCAATCGAGTAACCAAGATAGCTCAGACTACCGACAGCACGAATTGGGCTCATGTTCGGTCGGACATAAACCCGCTGATTTAGCGAGACCGGGCGAATCGTTACCAGAACTGGTGGGTAACGACCTCTGGTGGCATGGACCAGCTTGGTTGCAATCCCCACGGGAACAGTGGCCACCTCAAGCCAACGAAGCTCCACCTATGACTCCAGAGCAGCGGGCCGTGAAGGTCCATTTTGCTTCCCGCCCTCCCCAAGATTTCCTGGAGCGTTTCTCCCAACTTGAGAAGGCTCTTCGAGTGCGGGCGTATGTACTCCGTTTTTTTCAGTGTTGCCGGAAGGTAACACCCGCACGCAGGGGCCACCTCACTAGTGGGGAAATTAACGACGCGAAGCAGACTCTTATCCTAGAGGCTCAGCGCCGGGACTTCCCCCAAGAATTTCACTGCCTGAGTGGTAAACGTCCCGTGCCAAGTTCGAGCTCTATCCTGAACCTGAACCCTTTTCTAGACCGGCAAGGGATCATGAGATCCTGTGGCCGGATCACAGCGTCACAAGATTTGAAGTATGACGAGCGTCATCCTGTTCTATATTTTCTTGGGCTGTCCTGTGCGCTCAAGAGCGCGATCGACTCGGCTCTTCACCATGGGATCTAGCCGTAGGCCTAGCTTGACCTGTGACTCGCTCTTCAAAGACGAACACAGCCGCAACTACCAAAACCAGCCCCAATTTGTGAACCCCTTTACTCGCAATAAATACAAGCCGCATTTAATTGACGCCCCCGATCTTTTTACTGGGAATATTGCCGGGACATCCACCCTCCTACAAACATTGGTCCTTCGATCCGGATCTTCGCCTTCCCTATAAGGAGGAATCCAACCTGCAAGCATCGGTGGATTACATCGCTACTTCCCAAGATAAGTACGACTTCGTCTCCCGATTGGTTTTATTCCCCGCAAGTCCGCGTTCCGTTATATATGTATATATATTCTTATATACATATCTTCATTATTTGGGTTCCATCCAAATTACAGACACATAATAACATACATCGCTACATGCATTACACACATTTAATTTCAGGAAAAAGGTTAACAATCTGCAGGATTGGTGGTTTTACATCCGCGATAGTGCGGGAAGAAATTGGTTACATTAAAGCAAATTTTTTAGAACTTGTCGACAGCCGTAAAAAAAATGTTCCCAGCCGTTGAGTAAGTGTCTAAACCTATCCGCGAAGGCATTGGTGTGGTCCGCAGTTCCTGCTTTTTTGGATGCCTGTCATACTTGGACTTTGCATATATACGACAGTAAGCAACCACTTCTGCTGCTATATTTCCCAACCTCGGAATGTAATAGTCGCGCACTTCCTGTTCTATATTTTCTTGGGCTGTCCTGTGCGCTCAAAGCGCGATCGACTCGGCTCTTCACCATGGGCTCTAGCCGTAGGCCTAGCTTGACCTGTGACTCGCTCTTCAAAGACGAACACAGCCGCAACTACCAAAACCAGCCCCAATTTGTGAACCCCTTTACTCGCAATAAATACAAGCCGCATTTAATTGACGCCCCCGATCTTTTTACTGGGAATATTGCCGGGACATCCACCCTCCTACAAACATTGGTCCTTCGAGCCGGATCTTCGCCTTCCCTATAAGGAGGAATCCAACCTGCAAGCATCGGTGGATTACATCGCTACTTCCCAAGATAAGTACGACTTCGTCTCCCGATTGGTTTTATTCCCCGCAAGTCCGCGTTCCGTTATATATGTATATATATTCTTATATACATATCTTCATTATTTGGGTTCCATCAAATTACAGACACATAATAACATACATCGCTACATGCATTACACACATATATAAATACATCGGCACACTCCGAGTGCAAACATAATAAAGTGTTAATTATAATTAAAGTGTTTTATTTCGCATATATACACTTATCCACATTTATTTCCATACATATATACATTTATTTCCATAGTTGGCCGCAATATATTTATATTGCCAACTATATATGTACCTAAAATAACCCTACGCACATACAAGAAAATACCACGTTCCGTATTTAAATACCGTATTCCACACATACATTCCGCGCATATCCACATACATTTAACAATAAATTCTGCGATTCCGAACAGTTTACGCGTTCCAGCAACACCTTTGGTCGCCACAAGATATAATATTATCTCCAATTCCGTAATAAATTATCCTCAACCTAGGCACAGCGCATTTCCATAGCTATTTCGCATTTTTTCGTGCCAATTTGTTGGAATTGTCTGTCTATGTATACTGTTCAGTGTATGTTCCGAACTAGAGGTGACAACGTGTAAGGACAACTATCGGTATCACGAACACCGACAAATAAAACAAATACAAATGTTACGTTGGTTCCGCTTCAATTAAAAGCCGACTGTACAAGGAATAATTATTTTTGTTGTTATTTCATATCCAGTGGCAATTAGTTTCTTGGACCCATTCCTCGTGCTTGTGGTTCCTATCGGCTCTACAGCCGCCGCAACAGAACAAGAAAGATAACAATTTCGTACGCAATCCTTCCGAGAAAAAAATATTATTTGCCCACTGCACAAGTCCGTCAAAAGGTAAACGGAGAAGCGCCGCACTAACAACATTTTTAAAATATTGTCACAACCAGTGTGAACGTTCCTCTCCTCGGCGTGTATCAATTGATCCACTCATTGTTTGGGAACCTCGATCCAGAGCGACCCCAAATAATCCGAGTCGGTATTGAAAATTGTTGTCCAACATAGAGCGAGGCCTTTTCTTTTCCATTCACCCAGAGTGGGTTTCTCTATTTTGCGTATTTACGGAAGTTATTGCCTTCTGTTGTGGTGCCCTGCCCAGCCTAAGTTTTTTTTTTGTTTTCCTTCCGTCAATCCGACTTCAGCTTCGGACTTCGCAGCCACACTCTGCGCGTGGGCGTACGTAGTATGCCAACGGGTGACAAGGACAGCAAAGGGTTTCTGGCTACGACCTCTCCACGTCGGCTACGCGCCTCTTCCGCCTCAGGAACTACCCACACTCAGAGGATCAAGTCGCCAGTCACTCCCAGAGCAGCCAGTAGCAGCCCTGCTGCCAGGACCAAATCGGTCCTCTTCCCGTCTCCCTTCACTCTCAAGGTGCCAGCTCGGATCCAAGACGATCTCACCAGCTCTTCCGTTTTCAGTCCCGTCAGCTCAAGACCCGTTATTAAAATGGCTCAATCCGCCACCACTACGGCACGAGCAAAATTAGCCGCCGCCATTGGCCGATTGGCTCATGTGGAAGCGCGCATCACTGCCGCTCCATCCGCATCTCTTTCCGTGGTTCGCCGAGGACAAATTCTGAGTATGTGGGCGGATGTCGAGGCGGAGTACAAAGCGTTCTCCGCAGTGATGGTTGGCGAGGATCCAAGGGTCCAAGAGGACATCCGAGATAAGTACGGCGAGTGTTATGGGGTATTTGAGCAGCGCCTCGCTAATCTCAATACTCAGCTGGCCCAAACATCAGTCCATCCGTCTGCACCGCCGACTTACCAGGGCGGCTGTCGACTGCCCCCTGCGACATCGAGGTCTTCACAGGAGATTACGTCCGTTGGCATACTTTCCGAGATTTATTTACGGCAATTTATAAAAATAATTCTAGGCTGTCTCCGGTAGAGAAGCTATATCATCTCACCGCTAAGACAAGTGGCGATCCGAAGGCCATAGTCGAAAAGTCCCCGCTCACAAACGATGGGTTCGAGTCGGCATGGTCGGCCCTCCGAAACCGATATAAAAATAATCGGCTCCTGGTGACCAACCAGATCAATATTCTGCTCTTTCTGCCTCGCGTCGAGTCGAGACCAGCCGAGCTTTGAAAGAGCTCCAAAGCACGATGCAAGTGGTCCTCACCGCTCTTGCTCACTCCAAAGGTCTGCACGGACAACTGGGATAGCCTCCTTGTGACTATCTGTGCCTCCAAGTTGCCGAAGTTGACCCGGTCCCTGTGGGAAGCATCCGTCACCGACAAAAAGAGGTTCCTCCATGGGCGGAAATCGACGCCTTCCTCACTCAGCGCTATTTTGACGCTAGAGGCCATGGAGAGCGACCCGTACACTTCCAAAGGCCATCCGAACCCACCACTGTCCAAAGGTATCTTGAATTCGCAGCCCTCCGGAAGCAACTCCAACCCGTTCCGGTCTCAGGGGAGTCCCGTGCCCAGGAAGTTTCACTCCTTCCAGACACAAGTGAGTCCAAAAGAAGAAGAACGTGTGATCTCTGCTCTAAAGAGAACTATCCGATCCGACTTTGTCCGCACTTCCTACAGATGACCGTGGATGCGCGGGCCAGTTGCATTAAAACAAGGCAGCTGTGCTTGAACTGTTTCGCAAGAGGGCACCAGCTCCGGGAATGCCAAGGCGCCCGCAGTTGCTTCACTTGTGAAGCCCGCCACCACACGCTTCTGCATCGGGGTACCTCAGCTCCCAGCGAATTGACTTCCGCGACCGCGGAGGAGTCCGGTTCCTCCATCGTTCCAGCCAACGTTCAGAACTATTTTTCCTCGGGAACAAGAGCGGTGCTTCTCGGCCCTGCAATGATCAACATTTGCCACCGAGGGACAAATTTCCGTGCTCGCGCTCTAATCGACTCGGGCTCCGAGGCAACGTTCATTACGGAACGTCTCTTTAAAATCTTTCAACTACCATTCCGCCTTATTCAAGCCCAAGTTTCAGGCCTTAATCATACTGTAGCAGCTCAGTCCAAGAAGCTCTGTGATTTTTCCATTCGCTCCCTGGTTACGCCGAGCGTTCAGTTAAACGCAACGGCCTACGTCCTGCCAGAGATCGCCGGCAATCTTCCTTCATATCCGATCCCGCAGAACGCGCTGCGAGACTTGCCGAACCTGCCATTAGCAGACCCTACGTTTTATGAGAGCTCACAGATAGACGTTCTGATCGGAGCCGATCTCCTTCCGTCCGTATTGTTAAGCGGCTCACAGACCGACATCTGTGGCTCCCTCCTCGGACAGGAAACTATCTTTGGGTGGGTGCTTACCGGTCCATTGCCAAGTGCTGTTCCTGACCAGATTGCATCCTTCTCCACTCGAATTTCCCACGTCCGCGACGCTCCGTTAGACAAACTTCTCACAAAGTTTTGGGAGGTGAAGGATCTACCTATCAAGGTAGTAGGAGAGTCGGACTCCTTTTGCGAAAGCCATTTTATTCGAACCACGTCAAGAACGTCAAGCGGGAAGTACGTGGTAACACTGCCGTTTCGTGACCCCGCTCATTGTGGGTCAGGCCTGGGGCATTCAAGGTCCATTTCTCTAGCTCAGTTTCTCCGAAATGAGATTCGGCTAAAGAGAAACGTTCCATTTCAAGAGCAGTATAACTCTGTGATCCGTGAATATTTAGATCTCGACCATATGACAGAGGTTTCGTCCACTAATGATTCCGCCAATTATTATCTCCCGCACCATGCGGTAATCAAGCCGGAGAGCACTACTACGAAAGTCCGCGTGGTATTCAACGCGTCCAGCCCTTCTGCGAACGGTACGAGCTTGAACGATCTGCTTCATGCTGGTCCGGTCCTCGAATCCGATTTAACCATCCAAATCCTGAAGTGGCGCTATTTCCGATACGTCTTCAACGCCGACATTACAAAGATGTATCGCCAGATTTGGGTACATCCGACGCACACCCCTTCCAGCGAATCTTATTCCGAAACCAGGCGGGTGAGATTCGGGATTATGAGCTGAAAACCGTGACTTTTGGAGTCAATTGCGCTCCGTTTTTAGCCATCCGGATCCGACGCTTGCCGACGACATCCAGTCGCGATTTCCAAAGGCAAGTCACATTGTGCGGCATGTACGTCGTTCATGTACGTCGACGACGTCCTATCCGGAGCAGACTCCGTCAAGGAAGCTCAGCTGGCCATTCACGAATTGCAAGCCGCCCTCAACTCCGCAGGTTTTCCACTGCGTAAATGGACGTCCAATCAAAAGGAGATTTTGGACGGGCTTCCAAATGACCACCTCCTGCACACCGATTTTCTGGAAATCGATGCCGAGAAGCACGGCAAAGACCCTCGCAGTTCGCTGGAAGGCGACGTCAGACGAGTTCTTCTTTGTTCCTCCCGTGTTCACGCTCGAGTCATCCTTCACCAAGCGAGAAGTTCTTTCTCAGATTGCGAAGCTGTTTGACCCCGCTGGGGGTGGCTAGCCCCATTCCAAGATGGATTTGTGCCCAGCCATCGGTAAAGGTCGAACATCACGGTTTCTGCGATGCCTCCGAAAAGGCGTACGGTGCAGCGATCTACGTGCGCGTCAAGTGTGGCCATCATATCACGGTGCATATGCTATCAGCAAAAAACACGAGTTGCTCCCGTGAAAACCGTCTCACTTCCTCGGTTAGAGCTGTGCGGTGCAGTGCTCCTTTCCGAAATGGCGACGGCTATCCTGCCAAGCATGCCGACAAAAGATCCTCGATGCTACTACTGGACCGATTCGACTATTGTGCTGGCCTGGTTGAGCAAGCCAGCGTGCCACTGGACTACCTTTGTGGCCAATCGAGTAACCAAGATAGCTCAGACTACCGACAGCACGAATTGGGCTCATGTTCGGTCCGGACATAAACCCGCTGATTTAGCGAGACCGGGCGAATCGTTACCAGAACTGGTGGGTAACGACCTCTGGTGGCATGGACCAGCTTGGTTGCAATCCCCACGGGAACAGTGGCCACCTCAAGCCAACGAAGCTCCACCTATGACTCCAGAGCAGCGGGCCGTGAAGGTCCATTTTGCTTCCTTCCCGCCCTCCCCAAGATTTCCTGGAGCGTTTCTCCCAACTTGAGAAGGCTCTTCGAGTGCGGGCGTATGTACTCCGTTTTTTTCAGTGTTGCCGGAAGGTAACACCCGCACGCAGGGGCCACCTCACTAGTGGGGAAATTAACGACGCGAAGCAGACT
This sequence comes from Drosophila bifasciata, assembly GCA_009664405.1. NCBI lineage: Eukaryota > Metazoa > Arthropoda > Insecta > Diptera > Drosophilidae > Drosophila > Drosophila bifasciata. Next base: position 26,782,847 of record CM019041.1, read on the forward strand.
CTTATCCTAGAGGCTCAGCGCCGGGACTTCCCCAAGAATTTCACTGCCTGAGTGGTAAACGTCCCGTGCCAAGTTCGAGCTCTATCCTGAACCTGAACCCTTTTCTAGACCGGCAAGGGATCATGAGATCCTGTGGCCGGATCACAGCGTCACAAGATTTGAAGTATGACGAGCGTCATCCAATCATCCTTTCCTACAGTTGCCGCCTGTCTCGCCTGCTGGCGCATTTTACGCACAAAATAACTCTCCATGTCGGTATTCAACTGATGACTCGCCTCATCCGCGGCAAATATTGGAATCCGCGTATCCGGAACCTGATGAAGGGTGTGGTGAATTCCTGCAAAGTATGCATCATCCACAAAAAGAAGCTACAGACCCAACTAATGGGTGATCTCCCAACAGACCGAGCTTCTTTCTCCAGACCACGTCCGACCTGACCACCGAGAAGTTTCTGGCAGCGTTCGCTCGTTTCGTTGCTCGACGAGGCTGTCCGCAGCGTATTCATTCCGACAATGGCAAAACTTTCGTGGGAACCGAATCTATACTTTCTCGAGACTTTCTAGCGGCATTCCAGGATTCGGTCACTGAAGCATATAGCCACCAACGAATTGCATGGCGTTTCATCCCGCCAAGAGCTCCACACATGGGAGGCCTGTGGGAAGCCGGTGTAAAGAGTTTCAAAACACTCTTCTACAAATACACGTCTACTCGAAAGTATACCTTTGAGGAGCTCTCGACGCTCCTCGCTAAGATTGAAGCGTTCCTCAATTCCAGGCCAATCTCACCTATGTCCGAAAGTCCGACGGAGTTGCTGGCCCTCACTCCCGGGCACTTCCTTATCGGAGGACCGTTAATGGCGACCGCAGAGCCCGAAATAAAGGGGAACCCCAGTCGATGATTAATCGGTGGCAGCATTTAAAGGCCCTCAACCAGCAGTTCTGCCAGAGATGGAAGGATGAGTACCTCAAGGAACTCCACAAACGCAACAAGTGGCAGACGGATATGCCAAATCTTCAGATCGGCGATTTGGTTATCATAAATGAAGATAACCTGCCTTCCAACGACTGGCGACTCGGGAGAGTACAGTCCGTGTATCCCGGCGCCGACAACAGGGTCCGTGTGGTAGACATCCTTACTGCCCGCGGGGTACTCAAACGCCCGGTCGCTAAAGTCGTTCTCCTTCCGGGGGAGCTCCCTCGTCCCGCGCAACAGTAACGGAAGCGTTCCTGTGCCTAGTCCGTTGAAAAAGGGCCTGTCCTCGTCCACTGTTCCACTCCCGTTTTGTTGTTGTTTTTTTTCGTCTCCAGAACGCCCTCGTGCGTTCAGCCAACTGTACTGCGAGAGTGCCTGTCACCTGTTCCTATCACGAACTAATGCGTCTCCGCTTCTTCTTTTCATAACAGCTTTTTTTTTGCCTCCAGATCAAGATGGCTCCACAACCCCGGGACACCCACATCTCAGGGAGCAGACGAGCACGAACAAAGGCTTCCTACAGCTGCCGAGTCCGGAAGCCATCCGCTACGGGACTGCCGCAGCTTCCTCAAGCTGAGCGCGGCCAAGAGGCTTCGAGCTGTATTGGCGAACAGGTATTGCCAGAACCGCCTGGCTCATCAGCACTCCGGCAAGGATTGCCGAAGTGGCGGCCGGTGCAAGGTGTGCCACAAAAGCCACCACACTTTGCTCCACATGCGACCGTCCCAGCGTCCAGCTCGCTCGGAGTCCCCAGGTCCGCTGCGAGTTCCGTCTCCAGCTCCTGTGTCCCGAGCCGCTCGCCGCCCCCGGTTCCCATCAGACGCACAAAGGCAGGGTCCGCCAACCGTCGAGCCCGCTCAGAGTCGTCAGCAACGGCTCCGGGTCCGTCTACCGCTCCAGTGCCCCGAGCTGATCGCCGCCCCATCGTGGGAAATCCGGCGCCATCGGTCGACACGCTGCTCCAGCACCGGAGCATCAACTTTCTCCCGACGGCACAGGTGGTCTTGCACATGAGAAAAAAGACCCATGAGATGACGGCGCTCATCGACCCGTGCACGCCGGTGAGCTGCATTGACGCTTCCTTGGCCACCGACCTGAAATTGCTCAGCACACGCATCAGCGCTGAGAAGGACGCCACCGCCATCATCCGCGCCAGGACAGGCGAGGTTCAATTGGACGTGGTCCTTAAGATGGAACCCCGTTTGCGCATCCGCACGCCGCTGCGACCCTTGAGCGAGGCGACTCGGGCCAGGTTCGACGACATCCGCCTTGCCAATGAGCAATTCCATCGCCCGTCTACCATCTCTCTCGTGTTGGGAGCAGACGTCTACCCGAAGGTTATCCAACCCGGGTTCCTTGCGCGAGGAGACGGCCTTCCAGTGGCCCAAAACACGGTCTTTGGATGGATTGTGTCCGGGGCCTGCACGCTCCCGTAGGAGGGGATATTGCAGTCCTGCAAGGAGGGGGAGGATGTTGAGGGCAGCAGCGCTGTTAGCGGAGGTAACAGCGCGCTGTTAGCTCGCGCGCTCTCTCGTGTTGCTCGCTCTCGCGCTCTTGAGCGCGGTCGACTCGGCTCTTCACCATGGGCTCTAGCCGTAGGCCTAGCTTGACCTGTGACTCGCTCTTTAAAGACGAACACAGCCGCAACTACCAGAACCAGCCCCAATTTGTGAACCCCTTTACTCGCAATAAATACAAGCCGCATTTAATTGACGCCCCCGATCTTTTTACTGGGAATATTGCCGGGACATCCACCCTCCTACAAACAATGGTTGTCCCTGCTTGGTTTGTAAAGGACTTTTGCCCAGACTCTTCGATTCGCGCTTTCCAGCGCTTTATCTTGGAGTTAGGGTTCCTGTCCGAGACCGCAAATATGAGAGGCTGGTGGTCTGTGTAGATGTTTATGTCACTTTTCCTATAAAGGTAGTGACGGAGTGTGTCCAATGTCCATACTACGGCTAGGAGTTCTCTCTAATTCATTGCGTAGTTCAATTCTCTGTCTTTTAAGGTCCTACAAATCATTGTTATGGGACGGTGTTCCTGAGATAGCACCGCACCTATGCCAGAAGAAGATGCGTCTTGGGTCAGGTCGAATGGGAGGATGAAGTCAGGGTATGTCCTCTGACGACAAAATGTTTCGTAGTTTATCAAAAGCTTGTTTCTTGGTTTCGTCAAACTCTACGCAAATTAATTTTGCGCGTTGTTTGCTGACTTTCCCGTTTTCCCCTTTCAGTATGCTTGTGATGGGTCGAGCTATTTGGGCAAAGTCCAAAGTAGTAATTCGCAAGCCCTAAAAAGGACCTTACTTCAAAAAGGGTGGAGGGTTCCCGAAATGCTGTGTGGACTTGACCTTGTCAGGGCTTGTTCTGGTGCCTTCTGTAGACACGACGAATCCAAGAAATTCGACGCTATCCTTGAAAAACTGTGAATTCTCCCTGGACACCCGCATGTTTGCTGCAAAGAGGCTTTCTAGAATTTGATCAATGTTCTTCACATGTTAATCTTCACTTCTGGAAAAGACGATAACATCATCTACGTACACATAGACTATCTTTCCGATATGTTCACGCAGTAAGACATCTATAGCCCGTTGGAAGATACTTGATGCATTTTTATGGCCAAATGGCAGTCAGCAAAATTCATATTTGCCGCCGTTTATAGAGAATGAGGTATTTTCTCGGTCACGTTCTGCGAGCGTGATTTGATGGTACCCCGACTTTAAGTTAAGGGTATTGAAATTATTGGCTTTTCCTAAGTTTGACAGTATCATAGAAATGCTGGGCATCGGATATCTGTCGGCAATGATTTTTGAGTTCAGTTTTCGAAAATCAATGACAATCCTTTTCTTGCTTTATCCTGTGTCATCAAGTCCTTTCTTTCCTACAACCCAAATGGGGTTGTTGTAGCGGGATTTTTAAGGGCGAATAATTTGGTTCTTTAATAGCTTCTTGACTTCTTCGTTGACAAAGTCGGTGGACCCTACAGGGAAAGGGTACATTCTTGAATATACCGGCTCGTTGTCTTCGGTCACAACTGCTCTATTAGGTTAGGTTAGGTTAAGGCGGTAGCGGAGAGAGAGAGAGACCTCCCCTCCCGTTCCAGTTATTGGACCATTGTGATGCCGCATGGGCGCCAACCCCTTCCTCCTGGCCTCAACCGTTGTGAGCAACTCAGTGCGGAGCTAAGGGCAGTCCCATCCGGTGGCCTGGATGTTTTTGGACAAAATCCCTGGTTTGATTTCGGAGAGGTCCGAAATGTCTATGAAGAAAGGGGCCGCAAGGAACCGTAGTCTTCGGCTTCCCAGGGTCGGGCAGAGACAGAAAAGTGGTGAACCGTTTATAGTCCGATGGCTAAACCCCGCCATCATACGACCAATCCTCATTTACGGAGTAGTGGTCTGGTGGCCAGCCCTGGACAAGAAAACTTGTGTGGGATCGACAGCCTTGCAGCGTGTGTGCCGATCTTCCTGTGCCCCGTGATGGCTCGGGTAACGGCGGAGCAATGTGCTCTGCTGAGTCTATATAGCTCTTCCGAGCGTTTTTTCGAACGATTTGGCCAGATCGCTCTTAAAGTTTTACATGTGATACAATTTGCTCGAATGTCTCGTGCGTTCTTAATGGCATCGCTACTTGTTCCCTCTCCGGCAGGAGAGGTATAATAGTGCCCTGCCTAGCTACCTCGTCGGAGGCATCGTTCCCATTAATGTCCTTGTGTCCGGGGACCAATATTAGGAAGAGATGTAGCTGCTCTGCGGTCTCACTTAGAGACCTGCGGCAGTCATTGGCGGTCGCTGAGTTCAACGAAATTGAGCCTTGAAAATTGAGTGCCTTGAGGGCTGCTTGGCTGTCCGAGAAGACACTGAGTATCCGTCTAAAGTGAGTTTGTAGACTATAGAGATCGCCTCCTTGATTGCTACGACCTCTGCCTGGAACACGCTACAGTGATCTGGAAGACTGAAGCAGAGACTGATGTTGAGCTCGTCGCAAAAGACGCCCCCACCCACGCGGCCGTCTAACTTTGAGCCATCAGTGTAAAATCGTGTTTGCAGGTCCAGGTTCACCCCTCTCCCGGTCTTCCCTGAGCGGGATGGATACTTGGAAAGGCGTCGAGAGGTAGTCACTTGGGATGCAGTAGTCTGTCCTCTCTAGAAGTTGCGGGAGTTTCGTAAGGATTTCCGAGTGGCCCACCGCGGAGGTTTTCCACAGGTTGGATTCTCTCATTCTGAGGGCGGAGAGTGTTGCAACCTTTTTCCCCATAAGTTCTACAGGTAGAAGGTACAGCATGGTATCGAGGGCTTAACTTGGGGTAGTGCGTATTCTGCCCGTTATGCATAGCTCTGCCAAGCGTTGGACTCTTGTGAGTTTGTCAAGACAAGTTTTCTTGTTCAGGGCTGGCCACCAGACCACTACTCCGTAAATGAGGATTGGTCGTATGATGGCGGTGTATAGCCATCGGACTATAAACGGGGTCATGCCCCATGTTAGACCGATGGTTTTCTTGCAGGTGTAGAGGGCTAATGTAGCCTTCATCACCCTGTCCTCTTTGCTCAACTTCCAGTCGAGCTTCCTGTCGAGGATAAGACCAAGATACTTGGCTTGGTTGCTTAAAACTAGCGGCTCTCCACATAGTTTCGGTGGGGTATGTTTCGGAATCTTGTACTTCCTGGTGAATAGTACAAGTTCCGTCTTAGATGGGTTAGCACCTAGCCCACATTTGGCTGCCCATTGTGACAGCTTTTGAGAGTGCTTGTCATGCATAAGCACTCGCATAAAACTTCCCAGAGATTGCTATAGCGACATCATCAGAATACGCCACCACGCGGCATCCACCACCCTCTATCTCCCGCAGCAGTTTATTTACTGCTACGTTCCATAGGAGTGGCGAGAGGACTCCGCCCTGCGGGGTGCCTCTGCTGACAAACCTGGTGGACGTTGACGTCCCCAGTGCGGCCTCAAAGGTCCTGCATTGCAGCATCTGATCGATGAGACTCACCGTCCGGGAGTCAATCCAGGTCAGGTCAGTCAGTGCTCCCGTGATGGCGGACGGAATGATGTTGTTGAGGGCCCCTTCTATGTCAAGAAATTCTACCGGGGTATATTCCTCAGAGCTAAGGGACGATTCGATTATCGATGTGATCGCATGTAGGGCCGATTCGGTGGATCTTCGCCTCCGATAGGCATGCTGAGATTCAGAGATTTGATTCGGCAATATAGTCGCCCTGAGACTGAGCTGGCCCAGAGCCTCTGCTCCATCCCCTTCGCCGATGCCATATACTCCGGATCCTCATTTGCCAGGAAGAAGGCAGCACACCTCCTGTCCTGGTAGGACGGCTTGCCTCCTTGGCTTGCAGATCCACCGCCTGCCGATGTTGACGGGGCTTTCCCGGTTACGAGGCGCTTACCAGCAGCGATAACGCTCTGCTTGGCAGCCACCCCGATGACCGGCTTAATCCCGGTGCCCCCCGACGTGGACGGGCCCGATTGGCTTATCGGAGCCCTCCTCTCAGAGGTTTCTGCTTTATACCCTCTGCACACTGAGCCCATCCCGGGGGAATGGTTGGAATTTTTGAAAGATGTGAAACACCGATTCACATTGGCACCATCCACCATCCACCATCCATGAGAAACAGCTGATGCTCACAATTGCGTGCGGTGAAAATTTGTTTACGTTTGTAATTAAAATGAATTTAAATGACATTTCAATGGTTGTAAATGTGATTCAGCAGCAAAACATATTCTTGCACAAGCTAATCATGTTGCTGGACATGGATGATGATGATGAGGACAACTTTGACGAGGAGGAGATAATAGAATGGATATCTGTTTTGAAAACACTGAAGCCAGGAAGGTTGTGGTCATTTGTAAGCACTCACTACTACTAAATGACACCAAAGTTTAAAGTAAAAAATATATATGTTATGTTTTTCAGAAGATGTTCGGTACATTTTGGGAGATGGATGTACGAAAACAACGAGGCGTTTTTTAAGGAAAGTTTTAGAATGGAGAAGTCCTGCTTTTCTCTGTTGGTTAATCGTTTGGAAGTGCTACGGAAGAAGGACACAAACTGCCGAGCCGTAATTCCTCTGGAGAAGCGTATTGCCATAGCTTTATATACTTTGGGCTCTTCTTCTGAGTACCGAACAGTCGGTAGGCTTTTCGGCGTGTCAGCCAATAGCGTCTGCAATATCCTGCATGAGTTTTGCAGAGCATTGATAAAAGAATTCTCAGACGAATACTTGTCTTCAAACTATCTCACTTCCGAGAAAATTGACGAGTGTGTCGAAGGATTTGAAGAAATTGGGTTTCCTCAGTGCCTAGGTGCAATTGGTAATAATGCAATAAAATCATCTATAATATATGTATATACATATATGTAAATAATTTTCATCACTTAATTTTTATGTTAGATGGATGTCACATCGAAATAAAACCACCTGCAGCTGAGGCAGTCGACCACCACAATTATAAAGGCTGGTATTCAACTGTATTATTTGCAATGGTAGACTACAGGTAAGATATTCGAACCTAAACAAATATTTTCAAGTGGTTTACTTAATTATTAAAATATTTAATTTCAATTTACTTCAGATATCGCTTTACTTATGTAAACATCGGCTCCGCAGGAAGATGCAACGACTCGATGATATACCGAAAGTCAAGCCTTGGCAGGCGCATCGAAGAGTCGCCATTGCTAGAGGAAAAAAGCTAAGGAAATTAGTGGAGTGCTGATTGGGGACTCGGCATTCAGGTTCTCAAAAAGCCTATGAAGCCATACCCATTTTCTACAGCCGCGTCTTTTTAGAACAGCGCACTTTTAATTACAACCTTTCCAAAGCTAGGCGAGTTGTGGAAAATGCGTTTGGGCATTTAAAAGCCCGATTTCGCATAATTGGAAAAGGCCTGGATAGCCATCATAAAAAATAGTGCCATTATATTGTGCTGTTGTATTTTGCACAATATGTTAAACATGCACAACAGCTCAATTAATGAAAGTTGGGAACTTATTTTAAGTGAGCAGAGAGAACAGCCCCATCGCAGCAATATTTCTGCTGATTATAATCATTCAGCAGAACATATACGATCTGCAATTGCAACATATTGTGTAAATAGAATAAATTTAAATAGTTAGTTTTAATCATTTATTAAAATTACTTTAATATATTCCTGTCTGTCATTGTTTACATTTTCGTGGAGAATTCCGATTTTTGTTGTGAATGTCAAATATTTATGGTTGCATTTGACAATTATCGAAAAAATACCGCACAGAAACGTGCGAATTAGGAACATCCCAGATGGATGGTGGAATAACTGGGAAATTTTCGGAACGGCAAAACCTTACGGACCATCCCCGAAATGGATGGTGGATGGTCGTCAGTGTGAAAAGGCTATTAAGACGGTGGACCGACTGAGTCTCCTTCCTTGTCTTCTTAGGACCTGGTTTCCCAGGCTTTGATGTATAGGGATGGGCTTTTCCCTCCGGTACTTTAAGAGGAATAACAAGCTCCTTTGCGGCGTATTTTATTATACTTGAGTCATTTTTGGCATTTTTGTTCCCACGAGTGGGCGGGAAGGGGTTAGTCACCGGAGGCATAGCCCGCGTGCCCCGAGAAGCCTGATTTAAACTGGAGGTCGGCAGGTATCCATAGTTCGCACACTAATGACCGAGCACCCCCTCGGACATGCATGCATCTGCGCATGTTGTTCCAACTAGGGTTGAGGTAATTACACTGAGAGTTTTCTTCTCTCCGCCCCACTACCATTAGACAGCATCCGTGGCAGATACTTGATCGTGCCAGGACCTGCTACCAGACTCCCTCACGAGTAGATTATAGTCGCACTTCCACTGGTGTGTACTGTTACGGCGGGTGACGGTTCGCTCGTGTTCCCACTGTGTCATAGAACCGGGGCATAGAAACATCGGGTTAGGGCAAACCCTAGCCCAAGGCAAACCTGCCCCCGTTTGAAATGTTCAGTGATAGCGAGTCAGCCCATCATCCCTGATTCCCCTTGTGTCACCCGAGTAGCTGACGACCGTGTTACTGCTTTGTTAAACGGCAGAATTTCTTCTGGGTTTTATTTTTATTCGGTTAGACATCATATTCAGGAAAGCCACTCTTACGGCTGGTGGTACTACAATGTCATTAAACTTTGTGAAATTTACGCTGGGGCACTTGTGGAACAGAAGCTTTTCCGATCCCCAAGCCAAGTGACGTTTTTTTAACCCCAAGTCAATATTAGCGCCAGCTTGAATTAATGTGGCAAGCCCTACGATGCCATCAAAAGTTGACAGTTCTGGCAGTATAACGGGCGTTTTACACCGAAGATGGTCAGAAAGCATTTACGCTCGACCTTGTTAGGGCCATGTAGGGATTTAACAACGAATGGGGCTTCTACCGAGACAACTCCCTGCAGTTCTTTCATTGGTTTGATGTAGTTTTTTGCAGCTCCGGTATCTATAAGGAATTTTAACACTTTCCCCGCTACTGTTCGTTTGACGAACGGGAGCAGGGACTCCCCCCTAAAAATTGACTGTATCAGTTACGTACTCTGCATCATTGTCAAGATCAGCCATTGCTTCCGATGCTAGCTGTTCATGGTTAGGTTAGGTTTATAGGGCTGCTCCACCGAAGTCGAGGTCACTCGGAGGCAGGAATTGCCCATTGTGATGCCCACACTCGTCAAGGGATTACGTCCGGGGCCTAGGGAGGTTTCGCGAACCATCCTGAAGCCTCAATAAAGAGCATCAGCCTCTCTAGAGGCATGTTTACCAGGCTATCAAGGTCCTAGTGAAAGGCGCTGCCGAGTATTCGGTGACGCCTTTCCATGAGTGCAGGACAGCCCCAGAGAAGATGCTGGATGCTCTCTATTTCCTCCTCGTCCCTGCAGCTGCGGCAGAAGTCATGGTGGGGCAGTCTGTACCTAGTGACCATGTGGCCGATGACACAGTGCCCCGTTATAGCTCCCGTCAATGTTCGCACCTGACTGTTCTTGAAGCCTAGGAGGAGTGCACTTGAGTGAGCCCTGATCCGGTATGGTGCGTCCACCATATCACGTACGAGTCTGCTCGTGGTCTTGCAGGAAACCAGGGCTTTGATAGCAGCTTGACTATCAACACAGATTGCTATGTTCCTCGGAGGTATCTCCAAAGTGTATACCAACCTTGCCTCTTGCATTACTGCGTCTATCTCTGGTAGTCTTAGGGATATGTTGGTTGCTAGTTCTTCAGAGAAGATTCCAGCTCATGTACCTTCGGCTGTCTTTGACCTATCAGTGAAGATGGAGAGCACGATCTGCCCAAGGGCCGTGTTACGCATCCATTCCTTTCTGTCCGGTATGTGTCTTTTAAAGTTTATTGTCCATGAAAACTCCGAGACACAGTAGTCGCTCTGTTCGCCCGTTCCACTTTCTTCCTTACTGAGTATTGTGGCGTGGCCATAAGGCGATGGCTTGATGAACCGCGCGGCTGGAAGCCTCACGGCACTTGTCTCAGCCTTGCACTAAAGGGGGAGGTCCATGGGATCCAGGTTAATCATGGTATCCAGAGCAACCTGTGGGGTGGATTTGAGAGATCCAGTGACCCCAAGGCATGCCGTCCGTTGGACTCTGCGGAGGTTCTCTAGGTGGGATTCGGTGATGGCCGCTTCCCACCACACCAAGATTTCGTACGTCAGAATGGGTCTTATTACCGCTGTATACATCCAATGGATGATGTGCGGTTGTAAGCCCCATGTTCGTCCAAAGATCTTCCTACAAATGTAGAAAGCATCCATTGCCTTTTTCTTTCTTTCCTCCGTGTTTCTCTTCCAGGAGCGTTTAGAGTCAAGGATGCCACCAAAATACTTGGCTTCGTTCGATAACTCAAGCGTCGTTCCACCAATTGCTGGTCGTTTGAAATTTGTCTCTTTTAGGAAGTTGACGTGCAATGACTGTAACATCAAGTGGCCCATGCGACACCAAGCCGAAGCCTGTTACGCGCGGATCACTTGCAGATACGCAGCCCTCCTCCCGCCCAACCGACCGAAGGGCGCTGCCGCATGACGCGCGACACGTGTGCCGAAACCGATCGCGAACATGCAGGAAAGATAGGTGTAAGACTAATATTCGAGGAAAAATTAGGGCTAAACACAACGCTAAACATGCAAAGTTACAAAAGAATATTACTAATTACGTGCAAGGTAGAGGAAGTGAATTAGTGGTGGATATTACATGGTAGAACGAATTATAATCCGATCATAAAATCCGAAACGGTTCGATCTACACAGTGGAAGGTACAAAGGAATAATTTCTAGAGGATCTAAAAGGAATCGTGAAGTTTATGCGGCTCAACAAGTCAGGGCGGTCGATGTCACCCCTGATCAAGTTGTGCATGAAAATCTAACCATGCATTTTTCTACGATTGAGTAGGTTAAGAAGGTTTATTAAGAGCAATCTACGAGAGTAAGAAGGCAGTCGTGAGACCTTCATCCCAGTTGAGACCCCGCAGAGCAAAAAGTAAAAAGTTGTTATGGACTGATTCTATACGGTCTTGGTTTACTTTGTACTGAGGGCACCATACACAAGAGCCGTACTCTAAAATCAGACGAACAAGCGAAATATAAAGAGTGTTCGTTATATAGGGATCGTCAAATTCCTTTGACCACCTCTTTATAAACCCAAGCACTCCCATGGCTTTATTTACCATGGTAGAAATTTGTTCAGAAAACTTTAACTTTGGGTCTAGTTTAACACCAAGATCATCAACCAATGTAATTCTCGCAAGAGAACCACCGCAGAGAGTGTAAGGAGCCATCATGGGGCTGGAGCGATGAAATGTCATTACTTTTACATTACGAGGCATTCAGGTGTAACATATTTGCACAACACCATGACTGAAAGTTATTGAGATCGGATTGCAAGCGAGAGTGAAATGAAATGTCCTTATACTGGACACAGAGTTTAACGTCATCCGCATACATGAGTACTCGAGAGTTTGTTAATACTGAAGGCAGGCCATTAATGAAGAGTCTGAAAAGTAGGGGGCCAAGATGGCTGCCCTGTGGTACTCCAGAAGTAACCTGAACAAGTGAAGGCAAGGAGTTTTTGAAGAGGACTCTTTGAGACCTAGAGCAAAAGGTAGCTGGAAATCCATTTCAAAAGATTGGGCGGAAACTCTAAAATGCCAAGTTTTTTTTGCTAAAAGGGAATGGTTTACAGAGTCGAATGCCTTACTGAAATCGGTGTAAATGACATCCGTCTGCATGTTACCTTGGGAGCCTTTAATTATAAAAGAGGTAAGCTCTAGTAAATTTGTAGTTGTTGATCAACGCCTTATAAGTCCGTGCTGAGTTGGAGATATAAGTGATTTGCAGAGATGTTGCAAGTGCGGGGCTAAAATTTTCTCAAACATTTTAGAAATAGCGGATAACTTTGATATACCTCTATAATTCATTGCATCAGACCTACTACCTTTCTTATGGAGAGGAATAATAAATGATTCCTTCCAGATCGGGGGAAAACATGAAGAGTTAATGGATAGGGTGAATAGTTTAAGCAGGGGTCCACACAGAGCGTCGGCGCAGTACCTGAGTACACAGCCGGGGACTCCGTCAGGACCTGGTGAGAACACCGGCTTAACTAGTCGAAGATCCTGAAGCCGTGAGCTTTCATTTAACGTAGGGCTGAAAATGCCGTTCGATCTTGGTAAACTGTATGGATACGGCTGACCAGAGTAGCTTTCATGGGAATAGGTTGTTTGAAAAAATGTTTCATTGTTCTGATCATTGTTTGCCGACGAATTATGAAATGATAGCGAGGATGGATGTGCGAACGTTTTACGCTTGCTGTTTACGAAGCTGTAAAATTGTTTAGGGTCCTGAGAAAAGCGCATCCTGCATCGAGCTAGGTAATTTTTGTAGAATTGAGCGTTTACAACGGTGAAATTTGACCGAGCTATTACATAGCGAGAGAGAGAAGAAGGAGAGCCAACTTCTTGAAATTTTGTGTAAAGTCTTGATATAATGTTTTTTAGACTGAATAGCTCTTTGGTAAACCAAGGGGGCTTCCCAGATCTAAGCGGGCAAAAATATGGGAAACAAGAATCAAAGAGGGTGTCAAGTACATTATAGACGAGAAAGAACGTACGGAGTCGCTTCGAACGCGACTCTACTTTTATACCCGTTCTCAGTCAGTACACATGTGATTTATGTGGAATTTTAAAATGTTTTATCCTTTTTTACAATTTACATTTTTTTGCTACATCTGTCATCGACATCTACATCTACATCATCTACATCAGTTCTCACAACAACACACGTACACTGCACGAGGCAGCATGTTTGGGCGTGAGTGTGTGTGTGAGAGAAGCTGCAGCAACAATCAACCCCAATAATTGACTTACTCTGCAAGAGGAGGGGGGATTGCTGCTGAAAATTCATTTGATCATTGTGGCTACAATATTGATCCGTTCTGAACCAAATTCAAGAATCTGGTATATATGGGCATTCTCTACGATACTGCATTTTTTTTTTTTTTTTCTATCTTCAATATTGTGGATTTTTGTATTTTGTGGTGGCGGAAGGGGGCGGGGCGAAATTTTGAAATACACTTGTTCAGGTTTGGTATCACAGGAGTCGTGGCCAAAAGTTTAGTTGCTCTAGCTCTTATAGTCTCTGAGATCCAGGCGACACAAAATACAAAAAACCAAATCGTCTTGTTTTTGTGTGAGTGCGAAAGAGAGGGAGCGAAGTTTTTCGTACATTTGCCTCTATTGTGGCTATATTAATGATCCGATCCGATTCAGATTTGGGCCCCTGATAGATATAGGCTGTTTCTATGATTCTGCATTTTTCGTTTGCTGCTATCTTTAAAATTGTGGACGCTACAGATGTGCGCCTTTTGTGGGGGCGCAAGTGGGCGAGGCGAAATTTTGAAACACTTTTCTAGGAGTGAGATATCACATCAGTCTGGAAAAAAAATTTGATTGGTCTAGCTCTAATAGCCTTCGTGCAATGAGTGAAAAACAAGACGGACGGACAGACGGACGGACAGACATGGCTATATCGACTCGGCTATTGATGCTGATCAAGAATATATATACTTTATGGGGTCGGAAACGTCTCCTTCTGTGTGTTACACACATCCACTTTTACCACAAATACAATATACCCTATTACTCTTCGAGTACGGGTATAAAAATGTTTGTGCCTTTCATAACGTCAGTGCACAAGTACAGAGCGGACCAATCGAAATCCCTAATCAGGCTATTAAACTTCGTAAACTCGGCCTTACGAAAGCAGCGGACACGTTTAGAAAGCTTACCTGATCGATCCAATACAGAGAGTTCAATATCGACCGATACTTCAAAAGTAGGATGGTAGGAGTCTTCAGGAATAGTGAGCGGAAGGGCTCGGGTAAACAACGCTATGGTCGGATCCGAGACAAAGCACAGATCAAGCAATCGACCCAAGGAATTTTTCGCATGGTTGACTTGAGACAGGGACAGGTCTAGCAAGCCGTCAATAAAGTCATGTCGTGAAATGGGCACAAGGTTATTCGACTCGTTTACCGAAGACCAAACAGTGCCTGCAAATTGAAAGCCCCCAGAACTATCATGTGGTCTTTATCTGATAGCGAGGAAGAAACAGTTTTTAAAGCGGACAGGTGCTGCTCGAATATAGAGATATCCGAAGACGGTGGAATGTACGAGCAGGTAATGAAAATAGAAAAGGCTGGAAGAATCATCTCCATATCGAGACAAACGGTCATTTCTAAATATTGTGTACCGATCTGCCAAAACTTCGGAACTAAGTATGTCCGGCTTTAACCAGGTTTCAGTTAACAGAATAATATTGGACAAAAATGTGAAACTTTCAAGATAGAGACTGCTGATCTTAGTACGTAAGCCTCTAGCATTCTGGTGAGTAATTAAAAGAGAGGAAACTAGTTTTTTGGAAGTAGAGCGGGAAGATGAGGATGGAGCACTGATCTGACTGCCGGGGAGAGTTATGGGGGGCCTATTTTTCTTCTTAGCCTTATACTCTTTTACAACCAAGTGCTCCGGCCAAAAATTGGCAGAGCAAATGGTGTCGAAATGAGATGGGGATACGCTTATCTTAAAAGAAGCTATCTCCCCTGGCATAAGCGAAATTAAACATCTCCACCTTTAGGCCTTCGGCTTTTATTTAGCTTTGTATAAAAAGCAGTTACATCATTAGATGTAACATCAGGGGCAAGCCGAGAGACAAAAACTTGCCGCTTTGGTGGGACACCCACCAGTGGTTTTGGCACCACAGGTGCGGTACCTCTGATGGCAATATCCGGTGGTCCCTCACGTTCAACAAGTGGTGGGTTCGTAATCGATGGGATGGCTATGGAGTTTGGTACGGAATCTACGGACACGGACGCTACAGTCGGCTGCATGTTCTCCGAGACGATGCATTCGGCTACCGAATCTGCATCAACAGCAGCGATCGTTGCCCTTGGAGTGGCAAACAAAATCAACCGCTGCACTGGCGTAGTGGTCAGAGTTAGTTTTTCAGATGCCGGCGGGCGTGAGACAGTTGGCACTTGCAAGTCCCGTGGACTTCTTGCGCCGTGGAGACTCAGCCAGCAGCTGTAAACTGCTGAACTGAGTGTCCATGGCTAAGAGCCGATCGTATTGCTTCTTAAAGCCCACGATCAGCTCCTTAAAGCCACTCCTCGTCTGCCTCATAAACGAGCGCATTTCGTTTTCGACCGTTGCCAGAAATACCTGCACACTTTGCGTGCACTACGCTGTCGCAAAGCCAGCAAGGTATGTTCGGCTGATCGTGAGTGATCTGCTTCTTGCAGGTTTTTTTAGCGCAGACCACTGAAAATTCCATAATTAGTTTTTAATTTTTTTTTCAATAACAAAAAGAAAGATCAAAACAAATAGCAATCAGACCACAGTGCAAGCAGTTTCGAAAAGCTATGCTTAAAGAAGAAATGGAAAAAATAGAGAGAACTACTGCAACAGCTTATAAGTGAGAGAGCTACTGCAAAAAAGGTTTATAAGCGCGAGAGAAAGAACAGTTAGTTTGGGTGATAGAGAGAGAGAGAGTAGCTAGACAAAAGCTAAAACAAAGAGAGCGGCCAAATGTATTTTCTTAAGTACTGGAAGCAGCAACAAAAACACAATTACCCGCCGCACAAAATTGATTAAAAACGTCGTGTTTATACACAAAAATAGGCATGCACCCGCGGTTTTTATAGAAAATCAGATTTAGAATGTAATTATTAAATTTATTAGGCCAAACACCGGTTGTTTGTAATGTGTAACGGATCAACATCCATTTTCTCAACCTGATCGTGGCCTCAATTACCATTTCCCTGCTGGTTACCATGGTCCCGTGCATAGAATGGGTTTTTACCGTGTTTTTTATACTGGTCGGTCTCATTGTGCCCGCCCTAATTGTAATTTGTCCGTTTTGGAGCTTTTTCGTCGATAGCCCTTGCGTAGTTTGTGCAAAAGCATGCCTTTCGCGTTAGCCTCTATTTCTTGAACCATGGCCAAAGCCGATGGAAAGTCCTTAGGTCCTGCCGTAAATAGGATTTCAGTGAGATTCTTCCTAAGGACTGAAATAAATACGCGAAGTGCGTCGCTCCAAAGTTATCATTGAGAGTTTACGCCAGTGCAGCGTCTTGGGACATGACTGCCTTGTTTGTAAGAAGGGTGAGCTTCTTTTCAACCTCCTTGTAAAACTGAACGAAAGTCATGCTACCCTGGCGGAGTGTGTAGGTAAAAGCGAGTAGGTAAAGTCAAGGCGGCTAATGATAGCATCAACATTTAGGACTGTGCTGAACGAGGCCAGGAGTGCGTTAGCAGGGCCGAAACTTTGTTTCGAATTATCAGTACTGCTTAATAATGCTTAGAACTTCCCTTATAATTCTCATAGAGGGCGTAGGCAGCCTTTGCTGCCTGGCGCTAAGCAACATACTGCTCCAAAGTTCCATTGAACTCCGGTAGTGTTTTCACCGCATCCAGTGACTCAT
The DNA here is from genome assembly GCA_009664405.1 of Drosophila bifasciata. Lineage (NCBI taxonomy): Eukaryota > Metazoa > Arthropoda > Insecta > Diptera > Drosophilidae > Drosophila > Drosophila bifasciata. The sequence goes on from CM019041.1 coordinate 26,799,808, forward strand.
CACAACTCACCTTTCTGTCAAGAGTAACGGTTTCAACTTGACCTTGACCTCGGGTACCAAGATTGTTCCGGCCTGCAACTGGGTGGTGACCGTTCGTAGTCTTTGACGATCGCACGTGCTTAAGCTCAGAAACAAAATTGTGTCACACGAGGATCTTTTGATATTCTAACAATTTAACCAGCAAACAAATTCTTGAAGGCAATAAATTAAACAAAAGTTTCACTTACATGACTTCCTTAGGTAGATTTTACTCTAGTTCTAGATTAACTAAGCAAATTTGTGGTAACGTCTTTGTCTTCTTTGTCGCTTCTTTGTCGGTCAGGTTGTTGATTTTAATATTATGACGCGTGGGATCGGCCCTTCAGCCTATTTTCCTTTTGTAGATTTTAGCGAGGGATGGCCCTTCAGCTCTCCTTTTGTGGATTTTGGTGAGAGATGGACCTGCAGCCTTCCTTTCTCGTGATTTGATTTTAGCGGGTGATTCTGGCTGAGCTTACTAGCCAGTGGGTATCGACCACACTATTTTCCATGGTCGTTCTCGCACGGCTCGTGCGTTAGTGGGTATCGAGCACATTATACGTTTTTCTGGGTACAACGAGCGTTGCACTTGTATTGCGCGACTAGTGCAGCGGGCGTTGTCTCCGCGCTGGTAGAGTATTGCGCTTTTTACCTTTTGTCAGGTCGCGAACATGAAAAAAAGTTGGGCTCCAGTAATTCTGTAATTATTTGTACTAATTATTACATAGAACATGGAAAGGTTCGTTCTGTACGTAGTTCAATCAACAGAAGGGCAATCTGATAGGTCGGAAAGTCCGGGTTGGTCTGGATGGAACCGCAAAGCATATTTGTCCCAAGAGAGTTTGGGAGTCAACAAGCCCGAGAATGAGCTTGCGCATTTACATTGCCCCATTGCATTTCTGTACACTCGGACAGTGGTAAGGGTGCCTTGGGCTGGGGCTTGACCCAATCCGATACGGCCATTAGCTTTGTTGTATGATACGGAGCGATCACCAGCGACCCGGCCCTACCGCAACTGTACACACCGGTGGAAGTTCGACTATACTCTCCTCTTGAGGGCGGTAGCAGGTCCTGGTAATGTCAAGTCTCTGCCACGGTTCCTGGCTAATGAAAGTCGGGCGGTGAGAAGAAAACTCTGAGTGAAATTACTCCAATCCTAGGTGAAACAGTATGCACTGATTGATGCATGACCGAGAGGGTGATCGGTCGCTAGAATGCGAGCTTTCGATACCTGCTACCTAAATCAGGAGTCTCGGGGCTATGCCTCGGGTGACTTTCCCTTTCCCGCCTACTCATTGGCCAAAATCGGGCCCATCCACGTCCAGGGTCACCCGGGCAAATTGGTTATCGGGGTGGCTGCCAAGCAGAGCGGTATCGCGGTTGGAAAGCGCCTTGTGACCGGGGAAACCCCGTGATCCTCGGCGGTACTGCAGAACAGGGAAAGAAGCCGTCCTACCAAGACAGGAGGCGTGCTGCCTTCATCAAGGCCAATGATGATCCGGACTTCAGGTCATCCTCTCTGGGCTCTGGGCCAGCTCAGTCATCACCGGACCATCAGCTAGCCAAAGCTAGCAGCCAAAGATAGCAGCCAACGCCCCTAAAAAAATAGGCAACGCTCGGCGGAGGACCCCGCTGCACAGCCAGGCCAAGTCCAGCAGGCCAACGGGACGAAGGCACATCCGGCAAACAGATCGTTTGTGGAGGAGGCAAGGGGCAAGCCACTAATTGGCGTCCTTGACAAAAACGAGAAATGGCACCGGTCGAAGAAAAGCTCCAAGACAGATTTTGGAGGAGCTTGCTGAGAGTGGCGGGTCACCACTAAAATGCGAGGACTGCCATTGGGCGTCCTTGAAAGCGTCGTGAAAGCCATTGCCTGCTCGGCAAGATTCTCGCTCGGCGGTCCACTTCATGAAGGCGGTGGCAGCGCTTAAGGAGGTCTACCCAGGAGACAAGCTGGAACACATCAGATGGGAGGATATCCCGAGAAGACCGAGGGCTCGAGCGTGGGTGTGGGTAAAACTTGCAGAGCCAGACAAAATCTTCAAAAGTCTGCTACCCCCCTTCTTACTGCCGATTGAAAGGTGGCCACGGTCGAAGAGATCATGGAACATGCTCCTGAATGAGGAGGTGTTGGAGCTCCTGAAGAAGTCGGCCGGAAGGCAGGCAAGTGGAGGTCCAGCTAGACCTTAAGCTGCCAGAAGTCCACGAAGCGGAATCCAACCCGAAGCGTCAGATAAAGCGGTGATATCGGAAGATATTTTGGACGAGTGTGATGTGAGCGACATAACCAGGGGTCTTGGATGCATCGATGTCTGCGAGGATGTGGCGTTCTTCAGAGCGATGCCGACGGCACAATGGTGGAGGAAAGTGTCACAAATGTCCCTGACACACCAGCAGATAAACCTCGAACATTGTATAACAGCGTGCACTGCAATATTGCTCTAGAAAATCGACATAATTGGGGGAGGCGACGGCAAAGCTAACCACAGTGAGTGGGAGTACTGACACAAATGAACGGGGTGAGTTCCTTATCAGCTACTTACTGACCACTCTGATAGTATTTATCGGGGGGGGGGATAATCCTACCTTTGTTATTAAAAATCGCAAGGAGGTCCTGGACCTCACGCTTGCCCTCTCACACGATACAGATTTACATGGTATACACTGGGTAGCCCACCTTTCCTCACTTTTTCCTGATTCCCCAGAGGGCAATATATCTCAGGCGAGGCCACGACCCGTCTGGTCAAAATATTTATCGACGCCTGCAATGCTGCGCCCGATAGAGCAAAACTAGGGGTCGGAAGAAACCTGAATGGTTAACAGAGCGAAAGCTCTAAGTGTTGTGCAGAACTTGGTGCAGTACAATGACAGTCTGTCAATGTATATGGACAAAGAAAAAGCCCCATATATAGTCCGTATATACCGCCATCACTGGTGGCTATATACCGCCAATCGTGATGTACGGAGTAGTGGTTTGGTGGCTAGCCCTGGACAAGAAAACGTGGCTTAACACACACTCAGCACGAAGCCCTCGATACCATGCTGTACCTTTTTCCTGTAGAACTAGTGGGGAATAAGGTTGCAACACTTTCAGCTTTTGGAATGAGAGAATTAAAACAGTAGAAAACATCCGCGTTTGGGCACTCGGAAATCTCAACGAGACTCCGGCAACTTCCAGAGAGGACAGATTACTGCATCTCTCGACACTTTTCCAAGTATCTATCCTGCTTAGAAACGACTGGGAGAGTGGCGAACATGGACATAAAGATGCGATTTATATTTACATTGAAGTCTCATAGTTAGACGGTCGCGTGGGTGGGCGAATCTACTGTTACGAGCTCAACATCATTCATTTCTTCAGACTCCTGAAGCGTGTTCCAAGCGGAGGTCGTCGCATTCAATGAGACTATCTCTATCGTCTCCAAACTCGCCATGGACAGATACTTAATGTGCTTCTTCTCAGACACTTGGCTTAATATCGTCGAACTCAACGACCGTCAGCGACCGTCAATGACTGCCGCAGGTCTCTAGATTAAACCGCAGAGCAGCAAGATCTCTTCCTAATATGTGTCCTCGGATGCTGGGACATTGATGTAAGCGATACCGCCGACGAGCTTACCAGGCAGGGCACTACCAAACCTCTTCTATTGAGATGAAGCGATGCCTTCGGCTACGTGTAGGCTGCAAACGGACGAAACCTTCAAGGATGCCGACAAGCGATGGGAGCAACCATCACTTGTAAAATTTCCAGATCGATGAGTCGTTCGAAAAAACGCTCGGTAGTTCTATACAAACTCAGCAGAGTACTATGCTCTCCCGAAAGACTGTCAATCCCTTAAACGATTTCTGTTGAAGTTTCAGGGACAAGGAAGAGGAAAAGTCGGTCCAACACGTCTTCTGTCACTGCCCTGCCCTGGGAAACGCAGACCGCTACCGTTTGGAAGGTGGACAAAATGGAACTGCCTTTCTCAACTGCCAAATTGTAATAAAAGCAAACAAGAAGGACGTGTATTTTTGAAACCTAATTACTTTTGACAGTTACTTTTATTTTTCCCGGACGGTGAGTCTCATCAATAGATGCTGCAATGAATGACCGTTGAGGCCTCACTGGGGACATCAACGTCCACCAGGTTTGTCAGCAGAGGCACGCCGCAGGACGGAGTCCTCTCGCCACTCCTATGGAACGTAGCAGTAAATGAATTGCAGCGGGAGTTAGACGGTGGTGGATGCCGCGTGGTGGCGTATGCTGATGATTTCACTATAGCATTCTCTGGGAAGTTTCCACGGACCCTATGCGAGTGCAAGACAAGCACTCTCACAAAGCTGTCACAATGGGCAGACAAATGTGGACCAGGTGCTAACCCATCTATGATGGAACTAGTACTTTTCACCAGGAAGTACAAGGTTCCGACACTCACCCCCCAAAACTATGTGGAGAGCCGGAGTATCTTGGTCTTATCCTCGACAGAAAGCTCGACTGGAAATTGAGCAAAGAGGACAGAGTGAAGAAGGCCACAGTAGCGCTCTACACCTGCAGGAAAACCATCGGACTGAAATGGGGCATGACCCCGTATATTGTCCGATGTGTATACACAGTCATCATACGACCAATCCTGATGTACGGAGTAGTGGTCTGGTGGAGAGACCTGGACAAGAAAACTTTTCTGTACCTTCTACCTGTAGAACATATGGGGAAAATGTTGCAACACTCTCCTCTCTCAGAATGAGAGAATTCTCTCTCTCTCCGCTACCGTCTTAACCTAGACTAACCTAATTTTATTCGCTGCACACGATCAAAGGTATGTATACTTGTTAAGGTCAAGATATGACCTTTATATGTTTACACTCCACGTAAACAATACCTTTGTCGCTTCTACCCATGCATATTTCAATAATAACAATGATAGCCCATACGAATTTTAAAAGAAAATATTTAGAGTGGTGGCGGCGCTGGCGGGACAACGGTTCGGGTGGCTTTCCAGCCACACCGGACTGTTAGCAGTCAATCCGCGCATGCTGTTTCTCTCGCGCTCTCCCTCTCACGCCTACGCTCAGGCGCTCCCGCCTACACTCAGGCGCTCCCGCCTACGCTCAGGTTCTCCCGCCTACACCGGGGAGTACGCTTACGCTTCCGCTCTCCCGACACCGGGGCCCAGCAACTTCAGTTGGAGTTAGTTTTAAGTTAGCTCTAAGCAGCACTTCTGAATAAACAGTGAACGTTCCAAGCCACTTTTCGAGCCTTCATTTTTTCTACCACACCATCCTCGCCCTCATCTTCGGGAATTCTACAAACATTATCCTCGCCCTCATCTACGGGACAAAACCCCCCTACAAAACATTGGTCCTTCGAGCCGGATATTTCCCTTCCCAATAAGGAGAAGTCCACCAGCAAGCATCGGCGCATCACTTCTACACGGCGATGTCCACAAGACAAGTACGTATGCCCCAAATATATTCCATTCACGATTTGTGTTCTATGGCTCTCTAAATCCGAGTTCCGCGATATATATGTATATATACATATGTCCCTTTCTATTCCTGCACATACGTCATTTTCCAAGCCACTTTTTTGTACCTTCTTTCGACACCGCCATATTATCGGCGATCCAGGCGTTCTCCGTTATTTCACCTATCATTCCGCTTTGTCTTTGTCTATTCAACAAAATCCAGCCACTCAAGACAAGACAAGTACACACATATGTACATATGTACCTTCCAATGCTTAAGAGCAGCTCCGCAGCTGATCTACATACATATGTAAGTGCATACATATACTCCATACACTCCAAGTGCGATCCACCCCCATAATAAATACGCGCTCTCAGCATTTTGTGTTTGATGTCTTTTTCTTTTATTTCCGCATCTACTTAATAAATAACTGGCCAATTATCCCAAGTGGTCCTCACCTTTAACAGCTACTTACACTTTATTGTACTTTGAAATAAATAATTATCTTAATACAATACATACATATATATAATATTACATATTAATACATATTGTAATGAACCCTGGGACCAGGGCCCGTTACATTTGAAATTTTAGAAGAGTTTTTCTAAATAAGAATGCGAAAACTTTGGGTGGGTAAAAATTTATTTGGCCGAAAAGAATGGGACGTGCTCGATCGAAATTCAACAAACGATTATATTCTAAAAATTCAAACAAAACTCTTAAGCCTAGCTTACCTACGGTGGCAAAGCGGGGCGAATTCGTCGAGAGCGAGAGAGCTTTCATTGCGCTCCCGCCTTGCCCTAACCTACTTACACTAGACTTCATACAATACAAATTCTAAACTGAAGAAACACCGGCCCCGTTGAAGGCCTGCGCGGCTTCAACCCAATGGTAGAGGCGCCAGTTTATGTATGGCCCTCTAAAATATTCCTCCGTCGCTCCTCCTAGTGTCGACGACCCTGACCACGCCGTCCTCCCCTGCGTGCGTGGCGACTATCCTCCCTAATAGCCACTCCTGCGGAGGCAGGTTGTCCTCTGCCACGATGACGAGGTCTCCTTCCTTGGCGTCGGGTCTCCGATGGTGCCACTTGGCCCGCACCTGCAGCCCCAGGACATACTCGCGGGACCATCGCCGCCAAAACGCCTGCCTGACTGACGAGACAAGTCGCCATCGCCGCAAGCAGCTGGGACTCTCCTGGTCGGAGTCCGCAGTGCTGGGGGCGATGAGCGACCCGCCTGTCAGCAGGTGCCCGGGCGTGAGGGCCTCGCCGTCGCTGGGGTCCTGGCTGATGGCTCCCAGCGGCCTGGAGTTCAGCACGGCCTCGATTCCCACAAGTACCGTGGCGAGCTCCTCTGCGGTTAGCAGCGCGCTGCCTACTGCCCGTAGGAGTAGGCTCTTCGCAGACTTCACACCTGCCTCTCTCATAGTCCTCCCATGTGCGGCGCTCGAGGCGGTATGAACGCAAATTCGCATCCGCCTTTTGATGCGAATCCGCGAACTTCGTCCGCCTCGTCCTCGAGCGCCTTCCGCAGAGCGCTGAGGTGGTGGCTCGCTCCGACGAAGTTCGTCGCGTTGTCGCAATGGACGGTCTGGGGAAATCCTCGGCGACCGACGAACCTTTGGAAAGCCAACAAAAAGGAATTAGTAGTCAAATCGGAGACAAGCTCTAAGTGAACCGCTTTGGACGCAAAACAAACGAAAAGCGCGATATAAGACTTGTATGGGGGCCTTCCTCGAATTTTCAATGTCGTCGAGACTGGGCCACAGAAATCAACGCCGCAAATGGAAAATGGGCGGAGAGCACGGAGCCGGTCTGCGGGTAAATTTCCCATTAGTTGCGTCAGCAGTCGAGGCTTGCATTTAAAGCAGCGGATACACGATCGAACTGTCTGACTGCAGACCTCTTGAGCGTTTACGATCCAAACACTCTGCCGGAGGATGCTCACTAGTGCTCGCGGGCCGACATGAAAATTGGAATTGTGCAGATGACGAACATAGCTCCGCACGAATTGCGAGCGCTTCGTCAAGAGCAAAGGAAACTTGGAATTGTAGGATATAGGAGCTTTAGCTAGTCGCCCCCTACCCTCAACAACAAAAAGGTACACCAAGTCCCAGTGTCTTCATGGATGAATGGGTTCAACCGCTGAAGACTCGGACCGACTTTAGATCCTTTCCGAACTTTCTCTATTTCCTCCCGATACTCGTGACGTTGGATAATTTCGACAATTTTATAAAAAGCTTCACCATACTCTGTCGGTGAGACCGTTTTCTCGAACCGTACGCTCGGGTTTTACATTTTCTTATAAAGCGGAACATATAACAAAACACTCTAAGCAGCTGAGGTGTGACGAGAATCCTTCGATGACATCTACCAACTCCGAACTTTCCACGGCAGCGGTCAGTCCGACCGATGTCTTCCTCTTCTCCAGCTCAATATCTTCTGAAGGCTCGAAATGAGGGGTTTTAGGCCAACTCTCCTCCTCATCCTTCAGGAATAATGGTCCTTCGAACCAGATTGACTGGACAATTTCGTTGACGTCACAACCTCTTGACACAATGTCTGCTGGGTTCTGTTTTGTCGGGACATGCCGCCACGTAGCTTCATCTGACCACTCGAATCCACTTGAATCTCAGCCACCCTATTCGAAACGAACGTCGACAACGTAGATGGATGCGACCGAATCCAGTGAAGCGTCACTTCAGAGTCTGACCAATAAACAGCTCGTTCGATAGGGACATTTAATATGGGCTTGATTCTATGGCAGAGATCCGCATGAAGGTGAGCGGCACATAACTCAAGCCTTGGGAGCGTTTTTGGTCTTGAGCGGCGCTACTTTTTGACTTTGACGTCAACAACGATATCTTCAAACCTTCTGCAGTTCTGCTGCGTATATAGACGCACGCTCCATAAGCTCTCATGGAGGCGTCCGCGGAAGCATGTATCTGGACCGGTGACATCGGATCGGTATGCACAAACCGAGGTATAGATATCTCTTCCAATTGAGATAGTGTATTTTTCAGCATATTCCATGCTGTTTCCAAATGCATTGGAATCGACTCATCCCAATCTAGTTTGTTAAGCCAAAGTTCCTGCAATAGGATCTTGCCCTTTATGACAATAGGACTTAACAATCCAAGGCGGTCGAACAACTTCGATGTCACCGACAGTATGTTCCGTTTTGTCGCTCGGAGACCCATGACTTCATTGTCAATTCTGAACTGAAAGGCGTCTTCATTAGGCAACCATGAAATTCCTAACGCCTTGGTCGATTCTGAATCCGAGATCGTTATGGGCTTGACTGTGCTCTCAGATGCGGTAATCTCAGGTGAGTTCGAAAACCACTTCACTAACTCAAACCCTGCGGTCTGAAGAACCTGAGACACTTCGGACTTAATTGCCCTTAGCTCCTCTACGCATGCAGCACCAGTCAACATGTCATCAACGTAAAAGTCGGACCCAATAACGTCAGCAGCTTTAGGGAATGATAGTTTTGCAGACTCACTCAACCTTTTTAAACACCGGATAGCCAAGAAAGGGGCTGGTCCAGTCCCATAAGTCACGGTGTTAAGCTTATACAATCTCAAGGATTCAGATGGGTCTCTTCTCCACACTATCATCTGAAACTGCCTATCCGCTTTATTCACCATTACTTGGCGATACATCTTTTTTACGTCGGCAGTCAGGGCGAACCTGTGCAGACGGAAGTGGAGCAGCGTTGAGTATAATTCCTCTTGAATGGTCGGTCCGACCATAAGAATCTCATTCAAGGCCACCTGAGAGGACGTCTTTGACGGCGCATCGAACACGACGCGAAGCTTGGTTGACGTACTGTGGGGCCGAAGAACACACTGATGTGGAATTACGTGGTGTGGAGTAGGAGGAACAGTTTTTTTCCGTGAGCGACATATGACCTAAGGAGAGGTACTCTTCCATGAATTCCAAGTACATTCTCTTCAACTCAGGGTCACGAGACAATCTTCTTTCAAGCGACAAAACCCGCCGTTTCGCAACCTCAAAGGAGTTGCCCAAACAATTTGGATCTGATTTAAACGGCAGCCTTACTTCGAACCGACCTGATGGTAATACCTGAGTCGTCTTCCGAAAGCAATTTTCACATAATGTGTGCTCCGGCAAAATAAGTTTCATTGGAGATGGCATTTCTTCCAGTGACCAGAACTTTTGCAAGGTCCTATCAATGGAAACCAACAACTCTTCACTGCAACTCAGTGGGCAGGACTTTTGGAAACATATTTTCCCGAAACAACCCAGCCAAGAAGGGTCTTCTGAATAGTCCGGACCTTGCTTGATTTGACCAACAGCTAATAACTCAAAGAATGATTCAGCTCCAATCAGCATGTCTATTCTTTGTGGCTTGTAAAAATAGGGGTCTGCCAGTGGTAGGTTCTCTGGGATTTTCCAATCAGTTACATTAACTGACTGGTCAGGGTGATAACCTGAAATTGATTTCAGGATCCAGAAATCAAAGGAGAACTCGCTACCATTTATGCGCGACTTCACCACTGTGTATATTTTATTCTTAACTTGAGAATTGGATTCACCAATACCAAGCAAGTTAATACATGACTCCTCTCTATGGATCTGTAAGCGGTGGGCGAGGTCTTCCGTGATGAAATTTGTCTGAGATCCAGAATCAAGGAGAGCTCTGGCCAAATGTGATCACCGGATTTTGTTCGAACACTTACGATCGACGTAGCCAGAATCATCTTGTCCAACGACGTCGCATGCAGAGCATGTGAGGTGGAAGGGTGATACTGATTTAAAGGAGGAGACGAACTCTCTGGGGGTGGTGGCAACGCGAGACTATTTTCAGTCACTGTGTACCGATGCAAAATGTGTGATGTGAGCGGCCGCAAACTCGACATTTGGCGACGTTGCATCTTACAACAGTGTGACCCTTTTACAGACAATTTATACATAAGGATGCAGACTTTGTAAACTCAAACCTTTGCATAACCGAGAGACGTGAGAATGGCACGCAGTTGGCCACTACATGGTCTCCCGAATTGCAATAGCTGCATGTCCGCTGAGCTTCACTGTTGGGGGAAGTGGCAGAACAAGCGAATGAACTGCGATTGTGCGACTTGCTTGGCATGACTTTATCTTGCTTTGGCTTTGTCGACTTTTCCGCAGACAAATGCTGGTATCGACGATTTAAAACTTTTTCACAATCGGACCACAGTGGTAATCTTTCAAAGTCAAGCTGTTCTTCCCACTTCTGTCTAGTCACTGGGTCGACTCTGTTCAAAACGATATGAATGAGCATTGCATTCGAAATCTTCGTATCGTCTCCTATCTAGAGTAACGAACCATAGATCGATGACACGGTATCGATTAGGCTCCTTAGGGACGATGCGGACTATTGCGAGATTTTTGGCAGATTGAACAGTGCAGAGATTTGGTTTGAAAATATTAAACACTCATTGTCGTATACGCGCTTTAGGCTGGCCATAGCCATTGCATAATTGGCCTCGGTGACTTGGAACGCCTTTATTGTTCCTAATGCTTCATTAGAGAGGCACGAAATCAAATGATTAAATTTTTCGATCACCGGTATACTATCATCATTATGAACGAGAGTCTCAAAAGGCTAATAAAATTTTTAAACTCCGAATATTTACCACTAAATTTCGGTAAGACCAATTTCGGAAGTCGAGCACGAATTGGGGCCGTAGCAGCAGATACCGAGGGCGGTGGGTTGCTTGATACTTTCAAGGCATCGATAAGCGAAATTATCTTTGCCTTGGTTACAATGCCCATTTCTTCTAGCTCGGCTCCAAATTCAGCTTTGCTATCAATATCTTCTATTTGCTCCTGGCATAGGTTGGTCTCATTGATAGCCGAATTTAAAACATCGAGTCTACATTGCAGCTCTACCAACTGCAATGGGATCATCCCACCCTCTAAGCGATCTTCTAAGCGGCGAATGCTTTTGACTCGGATTTTTGAGCTTATTCTTTAGTTCATTAAGAACAGCCTTATTTTCTTGTGCCATTTTTTTTTTTTTTATAATCTACGCGACGACAACCACTATTTTTGTAGATGGATCAATAAAAAATGTCCAAAGAACGAGGCAAAGAGAGCCTAAAATCGATATACCCTCACACTGCAGGGTAGCGCGCCACTTTCCAAGTGAGAGCTGAAAACAATATACCCTCACAATGTAGGGTAGCGCTTCACTGGCAAAGTGACAACAAAAACAGTATACCCTCAGAAAACAGGGTAGCGCGTCACTTGTCGTTCCGTTATGCTCAAGCGCGGCAATTCTTCCAACAACTACACAGCAAGCACCGGTGTGGCGAAAATGAGAAACGAAAATAATGCACCGGTAAAGCTGCTGTTATGTATGTATGTGTGTATGTGAAGAAGTATGTAAGTGTTACACACCGCGGCTTGGGTCAACGAACGTATGTATGTACGCACCGACAACCAATGCACTATGGGGAAAATGACCACTTTATCTGGCATTTATTACTGGGAGTAAACCAATAGAGATTTTTACACTGAAGTTTTTTATTATTTTGTTATAGACCATAAAAAGCTAATTTAGAAAAAATGGGCGTGTCAACGCCCACACCGCCCAAAAAATCGAAAAAATTAAATTTTACGTGCATTTTTTTATCTAAACTTTCCAAATATAGTCACCTATACGTGCTTACGTTACAAATATAACTTTCGCCTTGCCCCCTTCCGCCCCCAAAAATTAGAAATTGCATTTTTTTAAATTTTGTATATATCCACATTTTTCTTAAAAATGTCATTTCGGATAGCAAAATGTTATTAAAAGTTGAAAGTTTTTACTTTTTAAATGTTTTCATCAACATTATTGGACGCAGGCAGTTCAAAATTACTTTTTATTGCCTTCTCTCGTTCGTGCCGGTCCTCTCGCTATTCCACACAGCAAGGAAATCGACGTTAGAAAAAATGAGGTTACCTCACAAAAATTCAAATTGCGCCAAAAGAGGGAAAAATAGGGAAATAAGGCCAATACCCGTGAACTCAGAATTGAAAACGCCACAACAAACACTTGGACGAATAGAAAAACAATTCTAAACTCTTTTACATAATCCTTTCCAAAGTTGAAATTTGCTACTAAATATCCAGCTTTAGAAGCGCTTATCAAACGACAAATTATTAGTATACACACGCACAATTTGAACGATTTATTACATCAAACACACAGTGCAAACATGCGAAATCAGTGTTCATGACTCGTTTTTCTTCTAATTGTGTTTCCATCACAAAATATTAAAAACAAGATACGTGAAGAGTTTTAAGAATCTATTCCAAACGTCGATGAGCACATTCAAATATACCTTGGAGGAATTAGCGACCTTACTCTACAAAATTGATGCCTGCCTTAACTCTCGACCGATCTCGCCCATGTCCGAGGATCCAACTGACCCGCTGGCTCGAAGCCCGGGTCACTTCCTGATCGGCGGTCCGCTGCTCTCCGTGGCAGAGCCGGAGATCAAAGAGAACGCCTCCTCCATCCTGAACCGCTGGCAACATCTCAAGGCTCTAAACAAGACATTCTGTTCGCGCTGGAAGACAGAGTACTTGCGAGAGTTGCACAAACGCAACAAATGGCAGCATCCGACAAGAAACATCGCGCTTGGCGACCTCGTCGTTATCAAGGAGGACAAGCTTCCCTCGCTCGAGTGGCGGGTCCAAAAAACGTACCCGGGCCCAGACGCTAAGGTCCGTGTAGTCGACCTTGTCACGGTCCGCGGCCTGGTCAAAAGACCAATTACAGAGGTCGTCCTACTGCCCATCGAATCGGAAATCCATTCCACCTACTGTCGCGGAAACCCCGATTCCTGACCACTCTTCAAGTGCCCCGGTCTTGACCGATAACCCGTGACCAATTCCATTACGACCTTCATTTTGAAACCCGTTTCTAATCCTTCTTCGATATGTTATTTCATCCTAGTTTTTGACACCCAGAAATGGCACTACGCTCCACCTCCAACAATACATCGACGGTCAGACGTTCACGAGGTACCCAGTCCTACCGCTGCCGAGTCTGTCCAGGAGTCCATCCGTTACGAAACTGCCGCTTTATCCGCCGCTTCATCAAAATCGAGCCCAGGCTTCGTATCCGCCGATCCGCCAGTTGAGCGACACCGTTCGGGCTCGTTTCGACGACCTTAGGCTCGCAGAGCTTTTAATTTACTATTACTAACACGAACACAGTCATTAATTCTACTAATTCTACTAACAAACATTTGAACGTCATCAGCATACATATGCATGTACGTCACAATTTTACTTGATTTGAAAGTGTTTCTTGGTTAACCGAGTCAAATGCTTTAAATTAAATCAAAAAAGAGTCACACAAGTTATATAGTATAGTACATTACATACGACATTATTTCTGTTTTACAACTTCTGCCCACACGAAAATCTGACTGTTTGTCAGTGAAAAGTTTATTATCTGTGAAGTAATTTGTCATCTGACTAGCCAAACGTCGATCAAGAACTTTTAATAAAAAAAAAAGGTAAAATAGAAATTGACCTGTATTCGTTGACAGATTTTGGAATTGGTGGTATTTTGGCTTCTTTCCAAGAATCAGGAAATATTGATTGACTTAGTGCTGTGTTGTATAAGTGGGATATGTATGGTAACTTTTTTGTTAACAACAATTTTATATATTATATTTTGAATTTATATCATCTATACCAGTGCCATTTGACTTAATATTTAACACTGATTCGAGAACATCTGACTCAGTTACACATAAATAACTAAAACTATTTTCACAGGTAGCATTATCACAGAAGCAGTTTAACTAATCACAGTTTCTATATAGATGTTGGGCGACGTGCTCAACTTAGTCAGTTTTATTCAATTCAGGTATTTTGCAGTCTTTAAATTGTTCATTGAGTACATCAGGATCGACATTACAGATGTGTGCATTATTGGATTATGCACCCATAATTATACCTAGCTGCTTAATGTAAGCCCATGTCTGCTTGTTCGATGTTGACTTGCTAAAATTGTTAAGCAAATACTATTAACGTTTCACTGAGTTGTTTAATTGCACCACCTTCTTCCTAAGTAGCTTATACTGCACAGCATACTGGCCTGTTTTGTTCCAATTCCATTTTCAAAATGCAGTGTCCCGATTCTTATCAGCATTTTTATTTGCAAGTTGAACCAGGGATTACCACGAGGTTTGTCAGTTTTGCCACTAGATGTATTGATCTATTATATAGGTATTTTTATATTATTTTGAAGGACAGTCAATTGTGAGTCAATATTAGAATAGCCATATATGTCTAGAGTCCCAGTCAAATGAATTAAAGAGCGCACTTAACAAAGCTATGATGTTTTCGGTCTGTATTAAAATTATATGTCAAGAAAATTAAAGCAGGGACAGCTGACTGAATGTAGAAACGTTATGCCTATGGTTTACAAAAAATAAATTGTAAAGTAGTTCCTCTGGCCGGGAACTCAGGATTGCCACGGGTTTACAAGAAAATTTGTATACCTGGTCGAAATAACTATTGGGACACTCACTTATCATAGATATTTTTCAAAATTTTTAAGAAGTGGTAAGCACGACCCAAAATTTTTTTGAATGTATCTGCATATCAAGAATGTAACGGCAGGTTAAAAGTTTATATTTTGTATAAGACGTGTTTTTTTTCTAGTACGAAATAATTATTGGTACAACATCAGGAAAGGGGTGCTAATTGACTGTGTATTCAAGTTTTTCGTAGTTAAAGGTGAGTATTTTATTCTTTTTAGCTGTTGTTGAGCTATTAAGCGTTTTTAATAGCTATTGCAAAAAGGTAGGTTTAAATAAAGAGCCGAGGATTTCAATTGGAAATACAATTTTATTAATTATATGAGGTAGCGGCTATACGCGTGTGTAGCTGGGGTATAAAAATGCACCGAAAGTTATGATAGTTACATCCAGACTGCTAGAGGGCAGGCGGACCGAATAGCCCGTTCCCCACTGCAAGAGGTAGAGAGAACGAAAGAAGCTCGGGCTGCTGCTGAGCCGAGAGCGAGCGATAGATAGAGAGAGAGAGAGAGAGCGCGGGAGAACAGCATAGATGCTGCAGCTGTAGTAGCGAAATGAGCATAAACGTAACCATAAGCAATAACAATATTTACAATACAGTGTTCAATCGAATAAGCAAACATGTGTAGGTAGATTTTATTTATTTCGACCAAGTAGAATGCCTTTCGGTGGGATGGAGGCGCGTCCTGTGACGGTTATACTGTAGAGAGGGTGTTAGGATTTCTTATCAGAATGCTAGAGACTTACGTAGTAAGCTCAGCACCCTTTAACTGGAGAGTTTCACATTTTCGTCCCACATTATTGTGTTTACTAACAGCGGGATAAAGCCAGACATCCTTAGTTCCGAAGTTTTGGCAGGTCGGTACACAATATTTAGAAATGACCGTTCGTCTCGACGTGGAAGAGGGGTCGTAATTGCAGTGGACTCTAATTTCACTTCGGAACATTTCATATTCCAGTTTCCACAACACCTGGAATTCCTGTGCTTAAAACTGATTCTACCAGGCTTTTCCATTTTCATTGCTCGTACATTCCACCTTCCTCGGATATATCTATATACGAGCATCACCCTTCCGTTTTAAAAACTGTTTCTTCCTCGCTTTCAGATAAAGACCATGGTAGTTCTTGGTCATTTCAATTTGTCAGATACGGGTTTAATAACCTTGTGCCCATGACATGACTTTATTGACGGCTTGCCAGACCTGTCCCTCTCTCAAGTCAAGTCGATTGCTCGATCTGTGATTTTTTAGGACCCGGCTCCTGCCTATTTTATACTAATACTGATACCAACTACTATTTCCCTTCCTCATTTTAAGTTATTAATACTAAGATACCTTTATCGTAACTAGCGCCGGTATATCGAGTTCGGGTTACGGTTCCGAATAGTTAAACTTGTCTGAAAAATAATTATGTTTCTCGAAGGCCGTTTAACAATTGAAACGAAAATAGAATAACGGGGGCATTTATGGAAAAATTTGCTGTTGAGCGCCAAAGGTGCTGAAGAGTGCAAAATAGAGGATTGCTTTGAATGTGTACTTTCGTTCGACGTGATTTTTGGAAAATGTGGAAGATAAAATCCGCGGGAAAAACTTTTCACAGGTGGTGGAGGATATCTTAGTCGATATCGCGGAGGGGAAAAAAATATTGATGAATAAAACGAGTGATGCAGTGACATGGAAAGTGAAAACGGAAGTGTGGAATGGGTTTTGGAAAAATGAACTGCACAATCTGGTTGCTTTTTGTAAAGTCGAAAAATGTTTTACCGCCAGTTTACCCGCATTGAAAACGAATTTTCGCTTTTTTGATACTTTTTAGCGTTCAGTAAATGTTACCACGAATTCAAGAAACTGGGGCTAAGTATTATTCTTTGTAATTTTAAATGCATTTTTATCTTGTTGTTGTTTTCAATTTTCATTTTCCTCGAACATTAGTTTAACATCTATCAAATTCCAGCAAGTTCGTTCACAAGGCTGCGTTTGTCTGGTATAAGGTCCAAGCCCGTCATATTCTTTGAAGAAATCTAGAACCACTGAACCAAGCATTTATTTTTTTTTCAAATTATCTAATACATTTTAGCGCTATGAATTTATCATATACATATTATGTATATTTGGTACATGTCCTATATACTCAAAAATTATACAGGAAAGATAAATCTAATCATTAACCAGAAATGTTTCTCTGTAATTGAATTCATGTAAATATGTAATCTGCATCGCGTTTAATATTCATGGCATTTTTAATTTAATTATTCTTAAATTTGGTTTATTTTCTGTACCACATCTGGAGAGTCTTCATACGTTTTACTTTTTTCTGCAACTGTAAGACACCGTACATCAGAGCCTCTGCGGTAGGGGGACAGCCTGGGACATAAATATCGACAGGTATTATTCGGTCGCAGCCACGAACCACAGAATACGAATAGTGGTAATAACCGCCACCGTTGGCACAGCTTCCCATAGAAATAACCCACCGTGGCTCTGGCATTTGATCATAGACTTTACGCAATGCAGGTGCCATTTTGTTGGTCAATGTACCAGCTACAATAATTACGTCTGCTTGTCGCGGTGATGCTCGAAATACCACTCCGTAACGATCCATATCATAACGTGGTGCGGCGATGTGCATCATTTCTACTGCACAGCATGCTAAGCCAAATGTTAATGGCCATATTGATCCTTTACGACCCCAATTTAACAGATCATCGAGTCTCGCTAATGACCACTCGGCTACAGAAGCTTGTTTATTGCCAAAAGGCGAGTAGCCTTTTTTTTCTAATAGTTGAGACGAGTCCAAAACTGGAAGAGTTTGTTGTCGACGAACCAAAAAACCATTCAATGCCGGCACTACTGATAGCCCATTCGAATTGTGAGATGCGATTTGCAGCCACTTGGGTATGGCTTTGAATAAAATGGAGTCACGTAACATTTTTGTTTACTAAAGGTTCTGAAAACAAACAAATTTATGAGTGAATTTTATGGATTGAATAGAAGTACCTATTTATGTAATAAGTT
This sequence comes from Drosophila bifasciata, assembly GCA_009664405.1. Classification (NCBI taxonomy): domain Eukaryota; kingdom Metazoa; phylum Arthropoda; class Insecta; order Diptera; family Drosophilidae; genus Drosophila; species Drosophila bifasciata. The sequence goes on from CM019041.1 coordinate 26,817,844, forward strand.
TCGGAAACCAACTCGGAAGATGCAAGAAACTTGATAACATTTTAGTCTAGAGTCCATTTAATATCGATGATATTTTTCAGAACTATCGTATATACAAAAGCGTATATCTCAAACAATAGAAATGGAACTATCGCTCGGGTACGCACTGCATTTTTAATAGCATTTTCTCACACAGCACATCAATGAGGAACGATTGGATATTCGACAAAACTGTGAACTCAGATCTCCACTGGAGCAATCCACCAACAACAAACAGCGAGATAAGAATAAAAAATAAATATTGTTTGTTAAGCAACAATGGGATGCATCGATGAGCCGACTGTGTTTGTTGGTCTATTTAATTGTCTGCCGATGCCTCATTCAAATCTTGTGTTTAGATCGGGAAGTCCAGCTTCCGCAAGGATGCTGATTTTGAGTGTGGTTCGGAAAGCACCTAGCGATGGAAAAAGACGGACAGACGGACAAACAGACAGGAAGACAGTCTGTTGATGCTAATCAAGAATATATATAATTACAAGGTCGTAAACGATTTCTTCTCTGCGTTCCTCTTCTAGTATTGGCATAATGAGTGAGTTTGTGTTAAATTTGCGATTTTTACCAATTAAACATTTTAATATGTTTAATCTAGTATGCTTTTTATCAAAGACTTATCCTTATTTTTTTTTTGGGTGTTCTGTTTTTAGTATAATTGCATTATTTATTTTAGTTTCTATATTTGTACATTTGTGTTTTCTGTATATATGAGTGTGCGAAGATTTTTCTCTGGATATTTTTGTGCCTGTAAATTTGCAATAACAGTTTTCTTGGATTATAATTGTTAGTTTATGAAAAGCGATCAAGAAAAAGTCACCGACAACGGTGATCCATTGTGTAGTGGCTCTTCTCTTGATAATGTGTTGTTTTCTTGCACTCTGAATCTTCTGTTGTTAAGGTTACTGCATATGCAATTTTATACCCGTAGTCGAAGAGTAAAAGGTATATTGTGTTTGTGGAAAAAGTCGATGTGTGTAACATAGCGAAGGAATAATATCCGTCCCCATAAAGTGTATATATTCTTGATCAGCTTCAATAGCAGACTCGATATAACCATGTCTGTCGCCTATTGCTCGGGGACTAAAACAGCTAGAGCAATCAAATTTTTTTCCAGACTGATGTGCTATCACACTCCTACAAATGTATTTCAAAATAAAGCCCCCACTTCCGCCCCACAAAGGGCGCACATCTGTGGCGTCCAGAATTTTGAAGATAAGAAAAAATGCAGAATCATGGAGCATGATCATATATGTCAGAGGCCCAAATCTGAATTGGATCGGATCATTAGTAAAGCAACAATGAAGATAACCATTTCGAGAAACATCGTTCTCTCTCGCTCGCACTCACACACCAACGTATCGACTTTGCTCATTCGTACAAATGAGCACCTGGATCTCAGAGACTATAAGAGCTAGAGCAACCTAACTTTTTTCCAGACTCCTGTGATACTACTTCAGTACAAGTGTATTTCAAAATTTTCGTCACGCCCCTTTCCGCCCCCTTACAATATGAAAGTCCACAATTTTGAAGATAGAAAAAACGAAAAATGCACTATCGTAGAGAATGATCATATCTACCAGATTCTCGAATCTGGTTCAGATCGGATCATTATTTCAGCCACAATGATGAAATCAATTTTCAGCAGCGAGCCCCCCACCTAAAGCAACAAAATAGCCAGTTAGGGTTGATAGCCGCCACTGATTCTCTCTCGCTCACACACAACGCACACACTCTTTCTCGTGCAGTGTACGCGTGTTGTTCTGAGAACTGATGTAGATGTAGATGACAGATGCAGCAAAAAAATGTAAAAACTGATAAAACATTTTTAAAATTCCACATAAATCATACCAACCGTATAAAAGTAGTGTCGCGTTAACGGGGACACCACACGTTCTTTCTCGTTTTGTTATTAATTTACTAAATTGAATTTAATTTATTTTTATAATGCCGATTATATGGAAATTTTTGTTATTATTTTATAAGCCTAGTACTGAGTTCCAACAAATTATTGCAAAAAAAAAAAGTGTCATATATTTTCCTAGCGGCCAGTGTTGTGAATAAATGTGTACACTGCATTCCGAACGGTTACACTGCTTAGAGAGCTGTTTTTTTTTGTTAAAAAATTGGTTGATTCTAATCAAAACGAGAAAGAACTTGTATAGTCGCCGTTAACGCGACACTACTTTTATACCCGTACTGTCAGTACACATGTGATTAACGTGGAATTGGCAAATGTTATGTGTGTGAGCGAGAGAGAGAATCCTTAGCGGCTATCATCTCAAATGTCACTTTTGGATAGCTGCTGAAAATATATTTCATCATTGTGGCTGTAACAATGCTCCGATCTGAACCATGTTCGAGAATATGGTAGATATGGTCATTTTATACGATACTGGATAATTCATTTTTTTCTATCTTCAAAATTTTGGACTTTCGATGCCACAGATGTGCGGCCCTTGTGGAACTGGGCTAAATTTTGAAATAAAATATATATACTTTTGTAGGAGTGAGATATCACATGAGTCTGGAAAAATCAGTTTGGTTGCTCTAGCTCTTATAATCTTGGAGCATTGGGCAACAAACAAGACGGACAGACAGACAGACAGACAGACAGACATGGCTATATCGACTCGGCTATTGATGCTGATCAATAATATATATATTTTATGGGGACGGAAACTTATCCTTCACTATGTTACTTACATCCACTTATACCACAAATACAATATACCCTTTTACTCTTCGAGCACAAGTATACAAATTAAAATGCAAAAAAGGTTAGGTTAGGTTGTAGTGGCTGTCGGGCTCGTCATGAGCCCATTTCAGGCTAATAGCAAACTGCTGAGCCATCTCGTGAAGAGATTTGCGGCATTTTGCTACGGTAGTCAAGTTCGATGCAATCGCATTTAGTGATTTGAGTGTAGAGGGCTATCGTAGACTTCTTCACTCTTTCTTTGATGTTAAGTTTCCAGTTGAGCTTGCTGTCAATTACCAACCCCAGGTAACTGGCACTATCGCTGAAGGATAGCCAGCATTCGTTAAGCATTGGACGGTTGAGGGGCGGAATCTTGTATTTACGGAAAAATAGTACAAGTTTCGTTTTCAAAGGGTTTACTCCCAGTCCGAAGTCTGGAGTGTTGCCCGCGTCCTCATTGTTTTTTTTTTTTTTAAAAGCCAGGCTAAAATAACCGTGTCGGCCGCGCAATCCAACTCATTGCTGCTATATACATATCTACATAAATGGCAATAGGAGATCACAACGACCGCGAGAGGAAAGTGGAATCTGGACTCCAAGAGCGAGCAGAACCTGAGGTATTTGTGCGAAAAATTTAAAGTTGGAGTCGAATACATTCGTAAATACTCATAAATTGTCGTGTGCTGAAAAATTATTTTATCTATCAAAAACCATTGGTTATCGGTGCGTATATACATACGTTCGATAACCCAAGCCGCAGTAACACTTACTTACTTCTTCACATACATACATACATAACAGCAACTTTACAGGTGCATTATTTTCGTTTCTCGTTTTCCCCACACCGGTGCTTGCTGTGTAGTTGTTGAAAGAATTGCCGCGCTTGATCAAAACGAAACGACAAGTGACGCGCTACACTGTTTTCTGAGGGTATACTGTTTTTGTTGTCACTTTGCAAGTGACGCGCTACCCTACATTGTGAGGGTATAATGTTTTCGGCTCTCACTTGGAAAGTGACGCACTACCCTGCAGTGTGAGGTTATATCGATTTTTGGCTCTTTTTGCCTCGTTCTTTGGACACTGTTCGGAGCAGCCGCTGGCAACCAGCTCTTTGCGCTAGCTGTCGCTCTTAATTACTGTTAAGTATAGTGCACGCTCGCTCACTAATCGCAGATTATGTTTTGCGGTCCGAGCGAGGCCCGAGTGCATAGCGTCGAGCGGGCAGAGATTCTCTTGAGAGCAGAGCGTAGTTTTATAGTCTAACGACCCTTGCCAAATATTTGTTATATATGCAATAACCCTTCGCCACGAACACACGTCGAAAATTTGTCGCTACATAATTTTTTCGTAGAATAAAATCAAGTTTAAGTTTAACGATTTCGCGTTTTTTATTTTTGTGGACCTTATTCAAAGCGGTCGAAAATCCCGGCAGCTCACAACATTTTGGAGGTTCTACCGAGATATCCGTGTGTATCGTGGTTTTCGTGGGAAACATAAAAACATAATCGGGAGTCAGCAGTGTGATATAGTGTACAAAATTTATTGTGTGATAAGAGCAGCAATAACGGAACCGAACCGCTTGAGTACATATATACAGCACAATCGTATGTGCGCTGCTTGATTACGCTGCATATTCGGTCGTCGCTTTCGTCCTCGGTGCTGGTTCGTACATACATACGTACGGACGTTCGCCGTTGCTTTCATAGTTGCAGCTTTCTACCCGCATTCGCTGCCTTTAACCGCACTTACGCGCGCATCGTTAAAGCTGCGCAAACGGCCCAAAAAAATCTGTGTCGTGGAGAGTTTACCGTGAACTAGACAATCTAGACAATAATTTAAAAAATAAACAAAAATGAGTGATGACAATATAAATATCGCGTCTTCCTCGGATGGCACGCCGTCAAGTGGCGCTCCAGTTGGTGAAGTGGTTGCTAGTGCTGATCCAGCTACTAGCCGGATTGCATTCTTGAACCTCAAGACAAGGGCCATCTTCGACTGACTTCAGGCCCTGTGCTCCCAATTGGACGCTGAAAAGTTGCGCAGCTTGGACGAGTATGATCTGAATGGCTTTCTATACCTGTTGGACAAATTGAGTCGAATTTTTATGTCGCTCACGACTGATTGGAGGAGCAGGATTTTCAAGCTATTGCTAGCGACTTGCCTTGGCAGTTCGGCACTGCCTTGCTGAAAATGAAAACTATCCTGCAGCGTGAGTTAGGCAAAGCCTAACTCAAGGCCTACGCATTATTCCACTTTTCGGATGAATCCCAACGAAACGCAGTCCATAACGTATATGGCCAATCGATCGGGCTTGCCGCGGCTGCAGCTGCCCAAGTTCAGCGGAGCCTATACCGAGTGGTCAAGTCTTTATTCAATGTTCACGGCTGTGATTGAAGCTGTGATTGAAGCTGAACTGAGTTGTATCGAAAAGTTGCAACATTTGCGATCATGCTTGAGCGGCGCGGCGTTGGACACTATTAGTTCGCTGGAGATAACCCAGGCCAACTATACGATTGCCTCAGATATCCTTACAAAACGATTTAGTAATAAAACTTATCCTACAGGCACACATCAGAGAGGTATTTAGGCTGGAGCGCGTGGACTCATCGGTTGGATTAATTCGCATAGGTGGACGACTTCAGCACCCAACGCTTGATTATGATGCTCGCCATCCAATTATTTTACAGAAGGATCATCCGTTGACATTTGCCGTCGTTGAGTACTTTCACCGAAAGCATCACCATGCAGGCCCGCAGTCGCTGCTCGGCTTGATTCAGTTGCAGTATTGGCCGATAGGTGGGGTATAAACAGTTTCTCGCGCATTACGGAAATTTATCGTCTGCAGCAAATCTCGGCCTCACCTCGTAAAACACATAATGGCAGATTTGCCAAAAGATCGAATGGAAAAGTCACCGGCTTTCACCGTGACCGGGATTGACTACTGTGGACCCTTCTACTACAAGACCGATGTACGCAACAAGGCCCCACAGAAGTGCTACATTTCTGTGTTTATTTGCTTCGCCACCAAGGCAGTATGGCTGGAGCTGGTGAAGGATCTGACGACAGCTTCGTTCTTGGCCGCCCTCAGACGCTTTACGGCCACAAGAGGCATTCCAAGATGCATTTGGTCGGACAATGCGACCAACTTCGTTGGCGCAAGGAATGAGCTGGAGGATTTAAAACGCCTATTTTTGAGTCAGAAGAATATTGATGAGGGTTCACGCGCACTGCCTGAGCAGTGGCTTCGATTGACTTCATCCCACCTCGATCCCCGCACTTTGGCGGACTTTGGGAGGCTGCGGTCAAAATGACTAAGCGGCATCTGTACACTTCAGTCGGAAAGGGCATCCTTGGTTTTGAAGAGCTTCGGACCTTGGTATGCCAAGTACAGGGAATAATCAATTCTCGTCCTCTTGTTCCCCTTTCAGAAAGTCCGGATGATCTTGGAGTCTTCACCCCGGGCCACTTTCTCATTAGTCGGCCCCTTGCATCGTTTCCGGAGCCGGACCTATCGTCATTGAGCTACAATCTGCTTGATCGTTGGCAACACGTCACCCGCATGCAGCAGATGTTTTGGAGAAGATGGAGCAAAGAGTACCTAACTCTACTTCAAAAGCGCTCGAAATGGCGGTCGGTGTAGCCGCCCGTCAAGATCAACGATGTTGTGTGCATCAAGGACGAAGGGCTGCCTCTATTGAAGTGGCCGCTAGCTCGAATCGTCGACGTCATCCCTGGAGCTGACGGCGTAATAAGAGTTTCCGTTCTTCGTACGGCGACTGGGATTACTCGGCGTGCTGTTGCCAAACTCTGCGTCCTTCCCGTGAATTCTGATGCGGAAATCCCTGATATTCCGCAGGGGGGAGGATGTTCGGAGCAGCCGCTGTTAACAATCTCTTTGCGCTAGCTGTCGCTCTTAAGTATAATGCACGCTCGCTCACTAATCGTAGATTATGCTTTGCGGTCCGAGCAAGGCCCGAGTGGGGGGCCCGTTGAGCGGGCTGAGAACTCTTGAGAACAGAGCGTAGTTTTATAGTCTAACGACCCTTGCCAAATATTTGTTATATATGCAATAACCCTTCGCCACGAACACACGTCGAAAATTTGTCGCTACATAATTTTTTCGTAGAATAAAATCAGTTTAACGATTTCGCGTTTTACTTTTTGTGGACTTTATTCAAAGTGGTCGGAAAAGCCCGGCAGCTCACAACAGACATTTATTATTGATCCATCTAAAAAATAGTGGTTGTCGTCGCGTAGATTATATAAAAAAAAAAATTAAAAAAAGCACAAGAAAATAAGGCTGTTCTCGATGAACTAAGGAATAAACTCAAAATCCGAGTCAAAAGCATTCGCCGCTTAGAAGATCGCTTAGAGGGCGGGTTGATCGCATTGCAGTTGATAGAGCTCGATGTTTTGAATTCGGCTATTAATGAGGCCAACCTATTGCAGGCGTAAAAGAAGATATTGATAGCAAAGATGAATTTAGAGCCGAGCTAGAAGAAATGGGCATTGTAACCAAGGCAAAGATAATTTCGCTTATCGATGCCTTGAAAGTATCAAGCAACCCACCGCCCCTCGGTATCTGCTGCTACGGCCCCAATTCGTGCTCGACTTCCGAAATTGGTCTTACCGAAATTTAGTGGTAAATATTCGGAGTTTAAAAATTTTATTAGCCTTTTTTTGAGACTCTCGTTCATAATGATGATAGTATACCGGTGATCGAAAAATTTAATCATTTGATTTCGTGCCTCTCTAATGAAGCATTAGGAACAATAAAGGCGTTCCAAGTCACCGAGGCCAATTATGCAAAGGCTATGGCAAGCCTAAAGCGCGTATACGACGAGTGTTTAATATTTTCAAACCAAATCTCCGCACTGTTTAATCTACCAAAAATCTCGCAACAGTCCGCATCGTCCCTAGGAGCCTAATCGATACCGTGGCATCGATCTATGGTTCGTTACTCTCGATAGGAGACGATACGAAGATTTCGAATGCAATGATCATTCATATCGTTTTGAAAAGAGTCGACCTAGTGACTAGACAGAAGTGGGAAGAACAGCTTGACTTTGAAAGGTTAACACTGTGGTCCGATTGTGAAAAAGTTTTAAATCGTCGATACCAGCATTTGTCTGCGGAAAAGTCGACAAAGCCAAAGCAAGATAAAGTCATGCCAAGCAAGTCGCACAATCGCAGTTTATTCCCTTGTTCTGCCACTTCCCCCAATAGTAAAGCTCAGCGGACATGCAGCGCGCCATTCTCATGTCTCTCGGTTATGCAAAGGTTTGAGTTTACAAAGTCTGCATCCTCATGCATTATATGTCTGCAAAAAGGTCACACTGTTGTAAGATGCAAGGTCGCCAAATGTCGAGTTTGCGGCCGCTCACATCACACATTTTTGCATCGGTACACAGTGACTGAAAATAGTCTCGCGTTGACGCCACCCCCAGAGAGTTCGTCTCCTCCTTTAAATCAGGTTCACCCTTCCACCTCACATGCTCAGCATGCGACGTCGTTGGACAAGGTGATTCTGGCTACGTCGATCATAAGTGTTCGAGTAACACATTTCGGCCAGAGCTCTCCTTGATTCTGGATCTCAGACAAACTTCATCACGGAAGACCTCGCCCACCGCTTACAGATCCGTAGAGAGGAGTCATGTATTAACTTGCTTTGGTATTTGTGAATCCAATTCTCAAGTTAAGAATAAAATACACACAGTGAATACATCTGGATTTCTGGATCCCTATTTCTACAAGCCACAAAGAATAGATATGCTGATTGGAGCTGAATCATTCTTTGAGTTATAAGCTGTTGGTCAAATCAAGCAAGGTCCTGACTATCCAATTGTTCAGAAGACATTTCTTGGCTGGGTTGTTTCGGGAAAATATTTTTCCACAAGTTCTCTACCCCAAACTGCAACCAGTTTAAGTCGCCGTGAAGAGTTGTTCGTTTCCATTGTTCGGACCCTACAAAAATTCTGGTCACTGGAGGAAATGCCATCTCCAAAGAAAATTATTTCGCCTGAGCACACATTATGTGAAAATTACTTTCTGAAGACGACTCAGGTATTGCCATTAAGTCGGTTCGAAGTAAGGCTGCCGTTTAAATCAGATCCAAATTGTTTGGGCAACTCCTTTGAGGTTGCGAAACGGCGGTTTTTTTTCGCTCGAAAGAAGATTGTCTCGTGACCCTCAGTTGAAGAGAATGTACTTGGAATTAATGGAAGAGTACCTCTCCTTAGGTCAGATGTCGCTCACTGAAAATACTTTTCCTCCTACTCCACACTACGTAATTCCACATCAGTGTGTTCTTCGGCCCCACAGTACGTCAACCAAGCTTCGCGTCGTGTTCGATGCGCCGTCAAAGACGTCCTCTCAGGTGGCCTTGAATGAGATTCTGATGGTCGGACCGACCATTCAAGGGGATTATACTCAACGCTGCTCCACTTCCGTCTGCACAGGTTCTCCCTGACTGCCGACATAAAAAGATGTATCGCCAAGTAATGGTGAATGAAGCGGATAGGCAGTTTCAGATGATAGTGTGGAGAAGGGACCCATTTGAGTCCTTGAGATTGTATAAGCACAACACCGTGACTTATGGGACTGTACCAGCCCCTTTCTTGGCTATCCGGTGTTTAAAAAGGTTGAGTCTGCAAAACTATCATTCCCTAAAGCTGCTGACGTTATTGGGTCCGACTTTTACGTTGATGCCATGTTGACTGGTTCAACAGGCAATTAAGTTCGAAGTGTCTCAGGTTCTTCAGACCGCAGGGTTTGAGTTAGCGAAGTGGTTTTCGAACTCACCTGAGATCACCGCATCTGAGATTACAGTCAATAACAGTCCATAACGATCTCGGATTCAGAATCGACCAAGGCGTTAGGAATTTCATGATTGCCTAATGAAGACGCCTTTCAGTTCAGAATTGACAATGAAGTCATGGGTCTCCGAGCGACAAAACGGAACATACTGTCGGTGACATTGAAGTTGTTCGACCGCTTGGATTGTTAAGTCCTATTGTCATAAAGGTCAAGATCCTATTGCAGGAACTTTTGGCTTAACAAACTAGATTGGGATGAGTCGATTTCGATGCATATGGAAACAGCATGGAATATGTTGAAAAATACACTATCTCAATTGGAAGAGATATCTATACCTCGGTTTGTGTATACCGATCCGATGTCACCGGTCCAGATCCATGCTTTCGCGGACGCCTCCATGAGAGCTTATGGAGCGTGCGTCTATATACGCAGCAGAACTGCAGAAGGTTTGAAGATATCGTTGTTGACGTCAAAGTCAAAAGTAGCGCCGCTCAAGACCAAAAACGCTCCCAAGGCTTGAGTTATGTGCCGCTCACCTTCATGCGGATCTCTGCCATAGAATCAAGCCCATATTAAATGTCCCTATCGAACGAGCTGTTTATTGGTCAGACTCTGAAGTGACGCTTCACTGGATTCGGTCGCATCCATCTACGTTGTCGACGTTCGTTTCGAATAGGGTGGCTGAGATTCAAGTGGATTCAGTGGTCAGATGAAGCTACGTGGCGGCATGTCCCGACAAAACAGAACCCAGCAGACATTGTGTCAAGAGGTTGTGACGTCAACGAAATCGTCCTGTCAATCTGGTTCGAAGGACCATCATTCCTGAAGGATAAGGAGGAGAGTTGGCCTAAAAACCCTCATTTCGAGCCTTCAGACAATATTGAGCTGGAGAAGAGGAAGACATCGGTCGGACTGACCGCTGCCGTGGAAAGTTCGGAGTTGGTAGATGTCATCGAAGGATTCTCGTCACACCTCAGCTTCTTAGAGTGTTTTTGTTATATGTTCCGCTTTATAAGAAAATGTAAAACCCGAGCGTACGGTTCGAGAAAACGGTCTCACCGACAGAGTATGGTGAAGCTTTTATAAAATTGTCGAAAATATCCAACGTCACGAGTATCGGGAGGAAATAGAGAAAGTTCGGAAAGGATCTAAAGTCGGTCCGAGTCTTCAGCGGTTGAACCCATTCATCCATGAAGACACTGGGACTTGTGTACCTTTTCGTTGTTGAGGGTAGGGGGGCGACTAGCTAAAGCTCCTATATCCTACAATTCCAAGTTTCCTTTGCTCTTGACGAAGCGCTCGCAATTCGTGCGGAGCACAATTCCAATTTTCATGTCGGTCCACGAGCACTTGTGAGCATCCTCCGGCAGAGTGTTTGGATCGTAAACGCTCAAGAGGTCTGCAGTCAGACAGTTCGATCGTGTATCCGCTGCTTTAAATGCAAGCCTCGACTGCTGACGCTACTAATGGGAAATTTTCCCGCAGACCGGCTCCGTGCTCTCCGCCCATTTTCCATTTACGGCGTAGATTCTTGTGGACCAGTCTCGACGACATTGAAGATTCGAAGAAGGCCCCCATACAAGTCGTATATCGCGCTTTTCGTTAGTTTTGCGTCCAAAGCGGTTCACTTAGAGCTTGTTTCAGATTTGACTACTAACTCCTTTTTGTTTGTTTCCAAAGGTTCGTCGGTCGCCGAGGATATCCCCAGACCGTCCATTGCGACAACGCGACGAATTTCGTCGGAGCGAGCCGCCACCTCAGCGCTCTGCGGAAGGCGCTCGAGGAAGAGGCGGACGAAGTTCGCGGATTCGCATCAAGAGGCGGATGCAAATTTTCGTACATACCGCCTCGAGACCCGCACATGGGAGGACTATGGGAGGCAGGTGTCAAGTTTGCGAAGAGCCTACTCCTACGCGCAGTAGGCAGCGCGCTGCTGACTGCAGAGGAGCTCGCCACGGTACTCGTCGGAGTCGACGCCGTGCTGAACTCCAGGCCGCTGGGAGCCATCAGCCAGGACCCAAGCGACGGCGAGGCCCTTACGCCCGGGCACCTGCTGACAGGCGGGTCGCTAATCGCCCCCCCAGCACTGCGGACTCCGGACCAGATGAGTCCCAGCTGCTTGCGGCGATGGCGACTTGTCTCGTCAGTCAGGCAGGCGTTTTAGCGGCGATGGTCCCGCGAATATGTCCTGGGGCTGCAGGTGCTGTTTATGATGTCTAGTGTAAGTAGGTTAGGGCAAGGCGGGAGCGCAATAAAAGCTCTCTCGCTCTCGGCGAATTCGCCGCGCTTTGCCACCGTAGGTTAGCTAGGCTTAAGAGGAATTGGTTGAGTTGTTGTAGAATATAATCGTATTTGAAATTCGATCGAGCGCACGTACTTATTTTTCGACCAAATTAAAATCTTTATACACCCAAGTTTTTCGGACTTTTCTTATTAGAAAAACTCTTCTAATTTTTCACTATTGACTATAAAAACTCAGAGAAGTAAAAAAAATATTTAAGCTTATGTCAGAGACTGCTGAGCAAAATTTAGTTTACCAACCCTCCGAAATTGACATTTTACGGTTTACTGTATTCAAAAATCATAATTTTAGCATTTGAAAGCTTAATGTTTCCCAGACGGTGGGCTGAAACTACAATGTGGTACGATGTGCATCGGATAAATTTACAAAAAATGTAAAACAATTTAAAAATGTTTAAAAATTCTTCTGATAGATTTCTATAAGTTCTATAAGTGATAAGTTTTCTATTATTAAGAGTGGGTCTAAAGTACACATGTTTAATTTAAAAGCGTATTGATTCGGGGAAAACAAGTTTTCTTGGTTTAGGAACAACATGTCTTTATAGATATTGTTCAAATGCCGTCGGCTTTCGACTTCGTTGCTGTGTTATTACCAACTTTGTCAATAAATTCGATTTTTTCAGAGACCTTTTTGTACCTTACTAGTAGACCTGCGCACTTCGCTGCACCTATGTAATGTTTAGGAATTCATCGAAATTAAACAAGGATAATTTTTATGTAATAAAATTTTTTATTTATTGCAATGCTTTGTGATAAAAATTTTGTTTGTTTTGCCGTCAATGAATAACTAAGTCCGAAGGATTGCCTACTCGTGGGCACGCTACATACAGTTAGGAATTTGAAAATACCGGATGCCTCAAATTTAAACCACAAATTATCAACGACCTTGTGATTTATTATTAGTCATAGCAAAAGCAAGACGAATGGGAATTGTAGTCGTTTGAAATAAAATGGCATGTCAGTCGGAATTATCGGATTTCTTCGACTTCCGTGTTCCCGATAAAATATAATTGAAAATAAAATATAATTGTCGAAAGGTAACAAAGAGCCAGCTCGATGGTAAATTTGACTTTGAGTCTGAATAAAATATACTATAGAATGAGAACAAACGTTCTATACGCATAAACAAAATTATTTAATTACCTTTAACGTTGGCATGAAGTTTTCTCTTATGATATTTGTGGCGCCATAAGATTTCATTTTGAAAACTCGAATTATACTTTCGTATCGTATATTGTTAAAAAAATGATTAGACGCAGGTGTCAATCCATTAAGTAATGGTTGTGGTTGGCACCTCAATTCAGTCAATTTCACTTTACCACTCGTACAGCCACGAACTACAAGACAAAAATCCAAGTCTGAAGTCGAAAAGTCGAAGACATTACACACATTCAATTTTATGTCCGTGTAACAAACATGCTGGACTTGCTTTCGCATCACGTCATGGGCGAGCATATTGATTTTTGCCGTTGTCCCGGTACCCAGAGCTTTTTCTCAATTCCCAGAGCCGAATGACCCAGCCGAATGCTCAGGTAACTGGGAAGAAAAATTCAGATGCGACACATTCGTTTGTAAGGGATGACATATCTTTAGACTGTATGGTTAGTCGTTGTTTATTACATCTTTGGTGACGTCAGAAAATGCCAGTTTTGTTCGTTCTCTTTGTAGTGACCAGACGTGTTTTTTTCTTGCGCTCCGATTCTTTCTTTTGTTTATATTAAACAACCGGTGTTTTGGCCTAATAAATATAGTAAATATCTTCTTTACTGATTTTCTGTCCAAATCCGAGGGTGCATGCCTACACAACGTTTTTATACCCGTACTCGAAGAGTAAAAGGGTATATAGTATTTGTGGTAAAAGTGGATGTGTGTAACATAGAGAAGGAATAATTTCCGACCCTATAAAGTATATATATATTCTTGATCAGCATCAATAGCCGAGTCTATATAGCCCTGTCCGTCCATTGCTCGAAGGCTATAAGAGATAGAACAACCAAATTTTTTTTCCAGACTGATGTTATACCTCACTCCCAGAAAAATGTTTTAAAATTTCTGCCCCGCCCACTTCCGCCCCAAAAAGGCGCACATCTGTAGGGTCCACAATTTTAAAGATAACAGAAAACTTAAAATGCAGAATCATACAGAAAGACCATATATAAATATCTAACCCAAATCTGAACTAGATCGGATCATTAGTATAGCCACAATAGAAAAAACCATTTCGAAAAACATCATTCCCTCTCTTTTTGCACTCACACAAAAACGAGTCGTTTGGTTTTTCGCATTTTGTGT